>OY282559.1:377329566-378529566 GCA_958295665.1 Tipula vernalis
TTCCCCATACATAAAAATCCAATACCGTAAGATCGGGGGATCTTGCAGGCCAATGAATTGGACCATTTCTTCCAATCCAATTATTTGGATAATTTTCATTAAAAAATTCCTAACATTATTATGGTAGTGACAAGGTGCACCATCATGTTGGTATGTATGCGAGAATCTTTTTAAAATGGGAACATCACCAAAAAGGAGTGGCAAATTGTTTTGTAAAAATTTTAAATAACGTTCACCATTTAATCTAGGTGGTAATATGAATGGTCCAATTAATTTATCGCCAATTACACCAGCCCATACATTTACACTGAATCGGTGCTGAAATGATATTTGTTTTTTCGAATGAGGATTTTCAGCAGCCCGCGTGTGTAGATTGTGAAAGCTTTTATGCCATTTCTTGTGAATTGAGATTCATCCGTCCATAGGATACGTTTCACAAAACTTGCGTTGTCCAAATTCCTTTCCATCAACAAATTACAAAACTCCAATCTTGTAGTGCGGTCTATCGGTAATAGTTGTTGAACGGGTGTTGTATGGTATGGATGAAGATTCTCCTTGTGCAATACTTGATGAATTCGATAGCGAGAGACGTTTAATTGTAAAGCGAGCCTCCTTATGCTAATAGAAGGATTTGCTGTTACATTACGGATTATACCTTCGTCGACATCCAAATGGTTTGGTGAGACTGAATGGGGCTCTGCCCGGGTATTCGATCTTGTTACGATATTTGGCAGTCTCCTATGAATATTTATAAATACTCTTGCGTCAGGAATGCGACGTGTTGGAAATCTGAGTTGATATTCATGAAGATTCTCCTTGCGCAATGCTGCATTACCATCGCAAAATCCGTAAACAAAATGGATATCAATGTACTCCTCACCTGAGAACTGTGCCATTATAATATTAATTTTATTAAATTAATTAAAATTTTGATTCACAACACTGATACAACACTAGATAATATCTCGAAACTAATGACTGAATCTGAAAATATTTAGTTTTTGTTTTTTCAACATTTAAACAAATGACTTGATAATCATCGCCTACTGTTTTACAGATAAAATAAAATTGGTAAAATATTAACACTATAGCATCTCTTAATTAGATTGAGAATAAAAGGAATACGAAGAAAACTATGGCACGTGGGTACCAGTAATGTATTAGGGGATTGTAGAGGAGATCATGACAAATTAAAATTAAATAAACAAAACAAAAAATTATAACGGTTTTTTTTAGAAAAACTCGATTTTATAAAAAACAAATATTTTTTTTTTTACTTTAAATCACCATAGCTCTCAAACGGATGCAGATACAAGATAACCACTTAAACCTTAATAATAGCCTATACGATTACCAACCAAATAAGGCTAAGTTGGTTGCTCTCCGATAAATATTTTGGAAGTTACAGTGTAATATTTGGGTGTACTATTTTTCTGAACCAAATTTTTTAAACACCCTGTATCTCAAAGGATATCAAAAATGGATCCCCCCTCCACATCCGATTTGTTTCTCAGAATGAACCAAGGAATCACCCCATGACAGATCAGCATCCCAAACCCGGACACCCTGTATAATATGTATTCGCAAAATATTCTCTTAATACGCTTGGATAAGTTCTCTTTAAGCAAAAACTCATAGCTCTCCCTTATTGGATACTTACTATATTCTTACATCGGAAAATAATTAAAAATATTATTTTAGGAGACATTTCTATCAGTGACGGGCTCAGGGTAAATCTCATTTAACTATTTGTCCAGACTTAAATCCAATTGAAAATATTTGGTCTATAATGAAGCTAGAAGTAGCAAGGAAGCGCCCAGAATCGATTGAAGCTTTAAAAAGTTTGTTGATGATGATTTGGGCATCCATATCTCCTGCGACTTTGGAAAAATTTATCAAATTCAATGAATCGAAGGTGTATCGCTGTAATAAAAGCAAAAGGCGGTCCAACAAAATACTAATATGTAAGATTGAACTTCTATAAATCAATAAAAAACGAACAAGGTCAACACGTAAAGGGAATATACGAACAAGGTCAATACGTAAAGGGAAAAAACACTGACGAAGTATGATGAGCGGATGACAAACAAAAAAAAAACAACAAACTTTGAAAATAATATTTTTATTATTTATTAAGTAGGCTTTGCTTTTTATTTGCTGTCATCTGATAATATGCTTCATATTATGTATTTGCTTCATTTCTCTTATGTTTACCTTGTTTCTATATTGTTTGTCATGTTTATTATTGTAAACGTCGCGCCTTTTCCTTTATATTCATATCTTTCTTTTACATGCATGTACTCTATTTTTAAGCTTTTTCAGATATAAAATATCTTATTTTGTTACCATTATTACCGTAAATTGGAAAAGGTCACGAAAAAATCGTCCAAGTCAGGTGGAAAATAAAGTTTATAGTTTCAATTGAATCAAAATAAAATTAATTTCGAGTCAATTTTCATTGATATATTTTGAATAAACTGAGGTCATATCTCTCCATATAAAAACTATGGAATAAACATTTTCTTTTGGATTTTTTGATACCTTAAAAAAAGCTTTTTAAAAAATATTGTTTGTTCACGAATGAATATTGATAATAAAAAAAAAAACAAATGTCGAAGATATAAACTTTATAATTATTTATTTTAATTTTGCAACTATGTGCATTACATTAATTCGAGATAATTTTTCTTTTTTATTAAATAAGCTTAATAATTTTAAACACGTTGTTTCAAGGAGAAAAAAAGGGAGAGAAAAACAAAAAGCGAAGCAAAATCTTTTTTTTTTCTTTTTGTTTTACGCACAACAACATTATCTAAGGTTCAATGGTTTTTAGTATTGTCGCATGTGCAAAACATTAAGTCGCATATGCGCCTTATGCGCGAAGACATATTCCATTCATATTTTTATTTTGTTACGAACCGAACATGCCCGCCTCCTTGAAACAGCATGCTTTTCAATAATTAATTCTCTAAAATTAAACTCCATTTTATATTAATAATGAAAAACAAAAACAAATAATATACACAGTTACTTGATTTGAACAAACGCAGGTATTAATTTGAAAAGGTGCCCAAATACAGTGTAGCACCCATATGTGTATACAACCCGCTTAAATTCACACGAAGTTTCTAATATTTAATTCAATTTTTTAACAGTGATGAACTGGTTGATCCAAAATCTTGTGATTAGTGTAATACTAAAAATAGATTAAATTTTAAATGAATGACGTCATAAAAACTCAACAAACGCCGAATGGTAGTTCAAAATACATAATAACATTACAACAAGGCATGAGAATTTTCAATGGGAAGAGGACAGACGCGATTAATAGCCCTTTTGTATGTTCCAGTCCCAGTTTGAACATCCACAACCCTTATTATATTATCA
Source organism: Tipula vernalis (assembly GCA_958295665.1). NCBI lineage: Eukaryota > Metazoa > Arthropoda > Insecta > Diptera > Tipulidae > Tipula > Tipula vernalis. The sequence goes on from OY282559.1 coordinate 377,332,954, forward strand.
GAACCAGGGAAAACCCTTATGATTCTTCCCAACTTCCAGCATAAAGGAGGAAGATTGTCTTCCTGAAGTAAAACCAAATCGCCATTCTTGATGTTTGGTTGCTCTACAGACCATTTGCAACGCTGCTGCAACTCATTCAAGTATTCTTTAGACCAACGGCGCCAGAATTGCTGTAGCATAAATTGTATTTTTTGGTATTTCTCAAGTCGATCGAATTTTAAATGATCCAAAGATGGATCCGGAAACGCAACCAATGGTTGACCAATTAGGAAATGACCAGGCGTTAAGCAACTTAAATCGGTTGGGTCACTGGACATGGGTGACAACGGGCGCGAATTAATGCAAACTTCAATTTGCACGACTAATGTGTTTAACTGTTCGTTGGTGCAGGGATTACAACCAATTGTTCGCTTTATATGATACTTTGCTGTTTTAACGGCAGCCTCCCAAAGCCCACCAAAATGTGGAGATCGGGGCGGTATAGTATGTCATTGCATGCCATGATCAATGCAATATCTATTAACAAGCTCTCGATGAGGATCTGACATTATTAATTTTTTCAATTCCATTAACTCCGACTTTGCTCCTACGAAATTGGTAGCATTGTCCGAATATATGTGACTAGCAAGTCCTCTGCGACCGGTGAAACGACGTAACGCTGCAATAAACGATGATGTACTCAAACTTTCAACCAATTCCAAGTGCGCAGCCTTTGTTGAAAAACAAATAAATACCGCTATATATGCTTTTGACATAACCCTTTTATTATAGCCGTGACGAAGATTAAAGGGCCCGCAAAAATCAACACCTACAACCAAGAATGGTCTTCCGGGATTGACCCGATGTTCCGGCAGGTTACCCATTAATTGATTTTGTATGGTTGGTTGAACACGAAAACATGTAATACAATCCTTTATTACCTTGCGACATAAATTTCGTCCATTGGTTATCCAATATTCGGTACGTAAATTATACAGCAGGCTTTGAGCGCCGCAATGTAATAATCGAATATGTTCGCTTGTTGCTAGTAACTTGGAAAATCGATGAGATCCTGGCAGCAACAGTTGGTGTTGCGCTTCGAAGGGTATATTTGCAAGCTGGAGTCTTCCTCCTACTCGGAGAAACCCATCTGCATCTGTGAACGGTCGAAGTGACCGTAACTTACTTTTTTGAGAAACAGTTCCCGATCGCTTTAATTCATTCATTTCTTGCCGAAATGCAATGCCTTGAACATATTTTATCAAGGTCTTGGTCGCATCTTGCGTTTCCGACGCCTTTATGACTCCATAACAACGCAGTCTTAAAGGATTACGACAATTTTTTATGAACCGTTGACAATATGCAGTAACACGAATTAGCTTAGTATATGAAGAATAGCGATTGAATATATCCCATTCAAATTCAATAAACAAGGCAGATTCAACTTTACGGAGCTCTAAATTTTCACCATCTAGTTGAAAGTTGGGTCGTATCGGCCAATCGTTCGTATTACGATACAAAAATGTTGGACCGTTCCACCAAATTTCGTTATTTTTAAGATCTCGTGGCAATGCTCCCCTAGATATGACATCTGCAGGATTTGCTTCCGTTGGCACATAATGCCAATCTGAAGGATTACTCAGTTCCTGGATCTGAGTGATTCTATTTGCGACGAATGTTTGATATTTTGACGGCACGTTTCCAATTCGATGTAGTGTGATCATGGAATCACTCCAATAGAAAATTTTATTAAAGCATATTTCCATTGAGGACTTTATTTTATCCACGACTTCAACCACGAGGAGAGCTGCACAGAGCTCCAACCGTGGAATTGTTTGACCGCCCAAAGGTGCAACGCGCGATTTAGCACATTGCAGCTTTACCTCCACGTTTCCTTCTGCATTGATAGAACGTATGTAAACTGCACAACCATAACCAAGATTGGAGGCATCTCCGAAGCCATGTAACTCGATTTCTGTTGCATTGGGGATCAGTATCAACCGAGGAACAGAAACAATATTTTCGGCCACCAGTTGGTTTTTGAAGTTATTCCAATCAGCAAGCAATTCGCCACTCAACTCATCGTCCCATTGCAAGTTGGGCGTTGACCACAGTCTCTGCATGAAACATTTTGCCATAAATATGACAGGCGCACACAAACCTAAAGGGTCAAAACACTTAGCGATGTCCGACAAAACAGATCGTTTTGAGGTAGTTGCGGTTTCACCTAGACTCCAACTATCATAATCAATGCGAAATGTATCCTGCTTGCTATCCCAATTAATTCCCAAAATTGTTACCAAGTTTTCCATTGTAGTGGCATTGGCCACATCAGTTGAAGATAATTCATTTACATTGGATTCAAACTTACGTAGTTCGAAGCCACCCTTTGCCAGTAATTCTATCAATTCTCGCTTTAAAATCTGCGCCTCTGCCAAGTTTTGAGCACCGGTAAGGACATCATCCACATAGAAATCCCGTTTCAAAACCGTTGCTGCATTTGGTAACATGTTGCCCTGTTCAACAACTAGCTGAAATAGACATTTTACCGCCAAGTATGCAGCTGAAGCAGTACCATATGTTACGGTACATAGACGGTAACACTTAACTTCTTCATTTTTATTTTCACGAAACCAAATTCGATGTAAATCTTTAAACTCACTTTTTAACCGTACCTGTCGGTACATCTTGGCGATGTCTCCGGTGAATACTACAGGATACTTCCTAAAACGTATAACAATAGAAAACAGATCCTGTTGTAAATTCGGTCCGACCATGAGGCAATCATTGAGTGAAATCTCCGAAGACGTTTTATGAGAAGCGTTAAAAACCACTTTCAGTTTCGTTGTAGTACTTTTTTCCTTTATCACACAATGGTGCGGGATATAATACTTTATACTGCTCGTGTTATCATGTGGCAGGTGTACCTCTTCCATGTGTCCCATGCCTATATATTCTTTAATAAACTCGACGTATTGACGTTTTGTATTTGGTTGTTTATCCAATTTTTTTTCTAACCAGAGAAATTGCTTCAAGGCTGAGCTACTTGACTGACCCAAATGATCAATATTAGATTTGCAAGGCAAAGCAACAATAAATCTGCCTTCATTATCTCGAGTATAGTTGCTCAAAAAATGTTCCTCACAGCTTTTCTCCTCCAAAGAATAATTATTTTTTGGTTCGAGGCTTTCCAATTTCCAAAATAGCTGAACTCGTTTATCAAGATCGTAAAGCATATCTATTTCCTTTTTCTTAGAGGTGTTCATGCAAGCCATGATTTGCTGCTCTGGTCCCAATATCGAATCATTTTGGTTTGTATAAGTATAGTATTGATAATACCAGAGACCTTTGGTGAATAATTTACCTTTCCTGCGACGACATAACCAAATATGGTATTGAAGAATGGAGGTAACTCCTTCGAAATGTATTGTTTACCTGACAATATAATTTCATTATAGATCTCAGAGCCTATGATCATATCAATAGGCGATGATTTATGGAATGTTGGATCCGCTAAAAGGATGGACGAACAAATGTTTGTAGTGTCGAATGGAAACGACGTTGATGGTAAGTCGTTTGTAATTTTTGGCATTATTAGGAATCTTAGATTAGTGGTGTAATCATTGCACTGTGATGAAATTGTTATATTCGTACAATATTTAACTTCACTTGACGACGAATTGATTCCTGAAATCGATGTAAATGCATTTGACCTTTTAGCTCTCAAAAGCTGACATATTTTTTCCGTGACAAAATTAGCTTGTGAACCGCTATCAATTAAGATCCGACACGGGATTCGAAAACCTTCACGAACACTTGCCCATATGACAGCTGTAGGCAATAAAACTTCGGAATAATCTACCGACGACTGATTGGCAACTACGTGACTAGCAACCGTTGAATTTGCGTTGTGGACTGTATTTTGTTCCTTTTTTAATTGTGGCGAAGAATTAATCAAATTATTTGAATTTTGTGATGCTCCTATATTGCTCTTTGAATTTCCGAAGTGCAGCAAGACATGATGCCGCAGCGGACACAGACTACACGAGGGTGCAACACAATCTGTCACTTTATGATTTTCAATGAGACAGTTTGTGCATAAATTGTATTTTTTCACGAAGCTGAATCTTTCTTGCGGAGTGATGTTAGATTGCTTGAATTTACCACACTGATTCAGTAAATGAGCACCATCACAATATTTACATAAAACTGTTGCGTTCGAAGCGAATGATTTTTGTGGTTTTGGTAATTGGCTTGACGGCTTACTGGAGTGACCTTGGTTCGATTGTAATGGCATTGATGATTTTATTGAATGCAAAATTTTGATTCTGTTTCGTAGAGCTGCTACAAATTCACTATAACTGATTTTATTTATCTTTGCATATTCTTTAAGAATTTCAATTTTTGAAGCATTATCTAAACGCTCAATTAAGTGATGCCGAAGAAACGGAGTGAACTCATTTTCTGCATTTAAAATTTTTAACGCCAGAAAATGACTGTTGAAGGTGTCCAGAAAGGTTTGTAAGGATAATGCTGAACCTTCTTGTGGCCTTTTTATCTCATACAAGTGCCTTAAATGCATATCTTGAATATTGGATTCGTCGTCGTAAAAATCAACTAAAAGTTTCCACACTACAGGATAATTTTCTTCCGTAATTGGATAAGATTGAATTAAACGAAAGGCTCGACCGTCCCGTACACAAGATATCAAATAACAAAATTTTATTTCCACATCAATGTCATTATTTTCGTGGATCATTTTGTTGTAAATTGCTTTGAAGTTTAGCCAATTAATTTCTTGACCGTCGAATTTTGGTAATGAAATTTGTGGTAACTTAATTTTATTACTAATTGTTGGCAGATGATCATTTTTAGAATCCTTGGGTTGCCGAGGTTGATCTAATTCATCAATATTACTGCGCAACTGCGCTTCGAATTTATAATAAATTTCTTCAAAATCCGCTCTGTATTTAACATGTGGATCATCGTCACTATCGATAAAGGTTTCTATTTCTGATTGAACTTCGTCAAATTTTAGAATTATTTGCTGTACGCGTGACGATATTGCTTTAAACTCGAAAATTGAATTGATTGAACCCTCGACCAACTTGTTATTGTAAAATGTAATTTGCGATTTCAAACCACCCCGACGCCTGACTAATTTCTTAAATTCTTCAGTATCCATTTCACTTTTTAACGAAGAAACGATTATCGAAGCTAACTATTTAAAACAAACCGATTTTGGATCAAGCGAAACACACCGTTAATTTATACCATATACCAAATAAAACACATATGAGCACTTAACCTAAAATGTTAAACTATATATAGGCAAATCAAATTAATACCTGAGTTTCCAATCTAGATATCAGCTAAAATATGTTGTATTCTTATATTTTTATGTTGTTGGCATCTGGAATCCAAGCTGCTGACGTGATGATTTGCTTCGGTATTAAATGAAGATCCAAATATGTACAAACACCAAAATGTGTCTGCACTTGAAGAAAGTAATAAAATCGATGCACTTCTCCGTGTTCACAAATCTTTTTATTAAAACGATGCTTTGTCTCGAATAAATAAATGGCAATTGCAAATTTACAGACAATAATTTTTATTTCAATGAAATTGTCTTAAATTATTATAGCAATTGCGAATACAGGTCGATGATTTTTATATTTATTATGTATTAAACGATAACAATTAGATCGTATTAATAATTAATTCGAAGAGTTTCCAATATGGCGATTTTACTTTTTATGAATATGGTTCAATTTCGATGAATTTTATCCGGTACGATAGGACCAATGTTTGTTCACGAATGAATATTGATAGTAAAAAAAAACAAATGTCGAAGATATAAACTTTATAATTATTTATTTTAATTTTGCAACTATGTGCATTACATTAATTCGAGATAATTTTTCTTTTTTATTAAATAAGCTTAATAATTTTAAACACGTTGTTTCAAGGAAAAAACAAGGGAGAGAAAAAAAAACAAAAAGCGAAGCAAAATCGTTTTTTTTTTGTTTTTGTTTTACGCACAACAACATTATCTAAGGTTCAATGGTTTTTAGTATTGTCGCATGTGCAAAACATTAAGTCGCATATGCGCCTTATGCGCGGAGACATATTCCATTCATATTTTTATTTTGTTACGAACCGAACAAATATCGTCAACATGGAGGCTTTATTTATTAAGTTGGCTTTGACTTAACTTATCACAGTTTCATTTATTTTCATAAATTATAAAGAAAATAATAAAAAAAACTTTCTCTAAGGGTAACAACCCTATACAGTTTTTAGAGAAAAAAATAAAAATTCCACAAAATTTTTATTACACAAAAAAAAATATCACCACAATATAACATATGGTTTCTTAGTACATATGTATATCTATTTTTTTATATATTAATATTTAGGACCATGCCCGTTTAAACTTTGTTTTTTCAACCACCAAAGAAAAAAATTCGTCGACCCAAAATGAGTCGCGTCTATCTCCAGACTGGCCAATTTTAATTTTTTTCCAACTTCAATTGGGAAAAAAAAAATTGTCGTAGCTGCCTGATGAGTAGACCATACTTTTCAGTATGAAACCAAACTACCAACAGAAAGAACTCATTGAGGGTTCTCATTTTTGCAGAGTAGTACATTGGTGATAACTCTTTGGGCCTTCAGCCAAAATTACGGGGAGGGGAAAGATATTTCTACTTTTTTTCAGTAGATATATTATGAGCGATTGGCCTCTGTATTTTTCTGATTTACCAAATCGAAAATATTGGGATTACCATAAACAATTAATATATTTGCCTATAAAAAATGCCGAAAAATCAATTGTATTTAAATTACGTAATTAAAATACAAATTACAATTTGTAATTTGTATTTTAATACGCGAATGAAGATTTTACTAATTTTTACTAAATAAAAATGGCGGCAGTAGCTACTCAAATGTATACCTTCAGGGGTATTTCATCCAAAAATAGAATTATCTCACTTAATTTTGCAAATTTAAACTTTAATATTGATAATTTTTAAAAACTTTTATTTTACATTTTTCTAAATAATCTCGTAATAAAATATTAAATATACTTGTTTAAATAAAATAGAAGGACTATTTAGTATAAACTAAAATGTATATTGATTTATTAAACTACAAGCCAATTATAAAATTAGAAGTTTAAATTCAGTTATATCTCTGCAAAAACTCAGGAAAATCTATTAAACTTTGGAAACTTTAGTATTAAAACTAGAAATCATAATTTACCGGTAGGATCGAAATATAAAATTATATGTTAAGCATTAATATCATAATATCATGATTTACCGTTTGTCAATGAGTTCAACATTATTTGTGAAAATTTTTAAAAAAATTTCTTGGATTTTACACTGGGATACGACAAGAGAAAATAACTAATTTTAGTTGAATATCATAAAAATAACTGTAAATTATGCAAATTTACCATCGATCTCGTAATGTTTTTTGGTTAGCATATCGGATTAGCTATGTACATATGTGCAAATTTTCAAAAAGTTGCCATGGGGTTTACTACCCTTAGTAAGCAATACTACTAAGGGTAGTAGACCCCATATGACAACTTTTTGAAAATTTGCACATACATAGCTAATCCGATATGCTAACCAAAAAAACATTACGAGATCGATGGTAAATTCGCATAATTTACAGTTATTTAATTTAAGATGTTCAATGTAAATTGAATAACACACTAAATGTAATATTGCTTACTATTTGTGCTCGATGAGAAGAAAGGCTTGCAACTCAGCTTTGTACTGTGAAAGACTAGTCGCATTCCAAATAGCCATTTTTAGCATTGTCAGTTTTGGTTTTTGACGATAATTTGCATTAGTGTGTTCATATTTTGCATCATCATGCTCATTTGTTTCTCCATCATATATTAATCATGAAACTTTAAATCGTTTCGGTTAGTTTGTTTACCGTTGCATAAATTGATACTTCTTCTTCAAGAAAATTAACTTTTGTTTTCGCAGCGGCACCATTCAGAATGTTTGCTTAGGTGCGATCCGTCCGAATTTTCGGTTTGTTGAACAATTGAAATACTTGGCGTCAAAGTTCTTTGATTGTAATTTGTCTTGAGTTCTATTTGCTCATATCGCAATTTTGGATACTTTTAAGCTTCAAATCTAAATAAACTGGGCAACCTCTATAATTTGCGGTATGATTTTTGCCAGCGTTACTATCGTTTTACTGTAGGATCGTTTTTTACCTTGTTGCACTGCTTCGAATCGTGAAGTTCACCATATTACACAAACTTCGTGCAAGGTGCAGTAAGCTTTGCTGTGGCCGTATTCTTGGCTATTGACGGATTGAACGAGGTTAATTGGTCCGGTCCTCCTCTTGGGTTCCTCGACCGTGATTTTGCGATAGAATTAATATTCCAGGTTGTATATACCGTACCCTTTCTCTTTTGCCGCATCTGGCCCTAGTTCTAGGCGAAACATATGTTGAGGTTTCTTTTCGCGGTTTATGATACTCGTTCGATTTGGCATGAAAGCGTTTTTCATTAAGAGCAGAGTGAGTTTCGCTTACATCTACATTGCTCTCAATTCCTCTTATGATAACAGTTACCCCCTTTTAATTTTTTAGCTATATTGTACCGTTCAACAGCTTGGTCGAAATGATTAACTAAGGCTATGAACCCATTAAGTTTCATCAGTTTATCTTACCCTTCTTAAGTAAAGTAAAATAAAATTTTAAATCAGTTAATGACTTAATTTTTTCCAGAAGTATATTATTTTAGGCCTCTCTTAAGTAAATTGACGGTGGCTTCTCATTTGAAACATTATCTGCCATAGCTTCGGAAGCTTCTACCTCTAAATTGCAATACCTGTTATTGAGAGATATTTGGTCCATCCCTTCGGTGCGTCCGAAATGGAAAATGTGCATTTGGCGAACACACATTTCAAAAAATTACATGCGATATAGTTTTTATGTGCATTTTTAACATGTTGTTTGATGTCAATTTATATTTAAATTAATCATAATTATTGATTTATCAATTCAGAGTTGTCGAAATTCAATTAATTTAATAATTATGGAGAAATTTAATTTTATGCAAAAATGCGCATTTTAAAAAATGTGCATTTAAATTCGCATTTCGGGCGCATCCATAGTTCCATCCTTATCGCTTTGCTTCTGTTAGCGAGTTGCGCGGTTCTTGGACATCGTTTTCGCTTGGTCTGAACAGTCAAATTCCTGTCCGATTTCGTCTGCACTAATTTTTGTACATTACACAGGTTGCGCCCGAAATGGAAAATGTGGATTTAGCGAAGACACGTTTCAATAAACTATGTGCATTTTTAAAACGTTCTTTGATGTCAAATTATCTTTTAACTAACCATATTCATCGATTTTTTAATTAAGAGTTGTCCAGTATGAATTAATTTAGTGATTTTAATGAAATTTAATTTAATCCAAAAATGCGCATTTTCAAAAATGTGCATTTAAATTCGCAGTTCCGACGCACCCATCTTAGGTCACTATCAGAATTTATATTGTCAGTTTGTCGCACTGGGTTCATTATTTTTGTTTTCATTTAAATCGTAATTTATTATATTAAATTTGCTGTTGAAGCGATTTATTCTTTGCGGTTTTGTGTTGCATTAGACGACGGTATAGTTAAGTTTGTCATTGGTGTATATTCCTTGTACATTATTGTTTGTTTCTTTGGGATGTGTTGCGCTTTGTCCATTTTAGTTTCACTGTTTACCTATAAGTTCTCTATTTAGTCTCGTCTAATACAGTTCGCGATCTTTGTTGCGGTACGGGCTGTACACTGCACTTTTTTATTATATTAATTTGAATTAATTATGCGCACATCGATTTTAAGTCTATTCTTCATGAAGGTGAAATCGATATTGATCTATCTATTCGTTAAAATAAATTCATTTGTGATAGATACAACATAAGTCAGTCATCACTGTCACCAGTCGAAATCTCTTGAATTTATTCGTTTTTTGTAAATTCAATTGATCGACGCAAATTGCTTTCAATTTATTCGTCTTAGCAAATTCAATTGTAGATGCTTTACCGTTGATCAACAGAACCTATCCCATGTTGCCGCTGACGTACCATATTTTAATAGCGCTGTGAACTCACAGTTAAGTAAACTTACATTGATTTGTCATTTAGGTACATGTTAACGTCTAAAAGTATAAATAAACGACACATAAAAGTTCTTTATTATTGCCCTTTAAATATTCACAGTCAAAATTTATTTGCAGTCGTCGTATGTTATGTTCGACTCTTTAATTTTTGGTACTTTGCCCTATGCAATAGGACTGCTCAACTATTATCCTTTCTTTTAAATGTTCCCTCTTAGTAAGGAATTAACTAGATCATTAATTAAACGATATTAAGTGCGGATATTTGGTAATAATGTTATTCACCTTAATAGAAATATGAAACTAAATAAAATAACACATTTCCCCTAAATGTCATTAATTGAGTAGCAAAGTTTGTTTATTTAGTATGTTTTAGTAAAATTTTCACTGATCTATCTATATACTCCAATGAAGAATTTACTAAAATAGAACTAAAAGCAATTTAGTAAAATATAGTAAGAACTTCATTACCATATTTTAATTACCTCAGTTTTTAAAATTTCTTAATTAAACTTTTACAAGGCTTATTAAAATCTGGTTCCAGAGTTATCAGTATAAAACCTAACCTTAATATTCGTTGTTCTAATGATTCGTTTTTTTTGCTAAACGAATTTTGTCAAATAAAATTTGTCAACTTACAAATGTAAAGTAATTGTAGTTTGTATTTTAATTACTCCATTCGAAAGTAATTGTAATTCGTATTTTAGTTACACAGTGTAATGTAATCTGCCCAACCTTGGGTCTCGGGATCTGTAATTGCTATGCCAAACCCCATTTAAATTGGTTGATTATTTCCATACATTTCACAGAAAATTCGATTTGAAGCAAATCGCCTTACTATAAGTAGAAAACCTTGACAAAAAACCATAATCTAAGGTGGAACAGCATATGCCGATGGATGAATGGCTGATAGGTTAATCAGTCCAAATATGCAAACTCTGGTTACCAGGCACCCTCGAGTTTTATTTAGCCTTCCTGTAGTAAAGTTGGGTGACCTACATGCGATTTGCAATTCCCAGCAAATCGTAAGAGTAAAATCAAACGGAATACGGGACAGGAGTAGGAATATACGGGAGTGGGACGACCCTCTCGAGGTCCTTGGGCTCCAAGGCTACCGTCTTTCTAGCGGAACTACATGATGTAGTAAACATCTAGGAGGGAGTGCAATATGCCCAGATAGTATGTATCACGTACCGGGAGGAAGTATTGTCAGGTTCATTAAGAACCTGAATATTGACTGGACGGCATATATAAGACAACGGGAAAATGCCCAACAAGTTGTCGATCGTTATAAAAAAAAAGCAAAATATGCGTTTTGAAATTTGAGTAAAAAACGGCGAAAACTTTTTAGACCATCTAATATTGTTTTGTGCGTATAAAATATGCCCATCATCGAAAAATAATACAATTATCTTCCTTGTACTTGTAAGCTCAATTAAAGTGAAAAATATGTAACAGTTGCAGAGGATTATTTCCCACGCATCAATTAAAATAGTTGTAACGATTAGTTTAACCTTAAGACCATTAAAAAAAAAAAACCTCCAGCATAATACTAGAGGAATACTTTGTATGAACGACAAATATCCATTAAAAATAAAATCATAATCGGTTAGGGAATAGCCAAGCTCCATCCTAATTTCCATTCATTTAATTTGTTAAGAGTTCAATTTGGAATGTGAGTTGGGGTCAAAACATTGTCCGATAAGATATCGAACGGTATCATACAAATTCAGGGACATTTTACTATGTTACAGTCTGAGGTTTAAAATAATCGTTACAACTTTTTTAATTGATGCGTGGGAAATAATCCTTTGCAACTGTTACATTTTTCACTTGAATTTAGTTTACGACTACCTACATGGAAGATAATTGTTTAGCTAAATTTTTAATTATTTTTCGCTGAGCATATTTTATACGCACAAACACTATTAGATGGTCTAAAAAGTTTCCGCCATCCGGACTCTTATGCATTAAAACTTCGAAACAACAACCTTTTAATTTTTAGCGAGTCTCATAGATGTCTATGTTCAGTCGTTTGACCTGATTGTAGTACTTAACTTTACTGGCAACTATGGTCAAAACGGCGGAAACTTTTTAAACCATCCAATATTCTTGCAACTAAGCAAATCATTAAATATTTCATTACCTGTATATATCGGCAAAAAGTTTCTATAAATACCAATTTAAAATGTTCGACATAATTAAAAGTTCTCCAATCGTTTATTAAACATATTCCATAAAAAAAGAAAATCGTGAAGATGCCATTTTTTAATATTCAAATTCCCCATAGGCAAGTTCTCGAAGGTTCAAATGTGGTAGCTAACAAGTATTTCGTTGAAATACTGAAAAAAGTGTTCAATACTGTTGGAACGAATATGGTTGACCGGCTCACTTTTACACCGCAATTGGGTTTGGTATTTTTTATGTCACATATTTTGTTGTTATCCTTTTTCGTTATGGTATTTACGAATGAGCCGTTAGATGCCAAGCTAGAAGCTTTTTGTCTCGCCAGTGGTGTATATCAAGTAAGTAGAATTTATTTAGTATCATCTGCTACCTGAATAATGATTAATATTTTTCTGCTTTATCTTTTTGAAGGGAATCCATAAACTGTATACCGCAGTTTTATCCAAAAAAGAACTTTACAATTTGTTTGCACAACAACGTTTGTTACATCTCAAGTATTGTGATGACCGAAATGTTGCGCCGGTTCTCAAAAAAATAAGTTTGTATTGTGCCTACTTATTTGAGGTTTTTGTTATCACGTGTTCCAGCGTTGCAATTGCTTACACATTATTACCGATATATTTGTGGAAACAACATGGCTTGCTGGCAACTATATTTCCCATTCATATTCCATTCATTGATTGGCACAAACCCTTTGGCTACATAATTAATACCGTAAATCATCTGTATTGCGTTTTATTTGGTATAGCTGGTATAATGGCAAGTGACTGTGTCTTTATGTACTTAGTTATTCAATCAATTGGATATGTGGAAATTTTAAAATGTCGTTTCGATAAATTAAACCGATTACTAGAAAGTGAACCACAAGATTTGGAGACAATTGAAATACAATTTTATGAATGTATTAAAGCTCATCAAGATTATATTACGTATGTTGAATCGGTGGATAGTATTTTTTCACAATGGTGTCTGGCGCAACTGGTGACTAGTGAAATATTTTTAACAGTCTCCCTACTATTGACGCTTTGGAAAAAATATGCTGTAGGACCATTTATATCATTTGCCGGTTTATGCCAGATTCTACAATATTGTATATTAGGAACGGTTGTAACTGTTCAAGTATGTAATTGTATAAAATTTAGTTCTCTTATACGAGATTACATCATTTCCTTTTTTAATTACAGAACGAAAGGGTTTCGGATATGATTTATGACATGAGGTGGTATTTATTGCCGGTCCGCCTTCAAAAACTTGTAGTAATAATGATATTACGTGCGCAAAATCCAGCAGAACTAAATGCTGGCAAGTTTGCTAAATTAAATGTTGCAACAGCTATGCAGGTAGGTTACTTTTTGGTTTTGAATAATTCAAACTTTTTTCATTTATGTATATCAATGTTTTAGTTATTAAAGACAACATACACTTATGTAATGATGATGCTTGAGTTCGTCGCCTAAAATGTTAAATCATCTGTTCTGCCGCAGTTAATTTTCAGTAGTAACTCTTTAGTGTTGAATATCGCCAGGTCTAATTAATTATTGTTATTACTGCACCAATGTTGAAAGAAAATTGTGATTTAATGCCAATTATGGAATAAAGTAGTTTATGTTTATTGTATTTCAATTTCTGATTAAATAAATCATTGGAAACAATTCGTAGCATCTTCCACACAATCAAGTAATATTTGCGTATGCTATCAGAAAAATCAGAAAACCAATTCATGTCCACGTTTCAAAGACCTGAGTATTTCCGAAAGAACTCAGATGGTCAAGCTGGACAGACATCATGCTTTGTTTCATTCGAATAGGATTGCGGCTCCATACCTTTAGCAACAGTCCTATTTGAAGTATAGAATATTTATGGTGGTTTCAATATATTAGGGGCATTGATCGATCCAGGCTTACAAGCTACAAAAATTAGGCTTGAGAAGGACATGACTTTTAACTGACGTTAAGGACCTTCACATCAATAGATTTCCATCGATCTTTAGGACTATCATTAAACCACTTCCAGACAAGAACTTATTAGGTTTAGATAGCGAATTAACCCTACTTCTAAATCAAAACAGCAGCATGCCGGTGGAGGTTTCAACCTCAGGAAATGATACAGTAAAAATGTGAACTCCCCTTTAATTCTTCAACACTAAATTTAAAGTATCTGGGCAATAACTAGAGTTGCACAGCAGGGAACTTTTGAATCAGAGTTAAAGTTATTAAAAGCCAATCGAAACTTACCAAGGAGCAGTACAATTATAACGTAAACTCTATTTCTAAATGAAAATGACATGCTAAGTGTTGGGGGAAGTCTAACCAATTCTACATAATCTATCGTTTGAAAAAAAACATCCAATGGTTCAAAATTATGAAAAGGCCACTGTAATAAAACAACCTTGTACTTGTAAATGATCTGTCTTGTACTTGTAAATGATCTGTCAACAGATGGCTTTTTAGTTGCATATCGGCGGTTCATATCAAGAAGAGGAATTTGTCTAAAGAACCTTGAGAGCTTGAGATCCTAGAACTTATTCAATAACCTTTGAAGATTTCTAAATACTACTGGCTCAAATAGAGGCATGCTTGAGCTCTGGGCCACTAGCTCGTCTCTCAAACGGCTCAGAAGAAGGCGGGGTTTTAAGTCCGGCACACACCTTTACAGCGAGGGCCATCATATGAACGCCGCAACCTAATATTAAAGGTATCCACACCGTCACAAGATGTTTTTTGCTGACAAAACTCTGTCAAGGATTCTTGAAAAAAATAGCATATAGATCGAAGAGTCGGTAAGCTCCATCCAGGGCAAGAGGGCCTTCTTAGAGTAGTCACACTTAAAAACAGAAATAACATATTTAAAAGGAATATCACTAAATCATGCCGCCTACCCATAACTGACGAGCTAAAGGGCTACATTAGCTAACATTGCAAGAAGGATGATCCTGTTCATTCAGTAGTAGTTAAAGATACAAACATAACTCAACAGCTACCAACCTGAAAAATATAAACGAAACTGTGCCAGGGAGAACAACTACGCAGGGAGATAATCCAGACAACTAAAAAACAAGAATTCAGCCTCACAAGACAAGCGAAGAATGCATGTACGATAAATCACATTGCATTAGCGATACTCTCAATTTGCTGCATACCAAGGCATGCGCAAGCCTAGGTCAAGGTTATTCCATTTAATTACTCGACATGCATACATTTCGAGGAACTAGGCAAACTCGAATTAGTAGCCATGAAGTAGACTTTAGTGACCTATTACAACAAGACGAGCTATTGGAAAAAGGTCGAACCGAGGATGTGGTAAATATCCTAAAAAAAGAAAAAACCGTAACTGATCAAGGGATCAAAATTAATAAGTGGGGGCTGCCACTATTTATGCTTACATTTAATAGCAAAGAAAAAGTGGAAAAAAATTTCAATATTAAGGCAGTCCTTAACATGAGAGTCAGAATAGAAGCATTAAGAAAATTCACTAGCTTGATACCTCAATGTAAGAAATGCCAAGGATATAATCACACGCACAAATATTGCAAACGAGAGCCTAGATGTGTGAAATGTTCAGGGAAACATCTCGCCAAAGCTTGAAATTTGAAAAAAAACGCCTCCAAAATGCGTAAACTGTAATGGAGAGCATCCCGCATAGAGGATTTAAAGTAGCCAAGGAACTGCAAAATTTGAGAAACAAAAAACTCCAGGGACCGCTTAATCGTGGGGTGCTGGGAAACAAACTCAGATCTCTTCCGGAACCTAGCCGAAGGCACAAATTAATGTTCAATTAGAGCTGCTGAGCAATAGTATACTACCCGTAGCATGGCAGAGTGCTCCTCCTACTCCTAACCAAAGCGCGAAAAATCTGACAAAGGAACAGAGCACCATAAAGCAAACAAATTGAAAATGCTTATGAAAGAAATTAAGAACAAATCTTTTCGCAAATACCTTTCTGGCAACAAAAACGCTAATTATTCCATTTGGAAAAGAACTAAAGGTCTTCAAAGCCCTGTAAGCTAGCGCCGGGCATGAGCAGAGGAAGTGGCTCAGAGTCTCTTCCTCCTCCTCATCCATATAGCTTCTACAGAAGTCATTTGCCATTGACCCAAGCCTCCTCGCATGCTCCCAAATGAGGCAGTGTCCTGTGAGCACCCCCACGACTATACTTAAGTCAGGTCTACGAAGGGATAGGAGTGTTTTGGAGCGCTTCAAGTCCAGTTTCGGCCAGACTTGCCGTGCTACATAGCATGTTATGGTGTTAGTCCACCTCTCCTGTGACGAGGCTATCGCCTCATTTCTAAGCGCCCTATAAAACGCTGCTATGGGCCTCCCCAGATTTGCCCTTTCCGGTTTCAATTGGAGAGTTGTACCTTGCCTTGCCAGTTCGTCCGCCCTGCAGTTCCCCAGTTCGTCCGAGTGACCGGGGACCCAGTCTATCTGTATATTGAACTGCTCACTCAACTCGTTAAGAGATAAGCGGCACTTCAATGCCACCACGGACTACAGAGAAACTGATTCCAGCGACTTGATTGCCGCCTGACTGTCCACATATCCCTTGGGGATATAACATTATACTTCAACCAAGTCAGCGCTTCCTCAATCGCTACCATCTCCGCCATCCGAGCCAGTGTACCAGCTCTGGTTTTAGACCCCATCACCTACCGACGGCGTTTCAACATGAGTATAGAGCCATCTAATTAGCTTACTGTCCAAGATTATGCCCAGAAATCTTGCCGTATCAGTAAAGGCCAGTGCCGTCCCATTTAAGGTAGGAGGGGCGACTACCGGAATTTTATATTTCTTGGTGAAGAGTACCAGCTCTATTTTGGAAGGCTTTATACCCAGCCCACATTTGCTGGCCCACTTTGTAATGATTACGAGCGCGTGTTGCATGACTTCCTTAATCGTGCCTAGGTACTTCCCTGAGATCGCGATCACTACGTCATCTGCATACGCTATCACCCCCATTCCCTCCCTCTCCAGTTCCAAAAGTAATCCATTGAAAACTATGTTCCAGAGAAGAGGTGATAGGACACCACCTTGCGGAGTTCCTCTAACTACCCGCCTCCTAATGGTGGTTTCCCCCATATCCCCGTTAATAATCCTGCATTCTAGCATCTTATTTATCAACCTCCCTAAGGGGTAGTCCACACCTAATAAAGACAGTCCTTCACGAACTGTCTCCGTCCTGACATTGTTAAAGGCGTCCTCTATATCGAGAAAGGCTACCATACAGTACTCTTTCGAGTGGATTGCTTTCTCAATTGTTCGCACCAGGGAATGCAGAGCCGTGTCCACAGATCTCCCTTTCCAGTGCGCATGCTTAGATGTCGCCCAATTACTGGGTTTTATTTTTGCAAGTATTTATACGTCGATCAGTCTTTCCAATGTTTTCAACAGAAAGGATGATAGAGTTATAGGTCTTAGGACCTTTGGGTAGGCCTGTGAATTCTTCCCCGTTTTCGGGATGAAAATAACCCTTATGTCCATTTCCTAGGAATATAATTCAGTTTTAGACACCACCTGAAGATCACCTCCAGCCATGGGAAATTGATCGACGAGTGTTTTTGCGGTTCCGCTGGGATGATACCGTCCGGGCCTGCCGATTTATAGAGTTTAAAGCCGTTTAGAGCCCATAGGATCCTGTTTTTGCACACGATTTCCTCCGGGTACTCCGACGATAATTTTTCCCTATTCCTACCAAGCTCCGTCGATACACCCACACTACCTGGGAAATAGGTATCCAACAGAAGCGCCAATGATTCCCCACTAGAACCCATCTGGTTTAATTAAGTAACTAGGGCTCGTTGGACTCTTAGATAAGATTTTCCTGAGGCGCGAAGTCTCCGAAACAACTTCCATTTTATCACAAAATAGTCTCCAAGACAATCTCCGCGCTTTCCTTATTTCCTTTTTATACTTTTTAAGATGCTCCTTATAGGAGTGCCAGTCCTGAGCTTCCCTAGAGCCCTTTGCTCTATTGAATGCTTTCCAACACCGTTAACGAACGAACGACTCCATGGACCACCATACCGGTTTCTGCTTCTCTTTAGGTATTCTCTTGGGGCAAGCAGTGTCCAAGGACAAGTTGCAGGCGCTTTTGATTTCCCCCACCAGGAAATCCGGCTCCATCTCTGTGGCTGGGGGGCTTTGGATCATCGGTCGGTAAGAGTCCTACTAATACTTCCCCGTATTTGTTCCAGTTAGTCCTTCTAGGATTCCTGAAGGATTTTCGGGTAACAGGGTAAATGTCAATATTAAACATCACGTACCGATGGTCCGAGAGGGAGTGCTCCTTCGCCACCCGCCATTTTTTGACCATATGTATAATGAAGTCCGATGCAAAGGTAACGTCCAGTACCTCCTGCCTGTTACTAATAATAAAAGTGGGCTCTTGCCCCAGATTACACACTACAAGGTTAGTACCCTGCATAAGTAATGAAATAAGTACTCACCTATATCATTAATGTCGGTGCTACCCCAGATTGTATAATGCGCATTTGCATCACAACCCAGTATTACTCCGATCTTTTCCCGTTCCGCTTCGAGTTTCAGTTCCCCAAGGTTATTCGGCGGAACCTCCTTCTCTCGGTCCATATAGGCTGGAACCAGCCAAAGTAAGCAGCCTTCTGTCTCCAGGCCGACTGCCATTACGTCTCCACTACTATATTGTGGAAGAAGAAAAATACTAAAGTTATTTTTAGCGAGAATGCAAGAGCTGACCTTATCGGACCCAGAAGAGTATAAAATTGAATACCATTTTAAACCGAGGCCACAGATCTTGTTTTTACTAATCCATGGTTCTTTAACTAGGATTATGTCCTCATCCGATTTGATCAGTCTGAGGATCAAGGCTGCCGAATCAGCCATAGAATGGTGAAGATTAATCTGAACCATGCTCAGCACAAACAGATCAACTTACCTTCCTTCATATACCCTCCGCTGTCCCTGCAGGGTTTAATATCTCGATCCTCTTCCTATGCTCCGTGTTGGCTCTTTTGCCACGCTCCTCCCTCATCGACTCGACCCGATCTTCGTTCGAGTCCAGGGATAGGCGACTGCCAATGGCCGTCAATCGCTCCATCGCTGAGCTCCCAACGTCCCGCGTCTTAGCACCTTCTCTCTGCTCGTTCCCTAGTAGGTATTCTACAATCTCTTTGACCTCATCCTTTTTAAACACCTTTAGGGTAATTGATCCGAAACCGAAACCGATTACCCCCTTCTTTTTAGCTAGAGGGGCTATGGACTCTTTGTTCCCCACTAAAATGGACAACCTAGATCCTCCCTTCGCCTCCTCTTGTTTAATGATCTTCCAATTGTTCGTCGGAAGATCAACATTGCTTGCCCGAATTATGCTCATTATTTCATCCGGACAGGATGGCTCGATTGGCAGCCAAACGCGTTCCCTTGTCTGCTAGTGATCTCGTCCCTGTCAACCACTGTCAGCTTCGCGCCTCGCCACACTACTCCTAGCTTAGCTACGACCAAACGATAAAGGTATGCCGATCCTGCATCCCTACAAGGTAGAGGTGGCCCCGGATTTTCTCCGAGGACCGTTAGAAAATCGGAGTTTAGTGCGTTATACTCCCATCTTCTTGACTCCTGTTAATGACGGCTAGTATCCCTGGATGCTCTTTAAGAACGTCACTGAACATTCTTGCCCCGTGCTTCCTAGTATCTCGTTGGGCTTCCTGCATTTTGGGTCGCTTACTAACTCCAGCTTCCAATTGGTCTTGGGACCGGTGTCTTTTCGACTCTGCTGGTACCCTCTCCGAATTGTCGCCTAAGAAGGTAGCCTTTGCTCTTAGAAGAGATTCCTTCTGTTCCTTCGTAAAAGTAGCCCCTCAGGGGTGGCAGCCAGCCTATCTAAAATCCTCTACGCCGAGCGTCGGTTCCTGTACCGCTGCTTAGCCTCAGGGATAACTTTCGCGCCAGTCACCGACTAAGGTGCTAAGGCCTCGTTTACCGAACCTGCTGTGAAGGTAGCTTGCCCTTTACGGTCCAAGTTCCCTTTTTTTACGGCAGGCCCTCGGCTTCCGCTGGTACCCGGCACCGCAGCCTTCAAGACCCTTAGTTTTTCTTCGTTGGTGACTCCACCTTTTAGGTTTTATCAAAATCCGTTGTACCTGTTAGCTTTTTGAGAGTGCCTGTCTCTTTTGCTTTTATTTTATTTGTGTTTATTTGTTTTCACGAGTTTCGGAGATATAAACGGTCCACCTTCGCAGAGTTACGGGTACAAGGGTAAGGCTGATTAAAACTGGAGGTCGCCTGGTACCAGAGTCCGCAAATTAGAGATTAGTTTTCCCATTAACCATTCATTCCTTGCCATATGCTATTCCACCGTGACTTGGGGATTTGTGTAAGGTTTACTCCTTCAGCGCTGTACATAAGCCAAGGAAAAATTTCTAGTTACCAATAGCCATCACGTGGAGGTCGTAAATGCACTTGCGAGTCTGTCCTGGATATATCTGATATACATCCGTTCGTGACCACCCATCCCCTACCTCTGCCTAAAATATGACCAGCACAGTGGACAGAAGTGGGTGCTGTGATAGGTTACGGAGGCGATGAAAATCATTCGACTTATTGGCCCCCCCCCCCCACAACATACGCTAGACTAAACAAATAAAAAGTAAATATGTGTTATCATTTAGTTACCAATACTACTTTTAGTAGTCATTATCAGACGAGTAACGAAATTGTATAAAGCGATATTGAAGTATATACATATTTTAATGTATATACTTGCGCCACACACTGTCTCTTGTGTTAATTGTGTGTACTCTGGAACATTTTCAGAATTTTGTGATGGGGATAGCAAGGTTAAATATGGCCGGAAATTCTTTTGAGCCGTATTTAATTTGATTTTCGCAGTGCAACTGAGTATTTTCTCAAGTACTGTGTTGTTGGCACCAATCTCCTGATGATTTTTCATTAGGCCTATCAATTGTGAGTTCTCTGGAACATTTTCAGAATTTTGTGATGGGGATAGCAAGGTCAAATATGGCTGGAAATCCTTGTGAGCCGTATTTAATTTGATTTTTGCAATTCTACAGAGTATTTTCTCAAGTACTGTGTTGTTGGCACCAATTTCCTGATGATTTTTAATTAGGTCTATCAACTGTGTTAACTCTGGAACATTTTCAGAATTTTGTGATGGGGATAGCAAGGTCAAATATGGCCGGAAATCCTTGTGAGCCGTATTTAATTTGATTTTCGCAATTCTATTGAGTATTTTCTCAAGTACTGTGTTGTTGGCACCAATCTCCTGATGAATTTTTATTAGGTCTATCAATTGTGAGTTCTCTGGAACATTTTCAGAATTTTGTGATGGGGATAGCAAGGTCAAATATGGCCGGAATTTCTTGTGAGCCGTATTCAATTGGATTTTTGCAATTCTTTCGAGTATTTTCTCAAATACCCACCAATTTCCTGATGGAACAGGTTAAGTTTGGTAATAGAAGTATGAAAACTCATTCCTCCTTATCGATTTAGATTTACAGAGAGACATTCCACCATAGATCAAGTGCACAGTTTTACAGATTTAATTGAAGATACTGTGGAAAATTTTAAAAATATGCTCAAGTGTCTTCTTCAAGTATGGCACCGAGGCTTGGAATATAAGCTAGACAGAGATATGCCGAAGCTGTTTTACCTGATTTCAAAGTCGCACCAAGCTGGTCGTGTAAAACATGAAGAGGAACACTCTGAACTAAAGAAAATATCGGCTGGAGTTCCACAAGAAAGTGTCTAGGGCCAATACTCTATATACTTTATACGCGTGACGTGCAAATGGCGCCTTCAACTCAACGAAACTAAATCTGTCCATGTAAACTTCACCAACAAAATTGTTAATTGGATACCTGTTCGATTGAATTCGCAACCATTTCCACATGCAAACACGGCAAAATACTTAGGAATGAGCCTTGATGAGTTAAACATCAAATATAGAAAAATGTATTGGAAAGTAAATGTATCGGAAGCAAGTCTCAACTAACATTACATTTACATAATAAACTGCTCTTATGTTGGCAGATATTGAAACCTGTTTGGACGTATGTAATACAGCTATGGGGCAGTATCAAGAAAACTAACATAATTTAAACTTTTCAAAATAAAGTCTTGCATGGTACGGTCAACGTACCATGGTACAAAAGGAATAATAACCTTCATAAGGATCTAAAAATGGAATTCGTTAGTGAAGAAATTAAGAAATATGCGAGGAAACAAACCCAAACCCAGTAAGACGGCTTCGACGAACGAACCCCTTACAACTAGGGCAGCTAATTTAATAAAGTAATAGAGATAGAGATTTAATGATATTACTGCGGCAATGCGTTCTATTATTTATTTTGCGTTACACCACCAAACCAGTAAAAACTCATACAACCCAAAACCAATTTCCCAAAAATAAATCCACCCTAAATATTAAAACGCCACACAAGGTCACTTATATTCAATCGATTTCATATTTATTCGTGATGAAACCCCTAACTGGTGTTTGACATCCACCAAAGCCAAAAATAATTTTTAATCACATTTTTCGTACGAGTTCTTCTATATACATATGTATTGTATGTATGTATGCATGTATAAAAAACAGATTTCACTGGTTTTATCCTTGAACATTCGTATTATATGTTTACATATAAATCCACCACCCTCCCACCGACATTCTCGAATATTTGCAAAAAAAAAAATAAAATCGGAAAATTAATTTTCTTCTTACATCGTTCTATATTGTTCATATATTATCTCATTTTTTCACATTTTTGCCAACAGCAATACTTATTCGATTGCGCTAAGCACTTTCACTAGAACAGTAAGCTTTATATGGTGTGAAAGGAAATCTCATAATAAGGTTTTGTATTTGTCTTGCCAACGTTCTACATAAACGATTGTATATCTCTGCCATTTCATTGTCATTCCTAAAAACAACCCCTCTCTCACTCACCCCAAACGAAATGGAACAACCAAAAAAATGTGTTTAACATAAGCTCATAAAACAACAACAAAACGCTTTAGTTCAATATCAAAATATCAAACATTGACCTCGAAAGCACACAACAAGAAAAGTTTATTTTTTTTTGTGTGGCTGTGTGTGCGTGTTCGCTAATATAATTTCTAACCCCCCCCCCCCCCCAAGAGCTTCCAAATTATTATTGTGGTTATTTTTATTGCGACAAAAAAAAAAAGGAAACGTGGATGACAAATTTTGATTGGATTTCAGACGCTGGATACAGAGCACAAAAAAATTTGACTATTGAGAATTCAATTCAATTAGTGATTTCGACCGATTCATATTGACATTTGATGTGAGAGTGAGCGATGTGTCAATGATGTGCATTCCAATTTTAGAGGGACAGTATTAATTTGTTGGGCCGACTGACATTTTTTGTTGTTGTTTTCTTTTTATTCCCAAATCAAATTTAGAAAATTAAATATGAGTCAATTGTTTATTTGATTTACAAGTAACAAATAACAAAAAACATCAAGATAACAACTTAAGAGTTAAGACGCAGTTCCCGGTGCGCGCACTTTATAAATATATTTGAAACGTTTAATATTCCAAGGACTTGGTATTATTTTATATACTTAATATGTAAACAAATAGTCGAATACACACGGAGGACGGAGGCAAACAAATTCTTAGATAAACTTCTTATACATCCATACATATATCAACAGATTAAGTACGTTATGTACTATACAATCATCCATCAACCGATCTCTCTCTTTCCAATTTAATTTAATCAAAAAAGAAAAAAACCGTAAGACGGCTCACGTAGCTCTATATGCATGAAGGAGAAGAAAATGAAAATTCAATTTTCATAAATAACGAAAGAAAATTGATTTGACCTTGTCAACACTTTGTACTGTTTTGTATTTTATAATAAACGACTATACCGACCGAATGAGTAGGATAGGCATCAATTAAATACTTTATGTGTGTATGTAGATGTACTACATAATAAATACATTACAAATTTATGATTATTACTAATCCTATCACTAGTATTTCTTTTATTGTTATTATAATGCCAAGGTCACGACGCATTTCTTAAAATAATTTCAATTTCGATTCCACACTCCATCTAATGAAATATTGTTAGTACGTACATACATTTCTAAAACGGTAAGATGAGACATCGCATGTATGTACATACATATGAGATTACGCATGAAAATTGTGGTCTATGTGTGTATATGTTCTTGAAATTTTATCGATTTTTTTTTTTTTTTTTTTTGGTTTTTATTTTTCATTTTCGAGGTTATGTTTTTTTTTTGTTTTTGTACACATTAGCATGATTATTTTGAAGAATAGACACGTATTCGTTATATAGATTAGAATAAATTGTGTACATAGAAATGTGTAATCTGATTTTTGTTTTTGCCCTCGACGCATTTGTGTTGAAGGGAAGCTAATTGTTACATTGGAGCCGCATCGACTATTTTTAGCTCATTATTTTATACTATGTAAGCATCTTATGCCAAATCGACATTTTTACTTTGTGTGTTACAATATTGGCAAAATGAAATAGAAGGTGACAGTAGAATATAGTTTGATGATTGGATAAGGAAAGAGAGGCAGTTATGGCTGATCCTGAATTAATAGTTAACCGTTAATTTCTTTCGGTAAAAAAATAAATATTCCGGATATTCACATTCCTTGAGGAATTAGATTACCGGAATTATAAAACATCGATAAAAAAATGTCGTGTCTATCGTTTCGTCGTTCCAAAACTCCAGTGTTTATTTATTTATTTATATCAACAGAAAAAATCCTTTTTTGATAATAAAATGGTCATCAAATAACTACAATTGACATTATATTGCCGACACATAGCCGGAATAGAGGCAATATGTTTGTTGTATAAGATAGCAGTCAATTTTCAGCAGAAAAAATGAGTTTTCCTACTCACCACCAGGGGCAGAACTAAAACAAAAGAGAACTTTTTCTGCTGAAATATTTATTAGCCAGCAGAAAAATCTCTCATAATACGATGCTTAAGTTGTACTAAATTGTCTAAAATTGTTATGGAAAATTACTTTCCAATGTCCTAGAGCCTCATGCTATAGCAAATTCTCTTTTGATTTTAAAATTATGACCTCCTTCAAGGTCAATCTATAGCGTGTTTTTTTATTAGCTCCGGATAGCAAGCTATCGGGAGCACAAGGGAAATGTCTATTGAAAGTTGTTCTATTATACACATGTGTCGCTAATAAACAAAAAACTAAAATTTTACCTAACTTCATGCAGTTGTATGACATTTCTTCCGAATAAAAAATCGGACTAAAAATATTTAAAAATCATCGGGAGATTGTTGAGGAATACGGAAATGTAGTAGCTGCAAAGAGATTTTTAAAAGCTGGAAAGCAAAAGGTTAATCGAGATGCATCATTATCGGAAGGTGACGAAGATAAATAATATTTTGATGAAATGGACATGCCTGGTACAAAAGTCAAGTCGACTCAAAACAAAGAATTACTGTACGTATTCTACGTATACGTGAAGACACAGCTTAATATCACGGAAATCTGAACACCAAATTCGGCATATTATGATCCAAAACACGTTCTATGAGGAATATTCCTGATCCAAAATCACATCCTAAAGAGTAAATAATTTTTGTTTACTAAGTTTAGAATTAAATTAATTAATTAATTTGATTATTTTAGAGTTGAGTTTGATTGTGATGTGTGATTGATTGATTGTGAGTGTACGGCCAAGCATTATAGCAAGTCTCCCGGACTCCCGGGCACACACCGTACACCCGTTTACACACAACAAAACCGAAGGATAGAATAGGATTATTAGTTGGGACAGACTTGACCCGGTTACAGACACCAATGCAATCGAGAGTTAGTAAATTAACGGCACAAAAGACAACACAATCTAACTACATTTTTAGATAATCATTTCTCTGGAATCAAGGGCCGGATACTCAGGTCTCCCTAAACCTAAATTAAAAATTATTAATGTTGTAATTTCCCCCTGTTCGCCTTTCAATAATTTACCTGATCAAATATTTAAGAAAATCTAAAATTATAATTATAATTATAATTACAGTAGAATTCGCTTATAGCAAACACTCAAAGGACATAATTTTGTTCACTATAGCCGGCTGTTCATTTTAATCAAATTTTCGTTTACGTTTATAAACGTAGTTCTTTGTTTGTAGTGTATAAGAAAAAATAAGTGTTCGTGCAAATTCAAGGCACAAAACTTTATAACAAAACCATATGATCATTATAAGCGTTTGTTCGTTATATACATGGTTTGGTATAAACGGATTCTACTGTATTATAAAAAACATCATTATAACAAAATAAAGATAAAATTAAATAAAATAAAGTTGAAATTAAACTTTTATGATTGATTATGAGCGTCAATCATAACAGCAGGATCTCCCGGACTCCCGGGCCCATGCCGTACACCCGTTCACATATAACAAAACCGAAGGATTGGATAGGATTATTAGTTGAAGCAAACTCGACCCGGTTACAGACACCAATGCGATTGATAGTTAGTAAATTATTAGTACAATATATAATAACTAAATTATTAGATGATCATTTCTCTGGAATCCAGGGCCGGATACTCAGGACTCCCTAAATCCTAAATCTAAAACAGGGCTTAAAAATTATTAATGTTGTAATTTCACCCTTGCCCGTCTTTATTAATTTACCTGATAAAATAATTAATAAAAATTTAAAATAACAGCGCTTATTTCTTTATTAATGGTCCTTTTATATCCAATTAAAAATTATTACTTACTGCAACAAGAATTAACATAAACATTAAACCGTTAAGCATAAAATTTTACTTAAAACTAATCATCAATTTCCTACCGATCAAGAAAAAGAGAATAAATAGCCTCTGTACAAAAATATAAAAAACCTATTTGAGTCGAATACCCTCAAATTTCGTTGTGTTTGTACAGTTCATGTTTTATTAAGAACATTATAGTTGTAACATGAATACAAAAACAAAAAGAGGGGAAATAACAAAATAGAATAAAAACAACAGATTCTTATATACTAAACCACCAACACACATTAAAAGCAAATATCTGTACAATCTTCCATGTGCGTAGCAAAAGACTTATCATGTTTTCATTATTTTATATACAGCTAATACCATTACAGCGCACATACAAAACAATCCTGATCTATATATCAAGATATAGAAAAATATTGGGAACAACTACACCCACAAAAAAGTCTCTGTTTTTGATGTTGTTGCTTAGCTAATAGATAGCAAAAACCAATAATAAATAGTACATTTCCCAAATAGGATCCGCGTTAAGAGCGAACGAGGCGGCCCGTACAAACATTTCGTTGGCTTTGTCATGTATCAATTTTCAAGAATGTATTTCTGTCTATTATACTTTGTACATAACATAAAAACCAAGAACCAAAACCATACCGAAACCCACAAAAATGTTTATACGTATGTATGTATAAACACCTTTGTTTGGCTTGCAAGAACGCATTCAATTATGTGTAAATATAAAATCGAATATGAAACTAACTACGACGTATGTTAATTTTTGTTAAAAACTATTTTGATACGATCCAATTATTAGGTTTTAGTAATAAAATCATGTACAATCCAATCACCACACGTTAAAAACATGCACCCTATAGAAATCAATAATTTTCATTTCTTTATCTATAAATATAAAACATTGCCTGATAAATGTATCCCGGTGGATTGCATTTTCCAAAATTACACTTTAAATTATTAAATTATTTCACTTCCACTTTAATTATTATTTCACTAAAAACTGAATTAAATAGAATTAAAATTATAATGATAATTAAACTTTATATACTACATAAACTACATAAATAAAACAAAATAAAAATTAAATTAAATTAAATTTTTGAAGAGGATAGAAAAAACACGTATATCCTCTTTGACGAACATTCGCTCACTCCAGAACTATTTGCTTGGGAAGCTTATGGAAAAATATTCTCCAAGTGGAAAAATCATTAAAGGACAAGAGAAACAAATCATTCGAAGCCGATATGAAAAGATGTACATATATTTGAATAATCACTGAATATATTAAAAATAATCCAACATGTATTTATGCTTCTTATCTTCTACGATTTGCAGTAAGGCTAATTTATTTTATTCAAAGATTCAGTTTTATTAAATCACAATTTGTATACTCCTTCAAATATAACTTACAAACTTAAATCGTTTGCTTGCTGTTCGTTAAACCATTTTGACATGTTACATGACCGCAAATTAAAATTTTGTGCAAGGTAATTCCGCTGCCGCTAGATAGTAAACATTTTACAGCAATCCGAGTAACAATCTTCACCTATTTCCCCTTCTCAAACTCTAGCCTTTTTAGTCTTGCTTGAACCCCATTAAATTGGCCAGACATAACTGCGGCGTTATCCGATCCTAGTTAGGCCCATTATGCACCGGGATTTGCAATAAATACAATTGGTTTAAAATACTACTAAAAATAAAGAGTCCCTTTTAGTTAGATTCAAAAGACCTAAATACCTATCTCTTAGTGAACATTTTCTCCGATCAAAAACGCGAGCTACCAAAGCCAATGATTTTGGCGCACCACTTTAAATAAATTCCATCCATTTTAGCTGTTTTTCGTTTTTTGAGTATCGAGTATCCATTTCTTAAATTATTAGTATTAAATGCCATGAAAAATATTAAAAAGGCTAGAATTTGTGGAAGGTAAAGGGAAACAGGCGAAGATTGTTACTCGGATTGCTGTAAAATGTTTTCTATCTAGCGGAAGCAGAATTACCTTGTACAAAATTTTAATTTGCGGTCAGGTAACATGTCAAGGTTGTTTAACGAACAGCAAGCAAACGATTTAAGTTTGTAAGTTATATTCGAAGGAGTATACAAATTATGATTTAATAAAACTGAATCTTTGAATAAAATTAATAAGCCTTACTGAAAATCGTGGAAGATAAGAAGCATAAATACATGTTGGATTATTTTTAATATATTCAGTGATTATTTAAATACATATATGTACATCTTTTCATATCGGCTTCGAATGATTTGTTTCTCTTGTCCCTTAATGATTTTTCCACTTGGAGAATATTTTATCATAAGCTTCCTAAGCAAATAGTTCTGCTTTAGAATATTTTTCCATGTCTCCAGTACACAACTCAACTCTAAAATAATAAAATTAATTAATTTATTTAATTCTAAACTTAGTGAACAAAAATTATTTACTCTTCAGGGGCCCTATTCTCGAATTCCACATCCATTTTCCACATGTGGACATCAGTCAAAATTCATAAAAATGGAATTTTTTTGGTACTAAGGGAATATTTCCGAATGGATATAAGCAGGTGGAAGAAATTCTCCATATAGGAAAATGGCCATGTATCAATTGTTTTATATACCAATTAAAATTTCCGAACGTTTTAATGAATTTTGACAGATGTCTGCATGTGGAAAATGGATGTGGTGTTTTGGATCATAATATACCGAATTTTGGTTCAAATTTCTGTGATATTAAGCTGTGTCTTCACGTATACGTAGAGTACGTACAGTAATTCTTTGCTTTGAATCGACTTAACTTTTGTACCAGGCATGCCAATTTCATCAAAATATTATTTATCTTCGTCACCTTCCGACAATGATGCATCTCGATTATCGTTTTGCTTTCCAGCTGTTAAAAATATTTTTGCAGCTTCTACTTTAACGTATTCCTCATCAATATCCCGATGATTTTTTATTTGGAAGAAATGTCATACAACCATATGACATTTGAATTTGACATCTATCAAAATTTTTAAACCGAAATGAAGTTTGCCACAATTAGGGTTGTACAAAATTCAAAAATATTTCAAATTTCCCTTTGCTCCGGATAGCAGCTCCGGATAGCAGCTCCAGATAAATAGGCAGAGCTAAATATTTTTTTTTAGGTTTTTAGTTAAAAAGTTGAATTAAAAATTATAGATTAGCTTTAAATAAATTATTTATATGTATAAATAGCTTGTCAAACATAAGTTTTATAATAGAAAATTAGCTGCTCCGGATACCAGCTATCCGAAGCTAATAAAAAAACACGCTCAATATTGGCAAAATGAAATAGAACGTGACAGTAGAATGTGGTTTGATGATTGGATAAAGAAAGAGAGGCAGTTATGGCTGATCCTGAATTAATAGTTAGCCGGAACGGGTAATTTGTTACGGTAAAAAAATTATATTCCGGATATTCACATTTCTTGAGGACTTAGATTACCGGAACTCCAAGACATCGATAAAAAAATGTCGTGTCTATCGTTTCGTCCTTCCAAAATTCCAGTGTTTATTTATTTATTTATATTAACAGGAAAAATCGTTTTTGGACAAATAACTACAATTTACATTATATTGCCGACACATAGCCGGAATAGAGGCAATATGCTTGTTAATAAGATAGCAGAAAATTTTCAGCAGAAAAAATGAGTTTTCCTACTCACCACCAAGGAAAGTACTGAATGAAAGGCAGCCGAATTTACGAATTTTTTATATATGCTGGTTTGATTGCAGTAAGGGGTCAATTGGCTGGTTGAGTTGATGTTGAGTTGAAGTTGGTTTAGGATATAGTGAGCAGTTGGCAAATATTTTATATATGTATGCTGGTTTGTGAATTGAGTTTGGCGTAGAGTGTGCGATTCTTCTTGAGAGATGATAATCAGGTCCAAATTTACTATGGAGGAATTTCTAAAACTTCAACTTTGATGACGGTATGATGGTATGATGCATAATGGTATGATGATATAATGGTATAATGGTATGATGGTTTGTTTTTAAGTGTGATGGTGGTATATGATGGTATGATGGTACGATGGTATGATGGTATGATGTTACGATGATAAGATAGTTTCATGGTACGAACATATGACGGATTGAAGGTAAGATATACATGATAGTGTTGTATGAATTTAGATACTCACCTTAATAATTGCCTAAATTCATACTAAATATTAACTCCTGTACAGAGTACTTTAAACATAACTATGGTATGTTATTACATACATAAAAAAGTATTTATTATTATATAATAAAAACCAAAACCTGCTAAAATTCTCTTTAGAAAGCCGAATGTATTGTATACTATTGCTGTAAAATTATCTAAACCACTGATTGTATTAGTGAAACGTCATCCTGTATAGATACGGTTGTGAATACAGTCATAACCTGCTAAAATTCTCTCTTTAGAGAGAATTTTAGCAGGTTATGATACAGTGTAGAAAACATAAACATTCGCATACTACGAAACTAAAAGAGAGTAAAATCTAAACCAATAAAAACGAATCATGTGCAACAGTCATTTTATTTAAATATTTTAATTTCAGCTTATTTTAAAGAAAACCCAATATTTAATTTAAAAAAATTTAACAGTTTTTAACCTTATATTTCGACTTGTTGGTCAACTTCTGAGGCATTAAAAAACAATTTTTGTAATTAAAAAATCTTAGAAACTATTTTTGACAATTATTTAATTTTTAAACTATAAACAATGTATACAGAAAGAATTTTTCTTTTAAATTTTTTTGTAACGATTTTTTTTTATCATTCTCATATTATTTTATTGCCGTCTTACTTTGGTAACTGGAATATTAATTGGTATAGAAATTAAAATGCAAATTATGCTCAAAATAAAAACCGAAAATAATTTGCCATTTTTTCGGCACGTAATATTTCCAACTCGTGCGGTTTTAATTTCCTTCTCCGTTTATATTTTCGTGGCTCCGTCTATAAAATTAAAATATAATACACATTGATATGACAAATATTATAATTAATTCTCCACCGTTCTCCATTTACTTACAATCGATTGTCTCTTCACCGGCCAATTCACCATCAGTCATTTCCTTTTTAACATGCTCCCGCGAATCACCGCCATGGACCTAAAACAAACAAAGTACAACGTAAGTTAAATTGCATAATCGTTTTGGGATTCAGCCTCACTATAATTCTCCGCATCATTATCGTCCGAAGTTAGAAGATTTATGTGCTGCACATACTCATATTTGATTGTTGTGGCAGCTTCTACATATTGTTGCTCCATTTTTAGTTTTTTTTTGGTGAAAAACGATTTTCCGATTTGTAACGTTTTGATTCGTACTTTCGTTTTAACTTAACAGTAATTTCTTTTTCTAATTGATCGAAAGAAAAACATAAGATATTAATATGTTTCGCTGTTTTTAAACTGTGAATTAATCCGAAATAGTTACACAGATTAATATTTAAAAGTTGTGTTGATACCTAAAAATTAAAAAAGGAAACTTTAACAGCACATATAAAATTTTAAATCACGTAAACTAATATAAATTACTTTAAAAATCATTTAAACTTACTTTAATTTCTTCCCGTCAAACAAGGTGTTACGTTTACGTAACACTAGTGAAGAATATTGTTCATACAACTCTTCGTAACCGTAACAGTTTGGTGATGCAATAACGAAGCAGTTATGTCGTTCCAGTCCTATGATAATTAGACTTTTTTCGAGGAGTTATCAATGTGGTAGTAGTTCGTAAACTATTCACTTGAGGTGTTGCATTTATGTCACGTGATTAGTGAAATAATAACGTAACATTTTTAGTGATATGAATTTAATGAAGCATTTTTTTGCAATTTTTTTTTTAAAAAAAATAATAAGTATTTTCTTTTATTCTAAAAAAAAAAAAAAATCAAGTAACAAATTATATTTTTCTAAATCAAACTTGGACATTAATTATTTGTTTGGTTATTTATTTATTAAAAAAAATTCTTCAACCCAAAAAATACGTGATGGCGATCGAAAACTCAAAACTAAATATAGTTATCGTTTCTTTATATTATTCCAATAATATTCATAAAGGAATTTGGTGTTATGTTTAGGTATAGCAAAAACGAAACATTTACGTCGTTTCTGCATCATGATAATTAAGTTTAATTGCGAGGTATTTTTATACTACATATATTTTATTTAAATTTAAGAATGTATTTGTGACAAGCAAAAAAGTGTTACGTTTATAGTACGCTTATGCGATGTATTTTGCGAATTCGCTTAAATTGTTTAGCGGGTTATTGTGTTTCAACTTCACGATTTTTGAGTTTTGATCATAACCTCCTGAATCAATTTTAGCAGGTTATGGTTTTGATTTTGACATTTCGTAAAATTGAGTTTTGTTGTAGAAGAAGAGCAAAAAACAGAGAGTAAAATGCTCAATTGTTAGTTGATATTAAGTAGTGTGTGATATCAACTGGAATTAGTAGTGGTAAGAAACAAAAAAATTTGAATTTTTTTTATATGGTTTTTCGTAGTGACTACTACGGTTAAAGGTTGATATGTATAAGTATGTGTCTGCGTATCAGCAAAACCAGCAGGCTTTCTAAAGAGAATTTTAGCAGGTTTTGATAAAAACATATAATTGTAATTGTATTTTATAATATAAGAAAATCAATATATTCAATAAAAAAAATGGAGGTGTGGCCAACACACACCTTTCTTTTACGAACAGAGAATTTTGAAATTTTTTTTTAATTTTTTATTTTTTATTTTTATTTGTTTTTAATTTTTGGAAACATTTTGTGTCAATTAGTATTTTGTAAACCTTATACTTTTTAAGATATTTGCAAAACAAATTTTCTGGACCAAGGGAGTGGCCACTTCCGGTTAGCCAATTTGGAGTAAAATTCACTGGGACCTCCCAATTTATCAAAAAGGCTTAAATTAGAAGTTTCAGTTCGATTAATTAAACCATATGGGCTGTAGAGAGGACACAGACAGACTGACAGACTAACAGACTGACTGACAGACTGACAGACTGACAGACAGACAGACTGACAGACTGACAGACTGACAGACTGACAGACTGACAGACTGACAGACTGACAGACTGACAGACTGAGAGACTGACAGACTGAGAGACTGACAGACTGACAGACTGACAGACTGACAGACTGACAGACTGACAGACTGACAGACTGACAGACTGACAGACTGACAGACTGACAGACTGACAGACTGACAGACTGACAGACTGACAGACTGACAGACTGACAGACTGACAGACTGACAGACTGACAGACTGACAGACTGACAGACTGACAGACTGACAGACTGACAGACTGACAGACTGACAGACTGACAGACTGACAGACTGACAGACTGACAGACTGACAGACTGACAGACTGACATACTGACAGACTGACAGTTTGACAGACTGACAGACTGACAGACTGACAGACTGACAGACTGACAGACTGACAGACTGACAGACTGACAGACTGACAGACTGACAGACTGACAGACTGACAGACTGACAGACTGACATTTTGACAGACTGACAGACTGACAGACTGACAGACTGACAGACTGACAGACTGACAGACTGACAGACTGACAGACTGACAGACTGACAGACTGACAGACTGACAGACTGACAGACTGACAGACTGACAGACTGACAGACTGACAGACTGACAGACTGACAGACTGACAGACTGACAGACTGACAGACTGACAGACTGACAGACTGACAGACTGACAGACTGACAGACTGACAGACTGACAGACTGACAGACTGACAGACTGACAGACTGACAGACTGACAGACTGACAGACTGACAGACTGACAGACTGACAGACTGACAGACTGACAGACTGACAGACTGACAGACTGACAGACTGACAGACTGACAGACTGACAGACTGACAGACTGACAGACTGACAGACTGACAGACTGACAGACTGACAGACTGACAGACTGACAGACTGACATTTTGACAGACTGACAGACTGACAGACTGACAGACTGACAGACTGACAGACTGACAGACTGACAGACTGACAGACTGACAGACTCACAGACTGACAGACTGACAGACTGACAGACTGACAGACTGACAGACTGACAGACTGACAGACTGACAGACTGACAGACTGACAGACTGACAGACTGACAGACTGACAGACAGACAGACAGACAGACAGACATTATTCCGAAACCCACTTTTTCGGACTCAGGGGACCTCAAAACAAATAAATCTCTAGAAATCTCAAGGTCCAAAATTTTCAGGATTACTATACTTTATTTTACGAGAGTAAAAGAAAATAAAAAACCCTAATCCATACGAATCGTTCATTTAGTAAAAGTTCTGCAAAATTATTTTTTGGAAATCGCACACAAATCCAAAGGGCCAATATCGGCCATTGCCAAAAATGATGACAAAGGTTTCGCTAGCACATGGAATAGGTTCCTTATTTACCTAGTTAGAAAACCCTAATCCATACGGATCCTTCGTTTAGTAAAAGTTCTAAGAAATTATTTTTTGGAAATCGCACGCAACCCCCAAGGGCCAAAATCGGCCATTGCCAATAATGATGACAAAGGTTGGCTAGCACATAGAACAGGTTGCTCAATTACCTAGTTAGAAAACCCTAATCCATACGGATCGTTCGTTTAGTAAAAGTTCTGCAAAATTATTTTTTGGAAATCGCACACAAATCCCAAGGGCCAATATCGGCCATTGCCAACAATGATGACAAAGGTTTCGCTAGCACATGGGATAGGTTCCTTAATTACCTAGTTAAAAAACCCTAATCCATGCGAATCGTTCGTTTAGTAAAAGTTCTGCAAAATTATTTTTTGGAAATCGCACTCAACTCCCAAGGGTCAATATAATGATGGCAAAGGCTTCGCTAGCACATGGAATAGGTCCCTTAATTACCTAGTTAAAAACCCTAATCCATACGGATCGTTCGTTTAATAAAAGTTCTACGAAATTATTTTTTTGGAAATCGCACTCAACAATGATGATAAAGATATCGCTAGCACATGGAATAGGTCCCATAATTACCTAGATAATACATATTGAGGTGTGGCCAACACACACCTTGCTTTTACGAACAGAGAATTTTGAGAAATTTTTTTTTTTAATTTTTTAATTTTTTTTTTAAATTTTTTATTTATTATTTTTATTTGTTTTTAATTTTTGGAAACATTTTGTATTCAGTTGCTTTTTGTAAACTTAATACTTTTTAAGATATTTGCAAAACAAATTTTCTGGACCAGGGGAGTGGCCACTTCCGGTTAGCCGATTTGGAGTAAAATTCACTGGAACCTCCCAATTTATCAGAAAAGCTTAAATCTGAAGTTTCAGTTCGATTGGTTAAACCATCTGGGCTGTAGAGAGGACACAGACTGACAGACAGACACCATTTGGAAAACCACTTTTTCGGACTCAAGGGACCTCAAAACAAATAAATCTCTAAAAATCTCAAGGTCCAAAATTTTCATGAATACTATACTTTATTTTACTAGAGTAAAAGAAAGTAATAAATGGGCTTGATAGGTTGAAAATCATTGTACCAAAATGATTAAATGAAGCAAGTTTCGTTTAATAAAAGCAATCTTTTCTCTCTGTGTAGTGACTATTCGGAATTTAGTCTGTTGAGGTTTTCTGTAGATGATATCTCCGATAGTTTGGCGCGACTTGACGTGAATAAGGGCTCAGGACATGACGGCATTCCACCCATCCTTATGAAAAACTGTGCGGATGGTTTAGCTGTTCCTCTCGCGTTTATTTTTAACGAAAGCCTCCGTACAGGGGTTTTCCCGGAGTCTTGGAAGATTACCTTCATTCGCCTGATTTTCAAATCGGGCAAAAGGTGTGAAATCAGCAATTACCGTGGGATCGCCATACTCTCTGCTATACCGAAACTATTCGAAGCATTGGTACAAAAATTTCTATTTTTTCATTTGATAACGTTAATTTGTCCTAATCCACAGTGACCAACCTGATTTCGTTTTGTGGGCACTTACATAGCAGTATTGCAATCAGGCAACAACTGGATGTTGTGTACACGGACTTCTCAAAGGCTTTTGATAAGATTGATCATTCGATACTTATCAATTAGCTTGGGAAATTGAACTGTCAATTCATTCCAACTAAGTGGCTTCAATCTTATCTTTCGGATCGATGGCACTATGTTAAGATTTATGACTCGGCCTCAGTTTTATTTCGAGTTACCTCAGGTGTACCACAAGGAAGTCATATTTGACCTCTTTTTTTCACTATTTATTAATGATGTTGTTCAGTGCTTTGAGTTCGCGCATTGCCTGCTGTATGCAGACGATTTGAAAATATTTGCACCAATTTGTAGTGTATCTGATCGCATTCGCTCTCCGGTATTTCATGGAGTTGGGGTAGTATTTTCTTCCGATCTAACGTTTGTGAGGCACATTGATTTTGTTATAGCAAAGGCTTATATGATGTTGGATTTCATAAAGCGTAACTGCAGGGACTTTTGTGACCTGCTTACATTAAAGTCGTTGTATGTTGCCTTTGTCCGTTCTCCGCTAGAGTACACCTCGCAGGTTTGGTCTCCTTTTTATAAGTGCCATTCTGATAGAATTTAAAGCGTTCAGAAGCAATTTGTTTTATACGCAATTCGCAGTACACCATTAATGAATAATTATGCTATTCCACATTATCATGAGCGCTGCAGCCTTTTGGGATTACAGCGTTTAGAACAGCGTCGGGTGGCGGCTTGCGTTTTATTTGTTTGCGACATTTTATTGTATCGTATTGGTTGTGCTGAATTACTCGCACGACTTAATATTTATGCTCCTGAACGTTGTCTGCGTCGTCGTGATGGTTTTTTACTAATCGATTCTGGCTCAACAAACTATCAACTTTGGGAGCCAACCTTTTAATTTGACTAGAGATTCGTTTAGACGTGAACTTTTTAAGACCTTATAGGCATTTTATTGTTTTTATTTTATTATGTATACATACTTTTCTTTTTTTTTGATTTAAATTATTGTTGCCGATTGTATACCACTGTAGGTAATATGTATATGTATATTATCATCACCTAAAATCAAAACAAATCGAATTTATATTTAATATAATTTATTTATTCAAATTACTTACTAAATCCATTTGTTATTGTTATTAATGTTGACAGATAACAATAATTCAAGTACCCTTTCTAATTGTATAATTTAGTACCTTTTTATATTATAGTCATATTTAGAAACTTACCTTAATAATTATTAGTACCTTTTCTGATTTGCATTATATAATTTAGTACCTTTTTTAGTACAATGTACGCAACCAAGATACACAAATAAAAAACTTTGTTCTACCACTTTGTTTTGGGATTTCGCAGAGAACACATCAATCTTAAAACTTAAATAAAATTGTATTTTTAATTACAACGGAGTTGCGCGAATTACAACGGATTTGTTTACCACCACAACCATCACAGTTTCATCTGGAAGTTCTGCCTAAAGGATCCAACAAGCCATCACCGGTATAAATCATACCTAGATTTATACATATTTTTAAAGTTGGTCGATGCCGAACGAAAAATCGAGTGGAACCAAGTCCTGGAACAAGTAGAGTTTGCGTACAACACTAGTGAGCATAGTACGACGAAATTGACACCATATTTTATATTATTTGGAAGAAATCTTAGGGGTCCCGTAAATGATAAGCTTCGTGAATTTCTCGAAAGAGAAAACAAATTAGATGATGTTCCGGAAAACATTAACGCAATTCGGGAAACTGCCCGTATTAACATTGAAGCATCCATAAGCGTATTGTCGAGAATATGTGAATAGTCATCGAAAGGAAGCTGTTACGTTTAATGAAGGTGATTTAATCGTCGTGAAGAATGCGGACACTACTAAAGGTATTAACAAAAAACTAATTCTAAAATACAGAGGGCCATATCAAGTTAAGAAAATATTGGGTAATGATCGATATCTAATTGGGGATGTCGCTGGATTCAGCATTACAAGCCGGCCGTTTGAAAGTGTATATGACATTACTCGCATGAAATTATTTATTAAATTGTCAGGCTAATATTAAGTGGTCGTTATTAATTATTAAAACCGAGACGGTTTCAGTCAGGTTGGCTGAATTGTTAGGTTAAACAACCCTGATTTATATTAAGGTGTTCCAACCTCAGAATGTTTGTATTATCTCTATATATATAAAAATGACGTGTGTGTTTGTAACACTAAAACTCAAGAACCACTGCACCGATTTTAATAAAAATTTGTATGTGTGTTCTATGGGTCGTGAGGAGTGTTTTCGTATAGTTTATTTTTTGTCCGATAGATAGCGCAAGATTTTTTTTTTTTTTCAAGTATAAAAAATTATTTTCACTAGATTTTAATAAGTATCGTTGGGTATATCTTTAAAAAAAAAAAAAAAACTATTCTACAAACGAATGCACATTACGGTGTGTTGCGAAATAATAATAATACAAAAAATAAAACAATATTTCAGTCATCACCCGATCAAAACCAGCAGATGAATTAAACGCGTGTTTAGAATCATCTCATTTGTTCAAAAACTATAACTTACTGTAAACATGCGGGCACAATTACAAAACGATGCATCATCCCATTTATTTGCCAACCAATTATTGGATATTGGAAACGGAAAAATTGCTATAGATAATACAACAGGATTAATAACATTGCCTCTCGATTTCTGTGTTAGATGAAAAGAAGATTTAATTTTAACTGTATATCCCAATATTGCACTTAATTATACAAATCATTGCGTTAGTGACTTTAATATTGACATTTAAAGTAAGATTTGTGGCCAAACCAAAACATACAAATCCATTGATTGCGTTATGGATCCAGATGAAGTTGTGAACTGGGTTCAATTTCTAAATTCACTTGATTTGCCTGGAAATCCACGCCACATTCTACAATTAAAAATTGGTATGCCAATAATTCTTTTACGCAAATTAAATCCACCACGGGTAGGCCGCGCTTAAAGACATTTGGAGTTTTATTCTAATCAATATTTTTACATAATACGGATATTTTAAATCAAAAAAATTTACAAAGTATTAAAAAGAATTTAAAGGTAATAAATAAAAAATGTATGATACGAGGTTAAGTTAAATAGACATTTTTATTTATTTGTTATGCAGATTTTATATGTGAAAATTAAAATGCCACGTAAAGTTCCAAATATTGGTCGCAACACATGTCGAAACAATCAAATAAGAACACGACGTTCAAATGAAACACCAGTTGAACATAGAGAACGGATTGGAAGGGTTAGATTGCAAATATCTATATATATGTTGTGAAACAAAATAAACATTATATTAATAATTAATATAGGTGAAGAATTAAATAGAAAAGTAATTGCTATGAATTATTATTCATATAGACTTATGGTACGGGAAAATGAAGAAAATCATATATTAAAATATCGCCAATTATTTCATCAATATATTGTTGATATGTACGCTAAAATAGAAACAGAACGTTTATTATATATTCGATTAAATCAAAAAAAATTACGTTCAGAAGAGTACATACATCTTCGTGATGCAATAAATAATAATGGAAATGTCAACAATATTGGAAGAATGACAATTTTACCAGCAACGTTCACTGGAAGTCCAAGACATATTCATGAATATGCACAAGATGCAATGTCATATGTTAGAAAGTACGGACGCCCAGATTTATTTATAACCTTCACATATAATCCCAAATGGGATGAAATAAAACAAAATTTATTTCAAGGTCAGACATATACAGATCGTCATGATATTATAGCACGTGTCTTTAAACAGAAACTTAAGTCATTACTGGATTTAATAACGAAACATGAAATTTTTGGCGAAACACGTTGCTGGATGTATTCCATCGAATGGCAGAAAAGATGATTGTCACATGCCCACATTTTAATTTGGTTAGTAGCACAAATAACACCAAACGAAGTTGATAATATAATTTCTGCAGAAATTCCAGATTTAACAACTGATCCAGAATTATTTGAAATTATTAAACAAAATATGATTCATGGTCCATGTGGTGCATATAACATCAATTCACCTTGCATGATTAACGGTAAGTGCTCAAAACGATACCCAAGAGCATTAATATCAGAATCAATTACAGGCATTGATGGTTATCCATTATATCGTCGGCGCTCAATTGAGGATAATGGTCAATCTTTCATTATAAAAATTAAAAATGAAGAAATTGAAATAGATAATAGATGGGTTGTACCGTATTCACCACTATTATCTAAAGCATATAAAGCACATATTAACGTTGAATATTGCAATTCCGTGAAATCAATAAAATATATTTGCAAATATGTAAACAAAGGGTCACTCCCTCTAGCAATTGCTTCTTCAGGTATAGCAGCAACATTATTAGATGGCGGTAGGACTGCTCATGCAGCATTAAAACTTCCATTAAATATGCAAATAATTGAAACACCAACATGTAACATATCAAAAACATCAGGAATGGCAAACGTATTGCAACAATGCAAAATAATAATCTGGGACGAATGCACAATGGTACATAAAAAATCATTAGAAGCATTAGATAAAACATTAAAAGATTTACGCAATAATCAA
This sequence comes from Tipula vernalis, assembly GCA_958295665.1. Lineage (NCBI taxonomy): Eukaryota > Metazoa > Arthropoda > Insecta > Diptera > Tipulidae > Tipula > Tipula vernalis. Next base: position 377,374,647 of record OY282559.1, read on the forward strand.
CAGTTATTCGGTGGTACAACAGTATTATTATCAGGCGATTATAGACAGACACTACCTGTTATACCACGATCAACTCCAGCTGATGAATTAAATGCGTGTTTAAAATCATCTAATTTATGGAGAAACGTTCAAAAATTAAATTTAACAAGAAATCCGCTGTAACATTTTCCAAACAATTATTGGACATTGGAAATGGAAAAATTCCAATTGATATTACAACTGGTTTAATTACATTTCCACATAATTTTTGTATTTTAAAAGAATCAAAAGAAGAATTAATTGAAAGCGTATATACAAATATTGTACAACAATACAAAAATCATAATTGGTTAAGTGAACGAGCAATATTGGCAGCAAAAAACAAAGACGTTAATGATATAAATATTGCCATTCAAAATAAAATTGTAGGTGAAACATTTGCATATAAATCAATAGATTGTGTTATAGATCAAGACGAAGTGGTAAATTATCCTACAGAAATTCATTAAATTTGCCTGGAATAGCACCACATATTCTTCAATTAAAAATTGGTGTACCAATCATTTTATTACGTTATATTAATCAACCAAAACTTTGTAATGGTACACGACTTGCTGTTAAAAAATTAATGACAAATGTCATTGAAGCAACCATATTAACTGGCAAATACAAAGGTGAAGAGGTTTTAATTCCACGCATTCCAATAATTCCATCAGATGTGCCATTTAATTTTAAAAGAATACAATTTCCAATACGTCTAGCTTTTGCTATGACTATAAACAAATCACAAGATCAGTCATTTCAAGTTTGTGCTCTAAATTTGGAATATCCATGCTTCTCACACGGTCAGTTATATGTTGGATGCTCACGTGTAGGAAAACCTTCATCATTATATGTGTACGCACCTGAAGGTACAACTAAAAATGTTGTATACCAAAAAGCATTGGAATAAATCAATAAATCAAACAATTTTTATCTAATTAAAATATTTTTAATTTAATTTTTCATTATAATTTTAATTTAATAAAATACAAAAATTAAAAACAAAATATAATCTTTAATTTAAAATGCCAAAAAAAAATAATGTTTTATTCCAGATTGTTACGATGATACCTAGAGTAGAATAGAATGAGTTAATTGATAACGCAAAGTTCTACAGTACTAAAATGGAATTTTCCATGATAAAACTGTTCTTAATGAATAAAATTCTGTGAAGAATAGAAATGAATTAAAAAGTGATTTAAAAAGTGTTTTAGTGCGATATAAAAATTATAAGTTAGTAATCAGTAAAATTGTCCGATAATAATAAAAAACTGATTTTGTGAATTATCGTTAATAAATTATAATGAAATAATTTTTATGCTCAAAAAATAAAATTCGTTATAAATTGAAGTGTTGTGTTTTATTCAAAATCCAGTGGTACGAACCTTGATTGACAAGACAAAAAACGTAACAATATGTTCATCAAAAAATAAAAAAAACTTACACGTCCAGCAAAGCGGGCAGGGTACAGCTAGTGTTATATAAAGAAATAATAATAAAGGAATAGGGGTCGTTGATAATATCGAGTGTAAGACAGACGTTTTATTGTTTTAATTGAAAAACGGCTCTAGTGTTATAATATATCCGCTATCAGCATGCAATCCCTAAACCATATACCTCACTCACAACTTTATTCTTATCCCTCCCTCAGGATTCAAACATCCCTACAATTTCCGTACTCATCTATGGATAAACTTCTCCAAAATCACAGCCTTGACGTGGCGGAGCAGCTTTCGCGTAGTAATGATAAAATTAGCAATACCAGATAGGGTTACCCATACTCGACTGATAATTTTAAGAACTACCAGACTACCAGATATTAAAACATGTTTCAAATAAAGCACAGAAAAAAGTTCATGAGCATAAATGAACTTTAATAATTTTTCATGACTTTGATGTGATGAACACAACAATGAATAAACTATTCTGAATCTCACAAATATTTATTGGAAAATCGCTTAATTAAACTGTCTCGGTTTGGAGGGGTTTTGTCAATGTTTTGACATGGTGTTAGTAGTAATAATGATAATAATTTGGCATTAAAAAGCGATAAATTACGGCACTACTTTCAGGGTTCGTTGCATCATTCGCTTTGGATCACCACTCGCATAACAAATCGGAGCCAGCGTAGCTTTATTTCGTGTACGAGGCTGCATTAGACCCCTGATTTCGAAGTTAACAAGGAATCGGTATAAATGCCATCATCATTCCGTATGGGCCCGTAAATCAGAAGCAACAAAAACACAAATACGCATGTTTCGGGAACCCAGTATTGAAATTCGGGTACCCAATTTTTATTTTTACATTTTACACTGAACGGAGTTATCTCTATTATATCCTGATCTCTGATTTGACTCAATGCAACTGTTGCATCCCAAAATATCACAATATTTTTATGTGTGAGCAACACAATTTGATTCAACAATATTCACCCTGCTCATGAGGCTTCTAGGTTTATAAAGAATACCGATATATGTAAGTATACAATCAAATAAAATTTGTTTATATTCTCAAAAAAGCATGAAAATTGTTTGAATTCTAATTTGGAGGATATAGCGCACAGTTTTGCTGTTGTGCTCCCAAATCAATTGCGCGATATGGGTAAATCAAGTTCATTTCGTTCCAAGATAAAGTAAATCAAAGTTTTTCACTATAGGTTTTAATTGCTTAGTGTATATAGCTATGGGGTACTACCTACATTTCTAAAGCTTGTCATACATAATTAATTTAAAACGTTTGAAATAATCGATCACAATTGTTACATTTCACGCCCTTTAATTCATTTTACAATTGCAGTGCAGGTAAGATATAATAAATAATTTTGTTAGCTAAATTTTTGATGAAGTAACAATAATGCTTACACCATATGTATTTACAAAAGTGGATAAATCAATGAATATTTCATTACCTTCATATACCGCAATAAATTCTAATAAATACTAAAGGAAAATGTTCGGCACAATTAGAAGTTCGCCAAACGGCTAAGAAACATATTCTAAACATTTAGTGTATAGTATATAAAAAAAACGGTGAATATGCCAATTTTAAATATTCAAATTCCGCATAGGCGAGCCGTCCAAGGTTCAAATGTGGCAGCTAATAAGTATTTCGTTGATTTGCTGAAAAATATTTTCATACCCATTGGAACAAATATGATTGACCAATTCACATTTACACCTCAATTGGGTTTGATGATTATAATGTCACATATTTTGCTTTTATCGTTTATCTTTATGCTATTTACGAATGAGCCGCTAGCTGCCAAGTTAGAAGCCTTTTGTCTCGCCAGTGGTGTATATCAAGTAAGTTAAATTTATGTATTATAGCATCACTTATAGCTGAATTATAATTAATATTTTCCTGTTTTATCTTTATAAAGGGAATCCATAAATTGTATACCGTTGTTATATACAATAAAGAACTTTACAATTTGTTTGCACAACAACGTATGTTACATATCAAATATTGTGAGGACCCAAATGTTGCACCGATTCTCAAGAAAGTTAGTTTGTATTGTGTTTACTTATTTGAGATTTTAGTGCTTGCGGCTTTTGGTGTGGCACTGGCATACACTCTGTTGCCGATATATTTGTGGAAACAACATGGCTTGGTGACAACAATATTTCCTATGCATATTCCATTCATTGATTGGTACAAACCGATCGGTTATATAATTAATACCATAAATCATCTGTATTGCATTTCATTTGGAATAGCTGGTATACTTTCGGGTGACTGCATCTTTATGTACCTAGTTATTCAATCAATTGGATATAAGGAAATTTTTAAATATCGTGTCGACAGATTAAACCGATTGCTAGAAGATGAACCGCAAGATTTGGAAACAATTGAAATACAATTTTATGAATGTATTCAAGCTCATCAAGATTATTTAACTTATATTGAGTCAGTGGATAGCCTTTTTGCACAATGGTGTCTAGCCCAATTGATAACAAGTGAAATATTTTTAACAGTCTCCTTCCTAATGACATTGTGGAAGAAATGGATTGTAGGGCCATTTATAGCAATCGGCGGTCTATGCCAGATTCTACAATATTGCATATTAGGAACGGTTATAACTGTTCAAGTAAGTGCTGTTATAAAAATTAGTTCCGATATGAAATTCTACATAATTTTTTTTCGTTTCAGAACGAAAAAATATTGGATATTATTTATGATATGAGATGGTATTTAATGCCGGTCCGCCTTCAAAAACTTGTAGTTATAATGATATTACGTGCACAACAACCAGCAGAACTAAATGCTGGCAAGTTTGCTAAATTAAATGTAGCCACAGCTATGCAGGTACAATTGACCTTATGATTTTAATAATCCAAAATTGTTTGATTTATTTTATGTCCATGTTCTAGTTATTAAAGACAACATATTCATTTATAATGATGATGTTAGAATTCTTGCGATAAAATGTGGCATCATCTATGCATAATGATATATAATGTTATATTTGTACCAATAATGTAGAAAAATTTGTATCTAACGCAGATTATTTAATAAAGTAGTAATTTTATTTTGTATACAATTACTGGGGGAGGAGGGAGGAGGGGAGGGAGAAAAGGGTTATAGTTTATATATGACTATACTAGAGCGAAATTTCGTAAAAAGATGCGCGTGAAATATTTCCTAGATTAATCCTAAATACAAAAACTATGTTTAGGAATGGTTTAGGAAAAATTTCATACGCCGGAGGACGGCTGTGGAAAAATGCATAAATCATTCCTGAAATAAAACCGCTTTGTTTGTATTTGTGAGAAACAAAATTTAATAGAAAACGAAAAAACATTTAGGCATAATATAGTTTAATAAATTATTGAATTAATTTATATTCAAATTAAATGCAACTCCAGGTTTTGCCAGGTAAACATTTAGCCCACTACAATTTCTTTCCTGTATATTTCACATTATGCTATGGCGCGGTAATTTAGGTGTTTTTGAAATTAAATGTGGGGCTAGTTCAATAGAATTGTAAATCAATTCGGGTTTTTCTTCCAGAGCATCGACAAATCTTCCTAATTTTTGATGAGGCTCCTTAATTAAATTATTTTTTATAATGTTGAACCAATTTTCTATATTGGGGTTTGAAACTCTACGGCTTTCGTCATAAAGTGAAGGAATATTGTGCTCCATAACGGAAGATACGTAAAATATCGCTTTGTACAAAATTCAATGAAATCTTTACAATAGTAATCATTTAACAAGTTATCTAGATTTTCAGATACTTCACTGTTTCTTTAAATGTTTTGTAAAATATCATTATATCTTTTAAAGTATAATGATTCAGAGAATTCAAAAAATTCATGTAAGTAACTGTCATTAGATGAGTTTGCGTCAGTAGCTTCAAAAGTGATAGGCATTTTTTCAGCTGGTAAAAAGCCTTCTAAATTATTTTTAATGTATTTTAAAAATTTCTATATGCTGTACTAATCGCTGAATTTCTATTAATAGTTTTAAAACTAAGCACACACGTATTTTTTTCACAAATCAGGAAATCCCTTATGGAATTTCTTAGCATTTCCATACACGGGACCGCCATCCCGTTATATTTGCATCTTGAAAGATGACAGGAATTTCAGCAATTTCATCATCGAAGTTTTCAAGTTTCCATCTATTACCAGCAGTACCTTCATTTCGATTAGAATATGTCACGGCTTCTTCATTTACCATTGAAGTTTGGGGAGTAAAAATGGTCTTGGTTTGTTCTGCCTCTGGAGTCGTTGTATTTGAGTTGTGAAATGGCGAATAGATTTCAAAATTTATTGTGGTTTTTTTAGTCCACAACTTATAAATTTTTAATCGGTTGGAACAGTTATTAGCTACTTTTAAAAACTTACAGAGTTTGTCCATAATAGGGGAATTTGACCGAGGTAATTTAATATTTTGAATTGAATAACATTTAAAAACCTTCAAAACGGCATTATAAACTGACTTCTCATTCAGTTTTTGTAGGTTTTTTATAGTTCTAAACCTTTTTCGACCCTGAAGCCGTTTATCTAAATTTAAAACATCCATTTTTCTTTAGCAGCGCTCTTTCGAAATCAGCACTAATCTACACACTCAAAATAATTAAAACAACGTTTTAAAGGATATCAGAGAGATAGCAAAGGTCGATATAAAGTTTAATGTAACTGTAATAATGCAAAAAATTAGGGAATGGGTATGAAGGGCTGAATTTCAAAGGGCCGAATATCGAAGGGCAGAATGTCGAAGGGCCGAATGTCAAAGGGCCGAATGGGTCGAAGGGCCGAATGTATCGAAGGGCTGAATGTCGAAGGGCCGAATGTCGAAGGACCGAAAGTGTCAAAGGGCCGAATTTCGAAGGGCCGAATGGGTCGAAGGGCCGAATGGGTCGAAGGGCCGAATGGGTCAAAGGGCCGAATAGGTCGAAGGGCCGAATTTTTTTCTTTTGTTTTGTTTTTAGAAATATAATTTTTTAAATTTGTTGTTTTAAGGAATATTTGGTAATTTTTTTTGTCAAATATAAATTAATTTCTTATGAATTTATGTATTATTTATTATGTATATTTAATCTTTGGATATTCTATCGACAAAAATATTGGATTAATTGAGGTTGTTTATATTTTGCGTTCCTTTTGGTATTATCAAGTGAAAAAATATTTGTACATAATAGGTATTTCACCAAAACCAAGTCTTATTATATCAATCTAAATGGAATATATATGTATTACTTTTGTAGTATAACCGCTCGTATATAATAACAAAATGCGAAGGTTATTTTTTTCAAATATGCATACCAAATGTAAATAAATTTTAAATAAGAAAAAAGAATGTTGCCATAAAATTTCATAAAAATTCAATTTACTCCTGGGTGGTCATTTTGTGGTGCTATATCACATTTGGTGATAAAAACTGTGATAAACTGTCATTTGTCGTAGCTTACTGCGGTGTCATCTTGGATGAACAACCTCACGTCGTATATTGATTTGAATGAAAAAGGCGACACCATCTTCCGTCTTGCTTTCACCAGTAGGAAAATCCTCTTTGAGCCAATGTGTCATATTCCCATTGTTTATATCAGTGTTGACGTTTAGTCATCAGTCTTGATGTTTTAGTCTTTTTGTGAATAAACTGTTTCTGTAGTTCTTATAATTAGATTTAATTAGAATAAATAAATCTTGTTCAAATATTTAATATAAAAGTATCAACATTAAAATATTTTTGTAGTGTTGTTTAACTTGTGAAGATAGTGTAAGTAATGTAAAATGATTTAAATCATCATGCGTATTCGATTGGGTACAATAAATCATTTATTTTGATTTTGAATAATTTAGAAATAAATTGTGTTATGAAATTAATTAATGTGACAAAATGTGCAATTTTGTACAAAATTAAACTAAGACTTTACTGTTAGTTAACATAACCTCAATAAAACATTCACATATATTCACTAAACCACTTTGAAATATATTTTTCTGCTTGCACATTCGATTGAGCATCAAAAAATTTATTTTTTTGATAATCCCAATCGAATTCGACATAAAAAACAATCATGGTTCTCACAAAGAATTCTGGTTTTCAATACTAATTTTTATTGTTTATAGATAATGGATTCAATAAATCCGCACATAGCATTCGAGTATTGGCATGGACAGAGAAAGCTTAACGAAAAGAATAGACAACAGTCCAACCAGTACCACATGAAGGAGTCTGATTTTAGGAGCTATTTCCGATTCACACCCGCGTTGGCCATAAAATTAATAGAGGAATTGGAAGCCTTACAGAGGACACAAGAAACCACAAGGAACACAACGGATGATCCACAGGAAAAATATATTCCTTTCGACACAAAATGTTTGGTGGCTTTCAATTTTTACGCAACCGGTTCTTACCAAAACCAAATAAAAAGTATTGGTCATATGTCACAGCCGGCTATTAGCAAATGCATTGGGGAAGTGACCGACCTCCTCAATATATTGATGTCCAAATATATTAAATTTCCACAAGAGGAGGCAGAAAGAGATCGAATTGCGGGAGAATTTGCCAAAAAAGGAATTCCAGGTATAATTGGAATTATCGATGGGACACAAATCGCTTTATCTGGCTTACCCAAGGAGGTTGAAATGGTATACGTGAATCGTAAAGGATTTCACAGCATAAATGTTCAAATCGTGGTGAATGACCGGAATATCATAACACACATAAATGCACGTTATCCAGGCTCGGTTCATGACAGTTTTGTTTGGAAAGCAAGCCAACTCTATGCTATGTTCGAAAATGAATATACTACTCCCGATGCTCAAAAATATTGGCTTCTAGGCGATCAAGGATACCCTCTGATGCCTTTCCTAATAACAGTAACCGAAGAAGGAATAACTGCAAAGGAAGAAGAGTTTTACTGTCGGCATAAAATCATCCGTAGCCAAGTTGAAAGAGCAATTGGTATACTTAAAAATAGATTTCGGTGTACACTCGGCGAAAGGAAACTGCATTACGCTCCCAAACAATCTGCTAAAATAATAAATGCTGTCGCAGTTTGCCATAATTTTTTAATTTTACATGGTTATGAGGACGAGTACGATACTGCCGAGCACGAAGTTACCGTCAATACAGAACATGTGCACAGAAATAGTGGAAACAACCCCTATCTTCAAGCAGGCCGTCAAGTTCGGCAAAGGATTATTGACAATAGGCCCTATTCTGCCTTCCAAAATTTTATGTTATGTTATGTTATTTTTGTTTTTTTAATACAAATTCATATAAGAAGCGGGGAAATAAAATAACATAACATGAATTTTATCGTTCCAGAATCGGGCCTAATATATTATTATAATTATTTTAATAAAACACTTTGCTTTATTTTTAAATCAAATTTTATTTTTAAATCACATTTCATTGCTATATTTCAGTCTTCAACACGTCAGTTTTGTTTTTATTACTTATTATATAAAGAATTACAAAATAAAAGTAAAATTTCAAATATACATTTTTTTAATATTAAATAAAAATTTGTTTTTAATAGTCGGATTTGTTTGTTATTTGTAATATAAAGAAATTTAAAAAATACTGTTTTTTATAGTTGATTTCGTTGGATTTCTATCAACTCTTTTAAGAGTGACGTTGTCTCCCGGTGTCGACGCTCATTCTCCAAATTTGTACGGATGATCTCCTGCTGTTGTGAGCTAATTTTGCGGAGCTCCTTAAGCGCCTCTCTCTGTAGCTTTAAGGTTTCCTGGCTATTTTTGGATAATGATGTTCTGTATAAATTCCGGGCACGGCTGGAGCGATTTGTGGTTTGAGGAGAATCTCCTGATGTAATGGCGCGCGATGATCGTTCATCTGTAGGATGTGATGGAGTTATTGTCAATTCCGTTGGTGCTGTGGGTGGTGTTGGTGCTGTGGGTGGTGTTGGTCCTGTTGCAAGCGTTCGTGCTGTTGCTCTCGCTGTTGTTGTCGCTTGCGTTAGTGGTGTTGCCTAAAATGATTTTGTTTAATTAAATAATGTGCACTGCAATATTTTATTTTAATAGAGTTTACCTGACTATTATTACTACTGGTTGATGGTCCAGGTAATTGACTCACACAAACTACCTGACTTAAAGCGGAATTTCCAAAGTCAGGTGAGTAGATCGGGTGTTGTGGAGTCTGCAACGTAACTACTGGACCTGTAGCATCATCCACTGGAACAATTTCAGGTGCTTCCGGACGTTGGACGGCGGCCTGGGCTACCACAATATTTGTGATAGTATTAGTGGCCTAGGAAAAAAAAATTAGTAAATGCATCTTAAAATTGTTGAAAATTGGCCATACAAATCCCCCTTCCAAACAATCGATCCCATCGACTTGCTCATTTGGTAGCACACTGAGAAGTCTTTCTTCCAGCGGATCTAACTGCAAATCCAATGGCTCACTACCCCCCGTCCTATAGGCGTGATTCCTGTTGTATTGGAATTTTCCACGTATGCCGTTTCTTATATCGTAAAATGACTAATAAAAGAAGAAAATTAATAGTTATTTATGTTATGAGCACTTTGAATAATATTAACCTTCTGCCAACCGCTGACATTTTTTATAGCTCCGTTCATGCCATTTAGATCTCGCATCAACGCAATCCAAAATTCTTTTTTCTGTTGTTTTCCGTCCGCAGATTGGAATCTGCCCACAGCGATAGAATAATTTGCTGAAATTCTCTCTATTAATTCAGCTTTTTGGCCACCGGTGACTCGCTGACGGCGTCTTGAATTTTCCTGAGATTCCTAAAACAAATGAAATTCATTAAAAATGTGCAAGCACAAATCTTAATTTATAGATCGTGTCTTAGAACTTTAATCCAACCGTTTTTTCACCTAATGTTTATATTTTTTTTATAAGGAGTTATAAAACGTAAATTAAAAGTGTTAACTTGTTTTTAAAATGTGTGAGTTTGGTTTGAAAAATAGTTAACTTGACTTGAAAAAGGTACATGTTAAAAGAACCATGCATTCACTAATGGAAAAGTTTAAAAAGCATAAACGACCAAAAGCAAAATATGTGATACGGCATAACAAAAATTTGCTGTATGAAGTTATATCGAAATTGTATCTATAAAACTTATATTTTTATTTGTGAAAATTGTAATAATTTGAAAATTGAATTATTCCAAGCTTAAAGTGTGATTTTTTTATGTGAAATTTTAGATTGTATTTATAAGTCAAAGCGCAGTAGCTGTGGTCTAATAAAACTCCAAAAATGTTTATTGACCGACATTTATATTAAAGGCATTATTGCGCCATATACAAACGGCAAACCGGTATTTCAAAACGTTAAATCACAGTTTTGACCAAATTTTTTGATTAACAAAATCCAAATTAATAAAAAATAGTTCGAAACTATAATTAAAACTTATTTGTAGAAAATTTCATTAAAATTAATTCCATTTCATTCAAAAAAACCCTTATTTTATATTTTTAAAATGAAATTAAATCAATTTTAATAAAATTTTCTTAAAATAAGGTGGAACTTTTATACTTGAACTATTTCTTAATAATTTTCTTATTGCAAAGTGAAGTAATTTAGCCATAAATTGGGTTTGAGGATTTTAAATGCCTGTTTTTCCGTCTTGGATGGGGCAGTGCCTTTACAGTGAGTTTAACATTAAATCTACCATTTTTAAGCACAATTTTCTGATATTTAAAATAATAATAATGTCCCAAATGAATCATATATAAACCAATCACACTTTAAATTACACATTGGATTAATTCAATTTTCCAATCATTACAATTTTCACAAATAAAAATGTAAATTAAATCGACACTATTTCCTTATAACTTGATATAGCAAATTTTCTTTATATATTGACATAGCAGAGCACACTATTCCATTCGTCAATAGAAATGGGCAAAAGAAAATATTTTTTTCGAACAAAAACCAACATAAACCAACTGAAATAACTTTCACGTATGGTGTTTGAACATAAATTCTATTAAACCATAGGCTGTTCTAGTTATGTTATGTCAAAAATATAATAATTAGTCGTTTGTTAATCAATACTTTTGTTTGGCATTTAGTATCCTTGTAATTCTCATTCATTTTTTTAAAACTGACATTTAGGTGCTTTTTGTCAAACTATATGGAGTTTGATCATAAACAACTAAATTAAAGTTTTAAAAAATGAATATAAATTACCACGATATGAAATGCAAAACAAAATGATTGATTAACAAATAATAATAATTATTTTTTTAACAAAACATTACTAGAAAAGCCTTTGATTTACTAGAATTTAATGTTTAAACACCGACCACTTCAATAAAAAATCAAAAAACACATTGAACCCGTATTCTTTTACTTTGACGATAAACACAAACATTAAAAACATGATAGATTGAAATTTATTAAATAAAAATGCATTTTGTTTAAAAACTTACCATATTTGCTTTAGAATATAATTTTATCACAACGTATACTAGCACTTCGTAAAAAATGTTCATATAATGACATTTGAGGTTATGTGGAAACGTCAACTTATCACTTTTATTCATCATTTTCCCCTTAAAATTCATTTTGCAGGGATGTGTTTGTAGACTTTCTCCAATTTTTTATATCACACAAAAAAAGTCTCCACTAGTGATATAAAAGTGTGATATAGCACCACAAAATGACCACCCTGATGATAATATTCATTCTTTTCGAACGCTGGTTTTTTTCTAGATCATTTTGGAACAAACAATCCTAATTATCGGTCGGCTTTCTTTCAATCTTATTATACGAAAATGTATTATTTTGCTCTACACGACGAATACATAAAAAGCAAAGGGATGGAAAGATTTTTCTAGGGTGGATCTTCAAAAAAGAGTTTTATTGATGTGTCCATGTACATAATCATAAACAAATAATGTTGTATTACGTGTTTTGGTTATTCTATATACCTATTTGCATCATGGACAAATATATTTAGAAAAAGAAAAGATATAACAAAAATATCTAGAAAAAGAAGAAAAGCTGAAACAATCGACGGCCTAAAGAGGAAACGTCTTTCGTTTGATTTATACCACTTCCATTAAATTTATTATTTTTTCAGACATATCTCAAGAAGAGAAACTTACTTCTGGAATTAAAATTTTAAATAAAATTTGTGTAATTATTACAATTTGTTTTTTATTAATTGAATCTGAACCATCTTGACATAGGAAAACTGACTTATGTAAATTTTGCATTACAAAATATTGCAATTACAAAAAGTTGCAATTTTAAAATATTGCAATATAAAATCTTGCATAATAATTTCCCGTACATTTTTTTCTCTATTCTGAGGAAAATAAATTGAAGAAAAATGATATCGACTAATTTAACTTGTAGAGGCTAACGGCTTCGATAACCCTCTCTTTAATTGTAGAGGCTAAAGGCTTCGATAACTCTCACGGGCACGCGGGAGGTCGCTGCGCTCCCCCCACCCCCGCTTAGCCCTCCGAAAGGCTATAGATTTGAGCTTCGGGGGACGTAGGAGCCGGGATCAGCAAACATGTCGCACTGCGTGCCGCACGTAGGAGCGGATTATATAGAATAAAAGGATTTCCAAAATACATGATATTGTAATTTATCCACCCTTTAAACATCTTTCCATCCCTTTGTTTGTTATGTGTTCGTCGTACAAAAAAATACATTTTCGTATAGTGAGATTGAAAGAAAGCCGACCGATAATTAGGATTCATTACTTACTTTTTTTTCTCTAAGACAATAGTAATAAACTATATAATATAATATTCTAGAAGATAACATCGTTGGTAAATGAAAGAATATTATCATCAGTTAAAAAAACAGGAAGAAATTTAATTTTTATGACATTTTATGACCAAATTCTTTTTTCTTATTTCAAATCTATTTACATTTGGTATGCATATTTGAAAAAAATAGCCTTCGCATTTTGTTATTATATACGATCGGTTACACTACAAAAGTAATACATATATATTCCATTTATATAGATATAATAAGACTTGGTTTTGGTGAAATACCTATTATGTACAAATATTTTTTCACTTGTTAATACCAAAAGGAACGCAAAATATAAACAACCTCAATTAATCCAATATTTTTGTCGATAGAATATCCAAAGATTAAATATACATAATAAAATACATAAATTCATAAGAAATTAATTTATGTATATTTGACAAAAAAAATTACCAAATATTCCTTAAAACAACAAATTTAAAAAATTATATTTCTAAAAACAAAACAAAAGAAAAAAATTCGGCCCTTCGACCCATTCTGCCCTTCGACCAATTCGGCCCTTCGACATTCGGCCCTTCGACATTCGGCCCTTCGACCCATTCGGCCCTTCGACACATTCGGTCCTTCGACATTCGGCCCTTCGACACATTCGGCCCTTTGAAATTCGGCTCTTCGACAATCGGCCCTTCGACATTCGGCCCTTTGATATCATTCCGTAATCTGTATACAATTTATTAAGAACACATCTAAAATCAATTTAACTGTTTTTTCTCTGTAAAAGAAAAATTCGTAAATGTCCAAAAGGGACAGTGATATATGTAAATTATACCATGCAATCACTCTTATAGGACTAAAGGAGACGATACACTTATTCGTTCTGTGCGTTCTGGCATATATTTTATTTAAACAATAAATAAATTGAAACTAATTCCCGTTATTTGAGCAGAAAAAATAATTATATGTAAAATTATGTAAAATTCTCTCGGTATCATTATATAAATGAATCTCGTTGCAGTTGGACTTGAACCAGTACAAAATAGTTTAAAATATATACTCAAGTGCTAAATTATTAATTAGTGTTTTTATTAAGTCCATTCATCTAATAATTAGTCGTGTAAGGTAAGTTTGAATACAAATTTGTAAATATAAAATCATTTTCGTTTATTCGTTGTGAAATTTGACTCCAGCATTTAGCCGTAATTTGATTATGAAATTTGGGGGTTATGTTACAATTGGTTGACGGATGTATACGACTTTAATAGTGTTTTACCCCATTTGAATAGTGTTATAAATTGTAATAGTGCATTGTAATGTGAAACACAAACTGTTGGTACTTAGAAGTATAATTTATAAATGTAGTTTAGTATCACTCGAAAAGTGTAGTGTTCCGCTATAAGCCGCAATAATCCGCCATTTAAATTATTTTGACCGATCTTTTGTAGAGATACATTTTTATTAATTTCCATATTAATTTTTGTAAAGATGGGATTTTAGTTTTAAATTCGTAAATGAAAATGGACAAATTCACGGTTTAAATAATTCAATTATTAATTAAAAACAATTTCTTAATTTTTTATTACTGCCAAGGTAAGGTTTTTTAATAATAATTTAATTTTTTTTAATTTAAATGAAAAGATTTTTTTCTGTTGCTGAGGTTCATTTTTATTTTATTTTGTTTTTATGACATTTTTTGAGTTAAACAAAATAATTTCTAAACGAGAAAAAAGTGCTAACTTCAAGATAGTCAACGAACCTTTTAGATTTTCTACTCGCAATTCCAACAAAGCTACTTGGTAGAGAATTTATAAACCTTAAAAATGGTATAGTTGAAATTTCCGAGGCACAAATCCTCCCTGTACATTTATTGCGGTTTTAGCGAAAAACAAAAAAAAAAACTTTCAAATAAAACTGTATGTCGTAGTTTTGGGCGAACAAGGAGAAAATACATTTTAACAACAAAAGACCCAAAACTGCAAAAACTCGATAAGGATTTGTGGCACAGAAATTTCAACTATCTCATTTCCAAGGTTTATAAATTCTCTACCAAGTGGTTTGGTTGGATTTGCGAATAAAAAATCCGGAATGTTCGTTGGCCGTCTTGAAGTTAGCACTTTTTTTCGTTTAGAAATCGTTTTTTTGGACTAAAAAACATGTCATAAACAAAATAAAATAAAAATGAACCCCAGCATCAGAAAATAGACTAAATTTCTTTTAGTTAGAAAAAAGAAAAATATAATTATTTAGATATTTGACCGATTTTTGGGATACAAGCGTTCAAAAATAGGGTATGTTTTCGAACAATTTTCCTGTTGCGTTCTTTTTTTTTTGCGTAGTGTATTTGACGAGTTAGATTTGTTACAATATGTTCTATAGAACCATTTTTTATCCCCCTATGCACGGTCAAGCGGTATATACGGTCATAGCGGATTTGCGGCTCTATTATACATACAGCTTTCGTAAAGAAATAATTCGTTTATTTTTGATTATTTTGCTAGATACTTACCGATATCGATATGTTCGCCTGTTCTGAATGTAGATGCAATTTAAATACGCTAAAACTATTAATATTGCATCTTAAAATTAAATATGGTTTTAATAACAATAGCACATTTGTATGTTACGAAAAATTTTGCAACCAAAACTTTCAATGTATTGCTGCTTTTAAAAAACATATAACTAATTGTGAAGGGAAAACGGAAAGGCACAATCTAGAAGAGATGTGAAATAAAACAGATATTTGTAAAACTAAATTAGCATTGCATAATCCTTTAAAAAATCAGGAATCCGAATTAGCTTTTGACTGAAGTCTTCACATTAGACGACTTTAATAAAATAAAAAGTAATTTTTCGTATAGAGAAAGCGAAATTGGAAATATTTTCAAACCAATTTCAATAAAACATCTAAAGAATAAAAAATTATCTGCTTCAGCAAGGGAAATGTGGACATTGACACATTTTTTCCCCTTATTGAGTGGCCACCTGATTCCAGCAAATGATCAAGTTTGGATGTTCGTTTGTATTTTTATAAAGATTTTTGATCTATTGCTATTGCCGGAATTTAGTAGTGAAAATATTAATTTGCTCAGAAATTTGATTGATTAACACAACGAACAATATATGAAACTGTTTAACGATCAACTGAAACCTAAGTATCATATATTGACACACTATCCGCGAGTGATAGAATATTGTGGTCCGCCAAAAGAGTTTTGGTCTCTTAGATTTGAGGGCAAACATCGAGAATTTAAAATGTATGCTAAAAATATTTCCAGTAGACAAAATGCGCCATTATCTTTAGCAACTAAATATCAACTAAAATTTTCGCATTACTTAAATGTGCCAGCTACGACAAAACTTCTTGAAGAAAATGAATCATTTGCAGTCAAAAGTACAAATACTCATTTGATCAATATAGAACTCAAGCTTTAAGAAAATAATTTTTCAAGTTATTCTCAAATCATATGGAATGGACATTTGTTGTGACAAAAACATTTTATCATGAAACGGAAATATATTTTATTATAGAAATTGTAACACCTAAGGGAAAAGATGAAATATACGTAATTTGTAGCAAGTTTCACGGCGAATATAACGACCACTTTGTTTCATTTGGGTTGCAACCTCTCACAAATAATAATGTCGCTTTAGTTTTAACGATAGCTTTCTTTGATTCTCCTCCAATACAAGCACATAAATTGTCAAGTGACCAGTCAATGGTCAGGAAGAAGCAGTATTTTGTTTAACATAACTATATATAACTACATATCTACAGCACCAAACCAGGTTAAGTATTATCGAAACTTATTCTTCGGAAAAAATATTAATTTTCCGAGCACAATACAATATGGATGATATCTCAGAAGTATGTTCTATATATTATGAGAATAATGGCAAAACATATACTTATTTAAATAATTCTGGTGGTGGCCATCAAAACACTCAGCACACATGTGAAATCCAGGAACATTTTGATGATGGTACTCTTCAAAATCAAGCCCACCATAATCAAGTCCCTGTTGACAATGTAGCTTTAGATGAACAAACTGACATGTACGATCTATAAAAGAGCTGGAACCTCCCAATAGTAGTTTTCAATATATTGCAATGTAAAGCATCAATTTAAAGGAGTAATTTTTCGAGCACATTCTTAAATCTTATATTTTTCACAGCAAAAAATATTTCAATAGAAACTTTAAAAATCATGAAGGAAAGGCACATAGACGACATATTTACATCAGATAATTTTGCTCCTAAAGTTTTGTTTGAACATAAATTGACCATGTGGCAAAAAAGATTTGTAAGTTAAAATTTTTCTTTTACTTCGATTTTTTATAAAAGTTTGTTTTTATTTTCAATTATATTATAGAATGAAGCTAGCAATGAATTAATCAATTTCTGATTGGATAACTAAACACAGGGCATGTTTTACAGCTTCTGGTTCCTTATCTCCAAAAAGAAAGCATTCGGATAACGAGCCGAACAAAACTTTAAATGCCACACTATCTACTAATCATTCGGAAGAAGTACTATTTAATTACTGTTACACAATATATTATGTAGAAATATATATATATATATATATATATATATATATATATATATATATATATATATATATATATATATATATATATATATATATATATATATATATATATATATATATATATATTAAATAAACTTTTAATTACTTATAGGCTTCGGTTGCATATATTTTAAACAGTAATCAACAAGGAAGAGTCCTAATAGACATATATCAGAAAAACAAATAAAAAATTTTGCGTCCAGCTGAGCGAACCAATATTGCCCATAGAATTATTCAATATTACATAGAAAATGAGAGGAAACTATCGGTGTCAAAGGCAAAATCCGTTGCAGAGCAGATAATAGAACTTTTTCCAAGTGAAAATATGGTAAACAAATCAAAGTTCCTTGAAGTTCTATCTAGTTTTAATAAAATTTTGTATAATTTTGCAGAGCACTTACTTTATCGGGCGTGGCAAGTTTCCTCCGAAAGGAAAACTATGGGATAGGTACCAATGTCAATTGAGATCACTGAAAAAATTAAATATGAATACTACACCACGTAACCCGAAAGTTTTGAAAGCCAGAAATTTTCCAAGAAGGATAGTAGATAGTTTTTCGAGGGGCTCAGGTAGCTTTTATAATACTTTTAAAATAGCGTACGTTTTTTATTAAGACTATAATCCACAGATTTAGGAAATGAAGAATTAGAAAAAATTGCATCTACATTAAAACATTTGCGCAATTGGGAAGAAGTCATTGAAAAATGGAAAATAACTGCTGCTTTCCGAAGAAAAAAGATAGATCAAAGCACCGATTGCAATCTACACCAGATACTAAGATAAGTACGCCAATGCACCAGAGCTGGTAACTATTTAGGCTAATTTAAAAAATATTAATAATTTTTTTACTAAGACAATAATTTACAGGTCGATTTCGATTTCAAATTTATTTATTTAGAAAATGGTTTATTATTCGTTAAATGGGATAACTTCGTCAAAGTTGTAGAAATTTTGTTTACAGAACGGATAAAAGACGGTGCATCTAAAACATTTTTCACTAAACTACTTAATAGGAAAGATAATCTGACTGTCGATATAAGTACTACGACTATTCAGGTTATTTTATATGAATTATTTATATATTTATTTTAATATGGTAGATACCATCAATTTCCACTATACGCAGCTTCTGCACTCTTTACTGGTTCCATCTTCGAAAACAGTCAACAAAAAAAGAATAAAATATAGTATAAAAGATTCGCAAAACGCCTTTGCGATGGTGGTTTCAAGAAGTTGTGAAATAGATGATAGTCTATCTGTAAAAAGGCAGCTTTGTTTGGAGTCAGGAACTTGTCTCCAACCATTTGTAACGAATCCCCCAAAAGGGATTACGTTAACAGACATGAGAATAGCGGTCTGATGCGGTATAGTAGCTAGCTAGAGCTCACGGTGCGGCTTGGGGATTCTCAGACATATTTCTCATGCTTTAATAACCGCATGACCATAAAATTGGAGGGACAAAGGAAATTAAAATTACGTTGCCACGGCCTCAGCGGCAAAAAGAAAATGATAAGCTGGGAGTGATCGATCCGGAGTGACCGTCTCAATCCCAGGCGATCACCGCCGTGACTGCCACACGGGCCTCCTCTCATCGGCCCGCCTACTGGGATGCTGTTTCCCAGTCGCGGCGGCTACCGATGCCATTTATGAAGGAAGGACGCCCGCATGACAATCCCAGCGACAATCCCCCGGAACGGAGACTGTCACCCCGAAGCGATCAACTCATATGGCGTGCCGCCCTCCAGCACAGCCTGTCCTGGAGGAACGAACGGCACGCACGGAAAAGGGTGGAAAAGGGCCGACCCTTCACATGACCACACCCCACATCATCCGATCAATTATTTATTTACACGCACATGGTGCGGCGTAGCACACTACCGTAAGAAATTCAAAGAAAAGATTTTAAGTTATGGTAAAAGAGAAAAAATTGAAAATTCGGCTAAAACTGATGAATGATAAATTACGTTAAAACTGATTCTACGTTAATGTTAGATTTCACTTTCACTATCACTGTTTTTTAAGAAAATTAAGGAAAACACAAAAATACCTGCAAAAAAAATGAACCGTTATGGGGTCGAACCACACCCAATAACGGACAACCGAGCAGAAGTGAAGAGAAAAAAAACGGAAATTCCAAACGCAATCAATCAAAATGACGGAAAAAGAATATAACCGGACAATAATTGCTCTGAGTGGGGTTGTCACCAAATCGGTGCATATATGTACAATATAATGAAAATAGAAAGGAGAAACAACCTGTTACAAACTTAAGAAACTAAAAGTTACTTAGTCAGATTGTTTATCCCTTATTTGTTTTACCTTGTTGTTTTAAAGGCCCGTCCGACCCACCGCCAACAGCGCCGACGCAGGATCCCCCTCAATATGGCCGCAATCTCACAAAATATACGGAATGATTCGCGTGGGTTATGATTAAATTTAACCCACTGGTACAACAAACGGACACTAACTTATCTGTTCATATATATATATATATATATATATATATATATATATATATATATATATATATATATATATATATATATATATATATATATATATATATATATATATATATATATATATATATATATATATATATATATATATATATATATATATATATATATATATATATATATATATATATATATATATATATATATATATATATATATATATATATATATATGTACATATATACTTTTCTTTGGTTTAACCACACTATTATAAACAATAAAGATTTTTTTTTTCCGTTTTGAATTTTTATAAACTTTATTATATCTCGTCCTGTTATACAAATGACGCCATCAGACAATAAAATAATATAATACAAATGACGCCATAATAATCTGATGTAAATGAAGCGACATTAATATGTATGTAGAATCATGTCTATAAATAAAAATCAAGGAAGTCACACGACCCTTAATTTACTTTTAATTTCATTATGATTAATTTTTATTTTTTTTTTTTTTTTTTTTTTTAATAATTTTGAGTTTTTTCTCTTTTAATAAATTAAAGTAATAGCTTATTATTACTTTCACTATACATTTTTTTTTTTTTTTTATTAACATAAGTATTCATAACATTTTGAGTTCATTATTTATAATTTTATTATTTTTTTTTTTTTCAATCCATAAAAAAATTTTTCAACAAAACAGAAAAAAAATTTTTTTTATAAAATAAACACAATTGATATACTTTTTTTTTTTTGTTTTAATCGTCCACGGTCAATGACCAAAAACAAAATCCAAACTAAACTCACTTTATAGAGAATTAAAATTAGACTCTATATAAATCAAAAAACTGGTCTTTCGACCGAGTTCAAAACTAGACTGACTTTATCCAAAAAAAATATTTTTACATAAAAAAATCAGAAAAATTTCCCCCTCCTATTTTCTATCTCGCATCGCTGTTTGTCCCACTCGTTGTATTTGTGCACATGTTCATCATTTATTTTTTTTTATTTTTTATTATTGTAAAATCTTTATTGACATGTATATTGTTTTTTTTTTTTTTTATGTACACAAATACAACGAATAAGACAAACAACGACGACGAACACACATAACCTGCTAAAATTCTCTCTTTAGAAAGCCTGATTGCGTTGATAGCTAACTTACACACATTTAATAATATATACTGAAGAGTGTATTGGTCACTACAAAAAACCATATAAAAAAAATTCAAATTTTTTTGTTTCTTACCACTACTAGTTCCGGTTGATATCACACACTACTTAATATCAACTAACAATTGAGCATTTTACTCTCTGTTTTTTGCTCTTCTTCTACAACAAAACTCAATTTTACGAAATGTCAAAATCAAAACCATAACCTGCTAAAATTCAGGAGGTTATGATCAAAACTCAGAAATCGTGAAGTTAAACCCCATTAATTAATTAATTACAAGAAATTAAAGTAAGTTTAAACGATTTTTAAAGTAATTTATATTAGTTTACGTGATTTAAAATATTATATGTGCTGTTATAGTTTCCTTTTTTAATTTTGAAGAAAATACAAAGAAGTGCATACACGATGCCAACCATTGAAATGTATGTTATGCGGTGAATCATTTCTCGAGGAATCAATTATTAAATCTCATATACGTATCGTGCACGCAAACGAATTAACTCAACATTCGTGCCGCCTTTATGGTAAATTGTGTCGCGATAGTCGAACCCTATCGAAACATTTATGGGAACATTTCAGCGAAAAAAATCATTCCTGTTCGGCATATGGTTTCGCATCGAAATAAAACTGTTACGTGTGATATGTGCGGAGAAGAATTTCCCGATGGACGCTCCCTCATGAATCATCGTCATTCGCATACGAATGTTACAGGGCGACAATTCCCTTGTCGCGAGTGTGGCAAAATATTTGGTTCGCGTAGTTCACAACAAATTCATATACGTGTTCATACGGGTGAGAAACCTTACTGGTGCCGTTATTGTTGGAAAGCTTTTGCTGATTGTGGGACATTACGAAAATATGAAAGGATTCATACACGTGAGAAACCTTACGTTTGTTCAGAACATTACGATCACATCATTCGAGCCCTGACACCAAAAGGGGAAATTCCAATACACCTTATTACTGCCAAGTTTGTCACGAGTTATTTGTAATGTCACTAGATTCAATTCAACACAGTGACATGAATACGGCCGTGAAGAGACAATCGATTGCAAGTAAATGTAGAACGGTGGAGAATTAATTATAATATTTGCATATCAATGTGTATTCTATTTTATATTTATAGACGGAGCCACGAAAATATAAACGGAGAAGGAAATTAAAACCGCACGAGTTGGAAAAATTTCGTGCCGAAAAAATGGCAAATTATTTTCGGTTTTTATTTTGAGCATAATTTGCATTTTGATTTATATACCAATTAATATTCCAGTTACCAAAGTAAGACGGCAATAAAATAATATGAGAATGATAAAAAAAATCGTTACAAAAAAATTAAAAAGAAAAATTCTTTCTGTATACATTGTTTATAGTTTAAAAATTAAATAATTATGTCAAAAATAGTTTCTAAGATTTTTTAATTACAAAAATAGTTTTTTAATGCCTCAGAAGTTGACCAATAAGTCGAAATATAAGGTTAAAAACTGTTAAGTTTTTTTTAATTAAATATTGGGTTTTATTTAAAATAAGCGGAAATTAAAATATTTAAATAAAATGACTGTTGCACATGAATACATGATTCGTTTTTATTGGTTTAGATTTTACTCTCTTTTAGTTTCATAGTATGCGAATGTTTATGTTTTCTACACTGTATCAAAACTGTATTCACAACCATATATATATATACGCTGTCATTTCACAAATATATTCATCAGTATAGATACTTCTACAGCATTAGTATACATTTGATTGGGCTTTCTAAAGAGAGAATTTTAGCAGGTTATGCGAACACATGTACACACTTATCTGTACGGCCGCATCGGATTCATGTCTAATACACCGATCGGTTCTATCCCCACCACTCAGAGCAAATATCACGCGTTAATTTAAGCCAATGATACCAGAAAGAAAAATCGAATATTCCAGATTGAATATTTTAATTCCATCTCATACTACACAATACATGTACACACACCAACTCGCAAGAGATATATATGTTTGTACATGACAATATAGAAAACAAGTAAATGAAAAAAAATTTAAAATATGTTTACATAGCAATCGGTGAGAATATTGAATTTGAATTTGGCAAAGCATAAATTAGAGCATATGTATATACAACACTATGGTGGTCATGGTATTTTATAATTAAAGAAAACTTTCAAATTATTTGAGCGTTTGGAATTTTCGAAAAAAAATTCTTCACTGTTCCAAGTGGAGACGTATGCCAGTCGTAACACATTTATCATAGCTGTAGGGGAAAAGTTTAATTTAACTGAGTTTTATGTTGCATTGGACAACATAAAGTTCAAATTTTTTTTCGTATTTGGCGGCACTACAATACTGTTTTAAAGTTTGTTACGTACTCAATCTGCAATATTCACAACAGTGCTGTTTTATTTGGATTTTCATCCAACAATTTTTTTTTGGCATCCCCAATGAATATGAGGAGTGCCCTATTGTAGAAACCTTTATTGGCGATGTAAAGAAAACTTTAGAAAATAATTTCTAGTACATGCGTTAGAAAATAAATTGTATTGAAATAAAAAAGTAACTGAAATTCTTAACGTATACACATTACAATATATATAATTATAATATGGATTTAATAATTTTTAATATTGACAGAAATAAAACAAACATATAATTAACTTATAATTTTTTTTATTTATTTAAATTACCTTTATTCCAGAAGGAAGATTCAATTTTATGTGAATGAAGTATCGCGGCTACAATATACTTATAGCTAAATGTGAATTATCTAAGCCACCTCGACACTTTATACAAATACTTTGGTAATTTATAGAAAATCCTTTGCTAAATAAACATACATGGCTATGTATAAATTAATTAAGCCACTTAGTTGTCTTGTATACAAGTACTTGGTTAGTTTGTACAGTCCGCTTTAATAAAGAATTATATATGGCCATGAATGAATTATCTAAGGCACTTTGACAAATTAGTATATCAAAAATGTTGGTTTTATTCAAACAACTAAGTGGATTTAATAGAGCATGACTTAGCTAAATCAATCAAAAAAACTTCATAGTGCTATGCAAGTACTTAGTAGGCTGAAAACTGCCGAAGTGTTGTGTATCGTATGCTAGGTTTTTATACAATTTAACTATATTTTTTTTCTCAGTGTGGTTACTTTAAAAACTTGCACGGAACAATTAAAACGTCTAGTCACTAAGCTATGCAAATTGATGATCGAACATCAGAGATTTTATTTACACCTGCAAAACAAAAATAAAACGCAGTTAAAAAGTTAATCACAAAGAACTTTAACCATCTATCGGGAATTATATGAACTAAAAACTATTGTAAAACTACTCCTTAAAGCTAGAATAAATAAATTTCATTCTGTTTTTCTTGGACCGTCGAAGCGATCACACATTTGTTAAAAATTGAAGAAATTCTTTTATTCAAAAGTTAATATTGGAAAATCATCAAATTTTGGACTATTATTTGCCATTCCCTTTAGGATATCTTTTCGGTACGATAATTTACCAACAACGTTTGGCTTGCATTTTTAAAACTCCCATTCCCATTCGCCTCATTGTCGTGGAATTAGGCAAATAGGATTACAATCAGTCGTGTAATATAAGCAGTCCATAAAGCCCAACTAAGCCGTTATATAATTTTCCAGTAAAACCTTAATTCAATTAAACTTTAGAAAACTTTGCACACAATTTCCAAAGGTTAACGAAATTTACAGCTTCAATGCCACAGGATATATTGATGGTAAATATAAAGCAAGATAGAGTAAGACAGGGAGAGGGAAAACAGAACACACCAAGAACACAAACAAAAAAAAGCCAATTTACAATTTCCATATAAATTCAAAAGCTTTTCATAAATTACATTAATATAAAGCACAAACAAAAAATCCAAAAGTATATTCGATACGAAAGAACCAGAAAAAAGCTCAACATAATGATGTTATATACCAGAGAAAATTAAGGGAAATTCTTGTAGGCGTAATTTTATTATTTATACGTTTTTTTGTGGTAATTTCCTTTTTCGTTTTTTTTTTTTTTTTTTGTTCTTCAGAGAAACGAAAATTTATAATGAGTATTGTATATGGTACGAACTGTAATCGACATTGGTATGTGATAACATGAAAAGGTTAAAGTGTGTGTATGTCTGTAATAAAGAGATAAAGAACGAAATAGGTTTAGGTATCAATTTTGAAATCCCAGAAGCACTTTAGAATTCATTTTTTTATTGGCAAGTGCGTATCACATTTAATTCCTTTGTCTTCTGTTTCAAACACCCAGGTCAGTGTTCAGACATCCAACAACAATCTGAATTAAACCAATTTGTCCTTTTTTATGTTTTTTTTGGTTGGCTGAACATAAATTAACAAACGACCTTTTTTGTATTGTTTTACAGACACACACACCTTTATTCCAAAACTTTCAAAAGCCTTTGTAGCTATTAACTTGTAATAGAGAACACAAAATGAGAACTTCCGGCGTAAAGGGTTACTGTATAATGTGTTATATTGTTTTAAATTATTCATTTCATCGGAAGGATGTCGGTATGCTAATTTTTCTGGTTTTGTTTGCTGATTTTATTCCTTTTGCCCATTTGGCGTTAACACTCCGTGTCAGAGAATAAAATTCGATGACTTGGAAATTTCTGTTAATAACATTAAATGGCTTATTTTGTTTTTGTGTGTTGATTGACCTTATTTTTGTCAACGAATCTCAAAACCAACAACAACCAAAATATCAAAAGGTTGCGTTACTTGTTTGTTCCACGAAACTGAAAATGAAAAAAAAAAAAAAAAAAAACGATTCACTGAAATTCAATCAGGATTATTAAGAAAATGTCAATTATAGCAACGGTTAATTGGATAGTGACCGCCACAGGGTAGTCGACCGTCGACCTACTTAGGTACAATATAAGGTATAATTTATTACTCGTGTTACATACTCGTGTGAATATATACCGGTACATAAGTTTATGGCCAAAAATTTATGAAAACAAAAACAAAATATCCATTTGATTGAAATTTAAGCTCCCAAAAGGTTATAAATTCAATCCTTAAAAGCTTTATTTTGACAGTCTCTTTTGGATATTCAATCCAATAAATTTTCGTTTACATCGTTTTTCCTTATACATACTCGTACATATAAAATTCTATTGACCTTAAATGAAATCCCATATCACAATTTTTTTTCGCTTTTCTTCGTTTCCTAAATTTCTAATCCAACCTATGTAATATGTATGTTTAAATTTACGTAAGGTTATCACCAATCACCATCTCTCTCAAAAAAAAAAGAAACGATAAAATGTGATTTTAACAAATCAACGATTTTTTGTGAAAGCTTGTATTTTGAATAAACGCGAAGCTCTGTACTCTTGTTCGGTAGGATTTTATGTACGACTATAACTTTATTGGAAAATGAAAGTTTTCATTCGAAACGACGCCTGGCCTACCGTACACCCTTTTTTACATTTACTTGGATGGATTGGATAGGATTGTTAGTATAGGATTGAGATCGAACCGGTTACAAACACCTTGACGGTCAATTGTTAGTAGTTACATTTTTTCTAAAAACTGCTTTCAATCCTTGCCTTCCTAAAGTCAATATTTATTAGTTATCAATTATCCCTTGTATGTTTCCCACCACTTTACTTCCTCCGGCCGGTTTTAATTGATTGATTTATTTTTAGGTAGCTAATCATACTCTCAACCAATTAATTTTAAATTTAAGCTTAATTTAATTTACATAAATCTGTTATGAATTAATCTTTTAGTACTACTTATTCAAATGATTTCCGCCATACTGGTCACTATTGCAATTTAAACTACAGTTAAGCACAACTGCTATTATAGATGAAAAGTAGTGTATTTTGGCCAGTTCTACTCATTTTGGGTTTGGGATTATGACGTCATAAAATGATGACGTCATCAAATCAATGGTCAAAAGGTCAAAGGTCAAAAAGCCAAAGGTTAAAGGTCAAAAGGTTAAAGGGGGGAATATTGAATTGAAGAAAAAAAAAAATTGTTGTGACGGCGTGCACGTGCGCTGTTACAAATCGTAGGGACGCCTCACACCCTGAGAATGTCTCATGCCGGGCACTAAATCCACGAACCAGATATACTACTGTTTAAGGTACTGCGTACATCCAATAATTAATTCTTAGCTCGCTAGATACTCAACCTCAATGTCAAGTGCGAGTATCTTTCAAGTGGTATATTCCCAAAGTTTTTCCAGCCGAATTTAGAACTCTATACGCAACGTTCGCCATTTTTTCCTCGATAATGGCTGGGATAAATTTCGAAGACAACTTCACAGAGAATTTATTTAGCGTGTCGCTTTGAGCGCATAAATACAAACTGCCCCACAGTAAGCTCCCGGCTCCGACTGCGCAAGTTATAGCGTTGAACAGATCGATCATACGCGATTTTGAGATAATATTTGATTTGATTACGAATCAAATTTAATCGTTCTGGTTAAAACAAGACGCCAACTTCGTTCTCATCCGAGTTACACAATATTCTCCGTAATTCATAATCGGCTCCATGCAATGTCATGTCCAGGCCAAATGCCAGGTAGTGGGGCGAGAATTTTGTAGATGCGTGTATAACATTACGAAGAGCTGCCGCAATCTCCTGAATATATAAGTCCCATTCGTTATGCACAATCAGGACGGGTGCTGTAGTTAATGCCTCCTTAAGAGCATTAAAAGATTCGTCTGCGGCGCTAGACCATTTGATTTGTATGCCTTTATTTGTAAGATCTGTCAAAGAAGCCGCGATGTTTGCAAACTTACTAATAAAGCGCTATACCAACCACACATTCCCATAAATCAGAAGATTTGTTTCGTGGTTTTGGGTATAGGATACTCCTTAATTACCCATATTTTTTCTGGATCAGTTTGTAGACATCCATCGCCAACGATGTAACCCAAATACTTTACTTCCTTTAGTAAAAATCGGCTCTTTTCCACGTTAATCGTTAAACCAGCTTTCTCCAATAATCGAGCAACCTCGTTTAATAGGCAAAAATGCTCATCCAAGGTGGTAGAAGTAATGAGTAGATCATCTAGATAGACAAATATTCTATCGTGAAATTGATGTGTGCATTGCACAATCGGAATGGCATGACCGTGAACTGGTACAAAGGCCGTCCAGGTACTGTGAAAGCCGTCTTATCGCTGGATTGTGGATCGAGGGGGATCTGTCAAAAGGGCATCATTGAGATCGATTGTTGAAATAAAACGTGTTTGATCCAATCAACCCAGCAAACCATCGATAAGCGGCAATGGATAAGCATCCTTGACGGTGACTTTTATCAGCTCGCGGGCATCCAAACAAAGACGAACTTTACCGTTTGCCTTCTGCACCAAAGTGACCGGGGAACACCAAGAACTCTGGCTTTCTTCTAAAACACTCAGGGAAAGCATTCGAACTAACTCCTCGTACATGAGTTTCTGTTTCACGGATGATACTGCATAAAACCGCTCCTTAACCGGTTTCGCTGAGCCAACATCGATGACATGGGTCAGAAGATTAGTTTTTCCTATGCCGTCTTGTGTAAGAAGGAAACATTTTGACGATGGTTTGTAATTTGGCCTGGTGTACAGGTGACAGAACGTGAAAATTAGAAGCATCACTGTTGGAACTAGCGATCGGAATGAGATTCAATGCAGATAATTTTGGAGTAATTCCGAATAGATTCCAAAAATCTATTCCTAAGTAAAGGGGATGTTCTAGTGATGGAACTATATAAAGTTTCATTCTATGTTCTTGGCCATTAAAATTAACAAGTGCATCAATGTATCCAAATACTCTTTGGGGTTGACCACTAGCTGTGTTTATATATGATGAAAACCTATGAAATTTGATCAATGGATCGCACAAATATTTGTCTGATCCAGCACCTAATACGCCACTATTAGCTCCACTATCCAAGAGGCCATGGTAATTGGTCCCATTAATTGTTATTTGCGCATAGGGTCCTTTGTCCACAGAATTACTTTGGATTATTGACGACAAGATCTCATATTTCAGGTTTCGTCTTAACTTCCAATATGAGCGGGTTCTCAAGCGATGTTGTGCTTATTGGCACATCCGGGATTTTTTTAGAAAAAGAGGTTTTCAATAATGAAGTTAACACTTCCAGGGACGAACTTAAAGCGTAGATGAAATAGTATCTACTTCAAATCGTTGGTCGTCCCATTCTTGAACAAAACTTGTTGTGGATGGGCTGCAAACTCGTGTTAGGCATTGGGTTGGGAAGTTCTCGGGGTGCTGTAGTTCCCAATTTTCCACTGACCCCTCGAACCGTTTTCCGTACATCTTGGGCATTTTAATGTGTGCAAATCACTGCGGTAAATGTATGCAAATCACGTATGTGTGATTACCTTTAGATGTGGTATTTCGGTTCATCGGTGCTCCTTCTAAGTAATATGGCCTATTGAGATTAGTGTATGGACAATTTATTGCTGCGACTTGAGGCGTTGAATAGAATGGAACATTGTATGGAATTGGATCCATATATGCTGTATTATGATAATCCACGCCTTGATCTAAAGCATTCACTGTGGGGCACAAAGTTATCCGGATCAATTTTTAAATCAGCCCAAGTGTTTTCCCAACTGGTGCAACTACTGATCAGGTCTATGATATTTCCGAAATGCCTATCGGTTAACTGATATCGCAGACAGGGTCTCATGTTTTTCATTAAAACTTTAATGAGTTGTTGATCAAAATATGATGTACTTAATTGAATCGTCAAACTTCAGATTTGTTGATAAGAATCCAAAAATGGTTCATTCGGAAGTTGTTTCCGAGATTCAATTTTGTTCTCAATATCTGAATCATAAAAATCAAACTCGTAAAGAGGAAATAATGTCTGAAGGTAAAGAATATCCGCTGAACAAGTGACACTTTGAAAAAACCAGACATAACTAATAATCAACACCTCTGGCGGAAATAGAATAATCTCTGGTGTTCCAAAAATAACTAAATGGGAAAAAGAATATATAGAAATGAATTAAATAGGATGACTTAAAAACTATCAGGTTCAAACTTCAAATTAACAATTTAAAGTAAATTATTTGCAATCTTCCTTATTTCGGAAAGTGAGTGAGAACACAGAGATATGTAAATGATAAATGTAAAACAAAATAATAATTGGATAAGAATGGGCAAAATAATTACTAATAAGGGAAGCCATATAGTTTGGGCGCCCAATATTATTTCTTTAATTTTTTTTTTCATCGTTCTGAAATACACTTTTTCTCCAAACGTCTTAAAAGTAGCTTGTTTTAATACTATTATTGGGCATTAAAGTTGGCCTTTTTGTTACGATTAAAAAAAATGTAAGTGTTGCTAGGCTGAACTTTTAATCCTAGGTGTAAATGCTCTTTTAACACTATTTTCAATATTAAAAGTAAATGAGACGTCATAACTTGGTAAGATACACAAACAAAAAAAAAAGTCAAAGCCTCCTTAACTATACAAAATATTTCAATAAAATGTTCAATCTTGAAATTTTAAAGGCCTTCTATTTTGTACTTATAATTAGTGTACGCAATGAATTTCGAGGGTTCTCGATAAAGCACAAATCGACTTGTTTTTAAATTTTGCTCCCAAAGAGTCGAACTTTTCATCTTCGTAGACAAATTGGCAAAGTATGCCAATAGAACGCTTTCTGAATATAATCCAGATTGCACATTTTTTTCAGTACACCACTTCAAAAATCGGTTATATGCGCACTCGTAAATCTTACGTGATTTTGATGGCAATAGGTTTAATACAATTTCCTTTGCTGTTTGAACCACATCCGGAGGTAAATTTGATAAATCTTCTGATTCAAACATTTTGTTCGCAAGAAAAATATTATAATTATAGCTTGGCAGTTTGACACTTACAATAGTCGAACCAAACAAAAGTCATGATCTCCTTAGTTTCACAAAATATTTCAACAAAATTACTTTCAATTTTGAAATTTTAATTACATAATTTGTACTTACTTGTATAATTAGTTTATAATAAGCATTTCTTCGTTGAAGAAAAAATAGTATGTGTTATTCGGATTAAAAGTGACTTTGTTTGACTCGCAAATATTTGCTTTTGCTCGGCTACGCTGCGCTTCGCCTCGCATGCAAATATAATTGCTCGTCAAACAAAGTATCACTTTTAATCCTAATGACACAATGTACTATTGATTAATTTAGATTGTTGATAAAATTTGAAAAGGCGTTTTTTTTCTTTCTTCTCATACCGGTAAATTATGAAATAATGAGAAATTAAGTTTAGAAATGATGGGATGAGTTAGGGTAGAGTAAGTGTCCGAATAGGTAAGTACTCAGAATTATCCTTTCCCTGCGGTTAAACCCGATCTACACATACTCTAAAACCCCACGCCATACCCTGATGCTTAGCCGGCAACAATCGCTCAAGAGTACCTGTGTAGGTCCAATTCTGATGACACTAACATCCCTTGGGGAGGATAATTTTTAGTTTCAATTTTATTTTCATAAATTTTAATTTTTGGTTTTTTTCCTGTTTTATTTTGCATTTTATTTAAGTTGGATATCCTCCAGGTCATGCGAAATGTTACAAGGTCACCAAAAAATAAATCAATTTATCAGGCGTGAAACCATAGATTCAGGGGTAATAGTATACATTTAGGTGGCATTGCATACATTCAAAAGTTAAATTATATTTTATGCGTACTTTCAGGGGAATTTAGGTCTAAAGTGCATATATTAAGGGTACATGTACATTTATAAGCATACTTTCAGAGGAATTGTATATTTCAGGCGGAAATTGCATACTTGCAAAATATATCGAAATATATTTTTATCAAAGCGTTTAAAATTTCATTTATGTGAAGAATCATTTACAGAATCTAATTATAAAGTAAGAGATCATTGCCACTTGACGGGCAATTCAGAGGAGCTGTACACACTAAATGTAAATTAAAATATAAAATTAAAAGTTTCGTTCCGTTGCCTTGTCATAATCTTAGTGGATACGACTCTTATTTTATAGTGAAAGAATTGGGATTTGACTCTGAAAAAATAGAAACATTTTAAATTTATTTCTTCGAGCAATCAATTTTCTGAAACACAAAATTTTTTTACAAACCTAGAAGAGCAAAAACTAGTCAAACAAAAGAGGGCCTTTACTTATGATTACCTCGATTCTTTTTAAAAATTCAATGATACATGTCTACCACCAAGAAATCAATTTTATAGTAAATTAACAAAATCCGATATTAGTGAAAATGATTTTATTCATGCATTCAGTATATGGAAAGTATTTAAAAATCAAAACCAGTTTTTTTTCAAGGGGGGCCACGCCCACGTCTGATTTTAGAAAATTCATGAACTTTTAAAAGTTTATGAACTTTCTAATATGGGACGCCCCACGTTCGATTCCGGTAGTGTAAATGAATTAAGACAAATTACAAAATATGCATAAACTAATTTCAACAGATTCACAGACAGTAGTTACAGTAATTAATTGTAAATCTTGGTACTTATATTTTTATATTTAAGGCGCCTATTTTGCGTACTCAAGCGAACATTCGCGCGCGCGAAATCATTCAAATTTAGCGAGATATAACAAAAATTACATAAATCAAGTAAATTCAAGGTCACGTAATTTACGAATAATAAATTAATAACTTATGATAATTGAAAAGATTTTTGTTTGTCTTTGTTGTTGTTGTTGCAAATGATTAATTAAATTTAATTATAATTGTATAAAGAGGTAAGTAAATATGCCATTACTTATTAATTTGGCTTCTATCTACTTTATATAAACAACAGTTTTTTTTTTTTTTGTATATTTTTGGTTCTAGTCGCTTTTATACGAGTACTTAAGGTGATATCACCTACACATTTTCAAGGTGACAATTCAAGTTCATGGAATTAAATGGATGATTCGTTTATTGACAATTGACTTTTTATTATTTATATTTTGGGCATAATTGACAATAAATAATTGACGAGTTTAGTCTAACTAACAAAAATCTAATTACAAATTTTAATGGTCTATTGTAAATAAAGATAAGCTTAATAATTATTTATTTGAAATGTAATTAGGATGATGTGAGCCTATTTACGTCAATATAAATATGGATGGTGTGAATATAAGTTTTATGTTGCCTTGTGTGACGCACTGTCTGCGCTTTGGGTAAATATTCATTCAGGACAATTAATTACAATATCTTAATTTGACCTGCATTATATCAAAGATGAAATAAAATATGTGCTCATAATTTGATACGGTAATAATTCATTATTACCAAGGAACAGACGGAACAGATACTTAACAATTAACTATAAAGAAAATGTAGAGGTGTGACGAATTAGAGCGAAACACACAGGATGTACGTATACTCGTAGTATTGAATTGGTATACGCACATTTAGCCAGTTGTTTTTATCATAAATTATTCGATAAAATGGTGCGCACAAATCGTAATATTATCTATACATAATTGATCAACCCAAATGATGACAATGCGAATTAATTAGTATGACGAATTAAAAGTCTGTACAACCGGGACAAATTGGGCATAGTAAAATATTTGTGTCTGGAAATATGATTACATAAGAAAAATGCTGGAAATTGAATGAAAATTTGATGGCCCTCTAACACTGTGCTGGTTATGAATAGGTTGATTCGGATCGTTGACCGATTTTACTAATGATAAATTCTCGATTTGTTTCTTGAGTTGTCCGTTCTGTAGCGTGTACGCTGCTATTGCTGATTTTGTTCGTCGGTTGTACTTTATATGCGCTGCTGCTCTTTTAACGTGCATGTATTGCTTCTTGGTTTGGCCTACGTACACTTTTGGTACGTTTATTTTATTACAACTAAGCCTGCGTTCATCTAGCAATTTTTCTTTCACATAGAAATTTTTCAGTTTCTAATAAAATCCTCTTGTGTTGGGGTTTAACCTAACGGTTAGTCCCATAATTAAATTAACCTATTTACTAATTGTAATTTGGTAAGTTCACTAGGTTAAATGGCCTTTTCCGAAGACTTCAATTCTTTCAACGACAGAGTTTTCATGATCCTGGATCCATTTTTATTTCAGGCATATTTTGGTGTAAATTCGTGTCTTATCCCATAATTATTCTAGAATGTTTATATAAGGCCTCTGGAGAGGTTTTAAAACCTCGATTTGTTCTCCCATTTCTGCTCTGGCAGCAAGAAATTAATGGCTTTACTGCATTTACACTGGACATAATCATTGAAGAACTGTTTAATCTGTTTAGTTCTGTGGCTTTGGCAATACCCTGGTGGGCCGCTGATGGTGGATTGTTGGTTGTCTCGATAAGCGTCTTTGTTAAGGATTATAGTACTACAAGCTTCCAATATTGTATATCAGTTTCTGACTGTTGTCCTGTCTGAAATATATTTTTCCATTCACCACTTTAAATGTACTTGAAGTTCCCGGATTTTCTTACAGGGATTTTATTTGTTCAATATATTCAAGATCATTGAAATATTCCAGTTGTGGATTTCTAGACGATACCTGCTAAACAGGAGGGCTGTATTAACTTGTTCGATATTGGCTGTAGGGTGTAGTGCTGGATAGCTATGACCAGGTTGGTAGTACCACTGGTGGTAGTATCATTGTGTTGAACGTGAGTGGTGTTGGTAGTGCTGTGGGCAGAACTATGTTAGGTGATAATAAATGTTTGATATCCCTTTTCTAGCTCTGTTACAATACCTAACCTCTCGAACTGGGTTGTGGCCAAGTAATTCATTTGCTCTTAGTTTACATCAAGATTAGTTGTAAGTTTTGGTATCATTTGAAATATAAAACCTAATCTTGATTTGGTAATTTAAAATAATTCAGCTCCAAACCTGCTGTAGTCTTATTAACAGAAGCTCTTCATGGATTTAACTGGTGGGGCAGCAAAATATTTGGCTAGGTCCCAGTCTGAGGGGCGGGGGGGGGGAGGAGGGGGTGGTCCACCACACAATACAAATATGCAAATTCATTGTGACATAATTACAATGCTTAAGTAAATTAACGAAACTTGAACATCCGAAATATGTATGAATGATCTGGTGATACAATTTGGACACTTGTGATATTCTCAATCTTACACTTCAAACAGAAATTAGACACGCACCAGTCGCTAACTATAGTCTACAAATGAGTGGTTGTGAGCACAGATTTTCAAATAAGCGTATTCACAAAGTGACATGGAAATCAAACGACGGAAAAACGATCAACCAGATCGACTACATCCTCTTGTCCAAAAGATATTTTTTTAACCTCAAAGACATCAGAACTTAACGTGGAGCTAACATTGATTCAGACCTCTTTCTGGTAGTTGCTGAATAAAAAAAATCATCTTTCCACCACACACAATCATCGTTTCTAGAGTATCACTCGTTTTAACAACGCGACAATAACTAACCAAGTTACCAGGACCACCTTCGAGACTGCTGTATCAAGAACGGTGTGACATCATTAAAACGGCTTTAAACGATGTTGCAATATCCACCATTGGCCTTAATCCATCTAGACCTCAAAATCCCTGTTTGGACGTTGATTGCCTAGGTGCTATTTGGGAGAAAGATCGACGGAACAAAACGAAATATATCACAAACGGCCAATCAAACTTTTTCTCTGAAGATGGTGCTGGAGAAGTGTTATGAAAAGGGCATCCCTGTGCATAGTCTATTCGTAGACTTTCAATAGGCATACGACAGCATTAAGAGGGATACGTTATGGAATGTCTTGCCCTATCTGAGCACACCGTCAAAATTGGTTTCTATGTGCCAGCTTTTATTAAATGGCTGAATAAGGTTCCATTAGAAGCAAGATATCGGGACGGCGATTGTGCTGATTTATGACAATATACGGCGAACCGGAATCAACACAGATCAAATTCACACTTTTAACTGAAGAATAATTTATTGGCGAACGAGAACGCATACCATATACAACAAAACGGAGAAAATTACTTCGTACTAAATAAGGCAATTGAACTTGGAACGTCGGATTCCAATAAACCATCAGGTTCTGCTGTGTATGTTGCAGTAAAAAACGGAGAGAGCTCAACCAATTTATTTCAAGCGATTTTACCCACGGCGATAGTTTTAGTTGAGGATAAATTTGGTCAATCGCACAAATGTAGAGCATTACTGGATTCTGGTTCTCAATCGTCCTTTGTTTCTGAAAATTATGCTCAAAGGTTACGATTAAGGCGTGAGAACATATGATAGAAGGGGGGACATATGATAGAAGTACCGATGAATTACCACGACGGCGGGATTTACTATCTACCTCATCATGCAGTGACAAAAGAAGCTAGTAGTACGACTAAAGTTCGAGTTGTTTTCGATGGTTCCAGCAAAACTAACAGTGGCATCTCATTAAATGATAAGCTAATGGTAGGTCCGACCATACAACCAACACTATGGACAATTCTATTGAGGCTTCGAACTAACAAAATCGCATTGGTTGCGGACATCGAGAAAATGTACCGACAGGTTATGGTAGCGAAAGAGCATCAACCTTTTCAAACAATATTATGGAGAGAAAATCCAGATGAGGTATTGAGGCGTTATCAGCTCACTTGGGTTACATTTGGCCTAGCCTGCTCAGCGTTCCTCGTCATAAGAACGATGCAGCAGCTTGCAATAGACTCAAAGGATGAAGAGATTAAAAAACACATATTTAATGATTTTTATGTTGACAACCTATTGACAGGAAGCGATAATGTAGAGGAAGCCATGAAATTAAAGGCGAGAATAACGAAGGTGTTAGCGAAAG
Source organism: Tipula vernalis (assembly GCA_958295665.1). Classification (NCBI taxonomy): domain Eukaryota; kingdom Metazoa; phylum Arthropoda; class Insecta; order Diptera; family Tipulidae; genus Tipula; species Tipula vernalis. The sequence goes on from OY282559.1 coordinate 377,411,852, forward strand.
GCGGGTTTTGTTTGAGAAAATGGAAGTCAAATATAACTTCTTTGTCTGAAACATCCAACGAGATATCCGTGAGTGCCATATCTAGCGACAACACCTCTACTATCAAAACCCTCGGTTTACAATGGCATCCATTGAAAGATATTTTCACATTTAAAATACAAGCAGAACGAGATGGTGCGATCAATAAAAGAAAAATTATATCCGAATCCTCACTCCGAAACTATGGCTCTTAAAGTTAGACTGGGATGACAAGTTGCCGTACGAAATTGAAGATCAGTATCAGCAAATCCGAAATCAATTTATACATTTTGAGAGTATCAGTATTCCGAGATTTACTAATCATCAAGGCCAAGTACAAATACATGGTTTTTCAGACGCAAGTGAGGTAGCCTACTGTGCGGTTGTATACAGTAGAATGGTTTGCGAGGATGGAAGCATTACCACGCAACTATTGACTTCGAAAACAAAGGTTGCTCCCATCAAGACAATTTCTTTACCACGGTTAGAATTGTGTGCAGCTCATCTATTAACAAAATTAATGTCGTCAGTGAGAGAAGCACTTAAGATTGAAGCTCAATATTACGCATGGACAGATTCAGCGATAGTACTGGCCTGGCTTTCTAAGTATCCTATACATTGGAAAACATTCGTTGCCAATCGGACCACTCAAATTTTGGAGTTTTCCCCGCGGTCATTGGGAGCACGTGAAATCTAAGGATAATCCTGCAGACCATGGTTCCAGAGGTATTGTACCGGTGAAGATGGTCCATCTTACACAATGGTGGAGGGGTCCTGAATGGCTTATCCAACCAGAAATGGCATGGCCAATAAATGATAAGACAGATGACATTCGTGATATTGATCTAGATATGGAACGTAGTAAAGCAGTGATAGCATTGCCAGCTGTTGTGTTACTGGGCGAAAGTGATCAACAGTATGACTATTAATGGATGGAAGCACTTTTTGAAAGTGAATTTAGACTACAAAAAATATTTAGGGTGATTGCATACATGTTGAGATATATAAACGTTCTTAGAAAACCTAAGGTGTTTATAACAACTCAGCTGACAGCTACGGAAATCACCAAAGCTAAAATAAAGTGTATCATGTGGGCTCAGGAATTAGAATTTGACGAAGACATCCAAAGCCTACGGCAATACAAAAGGGTCAATAATAAGTCGAGGCTCCTATCGTTGGCTCCTTTTCTAGACGAAGATGGAATTCTAAGAGTGGGTGGCAGATTGCAAAACTCTGTGAATTTGATAGTAAGCATCCTATAATATTGGCTTCGAAACACATATTTACGACCAGAGTAATCTGGGATATCCATTTGTCAAAACTGCATGCTGGTCCAACGCTTACATCAAATTACATAAGGCAGAAATATTGGGTGATTAATGGACGAAGCAAGATTCGAAGTGTCCTAAAGAAATGTGTAATCTGTACGAGATATGCAGCGAAAACTACGAAGCAAATGATGGGAAATTTGCCAGCCGCAAGAGTCATTCCAACAAGGCTATTTTAGAACTGTGGCATTGACTTTGCGGGACCAATACACTCAACAACAAGAAAAGGGAGAGGACGTACAAGTTTAATAAAGGGTGTGACTGACTTAACGAGTGAAGCTTTCTTGGCAGCCTTAAAACGTTTTATTGCCAGAAGAGGGCTCCCAAAGCATATCTACACGGATAATGGCTCCAACTTCATCGGTGCAAGACGCATTCTTGAGCAACCATGTAAGTTGATAAGGAATATTAATAATGATTATATTATTACAGAATTTTGAGCCAAAATAGCATAGAGTATAGAGTGGCATTTTATTCCACCAGCATCTCCCCATTTTGGTGGACTGTGGGAGGCCGCGGTTAAATCGGTGAAAAATCATCTACTCAAAGCCACGCATAATATCAACCTCACATTTGAAGAAATGGTGACTCTCCTTTACCAAATAGGAAACATATTGAATTCGCGTCCGCCTTACACTTCTTCAAACAACGACGACTATGAAGTATTGAAACCGGCGCATTTTTTAATCGGAACAACAACAGCATCTATTCCAGAACCAAGTATTGATATGCCAGAAAATCGATTATCCAGATGGCAACTAATACAAAATAGAGTACAGTCATTTTGGAAAAGGTATTTTTTGGAATATCTGAACAATATCCAGCAACGTCACAAATGGCAGAAGATTGAGGAGAACATCAAAGAGAGTGACGTAGTATTGATAAAGGAAGATAGTACTCCGGCATGTAAATGGCCACTCGGTCGTGTTATTCAAGTACATCCTGGACCAGATGGATTAGTGAGGGCTGTAACACTAAAAACAACAACATCTACATTTCAATGTCCTGTGGTGAAATTATGTAAATTGCCTGTGGGTTAACGACAGGTTCGTTAACGGGGCGGAGTATGTTTACAGCGATTCCTGAAAACAACACAAAGTATCAAGTTATTAAAAAAAATAATAATAAAATAAAACTTATCTGAGACGAGAAACTACTGATTGAATTAACGAGCAACTATAACAAAATAGTTTTACAAAATTGTTAACATTATATAATAGTTTCAAATCAAAATTAGTATTATTATTATCACAATAATGTTGAGGTATTGAACCAAATTGATTCTCAATTAAATTGATTAATTAATTGTTTCAATATCACATTATTAAAACTAATTTCATTTTGTAAACAAACACTGCGAAAATAAGTACATATTTATTCGTTTTGACAATTCGTAATTATTTGGGATTCTCAAACTTTATTTGATTAAAAAATTATGTAAACCAGATAGGGAAACCTTTCTCTATTAGATGGCACTGATGTACTTAATTTCGAAAAAGTGTAAGCTTATTAAGTTTAATTGTAAAGTAAAATTAAGATTATAGTATGTAAACCAGCTTTTTATAGCATGTCAAAAACTGGTAATAAAATAATCTTACAGCTAAAAAAAAAAATATAAACAATTTTTTTTAAGCATTCTCAACTGTAAACGAGACGAATAAAGTGTGAATTAACCAATAAAATATAACCGCAAATTTGTATTTATCTACCGGAATTAATTGGACACGAGAGTAATAATATAACGATATTTTTTTGGAAACATACATCAATTTGGAAACGGGAAGCAGCTATCGAAATTTATTGAACACTTGGAAAATTCACCTGGATACGAGACACTTTTAACTGAAGAATAATTTATTGGCGAACGAGAACGCATACCATATACAACAAAACGGAGAAAATTACTTCGTACTAAATAAGGCAATTGAATTTGGACGGCGATTGTGCTGATTTATGACAATATACGGCGAACCGGAATCAACACAGAAAATCAAATTTAACCCATTTAGTTGGCAATATACAATCGGGTACCTTAGAGGTACCATCTGGAGTGCTGCATGGAGTGCTAATAGCTCAAACTGTCTTTAATTTTTCAATTGAGCACGTCATTCGCAGCTGCGTATTTGCATTATTGGTTGCTACATCAGCTCCCTGAAAGAAGTTTTCTTTCCATTGAAATCAACCAACAAAACAAATTGGCCTTCAATTCAACGAAGCAAAAACTGAATTTAAGGAGATACACAATATGAGAAGGTGAACGAAGAAAATCGCAGATCTCTGAGCAAAACTCTGAGTCGCAGCAGGCTGCCGAGCATTTTATGTTAGCATCAAAATATTCAAGTCTCCCCATGCAACGCGCAAAATAAAACTGAACATCTACAAGGCGCTGATAAGACCAGTTATCACCTATTGTTGGTGAGTCTTGGGGCACTTATGACAGCTAAAAACATTAAAAAAAAATTGTTGTAACTAGGCGTAAAATCATCAGAATAATTTTCGGTCCAACGGAAAAGGGAGCCACTTGCAGAATGCGAATGAATCACGAGCAGTGCTGTCGAAGTGAGTACAATCGGAGTATTTGTACTACTTTCGCTTAGTGTTTACTCCTGTACTCCGCTATTTCATTTTGTACTCACCTGTTCTAATAAGTGCTATTCTGATAATACTTTTACATAATATTTTAAGTTATCGGCTTTTGCTTGCAATAATTATAATATTCTGGAAGATATCTAGCTTTTTCATAAAACATTTTTCAAAGCTAATTTACAATGGTTCCTGTCATTTTCAGACATAAACCCATAAAACTGTTCTCTTGCAGTAATGAATCAGTCATTTTAGCAAACAATATCATTTCAAACATGTAAAATTTGCGAACTAAATTACTTCTACTTCACACGGCTATTTTTTCAGAATCTGAATGTTAGCTGGTAAAACTTATAAACAGATAATTCCGAGTTTTTATAACTTACAACTTTAAAACTTCAGATACACTTAAACATGACAGACGTTACCTGATTTTACCAAAAAAAATGTACCAGCTTTGACTAAATATTTAGATTAGAACCTCCTGAATACAAAAATTACCACACAAAAACGATTCACGGAAAATAAAATTCTTTAAGCTTAGATTAGCACTTCTATATAAAAATAATACTGTAAGATAATTGCTGCAGTCATTTCAACTTTCCAGACTGGTATGTTGTATGGAAGTCTGGATTTATGCAGTGTGATGTGGGAAATGTCATTCGTCTTGTGTGATATAATATGTTGTGAAGGTTAGGAACTATTTATGGCTACGGACCATTTTTGTGTCTATGCCTGGTATTTGTGGACCGCCACCCAAACCAAACCTAGGAACTATTTATATAGAATCGGCTTAACATCTCCGATATAAAATTTCACTAAAACACAACGACAAATGTTTGTATTCCATTCACAGTCACTATCCCCACTATGTCAGGTTATGAAATCGATTATTGCGCATCTTTTTGACGAAATATCTTAAAATCTCAATTTTTTGAGTTGTGTCACTTTTTTATGTCATGTTCGATATGTCAGAATTCGACATACCATCTCAAAATTCGTTGTATATTGTAAGAATTCGATAAATCTTTTAGAATTTGATATACCTATCATGTCAGTTCTATATAATATGACATATATGTCAGAATTCGGATATATGATCTCAGAATTCGACATACCATATCATAATTCTATATATCATGTAAGAATTCGAAACATAATGTCGTAATTCGATATTTCATCTCAGAATTTGGTATATTCTATCAGAATTCAATGTTTTTGTCAGAATTATGTCGAAATTCGACACATGATGTCAAAATTCATTATGTTGTCTTAGAATTCGATTTAATATCCGGTTGCTTTACATCAAGTCAGAATTCGAAACATCATATGTCGGAATTTGATATATGTACTATCTCAAAATTCGTTATATACGATAAATCTTTTAGAATTTGGTATACCTATCATATTAGTATTCTATATAATATTTCAGAATTCGGATATATTATCTCAGAATTCGACGTAACATATCAGAATTCGATATATCATCTCAGAATTCGCTATATACTATCATAATTCAATATATCTGTCAGAATTAAGTGGTAATTCGACACATGATGTCAAAATTAATTATGTCATCTCAGAATTCGACCTAATATCCGGATTCTATACATCATGTAGGAATTCGATATATCATATGTCAGAATTTGATATATCATTTCAAAATTCGCTTTATACAATTCGATAAATCTTTTAGAATTTGGTAAACCTATCATGTCAAAATTCCACATATTCCTAATGTGGAATATGTCGGAAAGTACAATATTTCATCAGAATTCTTTAAACCAGCTCAGAATTCGTCAGATACTGTCAGAATTTTGCGAAATCATTTGAATTTTTTGTTTTAAATTAGTTTTGCAAAGAATTATAAATTTTACAGTAAAATTTTAGAGGCGCTTGTTATAACAATTGAAATTGTTTTCAACTACTTAGTGTTCCAAAATATTTCTTGCAGTTGGGCTACGTTTTATTTTAAAAATTCTGATCCCCCATACCTTATGGCAGAAAAATTTTTCAGGCCATGAAATAATAGGTTTTATAATAGGAATAATTTATAGAATTTACAAAATATCGCAGATAATAGATTACTCTAAAATCCATCAACAAATGTGTTTGTTCCATCCATTTGATGCTGGAAACTAGTCTGAATTAGCTAAGTAAATACAAATTTGGTGAATATCTTTTTTTAATTTAAAGTTTCAACTCAAAAATATCCTGTATTTGAGCCATGGTTTAATTAAGAAGTACGACTTCAGATTATATGGACAAAGGAATTTTCCAGAGCCGGAATTAATAAATGTTATATTAGGAACTACTTAAAGAATCTCAAATCTCAGATAAATATTATATTAAAATCCATCCACAAAGGTGCCACCTAAAAAAAAAAAAATTAGGGAAACAATGTTTCTGATAAATGGCATCAACCAAAGTATCATTAGTGGTGTTCCGCAATATTTATTAAATTTGGCTCTTATTTTATTAAAACAAATGCGACCCCAAATAAGGTGACCCAAGAAATTTTCAGAGCGTCAATAATTCTGTTTTATATTAGATTTTATTAAAATTTCACTAAAAACCATTGTCCAACGTGCTCCATTTGGTGCTGGAAGCCGGGAATGTTGTAAGGGCCTGGAGTGGTTATGAAGGTAAAAACAAATTTTTCTTTGGCAAATCTAATTTCCCCAAATTTTTTTCTAAAAACCACAGAATCATTATATTGTCTTGCAATATTTGTTGAATTCTGGCTGTTTCATTTAAGAAACTCTATCTTTGACCTAAATGGAACTGCTGTGATTACGCACATGTTCCATTGAAATATATTTTCTGACTTAACCAATATATTTAATGATCAATGAATTAGTTGTAACACCTTCAAATTATTAATCAAATTGGCGGGTTAAAAACTTTTCTAGATGAGATTCCACCACGTCCATGTTTTGTAACCAGTCGTCGCCTCTAAACCAATTTTAGGTAGCAATTTTTTTTAAATCAATTACAAACATATTTCGAGATTTAATAACGGTCCTGCTTTTTTAAGGCGATTTTTTCAGACTTCGTCCAGCTTTAGTCATTTATGACCTGGTTACCCTAGGTACCTACTGAGGTATTGTCTGTCAATGACATTTCTTTAAATTGCAACAAATATCTTCCCATTATGACAAACATGTTCCCATATTTAACGTGTCTGAATTTGGAATATCTGCCAAAATTCCGATGGTGAAAGTGTAAAGGTTTGGAACTAAAGTTGCTTTAAGATAAATTTTCCGTTTACCACGTAAAATTTAGGTAAAAATAGTTAAAAATTAAAAATTTCACTTGCGGTTTCGCTGGTCGGTAGTCTTCTCTACGATAAAAAATTAAAACTCCCAAAACAATAATCTAAAAATTTCTGTGATCTCGTGAAGAGTTGTGGCCGAGTTAAAAACTGTTTAGCTCGAGCATTATACAGAGCTTAACGCTTTAATAGTAAAATAGATAAAGAGCTAACAAAATTTATCTCTAAGGTCTAATTATCTTATTTCGTGTACACTCCCTTCTGTCTAGAAATACTCCCATCAAAATTTGAACGTACTTCGTTTAAAATTTTTAGAACGACAGCACTGATCACGAGATAAGAAGGGACTTCAAAAATCGAAGGGATAAAATCGACATTAACGGAATCGGAAAGTAAGACGATTGGTCGTTGACGCTCGAAGAGGATAGACGTGTTTTTTGTCGTCCTCTTCGTAAATTTAATTTTATTTTATTTTATTTAAATATGTCAAGTGTTTAATTTAATTTTTTTGTGTATATTTAATTAATTAATTAGGAAAGTTGTGGAAAAGTGGTGTGAAGTTTTTGTGTGCATATCTACATATATACTTTATACGTATATGGATGGAATTTAACCAAAAATTTCGTCTGTTATGTAATTGTTATTATTATTATTATTAGATTCGTGAGTGTTAAGTGAGTGTTTTTGTGTTAAATTTCGTGTGAAGAATCATTTTGATAGTGAATAATATTAATTTCTGTAGTGTTTCTTGTTATCCATTTTTGCAAATGGTAATTTGTTTTAAAACACAAGGAAACATGAACAGACGTGTTCAAAAAAGACACTAACGGTACTCTCAGTTATCGTTATACAGGTATTTTCTCATCACACATATTGGAATACATATGTACATACATATATTTATATGTGTGATGATGAAATTGTGCAAACATTTTTCTTTTTATTTATTAAATAATATTGCGTACTACATACATACGTTAAATTTACAACATTTTGCGATCGGTGCGTGTGTGTGTTTATAAAATTTATTGTATTGTAATGAATCTCGGTTGTATTTAGGTTGCGTTGCTTATTTCTAGAAATACCGTTGTTAATAGGAGGAATTTTTGTCAGTTTTGTATGTATACAACGGTATACAACTTTAAACGGAGTACGTTTCAAATTTTCAGGGGAGTATTTCTAGACAGAAGGGAGTGCATACGAAATACAATAGTTAGACCTTAGCCATAAATAATTGTTGTTGTTTTGTGTTTAAAAAATCGCAGTTTCACAATCAGTTTTTGATCCAAATTTAAATATTAAAAGAAAACTGTTTTAGCCCATTTATGACAGAGGTTTTTTTCTTTAAATAATTTTGTAATTTTTGTTTATTGCAATTCACAAGCCTTATAATAAACATAAAATTTAAATAAAATGGGTGTAAAATAGCTAGGGGTTTAGATATGGGGTGTTGCGTAAACGCAACATTGGGCATACAATAGTTATTTGTGTATCAAGAGCGTAAAGTGCCAGTTTGTCACGCGAGAATAGTTATTTGTGTATCAAGAGCGTAAAGTGCCAGTTTGTCACGCGAGAAATGAAATTGCTGGCCGACGGGACGGAGGCCAGCAACCTTTCGAGCGTGACAAACAACTTTGCGGACGTGTTTCACACTTTATTTTTCCTACAATCATTTTAAAAAATATAATAAAAAGATAATTTTGTAGTAAAATTTACTATACTGACAATACGATTTTATTTTAGGACCGACATTTTGTTCAATCGAGTAGTCAAAGATTTTTTTTATTTTTCATAAAGAAAAACAAAAATTTGGTTTGATGTTTTATACAAACATTAGTCTTTCTTAAAAATTGACCATTTATTTTTTGCAACAAAAAACTAAAAAAAATGGATTTAAGTGACAGCGATCTCTCAAATACACCGCCGGACGTTGCTCTAGAAGCAAGAAATGTAATTTTGAATTTGCTTCCCGAAAAATCGAAGCATAAGTATGAAAAGCAATTCGAGCTGTTTTCGAATTGGTGTAACCAAAAGCACATAAAAAACATATCAGAAAATGTCCTTTTAGCATATTTTAGTGACAAAGCTAAGATTCTTAAAAGTTCTACTTTGTGGTCTATTTTTTCGATGTTGAGGGCCACTTTAATGGCAAAAAATGATCTAGATATTAAACAATTTAAAAAATTAATGGCTTTTTTGAAAAAAAAATCTGTAGGGTACAAACCAAAAAAATCAAAAATTTTAGAAATGAACGAAATTTTCAAATTTTTATCCGAAGCGCCAGACGACCAATATTTGATGAAAAAGGTAATATACGATTGTTGTAATAATGTTTTGTATAATTCTTAGAATATTTATTAATGATATTTGTTTTTATAGGTTGTACTTATTATAGGGATTGCGGGTGCATGCCGCCGTGATGAACTGGTAAAATTATCAGTTGACCACATTGAAGACCGTGAGTGATTCAATCATCATCTTTAAAATTCCCGATACCAAAACTCGAATTACACGAACATTTATTTTGAGTAACAATTTAGAAAATAATCTAGATTTGCTTTCATATTACAGAAAATATGCTTCTTTACGTCCTCCAAATATGAACTCACTACGATTTTTCATCAAATATGCTAATGGGGTATGCTGTAAACAGGTGGTAGGTGTAAATTCTATTGGTAAAATACCTCAACATGTGGCAAAGTACATTGGCTTACCTGATGTGGAAGCATATACAGGCCACTGTTTTCGCAGGTCATCTGCATCTTTACTAGTCAACGCCGGCGGTGATTTAATGAGCTTGAAAAGACATGGTGGGTGGAAATCTACGACGGTTGCAGAGGATTAAATTGAGGATTCTCTCAACAATAAAATAAATTTGGGTAGAAAAATATTTGGTGATGCAACAAAAAATATACCGCAAACAGTAAATGAAAACCCTCTTAAGCATACTATTACGTCAGAGCGGGAAGTTTGTTTAACCACGGAAAACATTCATTCTATTTTATCACCAGAACTCAATCAACGCGGCATCAACATACAAAACTGCACCAATTGTACCATTAATGTAAATTTCAATAATAATCAATAAAAATAATTACATCATAATTATGTGAAATTTCGCTTTTCAATACTCTTCTTTTACTCTTACTCTTCTTTTCATATGTTCAAATTTAGCGTGCGGTTTCAAGTTTTCTCACACGATTCTAAGAGAAACGTGTGACAAAGTAATTTGTTTATTAACTGTCAAAAAAACAGACACTTTGGGCTTTGAAAACAGAGAAAAAAAAGCCTGCTTTTCACGGCGATTGTAGGAAAAAACAATTGTTAGACTATAAATATTTTACATTCAGGTGTTTTATTTATTAAGGTTTAGTAATGGAAACAAAATTTACTTCAATACAAAACTAAAATATTTCAATCATTTCATTATAAAATTAAAATAATTATGTATCACAATTTTTTGAATTCACTGAATCACTGCTATTATTGATCAAAGTAGTCCCTAAATTACGCTAATTGAAGATGATAATCGCCGGAACAATTGTTGTGCAAAGGTATATCGCATGTTGAACATTTGTATATAGTTTGCGACTTACAATGTCTACATCTTAATCTTTTTAAAGTTTTTACACACGTGTGTGCTCCTTTAGACAAAAAAGCATTTTTTTAACTACTCTTCCTTTGGATGCTATTTTCCCATACCGAGTAAGGAGAGATGTTGCTAATTGCCGCCTAAACGCTAGTTGGTCCATTTTCGAATTATATGATTTGGCTAACGTCCAGGCATTAGTCACTGCTAGGTCCAACATCCATTAAATCACTGGCATATAGAATTTTTTCCCCCGAATACACATCCGATAATTTGAAATATGATTGTCTAACTGGTCAACTCCACCCATATTTCTGTTGTACATTTTAACTACGAATGGTTGGGAAACATCAAGTTTCTTATGTGCAGCATGTACATAATGTCGAGTTGTACCTAGTGGATTGGCTCCAAAACAATTTGATAATAGCGACACCGTCTGATTATCTTTCCACCGTGTTAGAATTAATTCGTTTTCGATATCGACCTGGTTTTCAAAATATCCCCTTTCTTTTTTATCTATAACTTTCTTATCAGAAATTTTTATATTTTTAAGCCGATTCTGTCTCAAAGTTCCTGTTGCTGCAAAATTAACTTCTTTAAGTGCTCGTACTAGATTTGGTCCCGTAAAAAAGTTATCAAAAAAAAAAACGAAAATGGGATTTATGGAAAAGCGTTTCTCAGTTTATGAGCAAAACTGAGAACGACCGATTCTCCCAATCCTAAATCTTTATCCCGTTGCTGGTGACGTCCTTGGTATATATCAAATTGATAACAGTAACCTAATCGAGCAGCTGCTACCCAAGCTTTATACCCGAAACGGACTGGTTTATTTCGGATAAATTGTTTACATGGATGTCTTCCATAATACGGTATCACAGATTCATCCACTGATATGTTCATTTCCACAGGCGCATATTTCAAAAACTGAGTAATAAGTGGGCGTATTTTGGCAAATCGATCAGTGGTATCCGCAATAAAATCGGCATCGCAAAAATGGATGTTGGTAAAAATATCTTCAAACAGGTTTCGTCTCATCCATTTTGACACCAGTAAATTTATGGTGTCATCATCATTTGCCCAATAAAGTCGCCTTCTAGGCCTCAATTCGTTATATCCTGATAATATCATGACCTTTAAAAAGGCATATACATCATCTGCATCGATATTTATTGCTTTGTTGCGTTTTTTAGAAGCATAGTTCATAGTCTCTTTAACCACTAACTCAACAAGAGATACAGGAAAATACAATTGAAAGAAATCAATCGCATTCGACTCGCTTGATAGAGTGGCAGGATATACGCGTTTACCATCCCATGACTTGAATCTGTACATCATTGACGATAATTTCAAATCCTCTTCATCTCCCGGCGTCCAATTTTGAACAATTTTGACTCTAGCAGTATTTTGCACATTTTCGGTTGGTGCGCTTTGAATCTCTGTTATTTCTTCTTCGTTATTATCGGATATATTTTCGGTAAAGCGTACCTCAATTCCCGCTTGCAACTGCCTCTTGGAAAAATGATTAGGGTTAGGATCATCTTCGTCACCTGAATCTTCATCCGTCTCTACACTAAATTCTGGTGGTTCAAGAAAAATATCCGTTGGGAGCTCTACATTATCAGGTATAGTTTCGAAAGCCTCTAATATTTCGGCAACGCTTGTCAATGGAGTTTTCCTGTATAGAAAAAAAAAATGTTAGTATGTGCCCAATGTTGCGATAGCGCAACGCATAAAATAAAGTACATCAATAATGGTAAAATAGATTTTTTTTTATGTTAAATTACTTAAATACTAAATTTTGAAATATTTTACACTAAAAATAACCACGAACGTATCAATCATCACTTCTTATATCCACTTACCAATATCTTGCAGATCCAGAGTCCATAATTTTTTTATTATAAAAATCATACACTATTTCAACGTTATACCACTCGATAAATAAAACGAAAAATGATCCTAAATAAATTTTGTACATTGCTTTATATATAGTCTATGCTAACTGTAAACCGTTTAACGGGAAAAAACGTTTTTGGCTTGTGTAAAAGGGAAAAAAATAAAAATGTGTATTGTGTTGCGCTAATGCAACACTCGTCACAAATGGGTTAGTTATTGGTTTAGAGCTCTTTATAAAGCTCTTTTACTATTAAAGCGTTAAGTTCTGTATACTGCGAGCTAAATAGTTTTTAACGCGGCCACAACTTTCCACAGAGATGCACAGATCACAGACATTTTTGGTTATCGTTTTGAGACTATTAAGCTTTTGTTGTTTTGTGAAATTTTTAATTTTTAACTATTTTTAAATGCTACTATTTGCTAAATGACTGCAGAAACTATCTTACAGTGTTGTTTTTGTGTAGAAGTGTTAATCTAAGCTTAAAGAAGGATTTGAGTTTATTGTAAATTCAGTCCTATATACATCGATTTTGTGCGGCAAGGCTAAGTGACCTCATGGTTTGTCTTGCAGCGTAATTTTTGTATTCAGTAGGTACTGAATCTAAATATTTGGTCAAAGCTGATAAATAATTTTGGTAAAATCAGATAATCTTTGTCATGTTTGAGTTTGTATGATTTAGTAAGGTTGTAAGTTTTAAAAAAACTCGGAATTATCGTTTTATAATTTTCAGATATTTTCCTTATCTCAGAGTTATGGACATTGTCAACACATACGAAAAACTGGCGATGGTCTATATATGATTTTATTATAGTTACCAGAGCGGGGCATATTCCACCTCGTGTTAGTTTATATAATAGACCAACGTGCCTTACATAGTCAAACGCATCCTTAATGACTGAGTAAAACTATCAACCTCAACAAGATTCATTTCACAGGATACACACACACACGGAAAGAAAAAAACAACTTCCATGGGGCAAAAAACATGCAGATTTAACAACAATTTGGCACTAAGAATATTATTCGTTAAATTATGATTTGTATCTCCAATTTTGCACGATTTATTATTTTAGTTCTTGATTGCCGTGTTGCATGTCGCTAATTTCAGAACATAATTCATATATTGGTAGTTCATTCTTCTATAGTATTCATTAAAATTCTTGTGCTAAAAAGTTAATTCTTAAAATAATCATACAATCTGTTTAATTAAAGGACAGTAATCGTAAATTAAGAACTCGTTTTTATTAATCTAAGAACTCGGTAATAAATTTGAGCTTTTAAAATGTAAATTTGCAGAACGATAATCACAAATAGTGTTGTATGGATTTTATACACACCTAGCAATGTAGTAATTTCAGATAAAAGTTGACTTTCAAACTGTGTACCCTGATCGGTGGTTACACGATAAGGTGTTCCAAAACGTGGCTACAGTTTGTGCAGTAATATTCGGAATTAGAAAGGCTTCAGGCCAACGGGTGAAACGATCTATTATTGTCCTAAATATACCATATGTATTAATATTAGAGCATGGTAAAGGCCCAACCAAATCTAGATGGCTATGCTCAAATCTTTCTGACGGAAGATCGAACCTACCAAGTTCGGATCGGGTGTGCCTATGCATTTTAGTTTTCTCATAATTAATGCATGTCTTTGCCCAGTAACCAACATCAACATCGATGCCAAGCCAAAAGAATTTGGGTCCTACTAATTTTCGTGTTGCTCGAATCCCAGGGTGTCTTAGATTATGAATGAGTTAGTGGAATACATCGTTTCGTTGAAGTTGAAACTTCGCACCATATATACATTTTATGATTAGGCATATTACTTGAGTTTCCCTGGTCCTGATTGAAAGAAGGGAGCTCTTCATCGGCCTTTTGTAACTTGCTCAGTTCGAAATAGTCGAGTCCAGAAAGAATAATTGAATTTATTGAGTCGTGTGGCTGCTTAAACTAGATAAGGTATCTACAACTATGTTTTCCTTACCATCTATATGACGTATATCGGACGTAAATTGATAATCTAAATGTCTAGATTGTCTAGGACTACGTTCTGTTTTTGTTAATAATGATGTAGTCATTGGTTTGTGGTCGGTGAAAATTGTAAAATTTCTTCCCTCCACAAAGTAATGGAAGTCTTTAATTGACAAATATATAGCCAAAAGCTCTCTGTCAAATGCGGAATATTTCCGCTCTGTCTGACTTAGCTTCTTCGAATAAAATGCAAAAGGTTCCCAAATTCCATTACTTAGTTGCTCTAAAACTGCTTCTCCATTGCGTTCTCTACTGGATAAACTAAAAGGGTTGAAGCTGCCAATGGATTTTTACTTTCTTTAAATGCAATATTACATTCTTCAGGCCAGGAAAATTCTTTCTTGCTTTTTCCTTTCTTGCAGAGTTGTGCCAGATGCTCGTGAATGGGTGAAATTAATTCACCAAGTCGATTTTTGGGAAGATCTTACAGCCGCATAGGTTTATTGAGAAACATTGTATGTGTGGTATTGGGTATCGGTCTGGGACCGTCACATTGTTAAGCCTTCGGTAGTCTCCACATGGCCTCCAATCATTAGAATCTTTTTTTGGGTACAAGATGTAGAGAAGATGATGCTTGTGAAGAAGAAGGACGACATATGCCCAATTGACACATACGCTCAAACTCTGATCTAGCAATACAATGCTTCGTTGTATCGAGCCTGCGTGGTCTCGCAAATGGGGGCTGACCGACAGTTGGAATATAATGGACCACACTTTGTTTTACGGGTGCACCATACCGTGGTTCTTGTGTTAATTGGGGAAATTCTCGTAATATTTCGCCAAAACTGTTTTCAACGATAAAGTTAATTGGTATTGGTGTATCGTAATTGGTTGTGATAGCACCAATCCATATACGTGTACCTGAATCTATCAATGTCTCCTTCTAACATCGACCAATAGACCAAATTTGGATAAAAAGTCTGCACAAATTATAGGTCAACTAACGTTGGCAATGATGAAAGTATGACAGAATGACCTTTTTAACCCTAGGTCCAATGTTACGAGTGGAATTCACCGAGGTTGGTCGTCGAAACAACGGGGTTGTTTAGTTTTTTTAATATACCTTGGTTCGATACATCCGTCAATTTAGGTCTCAATTACACTGGCCAATTTTTTAAGCCACTTATAAGTCATACATTTTGAAAGAAACGCTAATCCAGTTTTTCAGAAACCGATTTAAATCTTTATTTGGCGGAAACTTAAACAACAATGAAACTTGCAGTAAGAAATTGCGTGGTCTTTGCTAACTTATTTACTATATTTATTAATAACAGGTTTGCTAACTATCAGCTACTTAGGTGTCTGGAACCGGCTTGTTTCTTTGTGACTATTTTAATATACTTTGTTTAATTTTATTGATTTATTTCATTTATTTATTTAAACCCGGCGTCTTTTCGGGAACCTTGCTTAGTCTTGATCGTACACTCAAATCAATTAATCAATCAATCAATCATCAGATTCGGAAAGTAAGACCCCTTCAGAGACCACTTACCTGATGGAAGGACACCGTTGAAAGTGACCTAAACACGGGATGTAGGGCCAACGGAAGAAAGAGAAGAAACCTTCAGGTGTTTCAACAATTAAGACTACTATTCCAAGAATAAGTTTAGTTGCTGAAGGAGCATCTGTGATCAGAAGTTCTCTTTTTATGTTTTTGTTGTAATGGTTCATTCTTCATTAATCATTTAAAATAATTTAAAAAAGAAGGATGAAATCCTCAGATAGTTCTGGATATCATAAACTAGCTCGGAAGAGAAAGAAACCAATATTAACACGTGCCCAGATATAATCAAGTACCAATGCAATAACCCATTCAGATAGTAGTATACTACTAGCGGCACAATCGGCAAGGTTGTGCTTGGTGGCCAATATTTCCTGGGGTAACTGGTAATGATTTGGGAAAACGTCGAGTGAGCGAGCAATATTTGGTTTTCGATCGATCATTAATTCTTCCTAGTATTTATTCGGTTTGAGAGATGTAATGCTTCGCAGAGTTCAAGTTTTGGTTTGCTAACTTGCTTTTGTGCAGGTTCGACCTTGGTTTTTGGTAATATGATTGTCACACCTATCCCCCCCCCCAGTTTCATTTACACTTACAGTATATACGACGGCCACATAGGTATTCTGAGATGCGCAGGTGAGAATCCATGCGACGTTATTGGATTGAAGATTAATTTGAGCCATGTTGGTGTGGTATAAGAAACTCAATTAATTTTAATTCGTTCCGAAAGTTACACCAAACATCTGAGATGTCTTTTGGAAGATTAACGTATATATGCCATTAAGGTCAAATAGTTTAGACGCCTCTGATAGTGAGCCATATGTAAGTAAAATAATCAAATGCTCTTTACAATACATATCTAGAATCTTGGAGTATTGTGCTTCCTTATCATTCTCGATTAGTTTTTTGCCCATTGAAACCACATCGCTAGTAGACAATTTGATAGCCACTTAGGGAAGTTGAATGTTGACGCCTTCATTATTAAAAATAATTCATTTTCAGAGTGATGAGTTGGTCCATTGTATCTATACCAGTCATAAAGTCGTTTACAAAGAAATCTCTAGCGATAATCGATCCTGATCACGGAAGAGTTTGTTGGTTGTCATAAATATCGGTATCAGATCTGCTGTCATAATATATCGGTTGAAACGGAAACGTAACAAAATTTGTTGAATAGTTTACTGGATTAATGGTCCAAATGATAAGGATTTCGTTGAGCGATCTGGAGTCTTGGTTGTAGTAATTATCTCCTTGCAGCCAGAGGCTAGTTCCATAAAATGTCTATTTTGGCTTAAATTCCATGTATCTCAACTTGTCGTATTCTCGAGCAGATTCTTTTACTAGCCTACGATCTACGATGGACTGGAGTCCTCTGCTGGCTTGTGATTTGGAGTTTTTAAGCGCAGCACAGCTTTACGGCCATATAGTAGACTATATCGTCCATCAGAATTTATTTAGTATAGTTTGTGGTGGAAATGTTTTTCGATGTTCCCAATTTCACAAAATAAGGTGAGTACCCTATCAATATTAATAGATGTGCACAGGGTTTTAATTTTCGACGGTTCTTTATTTCTCATTGTCTCCAAAATTGGTAAATTGTTTTTGCTGGTTTTTATGTGACCTGGTAATATCAAAGCAGAGTTCAATCCTTCTTTGGTCAGTCTTGATATTATACACTGGATAATATTAAGTTATAGTACTTGACATTTTGACCTTTTGATCGACCATATGTCGTAACTATTTCACGTACAAGTTACAATCAATTTGACTCAACACTTTCACTGGTTCATGAAATTGAACCTTTTCTTCTCTGTCGCAATCAAATCAAATTTGTCCTACCAGTCTTCGTTTTGTAATTTCATTAAGAATCTCGGTAAAACCGATAAATAATCTCTAGGTTTGACAACAACATAAAATATCTCGTGGAGCATATGGTCTGCGCTTAGATTAAAATTCGACAGTTTAGAAAAACTGTAGTTTAATTATCTTAAATTGTGCAAACGGGACAGTGAAATTTATTGTGCATTGTGATTTGTGGACGCCTGAGTAAATCAAAGTCGTAGTAACGGGAAAAACTAAAAACGTAAAGTTGTGTGAATAATACAGGGTATGATTTGAGAGTGTATTGTGTATCGTGATTCAGCTATCAAACATTTGCGCGCCAAAACTTGTTCGAGAAAAATCGGTATAACTGTGTTTTGTGAACTGTTCATAAGTGCCGGTGGTGTTAACATATTTACTATAAATAATGGAACGAAAGCTAAAATCTTTAAAAGCACAGCGTACATCCTTTGTGGGTAAAATTGATTTGCTACTGGAATTCGCGAATAATTGATCTGACGAGGCAATTTTGGAAGTTGTTCAAGCTAGGTTAATATCAATGCGTGAAACCCTACGTGAATTTAAAGAAGTCGAACGTGATTTAATTACAACGAATCCAGATGAACCGTTAGAAATCAACGGGGTCGAAGAGAAATGTTTTGATATAGGGGCGGAGCTGGGTTTATGGTTGAGAATGATGTCAACTGAATCGAGCATGAATTTCACGATGTCTCAAAATGATGCATCACATATGTATGTGTCATAATGGGGCCTAGGAGACCAGGATTAACGCCATCACAGAAATTTCAATTTCTGTGCGGATATTTAAGAGGGAAGCAAGCAACTTGATAAAGCATCTTAGGATAACTGATGCGAATTACAAGGAGGCAATTCAAAAATTGCGTGAACGTTACAGTCGCAAAAAGTAAATTGTGAATTCATTTGTCGGAACATTTCTGAACCAACCGACAATTTGCGTCCATCAGCTGGTAGTATCCGTAAATTTTTGGACACATCTGACGAAATTTTGAGAGGAATCGGGGCGATTAGTACAGAAGCTGAAAAAAGAGATCCTTGGATCATTCTGAATTTCGGATGGAACTAACAAGAGAAAAGGATTTTCCCCCAGTCAAAACATTACTTGAGTTTTTGCAAAATCGGGTCGACGATTTAGAAAATATTCAGTCGGTACAATCCGTGAAACGTGTGAATCAACATTCTAAGCCAACAATAAGAGGTCATGTCGTATCAAAGGCGGAGTTTTGTCCAGTATGTGCACAACAAGGTCATGTGTTTTATAAATGTCCAACGTTTAATGGTTGGTCTGTTGCAGAAAGACGAAAAAAGATCCAGTCGTTTCAAATCAAAAGTTATATGTACGAGTACTTCAAAAATTCGATATTCATCTTGCGGGCGAAATGACGGACCTATAATGTTTGCTCAACATACCAAATTTGGTTTGGTCCCTATCAGGGCAGTTGCCACAATCGATATCGTTGCCAGCATTCTTTGGAATTAGTACAAAGGAGTCAATCGATCGTTCATTGAGAAGGTTCTAAGAACTAGAGAGGGTGCCAACAAAGGCACATTTAACATTGGAGGATGAAATCTGTGAAGAACACTACATGACGAACGTTACACGAAATAATGAGGGCAGATTTATAGTCAGAATTCCCTTTAAAACTACTCCAATGAATCTTGGTGACAACAATACATATGAAGCCATCAAGAAGGTTACGATCTGTTGAAACCAGGTTTGCTAAGGATCATGAATTTCAAAGGCAATATAAGTAGTTCATGGCTGACTACGTAAAACTATGGCTGACTATGCGAAAAATTTCGCCGAAGGAAATTGTTCGTGCTGGATCGTATTTTATGCCACACCATGGTGTTCTGCGGCAATCGAATAAGGGGCTGAAGTTGCCAGTTGAATTCGACGCATCATCCAGTCTACGTTGTACTCAATCTTATTGCGGTTTCGTAGAAAAAATATAACTGTAACTTACGGTACAACGTCTGCGCCTTATTTGGCTACACGCACGTTGAAGGAAATTGTAATGATGAGTAGGACACAATATCCGAAAGCTGCGAAAGTGATTGAGCGCGATACATATGTAGATGACATCATGGCAGGATGCAAAACTGAATCGGAACTTTATCGGAACTGAATCGGAATTGAAGAAATGGATCTCTAATTCGCCGAATCTACTTGATGGTTTACCACAACCTGATGTAGATATATCCCGGAAGTCAATTGAAGAATATGCGGATAATGTAAAAGTATTGGGACTTCAATGGGATGCTGTGCACGATAAGTTCATATTCAAGTAGCGGTTAGATGAGCTGGAAAAGCAACAAATCGGGATATTTTAAGTGAAATTAGCCGAGTTTTTGATCTGTTGGGGTTAATGTCGCCGTGCATAGTACCGGTTAAATTCTTACTACAATTGTTGTGGAAGGCTAAGGTTGAGTGGGACGAAGAACCACCAAAAATGTTCAAAGTTGGTTATCAAACTATCCTGCGAAAGGTGACATCTTCGACAATAACCGTTTGTCAGTGATATTGGAGCTATATAGTCGAAATCATTGGAATCATGTTGCTGGAAACGAGATCCCCGCTGATTTGGTATCTCAAGGAGCAACTCCAACGTAACTGAAACAGTCGAATTTATGATGGCATGACCCTCAGTGGTTACATAATGCAAGTAATGATTGGCCGATACAATCGTTAATTCATTCTGAAAATGGTAAAAGTGAAGAAGCTGTAAAATGTCTGGTAACCATTTCAGATCGTAACGATGTTATCATGCAACTAGAAGAGCGTGTTTCTAGTTTCTTCAAAATAGTGAAAGTTCTAGCTGCAGGTTCAACCGATGTAATATGAGCTGAAATTGAAATCTGCAAGAAGGTCCAAGGTCTTTTACCACTGAAATCAAAGATTTGAGTAAGGAACGAGAAATTGGTAAATCATCAAGTTTATTGTGTTTAAATCCATTCATCGACGTACATGAGGTATGGAGTTGGTGGACAACTCTCACGTGCAGCAATTGATTACAACATCAAACATCCGATTATATTACCATCGAAGTCTTTACTAGTCCGCAAAATGATTGAAGAAAGTCACGTTAAATATCATCATGCTGTAGCCACATTATTGCTGAGCATATTAAAGCAAATATTTTGGATTGTCGGGGCAAGAAGATTAGTACGTCAAGTCATACGAAAATGTGTACAGTGTTTCAAATCTAAGCCAATAAGCGAACAACAACAGATGGCTGATTTACCACACGCTCGTGTCCAATTTGTGAGATCATTTTTGAAAGTAGGTGTAGATTATGCCGGTCCATTAAACATAACGCCAATTCGTCGCAGGGGTCAATGTACAATGAAAAATTATGTATGTATTTTCATTTACACGTGCTATTCATATCGAGCTAGTTTTTAATTTAACTACGGAAGACTTTTTGGCGGCACTGAAACGGATGACGTCTAGACGGGTGCAAACAAAGAATTGTGTCATTTGTATAAATTTATATGTTCGTATAATAATGATTTAAGTAATTATCTTTTAAAGGACAAAATCAATTGGCACTTCAATCCACCAGGGGCACCTCATTTCGGCGGTATTTGGGAGGCTGCGGTAAAGTCTATGAAAGTATATTTGTAGAGGGTTCTGGGCACTACAATCCCAACAATAGATTAATTCAACATATTATTAATAGAAATTGAAGGGCTACTCAATTCGAGGCCGCTATGCCGCAGTACAGCAGGGGATATCGATTGTGTAACACCGGCGCATATAGCTCATCCATTGACAACTATACCTGATGCAAATTTATGTGAAGACCGTACAATTTGATATGAGAAAAGGTGGAAGATGATTCAACAGTTATCGCAAAATTTCTGGACAAAGTGACATCGTGAATACCTTGTTACCTTAAAAGAGCGTACAAAATGGCGAACAGGCGAAAATCAAATTTAGTAATCGGATTAGTAAATGATGATAGCGTTCGGTTTTTCTTTTCTGATTGATGTGTTATTCAATTGATGTGATAATTTTGTGCATTTCGTTCGGCAAGAGAGAAACTAAGAAATTACAGTCAACTTGCGTACACATATAAGCTCGTTCTTGATGTTTCATTTTGAAGCCAGATCTGCCTAAACCACAGACTTTAAGTCGGCCTAATTAGTTGAAAAATTTGCTTTATTTTACGAAACACATATCTCATATCCCCTTTACTTTATTTATTGTTAAAAACATAAAAATACCAAGTCCAACAAATTTTGTGTGAAACAGTTAAATCGATCCGAAAGCTTGCCACAAATTAAAATGAAAAACTTTAACGGGAGCCGGGTAGAAGGAAAAATAGAAGCGAATTTTATTAGATTTAACAAAAAAAACAACACAACCACAGTTACATCATGCCTCCTGTGAGGTTTGAACTCACGACCCCTGGTTTACGAGACCAGTGCTCTACCACTGAGCTAAAGAGGCGCTTGAGATTAAATAACATAATTAGGTTGAATGATGGTATCGAATACTCTGAATCATTTTTAATTAATTGATACTAAATATTTACAGCTCTCGTACTTTATGACTAAACCAAAAGCGATAAGCCCGGGACGGATTACTACTATGCATTGTGTTTGTAATACGTACTATGTTTGTTTATGAATTCAACAAAACAAAACAAAAAAAAAATGCTGAATGTAAAAAACATCAGCATAAAAATATGATATGCGACGGGAATTTATTCTCTTTATTTTCGATAAAAACACTTTAAAACGAGGTCAAAGCACTGAGCATTTCATTTTCTTATCGTGTCGCGGATACGTAAATGGGTTTGTTTTACCAATTTTTAGAAAATCCCGGTATATCTGAAATTTCCAACTAAAGTTAATTTCATCTCAAAAGGTTATATGGTAAACGCCTACATACAATGCTTCCAAGAAGATAGATATGGGTACTTGTTATAACGAAGATTATTAATGTCGCATGGTTTTGTGACATTTGACTTCGACAATATCGAAATGAAAGCAAAACGTTGGTTAATTGGCCTCCTTCAATATTTATAATCTGTCTGTCTCTCTGTGCGCTGGAATTTCAAAGCTAAATAAAAATAAATTCGTGTAATTGACACTATTTGATATTGAGTAGAAATTTCAATGTCACATAAACAACAACAAGCTGTGGCGTATATCTAAATAAAACAATTTTTTTTTTGTGTCTCTTGTAAGGTGAATATACAACCCAATGTTAACTATAGAATAGTTGGAAATTTTTACAGTGATGTAAATAAGTATAGTGACAACTATTCTTTTAGCTATTTGATATTTAATTTGAAATGTTTTTCAAGTGGAATTCAAAGCAGACTGAAATATGATAGCATGTGAATGACTCTGAAGTAATAAAATCCAAAGGCTTGTTTCGCTGATTTCTATTAATTGTTTTGTGGGTATACTTAACCTGAAATACGCATAAGAAAATTCTTCTTGTTTCATAATTATTGCAATGTTCTTGAAGCATTTACTTTAAATATGGGAAATCCCATAAACGAATTTCTATTAATCAGAACAGCTGAAATTGAGCAAATTTTCTATAGAATATCGGTTTTCGTAACACGAATCATATACAGCAGAATTACAATACAAGCTTGGTTAGAGATTTTTCGCTGTGCAATTATGGTGTGGGACTAGACTGAAAATTTGCTGTAAGTAATTTACAAATTCCGTCAAATTTTTAATTTTTTATACAAGTTGAATGGTTTAAGCTAAATCACGAATTTCCTGAGATAGTATAAGAGGTATATACGAGTATAAGGTTTAAACAATAATGGGCTAAAACCTCATGAGGTGATCAGAACTTCGGTCTTAATTAATTCAACTCCCAAGCCAATCAATATATAAATGAACCTCCATCTCAATCGCAACATAATTCTAAACGCAATCACCAAATTAACCGCCAACCAAACTCTCAAACCAATCACTAAATCAACCCCTAATCAACTTTTAAATCAACCCTTAACCTAATTCCAAATCAACTCAAATTTTAGTTTTAGGTTTTAGTGAAATTTGAATCTCAAATGATTTTTGGATGAAGTTATGGAATATGGTAACAACTTTATCTAAAACTCAGTTTAGAATCCCATTTCTATCGCACAATCGGTTAGGAAATAGCCAAGTTCCGTCTTACTTGGCCATATTTCCGATTTTTATCCAAAAATCACTTTAGAATCCCATTTCCATGGCAGATGTCAAATTTTACTAAAATCCGTTAAGAAATATCCAAGTTCCATCCTAATTGGCCATGTTCCAGAGCTTCATCTACAAATCATTTTAGAATCCCATTTACAACGCACATTTCAAATTTCATCAATTAAGGAATATCCAAGTTCCATCCAAAAAAAACACAACCCTCAGTTTAACGGACACCTCACTACAGCGGACAACGTTTTTGGTCTCGTCGATTTCCGTTGTAATCAGATTTTCCCGGTATTTAGATTACTCAACTCAGGTTACTAAACCGCAAACTTTACACCGAACTCACTCCTCAAACCAGCATATATACAAAAATTGGTCAACATCTCACTATATCCTATCCAACCCCAACTCAACTCCAACTCAAGTTCAACTCAACTCGCAAATTAAACTCTAACTTAACCTTCGAATCAACCCCAAATTCAATGCCCAATTCAATAATCAAACCATCATATAAAAAAATTCGTTAATATTTTTATATAACGATTTGTTTTGGTTCAATTCGTAAGGCAGGAAGCCTTTTCAAATCTCCGCCTTCTATGGTCAACAGATTGGCGAAAAAAATCCCAAATCGAACAAGCCGTTCTCAGACGTACTGAGAGACAGACGGACAATTTTTTTTTTTTTTTGCTTTTTCAGACTCAGGGTCTTTCAAAACGTCGAGAAAAATGGTTTTGCACCAACCAAATTTTTCGTCATTTTTTACAGGATTTCAATACTTTGATCTTCTTAGACCAAAGTAATAGGAGTTTTATTTGTAGAGGGATGAAGTATCGTGAATAACAACAAAGTTTTAAATGGACATACACACTGTTTCAATTTTTCGTACCTTTCATCTTCTTATTACTATTTACCTAATTAGGCAAATGTACACAACAATATGCCTAAAATAAAGTCACAACCTTGTAAATAGATAGCCCAGGCGAGGGTAGCCAAAATACGTCTCCCTCTGAGCATACAAATGGCCTTGCAAGTATATGAGAGAGTAGCAGCTTGCTGAAAAAAATCTGACAATCTTACGGGCTCAAGACAACAAGTGTCGCTTGTGGCACAGACACAAAGACAACATGTGTTTTCATCTAGAGTGCATAATCGAATTTTAGCTCACGGTAAGCAGAGCACCGTCTAAATTCGAGGAATGAATAAGAACTGCTCTAAGTATTTTACGAAAAAGTGGAACGATGAAGCGAACGTATTCTACGATATGCAAGAGAGGCGACAGCAAATATCAAACTTCTTGAGGAAGAAAGTCACATTTACCATCTCATTGGCAGCCTTTTACCGCCAGCAGTATAAATATCGATAGAATTTATTAATTGATAAAGAGATGTTATCTCGAATCCATTTCTCGATATTCGAACGTTGCTATGATAGTTTTATAAACTTTAATACTTCTCCTCTATGTGAGAGGCGTTAATGCTTCTTCATGTTCACGTCTTTGATTCCAAGTAGATGTGGACATCGTTGATGCTTAGATCCCGCAAGTCCTTTCGTAAGGACAACCACCGTCATGTTTTCAACATACCATCTTCCAACTCATTTCTCACGAAATGATGATGAATGTCAAATTCATGTCAATATGTTTGTCGTTGAAAGCTTCCACGTTAGTCAAATGGTGAAGTTCCAACTTCGTCAGAAATTTCTTCAAATAAATGGCCTCTTTTGAAGCTTCTACGAGTGCCATGTATTCAACTTGTTTGATTCCCAGGATATTAGACCACTATACTCAAGGTGAATACATATCCTGTATATGAACGCATGTCTATCGTACAACTTCTACAGTCCGCATCAACAAAACCGCATAGTGATTCGGTATTTGGTTTGAATGAGATTCTGAAGTTCATTTTCCCCTTTTAATAGCAGAGCACGCGCTTGGCTGCTATCCAATGAAGCGTTCCATAACAATTATTAAATTGTCCGATCACGCTTACACCGTGTGAAATATCTGGCCTTGTCGATACAGCAAGATATGACTATGGACGATCTACGATTTTCCACGTATCACATTATCTCCATAGATAGCTTCATCAATTGATATTTTAGCAATGTTCCCATATTCCGTTTCTGCATTATTTGCAACTTGCATACGGTAATTCTTTGTTAGTCGTCCTGTCTGACCAGTCAGAATTCTTCTAGGTCTGGCTGAGAATTTTGTTCTTCCTCGCTTTCGTATGAGGATGATGATGATGATGTGAATAATTCTGCTGGATTCATATCAATTTCCTCGTCGTTCATAAAATCGTTGTTGTCAATAAAATCCATAGATTTTAATTCAATATGCAATCTGTTTTGATTCTTTAAGAGTTTAATGTCTCAAGTTGTTTCGATTTTTCTTTCTTGCGGTAACCACACTCGATTATCAGAGTAACCAAGGAATATACGAGTACATTTCTTTTATCGAGGATCGAATTTTGCTTTGGAAGGATCTCAGTTAAGATCGTCTCCAATTGCCCCGAATCGTTGGAAGTAACTCACATCGGGAATTATTCCCCTCCATTTTTCATAAGCCATTCTTCCATTTAAGCTGCTCGAACGACAACGATTTCAAAAATAATTCGCTATTGATATTGCTACGGACCAAAAAGATTTCGGTAGTTGTGAATCTGTACGACTCCTCCTTTCAGCCACCGCATTTTGTTCTGGATTATATAGAACCGTGAATCGTCTTTCGATACCATTTTCTCGTAGTAAAATGCATCGAATTTGTTGTTCACGTATTCCTTACCGTTATCCGATTGTAAATATTTTATTTTTCTTCCAGTTTGATTCTCCGCGCTTGCCCTAAATGCTTTGAATGTTTTGAAAACTTTATCTTTGGTTTGGATGAATTTTATTTTGCACCATCTCGAATAGTCATCGATGAAGGTAACTTCACATACGTATAGGACCGAACACATCGTGTTGGGAATCATCGAAACTCCAGTAAATATTAATGACGAGATCTAAAACGGAAAACAAAACATATCAAAGAATCGCGTTCAAATAAACCTACAATTTTGTCTAAACTTATCAGAGCAACAGCTGAAGTGTAGTATCCAAATATACACCGGTGTCATCAATATTTTGTTGTAGTTCATATCTGCAAGAAATAATATTTGAAACTCCATTTAGTGATTAACCATTTGTATTATATAAATTCTATTTACTTACCTAATTATTAGAACACTTAACTTTGATTATAAATTAATTTAATTGCAACACAACAATTTTTATTGTTTGTTGACATTCTATCAATTAATTAATATAATTTGACAGACAGTAATTTCATGGCATAGTATAATTTGACAGACAGTAATTTCATGGCAACACAAATTTAATAAGCACACTGTAAATTCTATGTTCTATATATAGAGCATGAATTAATATATCGATTCATAGATGGCACTGTCATCAATTATTCCATTTGTATTTGTATAGCAAATCTTTGGAATCGTCAATCTTATTTTAACATCGATTCGAGCAAGAAGCAGAGTTATCGAACATTGGTCCTTCGAGCCGGAACCGGTGAATTTATTGCTAATAATTGGACCGCGTGGGGGTTTATAATACAACATTGCCTCGTGGACAGCCATTTTTTGGAGAAATTTATCGGATAACCTAAAATCACTTGAGTATAAATTTATACCATTTGCACTATTATTTATAACCAAATTAGAATTAATACCACGTGATTACGTACAAAACATAAAATCACGTAATCTATTAATTGATTTCGAACTCAATAATTCGGTCTTTCGGTATATTATTTCAATTTAAAATTGTCGTGAAAGTTCCAGTGATTTCAAGTGTGAGTGTATAGAAAAGTACCACGTTTTATTTGTTAACATTTACAATGGAGGTCTACTAAAGAGAAGATCAGTAATCGAAGGGCGGATAACAAAATTAACTACCTATGCCAAATCATGCAAGGATACAACACCGTACGATGAGATACAAACGCGACTAGAGAAGTTAAAGGAACATTACACAAATTTCGTGAGCTTCGAAGGTGACATTTTTGCCATCGATGCCAACCAACAATCAGATATGGATGCCATCGATGATAATTATTATTTGCAGCGACTGATGAGGACAAAAATTCAAACACCACTTCGAAATTTGAACGACACCATTTTGAATGCATCGGTTACAGTAACATCAAGCGATTTTAAACTACCACAGCTAACATTACCAACATTTAGCGGGCAAAGCTCAAGAGTGGCCGTCATTTTATGACTTATTTAAAAACACTATTCACGAAAATACGAACCTTTCACCGGCGCAAAAATTTCAATATTTAATTGGTCAATTGCGCGGCCCAGCTGAAACGTTAGTGCGACATTTTTCCGTGGACGATGCAAGGTACATCGAAACCTTTCAAAAGCTAATTAGAAGATACAGCAGAAAACGATCCATTGTCAACGAGTACATTGAGGCATATATCAAAAGCAGCCACCAATTACCAAGCCATCTATTGAAATCTGACTTACTGGGATATATACGATTTTTGTGACAAAGTCATTCGTGGTCTGAAAGCCATTGGTCCAAGTGCCGAGTCAAGAGACTGTTGGTTAGTTTATCTCACCGGACAGGAGTCGTCAGAACTAGAATTTCCCAAGATCGAGCAGTTACTCGAATTTTTAAATAAACGTATAAATTCTCTAGAAGGAGTTAAGGTCCAATCCAGTAAAGTTCAACTCAATCAGAATGTGACGCCGCGATCGTTATTGGCAGAACCGAAGCCATTACCAAAATGCAGCTTATGTAGTGATCAGCATTATTGTTTATGCGACTGCCCCAAGTTCATCGAAATGAGTTCAAATCAACGTAGACAGTACGGCAACAAGAGTGGCAGATGTTTTAATTGTTTAGCAGAAGGGCATAATATATTCCAGTGTCGATCAAAGGGTAGATGTCACCAATGCAACAAGAAACACCATTCATTAACTCGTACTGGACAAAATGATTCGAATGTCTCATCTGAGCTGAAACAATCCGATAGCACGAGTACCACGACAGCTTTATGTAAAATATCTGAACCTGCCGATGATCATTTCGTCACCAATTCACATTCATCACTTGAATGTAATGCCGATGCCCTGTTACCGACGGCAATGGTTAAAATTTGCGACAAGCTAGGCAATTGGCAATCTTGTCGTGCTTTATTGGATTCAGCGTCAACGAGGTCATACATCACCGAAAAGTGTGCAAATCGATTAAGTGTTTGAAGATCTAACGCAAGATTCAAAATCAATACACTGAATGGAGGAAAAGCTAGCAGCTCAAGAGGGATGACATCAATTGTAATAAGATCCAGGAACAATACAGAATTCACCATGGGGGTAACTGCGTACGTAATATCCAAAATAACATCTAACCTGCCACCCACACCAATCAATCTTGATCAGTTAACATATTTACATCGCCTGCCACTAGCCGACCCCAATTTTCACATACCTGGGTCGATAGATATGCTGGTTGATTGCGACAGATTTTTGTCTCTGTTATCTGATGGCCAAACAGCGAAGGGTCCTGGACTATGTTGTTGGATTGTAGGAGGTGAATATGAAGTGAATGATGTGCCGGGGAAAGTCATAACCTGTTTGTCTGCCCAAGAAGAAGTCAACATTGATAAATCATTGAGAAGGTTCTGGGAGACAGGTTCAGCAATACACAGACTAAGAAAGGTTGTGTATTGAACATTTCGATAACCATTTAAAAATAGGAACTTCAGGCAAATTTATAGTTCCACTAACATTCAAACCTAGTAAACCAAAATTAGGAGACTCACTAAGTCAAGCGCTCAGGCGATTCAGCTCGCTGGAACAAAGATTGCTGAAAACCCCAGAACTCCATAAAACCTACTCCAAATTCATGGCAGAATAAGAAGCACTTGGGCACATGGAGTTAATACCACCAAGAGAAATCACCATACCAATCCCGATATGAAGGAGTCTAGCTCAACTACAAAGTTGCGTGTGGTTTTCGACGCATCAGCGAAGTCATCAAATGGAGTATCATTAAACGATTTCTTAATGGTTGGACCGACTGTCCAAAATTCCCTGCTAGAGATACTCATCAGATTCCGGAAACATCGATATATTTTCACGGCAGACATCGAGAAGATGTTCCGTCAGGTGTGGATCGATAAGCCGGACACTAATTACCAACGCATAATTTGGCGCGATACATCAACGTTGCCAGTTAAACATTATAGACTCCTGACCAACACCTGCGGAACAGCATCAGCTTCGTTCTTGGCTACACAGTCACTCAACAAATTGGCACAACTATACTTTAAAACCTACCCGAATTCAGCAAAGGTAATGATAAGAAATTTTTGTAGGGATGACCTCATGTCTGTTACGTCCAAATAACGTGAAGCTACTGGAGAGCGTTCCAGAAGACGACCGAGAAATATCGATTAGAGTAATAAATGAAGGCACCAACTTAATTTCTCTTTTTCCGTTTCTCTACCAAACACTACCAGGTTTACCAAAAGGTACATGTTGTCCGAAGCATCTCGTGTATTCGACCCAATGCGATGGCTGTCACCCATGATAGTTGGAATAAAAATCTTATTTCAAGGCCTGTGGATACTGAAACTGGCCTGGGATGACCAGCTCCCAGCAGACGTCGAGAAGCAATGGATCGCTATCCGGAGTAAACTACGCCTTTTAAAAGATCTTAAAATACCAAGATGGCTAAACTCAGATAAAAATCTACATCTATGTGGATTCGCAGATGCATCAAATACCGCATATAAGGAAATATATTCGTCCTCAACCGAGTAACAGAAATATTAGGTTCAACGAATGTTCAGCAATGGTCCTATGTTCCATCGAAACACAATCCTGCAGATGTTGCATCTTGAGGTGTTCTGCCTGACGAACTTCTTGGAAACGTACTATGGTGGCAAGAGCCCGTCTGGCTACGGCAAGAGCCAATTTAAACTTCTGAGTCTGCAGTTAAAAGATCAAACAAAATAAAGTTCGAAGAAACAACCAATTTGACAACCAAGAAATTATTGTAGAAAAACCCGAGCACAACGAAAATTTGGTAATCGCTGAACTCGTCGAAAGATATTCAAGCGTCAACCGAGCAGTACGAATCTTTGCTTGGGTGCAAAGAGCGAAATTCAACTTTGAAAAATTGACAGTATCAGAAGCCGATAAGTCATACAATTTGTTGATAATGGTAGCACAACTTTCAAGTTTCACTGAGGAGATTACGAGCCTGAGCAACAATATGCCCATAAAGAAATCTAATATTTCATTCTGATATCCATTTTTAGATAATGCAGGTGTCTCACGGGCTGGCGGTCGATTAGAAAACGCCAACGAACAAAACAACGTAAAGCATCCCATAATCTTATCGGGCAGTCATAATTTGGCACGTAAATTAGTTGAAAAAGCACACATCCAACATTTACACGTAGGCCCAAATCTACTGATGTCAATCATCAAACAGCAGTATACAATTTTGCGTTGCAAGGATTTGGTTCGCCGCGTAATCCACGACTGTATACACTGCGCTCGTCACAAGAAAATATTGCAACAACAACTTATGGGACAATTGCCATCACCAAGGGTCAATTTAATCCACGCATTTCTTCAGACCAGTGTAGATTAGGCTGGTGCGTATATGCTTAAAACTCACAAAGCAAAGAAAGCCACCATCTACAAAGGATACATCGTAGTGTTCGTGTGTATGGCTACCAAGGCCGTACACTTAGAATTGGTATCTGATATGACGAATGATACCTTCCTTGCTGCATTCAAAAAATTCCAGAATTGACGGGGAATCTGCACCGACGTCTACAGCGATAACGGTACTAATTTTGTAGGCGCTGCCAATGAGATCAAATATTTTCAGCAACTCTTGTCAAAAGACGAACAACAAATATTAAATTAAAAAGCAGTAAAGTCTGCTAAATTTCACCTACGACGCGTTTTGGGTCAAGCCATACCACGATACGAAGAGTTAAATACATTATTAACACAGATAGAAGCACTACACTAAATATACATTACATAGATGGCAGTGATGGACGTAAAACTTCACAAAACATTAAGAACGTTTGACAATTTTGTGATTAAATAATTTTTTTTCGTATTTTTCTATAAACATCTTAGACATTTGACGTACACTAGTAAAACTAAAGATAAATTTAGCAAGTGTTATTTTAATTCGTCAGAGCCAACTTTGATGTATTTTTCGAATTGATAAAATGAACAAAGTATTATGTTTGCTGTTATAATAAATAGCTCAATATTTATTTGAAATACGACAAAGACAAGGGAGACAAACAGATACGCAGCACAATGGATAAACAAAAACTCCCCAAAAGAAAGATCACTCTATAAAGCATGGACACCTACTTCTGAAGATGAGATGAGACTATTTCTAGGAATTCTGATACTTCAAGGAATCGTGAAGCTGTCGCGACAAGAATGATGTTGGACCAAACGAAAGAACCCATGTCCAGAAATAGGTTTCTTCTGTTTATGAAGTTCTTGCATTTTAGTGACAATGAAAACTTGGACCTAGCCAACCATCCTAATCTAAAATTGTGCAAGTTTTTTGATATTATGGAACATTTGCGCAACAGATTTCGTGAAGTGTATGTTCCAGCAGAATATCTTAGCTTAGATGAGAGTTTGATGCTATACAAAGGGCGTCTTGGCTGGAAAATGTTCAATGCAAAAAAAAGAGCTCGATTTGAGATCAAATATTTTGTGGTTTGTGAGACTGAATCGGGATACATTTGTGATTTTTTTTTGTACACTGGAAAGAGCACAGCTTACAAAGTTGTCCTGCATTTCATGGACCAATTTTTGTCGAAAGGTTATTGTGTAACCGTAGATAATTGGTACATGTCTCCTGAACTTGCGGATTCCGTTATATAGAAACAAATGGATATTTATGGGACTGTAAACAGTAGAAGAAAGGACCTGCCTCAATGGTTCTCAAAAGGAAAGCTACAAAAGGGAGAAATCCAAGCATTTCAGCGGGGTAAAGTGATGGCTCTAAAGTGGCAGGATAAAAAACTAGTTTGTCTTTTGAGTACAGTACATAATGCTACCACAAAAATGGTGAAAACCAAATGTGGAAATGGACTTCTAAAACCGAAAGTAATTTGTGAGTAGATCGTTCTGATCAAGAGATGTCATACTACCCTTCTACTAGAAAGCAACAACATAAATACTATAAGAAAATTTTTCGGCATTTCATTGATAAAGCTGTTTGGAACTCCTACATTATATACTCCAAAGTTTCTCAAAAGAAGATTGATTTCATAGAATACTGCATGCAGCTGTTGGAGAATCATATTGAGAAATATTCGAATCCAAATTTTCAAACCCCAAAAGGAAGACCAAGTACGACTCCTAACCCACTCAGGCTTACATCTCGCCATTTTGCTAGCCACATTCCACCGAATGCTGTAAAAAAAGAGCCAAGACGACAGACAATGTGCTGTTTGCTCCTCAAAGAGGAATGAAAATGAAAAAAAAATAAGAAGTTGGTCTTTGTTTAGAGCCGTGCTTCGAAATATACCACATTAAGAGGAACTTTTGAATATAATGCATGAAACTATTTTTTGAAATAAATTTTGATAAATTTCTATTTATTAATATTTATTTTACTATTTACAAACAAAAAAAACGCGGTTAGAGAGTATTGTACTATAGAGTACAATAATATCATCAACCAGAATATAATGAAGGTTTTTAAAAAACACGGATACACAATGGCATTTAAAACAAACAATAAATTAGGGAGTCGACTTGAACAACGTAACATAAATATACCAATAGACAATGGAATCTATAAGAATACATGTAATGATTACCCCAAATTCTACATCGGACATACTGGCAGAAGTTCTGATGTTAGGGTTACAAAACATACGAAAGAGATTCGAGAAGGATTACTAATGAACAGATTTTGCACATACACACCGACACACCCACACACACCAGGGTATCGATTTTGGTCGCAAAATTAGGATTGAGGATTGAGAATTTTGTATATGTACACGGCGTATAATATACATTTTGCTATTGTGTGCCGTCAAATATTTTTATTGTATTAGTGTATTTTCTCATGATGGTAAGTATCAAAAATAAGCTAAGCGGGTGAAATCGGTTCAACTTTTTTGTTGCTTCCGCTCGCCTTGAGTTATTTTTCCCTACCTTTTAACATGAGGAATTCATGTTTTTCTATCTATTGTTGTTGTAAACGAGACATTCATTTTACTTCGTTACCAAAAATCCAAAACAATATATGCAATCAATTGCTCGTGGTGATCTTCAATATAAAAAACAAAAAGCAGCATAAATAAATGGTTTTTGATTTTTACATTCTTCGTCGACCACATTCATAATATTTTTAACTTTTTTTTTTTTTTTTTTTTTTTTTTGAGTTATGTGAGAATAAACATTTGAAAATCAAAAAAAAAACATTTTAGTGTTATCTCATGCGCACGAAAGGAATGTTGTACATATTTTTATTTCCAGTAATTTTCTGCTAAATTTAAAACTAATAAAAATGTTAATTAAATAATGATTTAAAGATAAATAAATATTAACTAAAAATGGAAAATAAGTCAGATAAATATTGATAAACTATAATTTTATTAATAATTTAAAATGATGAAAAATCACACGACGTACATCCACCCTTTCCTGTGCTTGAATTAACACTAAGCCAAAATAACTAATTTACTTCTTATTTTTTCCACATTATATTTTATATCCCTCTTTTTCGTGTCATTTTATCTCTCTTATTTGCATCATGTTAAACAAAAAACTTAAAAAAACGCCCATTAGACACTGTCAAATGTGCGTATTTTTTAGTTTTTTGTTTAATATAACATGGCACAAGGTTTTTTTGTTTAACATCGGATAAGAGAATGTGAAAAATATAAGAAGTAAATTAGTAATTTTAACTTTTAGTGTTGATCCAAGCGCAGGAAAGGGAGTATGTACGTCGTATAATTTTTCTAACTTAAAATTATTAATAAAATTATAGTTTATAAATATTTTTCTGTCTTATTTGCCTTTGTTAATTAATATTTATTTATCTTTAAATCATTATTCAAGTAACAATTCTTAGTTTTAATTTTTGCAGAAAATTACTGGAAATAAAAATACGTACAACCTTTCGTACGCATGAGATGTCACTGAATTGTTTTTTTTATATTTCAAATATTTATTCTCTGTTTTTCTCTATTCTTTGGACACCAATACAATTTACCAATACTTTTGCCTTCCGGTAATACTCAAGTCAATCCTCAAATTGCGACCAAAATCGCTGTCCAGATGGTCAACAAATTCTTCTTACTAACCCTTTAAAGAGAAAAAATAAAATAAGGGGGACAGAAGATTCACAAGGCATGTAGCCACAAAAAATAGGGTATAAAAGCAGTGTTTAGCATAATTTTAGTAGTGTTTGTTAGAATTTTGATAAAGGAGTCAAACATCCGAAACGATCGTAATTTTAATTTCAAATAAAATAAATATCACGTTAAAGAAAGTCACAAAACCAAAATATTGAGTTTTATTATATAAAATCTTTTTGTTATTGATATTAGTCCACGAGTAAACAACAAATATGTTAAGTTTCAGCTACCTAGTATTTAATATTTTTGGAACAA
The DNA here is from genome assembly GCA_958295665.1 of Tipula vernalis. NCBI lineage: Eukaryota > Metazoa > Arthropoda > Insecta > Diptera > Tipulidae > Tipula > Tipula vernalis. The sequence goes on from OY282559.1 coordinate 377,447,789, forward strand.
ATCAAATACGTAAATACTTGACAGAAAAAAATTTGTATAAATTAGAAAATCTCTTAATCTAAAATACGCAGAATGAAACGAAAAATAAAGGTCACGGTTAATTAAACCCCCACTCGCACGTAATATAATAAAAATAAAAAAAATACCGTGAAGCATCAATCGATTTTCTCAAACTCTTATACGTAAACGCACATAACCTTCCGAAAAGGATTCACAAATTAATTGGTTTTCAAATGAAACAACAACACAAAAATTGAATGCGTACAGATTCCTTTCACTACTAAAATCCCACCATCAACATCATTAATAAATGAAAAATACAAAAACAAAAATCGATAACATTGCGCGCCATTTTTATATACAGAGAGAAAAGCCCACGACGAAGAAGACGCCAATATAAAAAGCTTTTTTCCTTTCAATCACACACACACACATATATACAAAATCTTTTTTGCCATAACATTTTCCTTGTTTTTACTTTCCATGACCTTGGAAACCAACTTTTTTGTTGTATTACAATATTTTGGTACGTTGGTTTTTCGTTGTTGTTCTTCGTTTATAATACATATTGCGTGTTTTTGGTGCGGTGCGATGGCGTTCTGTATATTGCGTTTCATTTCTGTGTTTCTCAATGGAGAAAGCCTCAATATATTTTTGCTGGTTTTATGTGCTTTTCAATTTTTTTTCTTTCTTTTTTGAAATATTCCTGGCAACGAAAAAATAACAACAACAAAGAAGTCAAAGCTTTTTTTTTTGTTTAGTTTGATACTGCGTATATTTGAAGGATGAAAAAAGGACAAATTAATAAATGTTGATGTAGGTGTAGGAAGATGAAAAAGATTTTCAATTTTTTTTCCGTTCTCCTATACATACATACATACAAAGAATCGTATCAAAGTATAATACAATGTACACAACGGTAAGAAAGCGAGCGTTTGTATACGTGCTAATATATAAAAATGAAATCCTGGAATATCTAGAGATATGTTTCCAAGGATATGTAAATTTTTTTTTTTTTTGACTTAAATAAATTATTTTATTTTTCCTCGTAAATATACGCACATAATACATACATAATACAGTTGATCATCATTTAGGTGAAATGTAAATTTTTTAAATCTAATTTGTATTCCAATCATGTGGATCACCACAAAGACAAATAATTTATGAAAACCAATCACAAATAAATAAATAAACGATATTATCTATTATGTAAATCTCCTTATTTTGGCTTACATAAGGACGCACAAACAAAAAGGCGGTATACATGCAGATTTTCTCATTCACTTTTTACACGAAAATTATAGGATACATTTTTGGAAACAAGACGCAAAAACGCAATCTATAATTTTGTGTTTTCCAGTTTTTAAGTTTGGTTCAAAGCAAAACCAAGAATTGATCCGACGCACTATTTTATCAACAAGTTCGAGAAAGTCAAAAATCAAAAGTCATCCAATAAAAATAGGAAAGGTGTGTTTTCTACATTTTATTGTTACTTTTTAAAAATTGTCTTCGTCTCGATTGGTTTTCGCTCATTTGTCAAAATCCAACAAAAAAAAAAAGAAAAAACCAAAATGGTAAAAGTTTTGTGTCGAAGAGAAGAAAAAGTCAAGCAAAAAAATTTATTTATTCTGATAAAATGCTCAGATGGAATAAATCATTTATTTATGAAATTTTTCGTTTTTTTTTTTGAGATATTCATCTCGTACGAATTATTTTGGACGTTGGTATATATATGCGCATTTATATACGTAGAAATTATTGATTAACGACCCTAAAGAGGATTCATTTTTATTTATGTTAGGTAAAATTTGAAACGTTTACAGAACGATATATTGGTTGAAATGTTTGTCCAAAAATCAAATTCATGCTGTATGCCTCAGAAAACTTTTCGAACTAAACTTTTCAAATTTTGAAGCTTTCGCTATTTCCTCATAGATGCTTAATGAAAAGGCAGTTTAGTAGGTTACTTTTCGACGACTTTTCAATTTGTATGACATTTAAAATACGTAGTAAGTAAATGTAATTAAATATCAAAAACAAATTAAATAATTCGTTGTAAGTTATAAATTAATTTATTTGTGGAGGTTGATCAACGGAAAGTTTGAATTTGAAATAATTGTGACGGTGACACCTAGTGTGTAATAGAATAAGTTAAATTAATAGCTCAATGTTTAACTGTACTAAAATGGAATTTTCCATGATAAAACAGTTCTAAATGTTTCTACACTATTAGTACTGGAAAAGTCATGAGCTTTCTAGAAGTTTGGTTTGTGTATATAAGAAAGGCGAACGAAATCAAATTAGATTATTAGTATTTGGAACGCGATAGTGAAAACTTGTAAGATTATTAGTAGTAGCTATTTGGTAAGCAACAGTGTGAAAATTAAAAAGGAATTAAAAAGTGATTTAAAAAGTGTTTTAGTGAAAATAAAAATTCCCAAGTAGCATTTTTATTTGTCCGTTGGTTCTCACATTACTGTGACAACTAATTTCCCCGCCTTTTTGTTGTAGCGAACCGTATACCACAACAGCATTACAATGTATCACATAGCTATTTTGGCGAAAATAATTGTTTTCCATAGCTTTGTGAAAGCGGTATAAGGAGTTGCGGTTGTTTTTCACAACTTTTAATTGAGCGTGAAATGGTTGTAAAATATTTTCGAAATAGCTATTTGAATATCGTCAGAACCTGTAGAACACGCTGTCACAGCTCTCTGTCAACTATTTGAAAACTAATAATTGTGGTCAAAAACAGAACTACACAACATAATCTACAACTTCTGCACAAGTCAAATGGTAATAACAAAAGTTAAGACAACCATTATAATAATAATCAGTTGTACTCATATTACAAAAATACAATATGTGTAACTAAATACAATATGACACTATAAACATAAAATATATGATGGAGAAAAATATTACATTATTCTGATTGATATTTATGCAATTCTAATTTTCGATAAATATCGCACATATACGCGGGAGACATAATGGGAAATACATTTTTACTGTAAAATGAGAATTTCTAGGTCGAAAAATGAAGCATCGCTCCAAATTTTTTGATTCCTGAGGAAAATTAAATTATAATTAAAAATATTTAAAAAAATAATTGATATGACCGATTAGGTCATTGAACTACATTTTTTATTTTAATACGATTAATTTCAAAATGGAGTCGCATATTGGCTTTATAAATATGGCGAATGCAAGTAAGGCACTACGACAACCGTTGTACATCCAGTACAACCAATTTTGTTAAATGGATTTGTTCACAACTAGTATAACGAAAAAAAATTGTGAAGTTGTTATGAAGCAAACTTTCTGCATCCTGTAGTTGTGCTCAGAACCGAACTGACAATATTTATTTGTGTTAGGGTTTTGAAACGGACAGTTTTATTGACAATAAATGACATAGTTTTATTATCGTGATTCCATTCGCCCGCTACAACACATTTTAGGCATCCATGTTTACCATTCAAATTTACAACACCTTTTAAAAACGCCCTCGCTGGAGAATCATAAACAAAACATCCTGATGTTAATTTTCACGAGACAAAACATCTGATGTTAATTTTCACCAGTATTCAATAGCAATTTTAACTCATCCAAGAAAGGCCTATATAAAGACAGCAAATCAATAAGTTAATTTGTAAAGATCAAATTCAAAATATTCGGTTAAATAATTAAATATCACATTACCTTAAGAAATCTTCTACAGATTGAGGTTTCCCTACCCCACTCCAGATCCCAACTACAATTGGGCTGTATGTTGGCATTTCATGAATATTAAATAATACTGGCCAAAATTCTTCTCTGGAGCTTTTGTAAATTGGTAGGCCGTCGATATTAAAATTTAGAGATATACGAGTATCTAATGCTTTATCAATATCGTGCAAAATGTATTTAAGGCAAACTTCAAGACCTTGGTGCCAATAAATACCATGACCAATAGTTATCAATTTTATAGATTTTGGTGTCTCGAGTAACGTTCGTGCAGCGGATGGCACATATACCGCCGTCCGCTTCTTTATTATTTTTAGCAATTCATTGATTGCTATATGTCTAATATTGTGTGTTGTAGCCAAAATCCTTAAATCCTCTGTAATCAGTGTCATTCTCGTATTTTGATCTTCATTTTCACAGTCCGAGAAATTGTCCAAATCTTCATTAATGAGTTCATCTTCCACATTACAATCTCTATCGTCGAAGTCGTTCTGGCTGTTAGAAGGAATTGCTGCATTCGTCTGGTTACTCCCTGATGGATAATCTTGGGTTGGAAATTGATTATTCGCAGACGTCGAGTTTTCACCGGAACCATTTTCTATAAATCTGAACTTTAATCGATTCCTTATCACCAACCGTCTATATGAACCACTTTTTTATATTTTTTCCATTCGGAAATGTCCAATTTAGGTCTTCTATACATTTTTATTTAAATACGCACATATGAATAAATACACAACTTGAAAATAAAATTCAAACGAGAAGTGAACAAAATGTCTTTAGTGCTCAATACATAAATGTGAAATATATACAGCTAAACAACAACTAAAGGATTGGCAAAACGGAACAAGAATTCAGATCACAACTTCTGATGTGAAAAGGGAAATCGAATCTGAAATGGTGATGGTATTCAGCTGTGACAACTACTTGACAACAAATTTTGTGAACTGTTTTTTTCGGTTCTTTATTAGTTATTAAAGAAATTGTCATGTGCATGTGCTAACCATCTTTGCAAACCAATTAGTACTGGATCTCAAATGGTAATAATATTAGTTGTGTAATGCATGTCCCAACCAATTTTGCGAGCAAATTAGCTGGATGTATGAATCAGTGGTGTATTTTATTAGAAACAAGTATTTTACAACTACAATTTTCTGTCGAAAATTTTAATAAGTTTGACAACCATTCAACAAGCAATTACTGGTTGTGAAAACATTCTCACAACCTGAAATTACTTGTGCACAACTAATAGTTATACGATGCTACTTGGGATAAGTGTACAGTAAAATTTGAGAATTATGTTACGTTTTTACCTTGTCAATCAAGTTTCGTATCACTGGATTGTGAATAATACAAAATCAATTTAATTTATCACCAACGAATTTATTTAATTAACACAAGAATTATTACAACACAGTTTATTAACCCATTTGTGACAAAAGTTATTTTAATGGGTTTGATTTTTTTTTGTTTCTTTCGATTTATTTCGGTTATAAAAGCATGAAAACAAAATGATAAAAAACTGCGTTAATACTTATCAGGATAACTGTTATGCATTTAAAGGGAAAAATTTTGTTACTTTTGTGTACAAAAAAAAAAATGTCAAGGATTTCTGGTGTTGCGCTAACGCAACATTGGTCATAAATAGGTTAATAAAAATTAACAAAATCACTTTATATAAATTATTCTCAAATTTTACTATAAACTTATAATTTTTATTTTCCACTAAAAAACTTTTTAAATATGCGAATAAAGTTTATCCTAAAATAAAACTAGAATTAACAACAACAAATGAGGAGGTGCCACGCAAAACCAACTTTATCGCATTAATCAAAATGTTGGATAATTAAAAAAAAACGTTTTTTGAAAATAGTTTTATCATTATAATAATATTTTTATTTCAGACTACTGCTTCACCTCAATCGAATAAGATTTAGTAGGTTAAATAAATCAAATATTTAATATTTTGTGGGATAACTGATGTCTTTGTTTGTATAAAGTTGGGTTTGCTCAAATTTTACTGGATAAAGCTGGTTTTGCATCGTCCTTTGCTGCAATCTTTACGATTTTCAATTTTATTTCTAAAGCACGTCACAAACAAAAGTAAACAATTATAAATAATCCTTTATTAAAAAAAAAAAACAATACAAAATAAAACAGTTCAAACAAAAATAAATAAAAAGAAAATTTTTTTCATTCAAAATTAAAAATTAAAATAAAATAAGTCTAGATGTGAACAGCAGTTTCTTCACATAAACAGTCGCAGACTTCGTCCTCACTTTCTTGTAGAAACTCTGTCTCAATACTTAAAACGGTGCGGTACCACTCAAGGAAATCTTCATTCATGGTCTCCCATTCTTCCCCAAAATTTAAACTCATGAGTTTTTTAACGTCTCGAATTTTTTTCCCTAGAAATCGGATGTGACAAAGGGAGTTCTTTCATTGTGAAGTTCATAGCATTTTTCGAATTACTCCCACGTTTAAACGGGCTAATAAACATCTCATTATCATCCTTTTCAGCAACCCTTTATATGAGACTGAACAATGCCCAGCTTTAGTCTTAATATTTTAAATATAATTCTCTTTATCGAGCTGATATTTTGCAGTGGTTTATAAAGATTCTTCAAGCATTTGGTGTCATACAAATACCAATCCACACCGAGTTGGTTAACTACCCCAAATTGTTTGTATACATTAATGTATTTATACTGCGAAAATATCGCCACTCTTTCCCTTGGGGTTTTTTCTACCCGTCCAAATATTCTGTCCGCTAGAAGGAAGCTGTGTCCCCGCACAGGGAAAAACATTGTGATGAACTTCAATTCTGTCTGATTTTGTAGCAAAAATTGTAGTAACATCTGTACATTGATATTATTTTTCTTGATGGGCTTCTGAATGATTGAAAAAATGAAGCAATCCGTTGGAGATCTCGGTGCTACCTTTTCCGGCTCAATTCTCAGTCCACACATAAAAATAAGGATGCTGGCCTTTCTGGTCGACGATACACAAATTATAAAAATTAAGTTGTCTTGAATAGAAAGCTTCCTGAATAGGCAACTTTGAAAGTGGTTGAATTTGTTGCAGGTCAAAAACGTACGTTATCGTTTCATTATCATCTGGTTGACGAAGCAGTTCGTAGAAAGCACGTGCTCTTAGCTTATGGATACGTTTTTCTATCATCAAGGATTTCTCTTCAGTAGAACCGCGAATAACTTTCTTTAATTTTTGTCAAAGAAGCGCACATTGGGTACATACATCTGAAGCTGGAGATTTAAAACCGAGATTGAATTTGTTGTTGAAAATACGTCGGAACATGGTACGTTTAACATGAAGGGTTTCATCAACAGATAAGTTATATAATTTTAAAAGTTTATCAATATTCAAATCCGCATGCAGATAGAGTCTTTTGGATTTGTTTCTCCCATAGTGGCTCTCACATCCTCTTAATTTCTTTATGAATCCCCTTATAATATCCTTTTTTCCTGTACTCTTTTGATTTTAGGCGGTAAGCTCCGATTTTTGCAACGGTAAGGAAAAGTTTTTGGCATACATTTTGCCGTGAATATTATTTAGAAAATATGACCCACTGCATTCATGCGGCTTTCCTTTTATTTTTGTATCCAGTTTATTACTGGGTCTTCTTCTTTTTACCGCGCTTGGTTGCACATGCAAGGCAATAAAATTGTCTTGGACAATCTTATCAGGTACTAAATATAATTTTTCACGAAACAGTTTTACGTCTGCCGGTCTAATTTCAGAACATTTAAATTTATTCGAATTATGTTTAAAATAGCACACGGTATAAATATCCCTAACCCCGATGCAGTGTACCGATTTTTCTTCGCTAAATCTCTTTTTGTCTGTTTTTTTGACTTTTTCCTAGATCCAACATTACCTTCACTCACTGATACGGAATCGTCAAGATTATAATTTTCCATTTAACACAAATAATTTAAAAGCAACCATAAAATCACACTAATCATTTACGATTCTAAAATAATTAAAAAAAAAACAAACAAAAAAGTTCATTAATCACTTACACCTCTAAAACTCAAATGATACATGAGACGAATATTTCACAATTTACTAATATAGAACGGTTAAAATTACCGTTAATTGTATAATAATCAAAAAATAATATTCGTTTAATTTTTGCATTTTCATTACTCGTATCGTTTTAAATATTATGAGGTCACGTGATCCTAATATGATTAGTTGAATTATAGAAAGTTGATTTTTCACTGTATTCATTTGTGGATAAAGTTTGTTTTGCTTGGCCGTATACATTTTGACACGATATTTCAAAGGGATAAATCAGGTTTTGAACTACTTTTTAATGGTTTTCTAATAGCTTTGAAGATAAGAATTGATAATCAAGTGATATTATCGATTTTAAAAAAATGTGATAAAGTTGGTTTTGCGTGACTCCTCAAATATACATATATATGCGTTTTAAAAAGTATACATTCGGGCGGATAATATAAAATATTGTGACGGTGACACCTAGCGTGTGATAGAATAAGTAAAATTAATAGCTAAATGTTAAACTGTACTAAAGTGGAATTTTCCATGATAAAATTGTTCTACTCTATTCTAACTGGAAAAGTCATGAACTTTCGAAAAGCTTGGTTTGTATATATAAAAAGGCGAACAAGATCGAATTGGATTATTAGTATTTGGAACGCGATAGAGTAAAGATTAAAAAGGAATTAAAAAGTGTTTTTGTGGAAATAAAAATTATAAGTGAATAGTAAAATTTAAGAATAATTTATATAAAGTGATTTTGTGAATTTTTATTGATAAACTGTGTTGTAATAAATTTTGTGAAATAAATAAATTCGTTGGAGATAAATTAAATTGATTTTGTATTATTCACAATCCAGTGATACGGACCTTGATTGACAAGGCAAAAACGTAACAATATTTTTCTATAATAATATCCGAATAAAATGTATTTATTTAATACCTAAAAAAATCGATATTTCAAAATTTTCAATGACCGGCACATAATATGTCGTCGGTAGGCCTGTGTGTCTACATTATCAAAGCCAACCCGTTTAAAAAATTATTGGGGTTTACTTAGTTAATCCTAGATTATTCGAAAACGTGAAAAAGTTTATCTTAAGCATGTCTAAGAAAATTAATATCTTGAGATTTTCACCGATCGGCAAACATCTGACTATGATATTTCGGTAGGCCTATGTGTGTGCTATGATCACGCCAACCCGTTTGAAAAGTTATTGGGGTTTACTTAGTTAATTCTAGATTTTTCGAAAATGCGACCAATTTTTATCTTAACAGAATGTCTAAGAAAATCAATATCTTGAGATTTTTACTAATCGGCAAACATCTCACTATGATATTTTGGTAGGCCTAGGTTTAACTAGGTCAACCCCAATTACTTTTCAAACGGGTTGGCGTGATCATAGAACACACATAGGCCTACCGAAATATCATTTATTTTAGGATAAACACTTTTTAATTCCTTTTTAATCTTCACAATATTGCGTTCCAAATACTAATAATCTAATTCGACTTCGTTCGCCTTTTCATATACACAAACCAAACTTCTAGAAAGCTCATGACTTTTCTAGTCAGAATAGCGTAGAAACATTTAGAACAATTTTATCATGGAAAATTCCATTTTAGTACAGTTAAACATTGAGCTATTAAATTAACTTATTCTATTACACACTAGGTGTCACCGTTACACTACCCTCCACCTAAGCCTGTTCGTCCCGAACAGGATTCAAATCATCTCCTCTGTATAGGGCCAGCCTCTCCAAATGCACCACCTTTGGTTTACCTTGACCTCCCTTCGGTATCCGGTAGCTTCGATGATAATCCCTTTTTCCGTTGCGGGTTGTGAAGCCATACTAATTGCCCTTCCTGGAAGCCCTGATTATTTGCTCGTATGTCATATCGAGGCTTCATCCGGTCACTTGACATCCGTATTTTCTCCCGTACAAATTGATGAATCTCATTAAGTTCCTCTTTCATTCGGTCTAAGTAATCCTGTCCACATAAAGCCGCTGATGGAACAGCCCCAAACTTTAGATCTCCAGGTAATCGTAGGTTATCCCCAAATAACGTTTTGGCTGGTATCATTCCGGTTGTGTCATGTATTGCTGATCGATAAGCCATCAGAAACATCGGTATACCGGTACCATTGAATCTTTCCACCATACCATCAGACTGTGATGGTACTCCGACGTTATATTGTTTCATTGTTCCACGACTTTTGCGTGCGGGTCTCTTCACCGCCGCACATTGGTCACATTTTTGGCACCATTCTATCACTGACTGCCTACATCCTGTAGAATCGTTGACGTATCTTTGATAGTGTTTTAGTAATTCCTAGGTGGCCCCCACATGCTCCTCCATGATACCCATTCAGGATTTCCGCAATCCGGCACTTTGGTATCACCAGCAACAATTGCTTCACTTTGCCATCCGTGCTTGCCCACAATTGTTTTAAACAGCCATTCTCAAGACGGAGGCTATCCTGAAGGTGTTCCTTTTCCTTCCATTTCATTACAACTAATAAATCCGTATCAACCAATTGTTCTTTCCTTATCATTTCGTCGGTCCACTCCTCATCAGGCAGCACTTGCACCAGCCTAACGTCGATGATGCCTTCCTTTGCTTCAACGTGACCACAATGTTTACATACTGGACATGGTCGTCTTGATAACGCGTCGGCATTTACATGTGCATTTCCCTTCCGATGTTCGATTTGGAAATCGTAGCCTTGAAAACGTTCGACCCAGCGTGCTACCTGTCCCGTAACTCGTTCTTGGCCATTAATTTCCTGTGATAACACACCTCCTATACCGTCATGACTTGCATCGGTGTGCAAAATAAATTTTACGTTGGGTATAAGGTACGTGAGGATTGGCGCGACACATAACCGTCTTCCTAGTTCCACAAATGCTTCCTTCTGGTCATTCTTCCATTCAAATACCTTGTTCTTCCTGGTCATCTCGTGTAAACTATTGGCGATGTTGGCGAATCCTGGCACAAAGCATCTATCGTAATTCGTGTAAATTTTTAGGTCTTGGCCAGTTCTTTACCGCTGCGATTTTTTCTTCGTCGGTGTGAATTCCATTAGTTGTTACGAGATGACCCAAATATTTGACTTCAGTTCTGAATAGTTTACACTTCTTTGGGCTTAACTTTAATCCGGCGGCCTGTATCCGTTCCAAAACTAAATCCTTCCCCATGACGATGATGTTGTCCAGATATATTAGGCATATCTTCCAATGTAATCCCTTTAACACGCGCTCCATTAATCGTTCAAAAGTCGCAGGAGCATTACATAATCCGAACGGATTACCCACACTGAACGCTGTTTTCTCGCGATTTTCCTCATGGACTTCCACCTGCCAATAGCCGCTTTGTAGATCTAATGTTGAAAATATTCGAGCACCCGATAACGTGTCTAACATGTCATTGATCCTTGGCAGTGGGTAGCTATCTTTTTTCGTCACAGCATTGAGTTTTCGGTATTCAACGCAGAATCTCATGCTACCGTCCTTCTTCTCGACCAATACTACCGGTGAGCTCTATGGGCTGTTAGATGGTTCGATTACTCCTGCCGTCTGCATTTGTGTTACCATCCGGTTGACTTCTTGTTGTTTTGCCAATGGTAATCTACTGGGTGGTTGACGAATTGGCATCTCTGCTCAATCCTCCGATCAACTCGGTGCTTTACCATTTATTTCTGCCCTTGCATATCGGCTTTTTCAATCGGACTTTTCTGTTCACACTTTACTATAGTTGAAACCTCGTCACATTTGCCGATGACTGTCCCTTTCTTGAGGTTTTCGTCTTAGCCAAGAGATTTATAGTCCTAATTGGTACTTTACAGTCGTTGTCTGGTTTAACTAGGGCTTTTCCGATTATATTTTCTTTGGCTCAATTCTGTGTTTATGCTGGTGTCGATTTCCACTCAGCGTATTTTCATTGACGGTTTGGTGATGGCTTGTGCAGTTTCAATTGTTAACGCACAAGCGATGGTTTCGGCGAAGGTTGCTTTAGGTGACAACATCACGTGTCTCGGATCTCGAATGCCGTCAATGAATGTGTCAATTTTTAGCCTTTCCATATAATCGGCCGATGTACTGGTATGCGCTAGATGTACTAATCGCTCGATTGCCGATGAAAATTCCTGAAGTCATTATACTCCCTTTTGGTGAAATGATTCTCCTCCCTTTCCCGCTTGTTGTTGATGCCGTACTTCCTATCCAGCGCCTTCATAATTTCGAGATAGCTGCTGCGCTCTTGTTGCGCAGCAGTGAATAGTTGTATTTTATGGAAGCTACGGTAAAAAATTTTGTTAATTAGTCTTGATTTATTATTTTTAAGTTTATCAATAAAATAATAGGATTTTAGGAAAATTGGTAAAGAAAAGACACTTTCAGAGGGCGAAAAAGCAAAGATCGAAGTTTTGAGGGAAGAATGATTCTCAAATCGTCAAATAGCGGACAGAATTGGTAGAGGGAAACCCGTTATTGGATTCTTTATTAGCGTAAAAAATTAAGGCAAAAACCGCAGTCGCTAACAATGCTACGAATCTTAAATTGAAAAAACTTCAAAAGAAACCGTCTTTGAATGCAATACGCAATAGATTTAGTACTAGATTAAGTACCGTTAAGTTGAGCGCGCTATTTCCTCATCCAATAACTCAATGAATTAGGGGCGTTTTATAATTTACTGATTGACTCCTCTATGTAGCCTCCAATTGCTAAGATTGCAGTATTATCTGAACATATTTGTTCCTTTTGTGCTAGGTAGGTCTGGTAAATATAGCAGAAACACTACTTATTGAACCCAGGAGACTTCCTTGGGGAATTCCATCCGATATTCTCTTTAGTTCGGATTAATCCTATTCATGTTTCATAAGAAAGTGTCGATCAGCTATAGATATGACTTTAAAATTTGGTAATACTGTTTCAGTGCCATATTTTATCGATGGCTTGGGAAGAAGTAACTTGAACATATTTTTGGTTTGTTTCAGTTGCATCTTCAATTAAAGTCTGTGATTCTGTGCACTTGATATATGGTAGAGTCTCTCTATTCTTTAATTTGCTTGTATCAACAAAATCACAACTTATTTAGAAGATGTTTTAAATTTGTATTTAGTCTGAACGTTTGCTCCTTTTCAGTTCGGATTTAGAAAAAAAGTACTTTGCTTAAATCCGTTGAACCTTCAACTATATCAAATCAACTGCTAATTGTACTCTCAACTCCCCAACTTAATCCCCAACACCCCACCTCAACTTAACTTTGATTATATTACCAATTCAACATCCAAGTCAGCCCAGAACTCAACTTGAAACGCAATCGCCACATCGACATGGTCCGAAAAATTAATTAAGTACATAAATTCAACTCAATGTAACCCTCAACTCAAATCTCAAATAAACACCCATCTGAAACCAGGACTCAACCCCAACTTATCCTAACTCAACTTTAACTCGATGCAAATCTTATCTCTCAACTGAATCTAACATTCAAATGAACTTTCATATAATTCCCCACCTGACCCTGAAATCACTTAATCAAAACACAAGAAGCTAACTTAATCCCAACTAAATAAACTCCAATTCAACTCCAGCTCGAGTCATATCCCAACCCTCAACTTAACTTCCAACTCAACGGCCAGCTTAATCCTGAAATCAACTCGATTCGAAAAACCACATACGAGTAAGAACTAAACCCAAATCAAATCCCAACTTAACTTCAAGTCAACCTCTATTCAAATCTAACTCGACTTCCAACTCAAGCTGCAAAAAATTCTTAACCCAACTCCAGCTCAGCCTTGTTCTCAACCTTCTACTGGATTCCCCTAAACCCCCAACTCTTATTCTAACCTTCAACACCACCCTCAAAATCAACCGTCAAATAAAATTACAACTGAACCATAACCCAGCTCTCTAGACAACCCTAAACTTAACGTTAAACGCAATCCTCAAATCAACATGGCAAAAAAACTTCACAAAAAAACTTCTAACTATCTCAACTGCCTTCAATTCCTAAATCAACACGGTTCAAAAAGTGCATGCGTCCATAAACTAAACTCAATCATCAAACCAACATTGCCCGAAAAACAAAAACCGAAAATCGAGATGCTCGTGTTCAATGAAAAATTCGAGATTTGGTTCGAAATTGCGGCAAAACGCAATTATGTAAAACATTTCGAGTTCTCCTAGTGAACGCTTACATAATCGAATTTTTTCGTAATTGTGGCTTTGAGAATTGCAGTTCTTCAAATTCGTAACTCGGAATGCGAGAGTGACTATTTTATTTATTCGCTTTCGCTTTAGTTTCTTATTCCTAGGCTTAAATCACTGGTTAACAAGATGGTCTACTTTCGCTGCAAACAATGAATCAGTCGGCATGGATTAATTCCGGGTCGATATACCACCACCAATTAAAATCTATTAGCACATCAAAGTGCAGGTTCGTATGAATTGTACACAGATTTCGCTAATGCCTTTACAATCTGAATCATTGGCTATTGTTTAATAAGCTTAATCGTTAAAATGCTTGATGTTATGCTTTTAGGGTCTCTATAGGTTTTATATATGGTATACCAGAGAATCTTTGGTATACTTAAGGGATCCATGTATAGGAGTTTGTTGTTATTTTTCTTAAGAATTACTTATGTCTCAGAATGTAGATAAATGTCAAGTTGGTGATGTTGTATATTTAGGAAACCCTTGGTCTGATTTCCATAATTTATTCATTACCTCCAGCTGTGATTTGACACTTAACCTCTCACTGTCAATAAAGCTTACTTTAAATTAGAATTTATCAAATTACTTACTACTTTCATGAAGAATAACTTTTAAGTCTATGTGTACATGATTTGCGAGGACGGCTTACTGAATATTCCAGAATTATAACGTTTTAATTCTATTCCCTCGACGTAACTTACCTTTGGATCATTTCGTATGGCAGAGAGTACATTGACGTACAGTTTCCAAGTTCCAAAATTTTTTGAATTCACCGCAGTGGCCACAGAAACAGTTTGGCGGAAAATAAAAAATTCCAAATCGGACAATTCGTTCTCGAGATACCGTGGGCATAGACATTCTTCGGTACAGGTGGTTGCGGACCAAAGTCGGTTCAAAAACTGCATGCGTACAACCCCAAATAAATTCCCAATTGAACCGGTGAGTCAATTTAACCAACCTAACTCAATTTATCACAGTGTGGGGTTCTATTGGCTAAATTTGGGGCAATAGTGAACTCGATTTGGTAGCTTGTTAGAATTTTGTTTAGAATTAATAAATATATTGCCTTCCTGTAGTTAAAAATGGAAAAAATTCTTTTGGTTAAGTTTAAGCTGGCCCTAAAAATTTGTTATATTCGTATAGTTAGGGGTCTTATGGACTACCTGAGAGGTAGCCAAATGGATCCCTTAATCTTAAACAGCAAATTTTTTTACAAAAGCGGTTTATTTTGGATTTAAAATTCTAAGGCGGCTGGCTGCATGTTTAACATATAAAGATATCGATAAAACATTTTGGCAATCATCAAAAGCCTAAGTATTTTGCCGCGTTTGCATGTAGAATTGGTTGCGAATTCAGTGTAACATAGATTTAGTACCGTTGTGTTGACCGCATTATTTCTTCGTCCAATAACTCAATGAATTAGTGGCGTTTTGTAATTTACTAATTGACTCCTGTATGTTGTCTCTAATTGCCAAGATTGCAGTAACATCAGCAAATGTTGCAATAAGTATTTGTGACTTCTGGGTTAGGTAGGTCTAATGAAAGTACTAGAAAGACTATTGGACCCGGGGCACTTCCTTGTGGAATTCCATTCGATTTTCTCGTTAGTTCGAATTATTCCTCATCATGTTTCACACGAAAGTGTCGATCACCTAAGATATGAATTTAAAATTAGGTGATAATATATCGGAAGTTCTCTGGCTAGTTTATATTACAGGCCTCAGTGCCATACTTTGTCGAAGGCTTGATAAGAATGTACTTAAACATAATTTTTTATTTTCAAGTGCATCTTCAATTAAATCTGAGATTCTGTTCACTTGATCTATGGTAGAGGTCTCTCTACCTCTGAATTTTCTTATATCAACAAAATCAGAACTTAGTGCAAACAAAAATATTAAAATTTTAATTTAATTTTAGTCTGAAAATTTTAGAAATTCTGAATAAATAAGTTTTGATTTAACAAGAAAATGCTGCAAAAAATCGGCATGTTCCAAATTTGTATTAGGTCTGAAAATTTTGCCTCATTTCGGTTCTGATATAGAGAAAAAAACTTTTCTTAAATCTTTTGGATATATGTAATAAAAAAAATATTGGCAGCGTAAGTTCCGATTTTGATAAAAATGTTGCTTAAATTTAGAATGTTCTAAATTAGTATTTAGTCTGAACCTTTTGCTTTGTCTAGGTATTAGAATCAATTTCACCTCTGCCACCTTTCACTTTATTCGTCGTAATTTTGTTTAAACTCTGCATTGATCACTTGGAGTAATTTTCGTAAAATTTTTCTAGTAGTACTGTGATGATCTCGAGGTTTCATCGAGAAACCTTTGGCTTGTCAGTCATGTTTTCCTTTCTCAGAACTTTTTAATTTAAAAGAATTATTTGGCGTAAATAAATTTTCATGTTAATCTGGAATTGCTGTTTATTATTTGACCTAAATCCACAAAGTCACGGGAGTCAATATGATGTAAAGAATGACCCAGACCCAGACAATTAAACAGTGACTGAATCAAAAGCGGCTAAATGACTGATTTTACTGAAAAATGAAGAGTATTTAGGTTGGGAATGTGATTAGGAGATTTGTTTGAGCTTAAATTACCACCACCAAGTCAGCCACCAACTCAGCCCCCAACTCAGCCCTCAATTATATCACCAATTCAGCCTCAAATCAACTTTCTACTGAACTATCAACCCAATCCCCAACTTAACCCCCAACACTTATCCTCAGCTTAACCCTAATTCTATTGTAACTCAGTCCAGAACACAACTCAAAAACCCCAGCTCAAATCCCAAATAGAAACTTAAGCTGAACCCCGTACTCAACCCCAACTTACACTAATTCAACTTTAACTCGATGCAAATCTCACTTAACAGTCAATGTAACATTCAAATGAACTCCCAAATAATTCTCAAACTGAACTCCGCACTTAATCATAACTCAAGCTAACTCTACCCCAACTGAACTCCATCTCAAGCCATATTCGAACCCTCAATTCCCAACTCAACGGAGAACCTACATGCGAATATGAATTAAACCCTAAATTCGACCCCCAAATTAATTCGCAACCGAACTCCGAACTGAAACCCAATTGAACTTCAAATCAATCCCTAATTAATTCTTAACCGACTTCCAGACCCCCCTAAACCCTAAACTAAACTCAACGCTCAAAACTTAGCTTCCCTTAATGAATCAACCCTCAAATAAATCTCCAAATGAACCTCTCAACACAAACTCAACACTTTACTCGACCATAACTCAAACCTCTATTCAACCATATGTTTAATGTCCAACACAATCCTCAAATCAAAACGACAAAAAAACTTTAACCAAACCCACCCCCAACTGAAACCCATTACTTTACAATAAACTCAGCCATCAACTCAACTCCAAACTCAACGCCCCATTCAATCGCAAAATGGACGTGGGCCGGAAAAATATATGAGTACCCTCACTCAACCCAAACTCAACTCCCAACGTTGTCCTCAATCCCTTAATCAACAAAGTCCGAAAACTGCATCCGCCCATAAACTCGACTCAACCCTAACTCAACATTCGATTCAACCCCCGCTCAACCCTCAAATTTCCGCTCAACGCTCAACCCTCTACAAACCCCAAACTAACCCCGAACTAAACCACTGACTCAACCTCAACTCAAACCAACTCTGTATAGTCAAATTCAATGTTTAATTCAACTCTCATATCAATATGGGTTGTACAACTTTATTCGTATATGAACTGAATTCAAACCAACTCATGCTAACAAATGTATCCCTCAATGAAACCCACAAATAAATTCACAACTGAACTGCTCACTAAACCAAACGCAACTTCAACTCAACTGCAACTCAACCCCAACTCGACTCAAACCAGCAAATATAAAATGTTGCTCAGCTTTGATCGACAACCACATGGTAATACGGCGTGCGAATAACCACGTGGTTTTGGGTCGAAAATCTTTTGAATTCTTTGCATTGGCCACAGAAACAATTTGACGGGCATACGATGTACAGGCATCCTTGGGTTCAGATGGTAGCGGACCGAAGTTCAACACCATCCAAAAACTGTTTGCGAACCTGAACTAAACCCAAAACAAATCAAGCTAATTTCCAACTCAACTTCAGCATAACCCAAAGAAATTTCCAGTTAAACCACTGACTCAACCTCAGTTATGACCAGTAATGGGTTCTATTGGCTAAATTTGGGAAAATTGTGAACTTGGTTTTCTTATTAGAAAATTGGCTTTTGTATAGATTAAAATGGAAAAAATTCTTCTAGTTAAAAGTCATATTGATTATCTCAGATATGTGTAACAAATTGGCCCTGGAGCCAGCATAACCTTGACCAGCAAAATTTCTTTTCATTTTTAACTAAGGGAGGCAATTCATTTACTGATGTAGCGAAAATTATAAAAGGGTGAAAAGTTTTACCAAGAGGTAGCCAATAGAACCCTCTGCTACATAAAACAATTCAATTTTAATTAGGTTCGAGAAAAAAATTTGCTCTTGTTGTCGGCTGGGATAACTTCACAGTGGTTTCTTGTGGATTTAAAATTCAAAGGTGGCTGCTTGTTTAACATATAAAGATTTCGGTATAACAATTTGGCAATCATCATCTCACTCATTGATTGGAGGATAAAGAGTTCTTAACAATTTAAATCTATTCTCAACTAAAATTAGTCATTGCGAACTCAATAAGCATTAGAATTGGATATAAATAATTTTCAAATTGATTAACAATTATTCGTGGTAATATAGCGAAATTTTATTAATCACCATCATGAACTATACATACAAAATACTAATATTTTTGTAGACCGTACAAAATTAGAAAAAAAAAAATATTCAGTTAGTAAGAACTAGTGGCTTAGATAAGTTATCTGATTTTTTATAACCTATATAAACATTTCTTGAAATTTATATTTACACTTACCTGTCTCTAATTCTAATAAAAACACAGGTAGATTAGTCATAAATACGCGAAAAAAACACGTTTCTAATTCTAAACAAAAATTTTTTTACTTTTGTATTGCTGCTCTCTTTGCTGCTTTCATATTACTCATTTGGCCTGGAATTTTTCTAACCAGCATGAATAATAAATTTGAAATTTCACCCCATCCATCATCAAACAAATTTATGTATGTATGTTCAACGTGCGGTTTGCAAAATAAATACTACGAGTATTTTGGACTAAAGTGATTTCACAAAATGTTTCTGTCTTACGTACTCTACTAACGTAATGTGGTTGGGATTTTTTCTTTGGATTTACTACTTAGATAAATACTAAAATTTCGCAACAGCATTCAAAATTATGTGGATCTAATTTTAATAACTGTGGGGACGCGTATTATAGATTCTAGAACCGAAGCATTTCTCAGAACCGGTTTTTCGGTGCTAGAATTTTTTAAACCCGGGTACCCGGTTCTGGAACCAGTTCTAAAAATTGTTAAATCAAAAACAATTAAAAAATGTAATAATTTAGAAAAACGTTTTAAATCCATTTTTATTAACAAAAAATCAAATATAAATTCAATAACAAATAAATTCGAAATTGGTAGAATATATTTTTATATTTTGGTTCCTAGCTTCCCCTTTACTTTCCTGCTTTCATTTTAAAATGTGATCTGAGGAAGCACAAAATATCCAAACTTTTGTCGTTTAGCCGTGACCGAATTTTGGTGGCAATTTTTCCACAACCAGAAAATACGCGATCTGATTCCACGCTGGTAGGTGGTATTGAATTAAGGCTATCATAGCACCTATCCAGATTCTTTCCACGATTACCCTCAACTTCAAAAATAGTCAATTCTTTTTTTATAATATTTTTGGTTCTTAATTGCGGAGTAATCGTGGAATTGACTTCCTTGTGAATTGCCCTATCGAGTTTTTCTTCCAAAGACAATCCAATTTCGTCAACAACGACATCATTTTCTGAGTCAGATTCAGATGACAGATTGCTGCTGTGTGGTTTTGATATGTCAATAATCATGGACAAAATCGTCTTGTTGCTTAGACGTGCAAACTTTAATGGGGAGTCTAGCTCTAATTTTCCAGAGCAATAATCTTGTTTGCATGTATGCAAATATTGCAGCAAACTTGCTGCATTAGTTCCCCGTTCATTCATTCGAAGGGTAAGCGATTCCTTCATTTGAAGAGCCAATTCATTGCTGCCCAAATTATCGATTATGAAGGTAATGGTTGCATCAGCTGATATTAATGTTGCATCACGGCGACATAGTGCTTTCGCAGCTAGCTTTATAGGTGCAAGCGTTGTCACCAAAATACTAATCATGTCCCATTCATTTTCTTCAAACGAAATTGTTGAAAGTATTATAGTATTAAAGTATTATTATATATATAAGTATTATTATATATATTTAGTTGAATTGAAGAATTTTAAAATGCTGTTTTTTACTTTATAAAAACGTTCTAGCATAAGATAAAGGCTGTTCTATCGTGTCTTTACGTCAATCAATAGTTGAATTTCTTTTCCAAATTCTTTTTTAACGTATTTTTGAAGAATGTCATCGTTTTTTGTTGGTGATCGACGAAACAACTTCACTATAGTTCTTACTTTACGTATTAATGGATACAGCTTATCTACCAGTTCTTCTGATTCATCTTCGGTGCAAACAATTTGAAATCCGTCATCTTGATCTTCTTCATCTTCATCACCTGAATCGCAGCCATCGTCATCATCATTCACTTCTTCATTTGGTACGGATTTAGGTTTTTTGTAAAGGACATCCAAAACTCCTAGATGGATAGCATATGCCAAGCATAGTTGCTGCTCACATGAAACTGAAAGTAATTTTCCAACTTTTTGCATCACTGCGGCACCATCCGTCGTAATGCAAACAATGTCTTCGTGTAAGTTTAATCCAAATAAATCCAGCTTTTCTTCAATAAGTTTGATACAACTTTCTGCCGGCAAAGATCCACGTACTCGAGCCAGTCCCAAATTAAAAAATGTACACTTAATATGCGCATTTATATTCAAATAACGCCGGTTCTTAGACGAAGTCCATTCAAAAGAGAGGCTGAAACGTTTACCTTGAGATTTCAAGTCTTGAAATTCAATCTTGTACTTTTGTTGCAGAATTTTCCCATATTGCATTACCATGCCTCGAATTGTAGTAGCCGATTAATGGTATATCAAAACCATGAGCCATCAGTAATTTCCGCATCTCGACTGAAGTTATAAAAATGTTGAATGGTAAACCATCGCTAGCCGTCATACGAGCTAGTACAGCTTCGAGGGAGTTGTCATCACGAACAGTGAGGTAGTTTGTAATCGATGTTTTTTGTAATCGCTTTTCTGGTGGTGCTGCTTGTGTTGTACTTTCAGGTGCGGGTCTCTTTACAGGTTTTGTAACAATATTGTGAATCGATAACATGTGCTTATGGAGAGAACTTGTTGTTCCACCAGATGTCTTCAATTTTTTCACACTTTTTGCACATGTCACACTCACCTGAAGTGTCACGAATAAAAAGACTTCCACACTGGAGTTTTTTGAATGAGTAGTTGGCTGCACTTTTGGATAAAGTCTTTTTTTTTTTCCAATTTATTTCAGTCGTGTTTGCAGAATTTCATCATAATCGGTTAAGAAACGGCTCAGTCCTTTCTAATTGGCCATTTTCTATAAGTCTATCTAAAATTCATTTTAGAATCCCATTTATATCGTACGCACTGAATTCCATCAAAATCTGTAAGGAAATCACCAAATCCCTTCCTAATCGGCCTGAATTTCACTTCTATTGATGGATAAACTTTTATAAGGGATATTTAAACTTTCTACATTCAGATCTAAGAGAAAATCGGAAATCAGAGACATGCCAATCCCCAATTAGGCTCTTAAACCGAGGTTTTACTGTGATATATGGTTCCTATGCCGTTATATAGTTAACCCAGGGCACGGCCGTAACACGCATATACACCTTCAGCGAAAATAGTGAAAACAGTATTACCGTTCGCTACAATAGGCACCGATGCAATGATTTGGCAAAGTTTCAATGATGTCCATAGCAGACCGTGATTTTGAGAATTTTAAGGCTAATTCCGAGTCAAATTATGGTCGTATTTTTAAAATGGAACGTAAATTAGGTTTGAAGTCCTCCAATCTAAACTAGTTTTCCGGAAAAGTGATTCAGTTTCTGACAATAATTCATCCATTAGAGGTGTGCTTGTCATTCCCAACACCAAAAATGTTGAGTTGATTTGTGTGAAACATGCGAACATTATCGCTGACCCTAAGCATTTTTGGCAATTTATTAACTTTAAAAAAATCTACCATGACATTCAACGATCATTCTTCCAATGATCAGAAAATTATTGCTGACCAGTTCAAGAAATATTTCAGTCAAGCTTTGACTAATAAGGATTTGAGCCTAACGCAGACTACTTCATATGAATGAATATGTTGAATTATCTCTGGTATCCAATCACACTGATCATGACACTGTTTTTCACAAAATTTAAAAACTGATGGATGATTTTACATCTGGTCCCGATCCATAGTGGGGTCGTTTGCCAAAATGATGGCTAAAATACGTAAAATCAAGTAATTGATCTGAAACTCCCTACTCGTGGGTTTTTCTCTAACGACACTTACAAAATTCGGATGATTAGTTGGATCTCCGGTACCAAAGAATCTTTATTCCTTGTCGAAAGTAAGGGAAGCCCAACGAACTTGATTATCTGAGACTGAATTATGGATGGGACGACAAGTTACTAACGGTGATAAAATTCCCTAGATGGATATTTGCAGGTCAATCAAGGCTCTCACCATGCCAAAGTGGGAACTAAATGTCGCTATATTAGTAGTGCGAATGATTAAATTGGTGTTAAAATCCATCTATTTGTATATAGATTCGACGATTGTACTTCAATGGATTTCGAAACTTTCGAAAATTTTAAACACGTTCCAAGCGAACTAAGTTGTTGCTCATATTATGACTCCTATATACTAATCGTCACCAATGGCATTTTGTACCAACCAATGAGAACCCAGCCGATAAAGTCACCAGAGGTGTGACTCCCGAAATGTTCATAGCAGATGAAATGTGGATTAAAGGTCTCCACCTATAAAAGAAACGGAAGATTGCCACCAGTCAATTCCAACATTATTTCCATTTCTCAGGGGTTTAAAGTTATCAAAAAATTATGTCTTAAATATTCAAACATATAACAACCTTAACTCGTATTTTAGCATTCTTCCTTCGATATAAAGAAAATATCCAATGTTTTAAAATGAAATTCATAATAAAAATGTACATTGCCGGACACAAATTGGTGCTCTCCTAAAGCAGCGTTTCGCCATCCCGACGTATTTATGCTTCACCTCTAGATGCTTTAATACCAAGCAAGAGCAGCAATTTATGGGTCAGTTACCATGATGTCGGGTCACTCATTCAGCGAGACCGTTTATCGAGGATGGTATCGATTTAGATGGACCCTTTATACTAAAAACGTTCAATCGTTACCGCGTCACATTTGTAGGAGGAAGTTGCAAGGTTAAACAACTTCATGACCAATTCCTGAGTGAAGTCCAAGAAAACCAGTTAAAAGCTTGGTGCACCGCCTACTAACCTATGAGGTGTTCCCGACTGCTCTACCATTCTTGGGATGGGTAGTTATAAATATTGATTCTCTAAGGCTAACAATTTTATGATGTAGATTCTAATATTCCAATTGCTGGTTGTACCAATCATCGGAGCGATATCGTAAATACGATAAGTAAATATTTACGATAAGTAAATATTTTTTTTTTTTGATTGATACATTTCGTTGTAAATTGTCATTTCATCATTTTACTCGCATATTTAAGCGGCAGCGCACACAATTTTTTAAATTTGAAATTTTAGCACAGTTAATTTTTTTTTAATTGTATGTGCTAACTATTTTGTTGCTTTTGTGATTATTTTTTTGTTTGGTGATTTTTTTATTACAATGCAGCGTTCCAGAATCGAAATTCGAAGAATGCAATCTAGAGAACGTCAACGTCGACATCGAGCAAATCTTACCGATGAACAGCGGCTCGCCAGTACACAAGAGAATACAAACGCTAGGCGTAATCGAGGTAACCCTTCAAATTTTATTCAGATTTTCCGAAATAATTATAATGAAAATAATTGTGAGGTATCTGCACTCGGAGAAATGGTTGAATGCTGTTCACATTGTAACGCAAAGTTTTGGGATTCCGAAAAACTAAGCACGAGTACAAGGTCTGAAAAAAAGTTTTCAATGTGTTGCCTGGGGGGTAAGGTAGAGTTGCCATTATTACCGCCGGCACCTACTTTTTTGGAAAACCTTTTGAATGGTACAGACAATCTTTCAGGTGTTTATTTTGCAAATATTAGAGCATTAAATTCATCACTCGCGTTTACATCTGTTGGAGTTAATTTTGTTAAAAATTTAGCAAATGGGCAACAAGGTGTGTATACTTTTCGTATAAATGGAGCAGTTCACCATAAATAAAGGTCATTAATACCTAACTCCAATGACCGACCAAAATTTTTACAAATGTACATATATGATACTAATAATGAGTTAGAAAACCGTCATAATAATATGCCATTTCTAAATCGTCAGTTATTGTCCGAGTTGCAACAAATGCAACATGAAATGAATCCATTTGTTCAACAATTTAAAATTGCATCTGAAATGGTTGCAAATAATAATCTAAATTTTACTATTCGATTACCGGAAAATCATTCGATTGACCGAAGATACCATAATATTCCTGCACCCAGCCAAATAGCTGTTTTATTGCCCGGTGATGGTAATGAGACTTACGCTCCAAGGGATATTATTTTAAAAACTACACAGGGACCATTGGCGCGAATAAGTGAAATACATCCATCATACGATCCACTTCATTATGTTTTACTATTTCCCACTGGTGCTATAGGTTACCATTCGCAAATAGAATATGGTAATCCAACCGCCAGGAAAGTTTCACTTAGGGAATTTTATGCATACCGACTAATGTATAGGAATGAAAAGGAAATTTTACATCGCTCCCGTAGACTTTTTGCTCAATACATTGTAGATTGTTATGCAAAACAAGAAGCTATAAGACTACTTTTTATTAGAAACAACCAATCAAATTTACGAGCAGAAGTTTATCAAGGAGTTCAAGATGCCCTTAATGAAGGAGATGGTGATGCAGCGACTATTGGAAAAATAATGATTTTACCATCCTCTTTCACTGGCGGACCCCGCCATATGCACCGTCTGTTTCAAGATGCTATGTCTATCGTTAGGAAATTTGGAAAACCATCTTTCTTCATAACATTTACAGGAAATCCAAACTGGGATGAAATTAAAAATGAACTGTTACCTGGCCAATGTCCAAATGATCGACCAGATCTTATTTGTAGAGTATTTCGCCAAAAATTGAAGGAATTTCTCTATGATTTACATAATCGCCATGTATTAGG
This sequence comes from Tipula vernalis, assembly GCA_958295665.1. Classification (NCBI taxonomy): domain Eukaryota; kingdom Metazoa; phylum Arthropoda; class Insecta; order Diptera; family Tipulidae; genus Tipula; species Tipula vernalis. The sequence goes on from OY282559.1 coordinate 377,473,195, forward strand.
AAAAGTTATTGCTTTTGTATACGTCATAGAATTTCAGAAACGTGGCATGCCACATTGCCATATATTAGAGATATTAGATGAGACCAACCGTATATATAATGTTGATATGTATGACCAAATTGTATGTTGTGAAATACCTAATTTGGAAACGGAACCAGCTTTGTACAATATTATAACAAAGGTAAATTTGCATGGAACATGTGGTGCTGAAAATCCAAGTTCACCGTGTATGCAGGAAGGGAAATGTTCAAAGGGTTTTCCAAAAAATTTCCAAGACTCCACAGCGTTGGATAAAAATGGGTTTCCTTTATATAGAAGACGAAACAATGGAGTTACTTACAAAAAACGTGTAAATGGTTTTGAATATGACAATCGTTGGGTAGTTGGATACAACAAACATATGTCCAGAAAATTTAGCGCACATATAAATGTCGAAATTTGTTCATCAGTGTCAGCAATCAAGTATTTGTATAAATATATTTATAAAGGCAGTGACCGTACCTTAGCTGAGGTAAGAAATATTGACGAAATTCAACAATTTATAGATGCCCGTCACATAGCTCAAGAAGAATGCGCCTGGCGAACATTAGCTTTTGAAATGTAAGATCATTTTCCGGCTGTTTTTATACTGGCTTTACATTTGGAACAGCAGCAACAGGTATATTTCCGAAATGATGCAACACACAATCAATTACAAAATTTAAATACGGCATCCACTTTGACCATGTGGTTTCAAAAAAACAGTGAGGATGTTGACGCACGGCAATTTACTTATTTGGACTTTGTACACCATTACGTTTGGAAGAACAAGAAGTGGGAAAACAGATTGAGAGGTTTGAATAATATAATTGTCCGAATAAGGTCTGCTTCACCAAGAGAAGGCGACGTTTTCTACTTGAGAATTTTACTTCACCATGTAAAAAGGTGCCACAAGAGTTTTAGAGAACTTAGAAAATATGGTAATATTGTATGCGCATCTTACAAAGGAGCATGTATTGAGCGTGGATTACTAGCCGATGATTTAGAATGGACAAAATGTTTAGAAGAGGCATCCAATTTCAAAATGCCTATTCAAATGAGACAACTTTTCGCAATGGTGTTAATTCATTGCGAGCCTAGCCAGCCACAATTATTGTGGGAAAAGTTCAAATTAAGTCTTTGTGAAGATTTCTTGCACGAACGTCAGGTAATACATCCAAATGTGGAGCTAAATAGTTCTGATATAACTTCAGCTTTACTAGAAATAGAAAATTTTTTAAATCAGAATGGTTCTTCTCTTTCAAAATTTCCAGAAATGCCTAAATTGGATGTAAATATGATAAATACAAGTCGAATAATACAAGATGAAATGAATTTCATTTCGCTAAATGAAAGAGAAAAATATGAAACTAATTTTCGACTTTTTAATTTTGAACAAAAACATGCTTTTGAAATTATTATGTCATCTTTAGGTAAAAATTACGCTGGAACAAAATTGTTTTTTATAGATGGTCCTGGAGGAACTGGGAAATCGTTTCTGTTTAATACGTTCTTGAGAAAAATTAGATCAGAAGGTAAAATAGTATCAGCAGTAGCATCGTCTGGAATCGCTGCTCAGTTACTTGATAATGGTCGAACGGCTCACAGCCGATTTAAAATTCCACTTTGTATTCATAAAACATCAACATGTAGTATTTCATATCGTTCTGATATTGCAGAATTAATTAGAAAGGCAGAAATAATAATCTCGGATGAAATATCGATGGCAAACAAATACATTTTCGAAGCTGTTGATAGAACATTTAAAGATTTGTTGAAATGCAATGAATTCTTTGGGGGTAAAGTCATCGTGTTGGGCGGAGATTTCCGACAAATTTTGCCTGTTGTACTGCATGGGAGAAGATCAGATATCGTAAACGCATCTATAAAAAAATCATATATATGGGAAGGAGTTAAAAAAATAAAATTGTCAACAAATATGAGAGCATTGAATTCCAGAAATGGCAGAGAATTTTCAGAATATTTATTACGCATCGGTGAAGGAAAAGAGATTGCCAACGGTTCTAAAGATAAAATTCAAATACCTCAGGAACTAACGCTTCCATTAAATAATATGGAAAGCTTAGTAAACTTCATTTACTTTGAAAATTCCAATCAACTTAATAAATCAGCATTCTTAGAAAATGCTATTCTAGCACCTACAAACAATTATGTGGATTCCGTTAACACGTACATGTTAAATAAATTAATTGGTGACGAAAAAATATACTGTAGTGCTGATGAAGTCATTGCAGAAGATAACACAGTTATATATCCAACAGAGTTTTTGAATTCATTAGAAGTTTCCAGTTTACCACCACACAAATTAGTTTTAAAGGTTGGTTGTTCAATAATTCTCCTAAAAAATTTAAACCCATCAATTGAACTTAGTAATGGAACAAAATTGTTAATAATTAATTTTAAGCCCAATATAATTGAAGCGGAAATTTGTGTTGGTAGTAAGAACGAAAATCGTGTATTAATACCCAGAATTCCTATGATCCCATCGGCGACGGGAACTACATCATGTACTTTTAAGAGACGTCAGTTTCCTGTCCGAGTTGCTTTTGCAATGACTATCAATAAAGCACAAGGTCAAACCATCAACGAAGTTGGTCTTTTGCTTGATACACCGGTTTTTTCCCACGGACAACTGTATGTTGGAATGTCGCGCACTGGAATAAGAAATAATTTGAAAATTGTAACCGAAGAGAATAGGATTGTTAGAAATATAGTATTTAATGAAATATTTTTTGATTAAATATTTCAATTTGTTAATCTCTAAATATTCTTTCTATTAATTTAACTAATTTAAATTGAAACTTTTATGCATTCCAATTTTTGTTCATCTATTATAAATGTTGAATTTATTTTTTATCAGTATATGGTGTGTCACATCAGTAGTATTTTTTTTTTTTTTTTTTTTTTTGCTGGCGCTACATCCCATAGAGGGATTTTGCCGCTTCATTTTGAAGTTTCGTAATCATTTTTATAACGGATAATGAGTGATTGATTCATTGATCCTACATTAACCAGCCGTGATTTTTTCATCACCCGCCGGGAATCGAACCCGGGACCTCCGGAGCTTAAAGCAAGCATGCTAACTACTGTGCCACCGGGGCGGCTGTAGTATTTTTCATTGCAATATTTCATATTATTGATAATGTAGGGGCTGATTAGAATCGACAAGAATTTTTTTCGTCCCAGAATATCTATATGTTAACCATAATTTAATATATTTTTTGTGATGAAATAAAACTATAAAGCAAATTTACGTAGGAACGGGTAATCAACTAGTTATTATAATGATTAAACTTGCGTAATCCCTACATTAATTATTCCTTCAATCACTTAGGTTTTCTGGAACCGTTTCATGTGATTAATCAAATATTCGACAGGGGGTTTATCAGCCAAAATCGAAGAATCACAACATGCTTTATCAATGGAGCAAAGTAATGAGTTGAAGCCCGCGATTTTTAGTTCTGATAGTATAAAAAATTGTAAAACGATAGTTTTATCTCATTGGTGCGGGAGACGCTCGTCTGATAAAACAGGGTAATCAACTCATATTCCCTCTATGTTGTTACGCAACAGTAGAAATACCATACTAAGGAGAAAGAGTGTCTTGCATTTAATTTAGCTATAGAACGATTCCGCTCGTATATATTGTGAGTTTTTTTTAAAAATCCCAGGCTTTTATTTCGATAACGCTGCTAGATAGGAGACCATTACTGATAATGAAATTTGTTAATGGTCGAGGGGCACATCGAATAGTGACCTTCAATTCGACTTTGACTCCGACCTTCAAGGTCATTCGAAGATCAAATTGAATTTGTTTAATTGAAATCCATATTTTTGGCCCCGGATTCGAAGAAAACGTAAGATCTTACGTTCAGATTAGAACTTTAGCCTCTTAATTTGGATGACTTCTAGATGTTCAAGGAAAAATTAGTAGATAATATGAAATAATCAGCAAATAATAAATTTTATTGAGGAATAGTCTAACACTATACTAACTTGATAGTTAAAGGTCATTCCCCATGGATGATATGGATTATAACGGCTTCAAACCGTTCTGGTGGTATTTCATCTTTATAAGGATCTTGATATTTTGCGTTTAACCTTTGTGAGATTTTCCATTATTTCCACGTTCATCAAATATACATTGTGTCCCCTCCTATAATAAAAATATTTATAGGAAATATTTTTGTGTCCGCCTGACTTGAAAAATGTGCCGGCCTGACTTGAAAGTCAAAGCCAAATTTTCTGTTGTGGCATTTTTGTTGTTTTGGATGTTTTGATGAAATTTTTGTTACTGTTTCCTCCTTGAAATTCGAAGTGAAAAACAATAATACGTGTTTTAGAGCAACAGGTTTTCTGGTATTTGATACACTGAAAGCCCTGATTTCTGATAATTGACCTATCAGTTTATGTCTCAGTCAATTTATGAATTTTTTAGCAGAAAATCAGGCATCACAAAAGAAAAGGGCCAAATCGAGTTGTTATGTCTTCCATTCGCAATTATTTAAAAGATCACCATCGCGAATAGGATCGCGAAATCCATAACACTTACACTACTTACCATGAGTCATGATAGTGCAATTTACTTTGAAAGAATTTAGATGAAATTCAAAACCCAAGCAGTTGGATATTGGACAACTTCACGTCAGTTCAAATGGATAAATTTTCATTTAAAAGGTTTCTCTGAGAAGAAACTTATTAATTTCCATAGAAGAGATTTTAAAAGCCGACATACAAATTGAGTAACTGGAATATGTAACATCGCCTTACAGGTTTATTTAAGACCATTTACAGATTTGGAGTATTCAGTGACAGTTACGACTTGCTCCATCCTTTTTGAATGTAATTAGTAACTAGTAAGCTAGTATCAAGATTGTTTATTGCTCTGATTAAGATTAAGCACTCTTGCCTTATCACCCGAAGGTGCCTATCTTGAAAGAGGACCGTTGTTCTTAAAGCTGGTAGTCTGTCGTAAACAGTACACTTTCCAGCAATTCAGCTGCTGCTTCATGTAGCAATCTCTTAACGAGGCAGTAACGGGATACACGAGGCGATACCAACAATCACAACACCCCTTGTATGAATGGAGGACAATGTGATAAAACTATTTCCGAAAGCCTAGACAGTAACGACACCTTTCCCAAAATTAAGGGATATCCTCTTTATTGCGTTAAGAAAGTGTGTTTACACTCCTCCAGCATGATAGACACGATAAGCGCTTCTATCTAAAAATCGACCTACTATATGTTCATAGTGCAACATGGGTCCAGTCGAGCCGAACAGTGAAAACATTGTTGCCATTCGGTATACCAGGCACCGATATTAGGGACCGGTCGAATCGAATTATGAACTGCTTTGTACTGAAGCCGATGATCCATCTGATAATTGAGGAGATCACTGATTCGTTTCAACACTTTCCCGGTAATTGGTTATATTTAGCCTTGGCACGTCATTAGAAACAATAATGATGTCTCAAAAATAGTCCAATCCTCTCTTCTCAGAGTTATACTTCCCGCACAACGTAATTTGCAATACCTTATGGTATCTGAAATAATTAATTAAAAACAAGGTTGACCTTAATAAAATTAATCACAGACACGTTGTGTTTATCGAACGCTATTTATACATTTTTTATAATATTCCAATTATCTAAATAAATTATGTTACCATTAAACGTGCCTCAACACAAAACCTATAATGCATAATCTCGTCACCGCATATACAACACCAACATACTTACATACATATTAGATGTATAACATACGGGAAAAGTTCAATAACACGCGGCTCATCTCCTCTTTATTTTATAACAGTCACCCGTTTTCTACAATGCGTAGTTCAAATTAAACATCTCCCCCGCCCCACACTTCCCCCAAAAAAACACAAAAACCTAAAGTCTTTTATTTTTCTTCACCGTATTCTTTTCCAATTTTCCACATAAAAGAAAATCTACTTTACAAAATACCAGTAAGACAACAACAACAACAACCATAATATTCAATAATAAAATATAAAATGAAAAATGTACTGTGTGCGAGGGGGGTTGGATTCGTATTGTGGTAAGAGAAAGAGTTGGGTTGGGATATGATTGTGTGCTCCACATACCACACATTGTATTAATAAAAACCATCAAACTCTCGTACATCGAACGAGCTGAGCACAATAGAATGATGATAAAAAAAAATCGAATATTGGCAAAAGAGGGATATACGATACCGATGATTCTTTTTTAGATTCTCTTGTATACATGTATATAACGGAGTATACAGCACAAAAAAAACCGTATAACATTTGGGAAAGATTGGTTCAAGGCCGATGACGGTCAAGGCTATTCACAAAGTTGTATTACCCTTGACGAGAAACGAACATGTTTTTGTTGTATGTATTTGTGAGTTTGCGTATTTTATTATATATAAAAAGAGAGAGAGAGAGAAGGGGTGAGTGATACAATAAAGAGAGATACTGTATATGAAAAAAGCTTTCTTTTAATACTTTTGATAAGGTATTTGGTTTAGGAAAATATAAAAAGCTCTCTTAATATTATTCTTGTTGTTTTCAGTGTGTGTGTGTGTGTGTATATCTTTATATATAATCGGCTTGTGTGTGATGTAATTTAACAAAATGTTGTTTGCCGTTTTGTATGGGTGTTACTGTTGTTGTTGTCGTTGTTAATATAAGGGTGGAAAATAGATTGAAGGTCAATAGCTTGAACTGGGGTTTCATTTCATTATTATTATGATTATTTTTTTTATGTGCTTTTTAAGGAGGGTAGATTCGCTCGTCCTTTATTATTTTCGTTTTTTTTTTCGTTTTGGGTTAGAATTTATTTTTGGAAACTTTTTTTGGCGTTTCATCGCCCCCGTTATTCTTCTTCATCTATCTCATCGTGCAGGTTGCTAAGAATTTTGTATTAATCATGATGATGGAATGATGAACTTTTATTTTATTATTCATTTCTTGGCTTTTGGTAATAATCTGTTTTGCCTTACTTAACGTATTCTTCATTTGATGATAGATGACAGTTTCAATGTCATTTTTCGAATATCATTAATATTGCGTATTGTGATTACGAATAGTTTATTACTTGGAAATTAGAATAAAATGAACCAAAAATACAAAAATGTATTTTTATTCAGTTCTGTGTTAGTTTGTTCGGCGAATCGAAATTAATGACAAATTGGTAATAATATGTAACGAATATAGAATGATGGGAAAATAATGTTTGTATGTAAGCACGTTGTATGTGTCATTGGTTTTGACATTGAACTCTTATAGATACATTTAATACCAACGTATGTGTACTAAGTAGAGATACAGAAATAAAAATAATTTGTTCAATTATGGTTTCAATGACAATCACACCCATTATTGGAGTGGGATGGATTTTCGAATCAGGTGCGGGGGTGTAGTATTTTTTACTTTTTGGTTAGAAAATTTCAGTTCATATACAATTTTAATTAAACGTATGTGCTATTGCTTAAACTTGTCTAAAGAAAACATATTTGGAAAATAAAGGATTGAATTGGAGTATCGAGTTCAACTACCTTGCCAGGTAAAGGGCAGGTAAAAAGGTGATGCCAATAAAACCATATTGGCTAATTTTAATTATTTCTTGAACGAATAAATAATTTAAACCACTGTTTTAATGGACGAGTATTAACTAGTTCTAACTTTTATTTCACAGTTTTAGTGATTTACAGTTTTAACTTTATTTGATTGGGCTTCATTCAAAAGCTTTCGTTTAATAAAGAAAATATTTCATTTAACGTTGGAATCAGTTTTTGACTACGCGGTCAAATTGATTCTTTCAGCATATTACGGTTTGAAATACTGCTTTCTGATTTAGAATTATAAAAATTCTTACGTATGCATTCGTCATGAGTTGAGTTCGGATTTTTTTGTAAATACATTTAAGTAAACTTGTTTAAAGGGTTTTAACATAAATGGAGGTAGGTGGAAAGGGGGTCTTCGAAATTTAAATAAGCATTGCTAAGCGACGGTGACAATCACTTAAATTTAAAAGTTTTTAAAAGAATTTTATTGTTCATTACAAGCGCCGAAATTATGAAATTTACAGAATTTAAAGAATTTGTGGAATTATTAAAATTTCTAACATTCATCGAATTTATAAAACTTGCACAGTTCAAAAATGTATAACATGTATGATATCTATAGAAATTAGAGAATTTTAGACAAACAAAAATTTGGCAAAACAATTTGATTTTGTTGCATAAATTATAAGCGAACTCTTAAAAATCTGTCAGTTAAACCATTTATAGAACTCATAGAATCTACAAAATTTTAAAAAAATTATAAAATTCGTAAATTTATAAAATTGATAGAATATAAAAAATTTATGACATTTTAATAATTCATAGAATTTATAGACTTATTAAAATTTATAAAATTTATAGAATTTATACGATTTAGACAATTTAGAGAAATTACTGAATTTGTAGGCTTTACAAATTTCATAAAATTAATAGAATTTATTGAATTTTCAGAATTTATTTGATTCATAGAATTCATAACATGGAGACATTAAAATTTATAGAATCTATTGAATTTATATATGCAATGTTAAAGCTGCGGTGTTTGGATCGGAAGGTACTGATATACAACTGTAACCCCCTTACGAGAGTGCAGAATCCATGGGCCGACCCACCTTTCATGTCAGCACTATAGTTTGGCATGAAGCAATGTAATGTGCAGGTGGTTTATACAAAACGGGTCTATAGCTATTCGTTTTCGATTTGTCTAATACTGCTTAAAGTAGGACGGTTAAAGTAAACTGTGAGAGAGTTGGGGCATTGAGCCCCAGAACAGATTGCATTAATATATGCAAACATCTATCTAATCAAAAAAAAAAAAAAAATTAAAAAATTTAAAAAAATTTATAGAATTGACAGAATTTAAAGAATTCGAAAACTTATTAAAATGTGTAGAATTTTTCGTAAAACAAGAGTTATAACATTTATAGATTTAAAGAACTTATTAAATTTGTAAGCTTTATAAATTTCAAGAAAACAATAGAATTGGCTGAATTTTCAGAATTTATCTGATTTATTAAATTTATAAAATTAATAGAAATTAAAGAATTTATAGAAATATTAAAATTTATTAAATTTATTAAATTTTGGAAATTTACAGAATGCAAAGAATTTAAGAAATTATGGAATTTTAAATATAGGTCAAATTAAATTTGCAGAATTTACAGAACTGACAAACTTGAAGCAATTTATAGTACCCATCTATCAGATTCAAAGGGAAATTTGTAATTTTATAGAATTTATAAAGTTCGAAGACTTTATAGAATTTGTCGTATAACAGAATTTAAAAGATTTAATAAAATTTAAAGAACTTACTGAATTTTTAGGCTTTATAAATTTCAAAGATTAATAAATTTTAGAGGTTTTATTGAGTTTAAAGAAGTGAAAAACCATTAATTCTTTATGGAAAAATTAAAATTTATCAAATTTATTGAATTTTTAAAATTTGTATATTTCAAGGAGATTTAGAAATTATGGAATCATTAAGGTAAGTCAATCATTTTTAAAATATGTTATCATTTGAATTTGTAGAATTTATAGAACTGTCATTCTTGAAACAGTTTATAGGACCCATAGGATCGGCTGGCAACATAAATCTCCATTTTACAACTATTCATAACCCAATATTTTTTTCAGCAAGTATTAATAATTTAGGATTAACAATCAATGAATATTTATCCTGAAATAATCATGCATCTAAAGTAATTTCAGTGACTAAGCATACTTTGCAAGTTTCATTTAATAATGCCATCAGATATGTTTACAATCCTAATCGTTATGATCATGTCTCAGGTTTCGCCAAATCTATTCTTGGACATTATCGGTCCTTGACTTTTAGGATGGTTTCATTTATTTTCGTATTGATAAAATTTCGTGAACCAAAAGATCTATATATACTTTCTACATTCTATATATACAGAATGTACTGTGCGTTATATACTAGCGAATCATACTAATTCAGATAAATTCTCTTACAATTTTTTCTTCTTCACGACATTCACACAGCAATTTTAATGTATCGTATCAAATGGTTAGTATTTCTTTTCGACACAATTAGCAAATAAGAATACATCTGCAAAGTAAATACATAAATTACAAAAATAACGATGCTAAATTCAGTAACGTATACATAGAAGTGAAATTTCAAGCTTAATATTTATTATGAGGAATTACAAAATCAAAGAAAATTATTTGCGATAATTCATTGCCAACAAATACCTAAAGGTTAAATAAAAAAATTATGTGGATCTGATCCTAGAGATTTTGCCAATTGTCAAGTTTTTATAAAATAAGCTCGCCGGGTCGGGACAATGGTTGGGTTCAATGATTGAATCAACCTATCCTTTGTCATGATGCTCACAAGTTTTCCCCCAAGTTAGATTTATAGAATACTTCGCCACGTACAGAAATCTGCCTATTTTGGGTTTTTGTTATAATCATACGCTTTGATTCGTGAAATTTGAAATGTAAGTTGGCTGATAGCTTCAAATAATCTCCAACGGTTTTTTTAAAGTCATAGACTGAACTTTCGTCTCCCAGGATAAACGTCGTTCCGAAAGTTGAATAAATATTTCTTTTCTATCTATGCGAAGATTCTATCAGATGATATGTAAGAATATCCTGCTATGGGTGATATAAATTCCACACATGTTATATTTAATGATGCTTTTGCAGCAAGCCAATTGGAAACCAATCCTACCTAGATGGAATTTTTATTCTGCCCGTCACAACCGTCACATACCAAATGAACAATAATGATTCCATCTAAGTATACTATAAATTGCATTGAATCATTGGATCATTTTCGATGAAAATTTTCCATCCAGTGGTATAGAAATACGTTATCTGTTATTAATTTGAATTGTCCAGTGCCAATGACCATCCCAAATAAGTAAAAATGTCTACTATAATATAATAATCAGCCTGATCGGGTATTTTGGGTAGAACCACGTTCTTTTGATAGTCAAATGAAACTGTGAGCAACTCATCCCTCGTTTCATTTAGAAATTTAAAGAACGATTTTGCACGCAGTTTATGTACTCGATATTCAACCATTAGCTTATTTTGCTAGATGTTTCTATCTCCAATTTTATTTGTTCCTTGAAGCATAAAACACGTGAAATCTTGTGCAGAAAATCATAAGAGACCTGCGTTTCAGGATGTACGATTTGATACTGAGTTAGTTCCCCGACAATAGTGCAGCTCGATTATTAATATTCGGAAATTTAATTTTTCGGAAATGTAGCAATATTTTCCCAATTCCCAATTCCCAGCGAATAGTCAGAATCGGGCCACTGGTATCGTTTACAAATTAACATCAGTAAGTTGAGTTCAACAACCTCCAGTTTAACAAAAAAAGAAAAATCATCAAAATTTCAAGGACATTCTTCTTAACAGCAGAATCAACAGCTACTCAGTAAGCCATATACATCTAGCTACAACACTATGATAAGTTTGAATTAAGTTGCCGCAATCAATCACGTTTGAAGCAAGGCGAATTCTAAATAAAACAATCGTCGCAACAATATTGAAACGGGTGAGTTGTATGTTTAGTTTAGCGTAATTTTTCATTCGTTTGCTCCATTTTCTTTTTTGTTAATTTTTTTTTTTTTATCGTCATATTTTCGAATTTGTTATTACATTCGATTGCTTCATTGAAATTTTTCCTACTTTTCCACAAAGTCAAAAGAATCAATACTGACGGGTACAGATTCAACTTTGCGATAGCTCATCTACCGGTGGATGTCATCGTTTTGGTATAAGTATAGTTCGTAACCTACCGGAAAGGAATAAATACGACTTAGCGATGAAGTTATTTAACGGCGATCCATGTCAAAGCAAGGGAGATAAACAATGAAAATTTTTAAGTGAAATAGAAATTACTCTTGCTAGTCTCCAAAAATTGATTGGCCAACTAACGTCCAAATCCAATCGAGAATTTATTAACCGGTGACAATCCAGCTAGTGCTTGAATAGTAGAGACCGGCGCTCTGGATCTCGTAATGAATCTAGACAAAGAAGTAGTTACTGGTTTTGCTGGTACCATCGAAAATTTGGAACTCGAGCAAGAAAATGTGAAGAATGCACATTTAGCCAAAAGTGGAACGCACCGCTTCAGTCACTAGACCAATAATCGGGCCCGATTTTCTGGTAAAGTTTGGATTAGTTGTCGATCTAAAACATGAGCGTTTGATACCATCTTCTCCAAAATAGATCTCGTGCGTGCTTATCATCAGATTCCAGCTAATCCGGAAGATATTCAGAAGGCGACCATTACTACACCGTTTCAACTTTACGAGTTCACGAAAATGCCATACAGCCTTAGAAACGCGGCACAAACGTTTCAATGATTAATGGACGAGGTAACGACAGGCATTGATTTCGTTTATGCTTATATTGACGACATTTTAGTCTCAAGCAAAAACGAATGCAAACGAATAAATATTCTATTCTCACGATTAAACGAATTTGGTTTAATAATCAAACCTTCTAAATGTAAATTCGGTGCAGCTTCCATTAATTTCCTTAGCAACGAAATCACCAAGAATGGCGTCAAGCCATCTGTGGATCGAATCGTGGCAATCCAATCCTTTCCTCAACTAACTTCTATCAGGCAAATGCAGCTAAATGTTAATGTTAACAAGAAAACCCCATTTTAATTGCCACCTGATTGCGAAGCGGCTTTAAATTCTGTTAAAGATGCTCTCGCTCATGTTACTCTTCTCACGCATCCTGTGGATCATGGACAACTAGATTGGAGCAACTTTATGATAGAAGTTAGAAACCTCTTCCTTCTTCTCTAAGAAGCTTTCCCCTCCCGAACAGAAGTATTCTGCTTCGACATGGAGCTTTTGGCTACATATTATGCCATTAAACACTTCACATCGAAGGCAGAATATTTTTCATCAACTGATGTCCGCTATTTGTCATACCGAGCTCGATCTAGAAAAATTAATCTCTCTCTAACAGAATACACTCTGAGAGAATTCATAAAATTTAATAAATTTATAAAATTATTGAATGTGTTGAATTTTTGAAATCTGTGTAGAATTCAACTAATTTAGAGAAATTATGGAATTTTTAAAATAAGCCTTATTTGAATTTATAGAACTTGCATTTTTGGATCAATTTATAGGACCCATAGAATCTATAAAATTTAAAGAAAAATTTGAAAATTTATAGAATTTTTCGTGTAACCGGATTTTAAGATTTATAAAGCTTAAAGAACTTACTGAATTTTTAGGCTTTACAGGTTTCGTACAGTTAATAGAATTTACTGAATTTTCAGAATTGATTTTATTTATAGAATTCATAAAATTGATTGAATTTATAAAATTTATAGAAATTACAGAATTTTTGGAAATATTAAAATTTATAGAATTTGTAAAATTTATTTAATGTTTGAAATTTGTAGAATTCAGAGAATACGAGTATATAGAACTGCAACAATTTATAGAACCCATACAATTTCAAAAATTTACAAAATTTGTGGTATTTTTAAAATTCATCGAATTCAAAAATTTTATAGTACTGATAGAATTTTTAAAATTTATGGAATTTAAAAAATTTAAAGAATTTATAAAGTTCGAGACTTATTGAAATTTATAAAATTTATAGAATTTGTCGTATAACAGAATTTGAAAGATAAAATTTAAAGATCTTACTAAATTTTTAGGATTAACAGATTTCATGGAATTAATAGAATTGGATGAATTTTCAAATAAGCCGTATTTGAATTTATAGAACTTACATTCCTGAATCAATTTATTTTACCCATAGAATCGATAAAATTTAAAGAAAAATTTGTAAATTTATAGAATTGATAGAATTTATAAAATTTATAGAATTTGCAAAATTCATAGAATTTTGATTATTAATAATAGAGTTCGAAAACTTATTAAAATTTATAAAATTTATAGAATTTTTCGTGTAACCGAATTTTATGATTTATAAACCTTAAAGAACTTACTGATATTTTAGAATTTATTTGATTTATAGAATTCATAAAATTTATTTTTATAAGTTATAATTTGAATTTGTAGAATTTATAGAACTGACATACTTGAAGAAATTTATAGGACTCATAGGATCAATAAAATTTTAACAAAAATTGAATTGATAGAGATTATAAAATGTATGGAATTTAAAATATTTATAGAATTTATGGTGTTCCAAGACATATTAAAATTTATGGAATTTGTTATTTATATAACAGAATTTATAGGATTTAATAGAATTATTTTATTAAATATTTTGAATATATGACAAATTCTATGAATTTTATAAATTCTATCAATTTACAAATTTATCTTTAAATTTTATGGAACCTATTGGTAATATAAACCGTTTTAAGTATGACAGTTCTATAAATTCTACAAATTCAAATGATAACAAAAGAACTTTAATTTCCTCAGCAATCAAACAACTTAAAAAAAATTAAAAAAAAAAAAAAAAATTATAAAACCATGGCGTCGAATTCTTTGCCGCTTATAGAAAAGTTGAAAGGACGCGAAAATTACGATTTTTGGAAGTTTGCTGTACAGTGTTATTTGGAGCACAAGGATTTAACGGATTGCGTGATAAGTAAAGGAAACGATGAAAAAAGGGATACGAAATCGCAATCCAAAATAGTTTTACTACTGCATCCGATAAAGTATGTGCACGTACAGGCGACAAAAACTTCAAGAGAGGCGTGGGACAACTTGAAAAAGGCATTTGAGGATACCGATTTTATCAGAAATGTTGGTTTGTTGCGCGTTTTGATAACTATAACGCTTGCAAAGTGCAGTTCAGTGGAAGAATATGTGAATGTAATAAATTGGAGTTAATTTTGATGCAAGTCGTCACTCACAGTGGGTTGGTGTTTTGTTGTTGAATGGCTTGCCGGAACAGTATAACTCCATGATAATGTGAATAGAAAGCGGTGGTGTAAAAATAACAGCTGATTCTATTAAAACCAAACTCCTTCAAGACGTAAGGAAAGAAACCACCAAATCATCAGCGATGTCTAGTCAAAATGCTTTGCAGCATCAGACGGGTCAAAATCATCAAAATTCGAAAAACCAGTAGCATAATGATAAGAAAGGACCGACGTGCTACAATTGCAGTAAATACGGCCATATAAAATGGGATTGTAAACAGGACAAGTCAACGAAAACCGGCAAAATAATGTTTACATCGTTTTTGGCGAATCACGTTAATGAGAGTGATTGGTATTTTGACTCCGGTGCATCAGCACATATGGTAAAAAGCTCTAACAATTTAAAAAATATTTCGACACCACCGATTACACAAGTTGTCACGGCAGACAATGGAAAATTGGAAGTTGGCGTAATGAGAAACCTTAAGTTGTATGTTGTCGTTGGACGGAAAAATTCATCTGTAAATGTCAAGGACGTATTATGTGTACCAAATATTTCTGCCAATTTATTGTCGGTGAGCAAGATTACAAGTCATGGAAATGTAGTGATTTTTAATCGTAATGAATCCAAGGTGATTGATTCTGCTGATAGTGTTATTGCTACAGGGACACGAGTTGGTGATATTTATCGATTAAACACAAAGCCTAATTTCTACAGGCTTAATAATTCCTTGAATTATACATATTTCAAAAATTCCATTAAGAATTTATTATATTCAAATTCTACAAATTCTATAAATTTTAATATTTCCATAAATTTTCTAATCTCTTATAATTTTAAAAATTCAATAAATTTTAAGAATTCTATAAATTCAACAAATTCTGAGAATTCAGCCAATTCTCTTAAAAATTCATCTTTAAATTTTATTCAATATTGTTACGAACTGGGCTTCTGAGTTCGTTCGGATTTTGCAATTTAAAAATTTTTACTTTTACTTCACGTGACTTCATGTGTTTTCTGTTTATGACCCATAATCATCTGGAAATATCGTTTATGGCTGGTCATAATCATCATTCATTAGTATCGACGGGCCGTGTGTATGTATTTGTGTTGTTGTTCATTTTATTAACCAATCACTAAAAACCACGCCTCCCTTTGTACGCTATATCTCGGACGTTCTTGTTTTTAACCAGATTACTAGGAATTTGTGCGCTGGTGTACAAACATATCATGATATCCACAATAAA
Organism: Tipula vernalis; assembly: GCA_958295665.1. Lineage (NCBI taxonomy): Eukaryota > Metazoa > Arthropoda > Insecta > Diptera > Tipulidae > Tipula > Tipula vernalis. Next base: position 377,489,392 of record OY282559.1, read on the forward strand.
TAATTGTAATAAAAACAAGGGCTACGACGAGCATCGAACCATCGCCCTTTATGTTTATAATACGCGCCACCGTCTAAGCCATCTCTGTTCATAATGTTAACTCGTTATATGATGGCCATAATCGTCATAATATTTTGAATTCTGTTATATGACAAATTCAATAAATTTACAAATTTTTCTTTATATTTTATAGATCCTATGGGCCCCATAAACTGTTTCAAGTACGACAGTTCTATAAATTCTACAAATTCAAATACTATCATATTAAAAAAAAAGATTGACTTATCTTACAAATTCCATAATTTGAAAATTCAGTTAATTCTATTAATTCTACGAAATCTGTAAAGCCTAAAAATTCAGTTCTTTAAATTTTATTCAATCTTTTAAATTCTGTTATACAACAAATTCTATAAATTTTATATATTTCAATAAGTCTTCGAACTCTATCAATTCTATAAAATTTTTGAATTCTATGAATTTTACAAATTCCACAAATTTTATAGAAATGCAGAAATTATGTGGGTTCTATAAATTGTTTCAGTTCTATAAATTCTATAAATTCTAAAAATTTTAATATTTCCAAAAATTCTCTAATTTCTACAAATTTTATAAATTCAATCAATTTTGTGAATTCTATGAATAAAAGAAATTCTGTAAATTCTATTAATTGTGTGAAAATTATGAAGCCTAGAACAATGTTGAATTTTTAGGATTTACAGATTTCATGGAATTAATAGAATTGGCTGAATTTTCAGAATTTATTGGTAATTCATAAAATTTATTGAATTTTTAAAATTCTAGAGAATTTATGGAAATATTAAAATTTATAGAATTTATTGGATTTTTGAAATTTGTAGAATTCAAATAATTTAGAGAAATTATGGAATTTTTAAAATAAGCCATATTTGAATTTAGAGAACTTACATTCTTGAATTAATTTAATGGACCCATAGAATCTATAATAATTTACAGAATTTTTAAAATTTACAAAATTCAAAAAATTAATAGAGTTCGAAGACTTATAAAAATTTATAAAATTTATAGAATTTTTCGTCTATCCGAATTTTAAGATTTATAAAGAACAAAGAACTTATTGAATTTTCCGAATTTATTTGATTTATAGAATTGATAAAATTTATTTTTATAAGTTATAATTTGAATTTGTAGAATTAGTAGAACTGACATACTTGAAGTGATTTTAGGACCCATAGGATCTATAAAATTTAAACATAAATTCAATTGATAAAATTTATAAGATTTATGAAATTTAAAAAATTTATAGAATTTATAGAATTCGAAGACTTATTACAATTTATAGAATTTATCATATAAGAGAATTTATAAAATTTAGACCATTTAAAGAACTGACTGAATTTTAAGGCTTTATAAAATTTATAAAAATTAGAGAGTTTATAGAAATATTAAAATTTAGAGAAATAATCGAATTTTTGAAATTTGTGGAATTCAAGGAATTAATAGAAATTATGGAACGTTCAAAGTAAGTCAAATTTGAATTTGTAGAATTTTTAAACCTGATTTACTTGAAACAAATTATAGAACCCACAGAATCTATAAAAATTAAAGAATTTATTGGATTTTTTAAATTTATAAGATTTATCGAAATTGCAGAATCAATAAGATGTACAGAATTTATGGGATTCATAGAATTAACAGAACTTACTGAATTTTTAGACTTTATTTAACTCATACAATTTATAGCATTTACAAAATGTATGGGACTTTATAGGATTATTAAAGTTAATCGGATTTATCAATTTTCTTTGAATATATAAAATTGATTGAATTCAAAGAATTTATAAAATTAATAGAAATTAGAAAATTTATGGAAATATTAAAATTTATAAAATTTATTGGATTTATTTTTAAAGAACTTACTGAATTTTTAGGCTTTATAAATTTAATTAACTTATTTTAATATAACTTACTGAATTTGTCGTAAACTTATCACTACAATTGGTGAAGGCGAGTTTCACGACAGCAGTAACTCGAATAGTGCTAATAAAAATGTTTCACCGTGAAAATAACGCCCTTAATAGAGTAGTTTAAAATCCAATTCGCAAAACAAAAATCCACACACAAATTAAATTAAAAACGTTCGTCGAAATGCGAATTAAAGTTTTAAATAAATTTTAAAACAAAATATGGTATATTTGTTGCTGCTTAGGCTAGATTTCAATGAGAAATCACTTCGAACGAAATTTATCATTCCCTGGGAATTCGGAATTGAGCAATTTTGACAGTATTCTAGCAGTTGGGAAATATTTTTTCCAAAAGTGTATTCTGGCGATTGGGAATTTTTGAATGTAGGGAAAATTAATTCCATTTTATGTAAGTTTTGACGTTTATTATTCCCTATTTTTTTTTTGGGAATTAGAAGAAACTGATTGTTTTGTGTGTTTTCATTATTTTATTAACAATCCAATATGGGTAAAGTTTTTATTTTATATGTATAAAATAATATTATTAAATAATGGTGGCTATTAAATTTGAAATAGTAATTTTCCCATTGGAAATTATTCCCAATTACGCCAGAATACACTTTTGCGAATTGAGGAATAAAAAATTGGGAATAATTGTAGTTTGGAAATATAGCCAGAATAGGGTCACTGTTGTCGTTCACAAATTAACATCAGTAAGCTGAATTCAACAACCACCAGTTTAACAACAAAAAAGGAAAATCATCAACATTTTAAGGACATTCTTCTTAACAGAATCAACAGCTGCAACAGAGATGAAGTTAATAAACGGCGATCCATTTCAGAGCAAGGGAGAACTGAAACCCTGTTTAAATCAACTGATATGGGAGACTTCACACCATCTGACTTTTACAGACATCTTGAGAAGAAGGCAGGTAGCTCGACTGCTGTAATTTCGAACTCGATAAGATTGATAGTTGGAATACGTGAGGCTGATAATGTCAACGAATATTTGAAATAAATAAGCCTGATTTCATTTGCAATACCATTGAATCGAAACCTTTAAAATAATCAAAATTGTTAAGTCAAACATAAATTACTCGTGCTAGTCTCCAAAAATCAATTGACCAACTAACGTCCAAATTTAATCGAGAATTTATTAACCGGTCACGATCCAGGTAGCGCTCAAATAGTAGAGACAACCGGCGCTCTGGATCTCGCGATGAATCTAGTCAAAAAAGTGGTTACTGGTTTTGCTGGTACCATCGAAAATTCTTAAATCGAGCAAAAAAAGGCGGAAATTGTACATTTAGCCAAAAGCCAAATGTACAGGCTAAATCAAACCCAGAAAACTAACTTCAAACCCGAAATCGAGCGATGATTTAGATATCCTAAAACAAAATTACGTTTTCGCATCGACATCGGTGCAGACGTTCCCGACTCAAAATCCATTTCAAAAATCTTCTGAACTATTCAGAAAGCCGTTGATTGGCAGCAAACGGTCCTAAATTTATCACTTACCGAACCCGACTTTTACACATAGATTTGAATTTGCGCCGTGAGTATCGACATCCGTTTGTAATAGCTTCAGTCACTAGATCAATAATCGGGACCGATTTTCTGGTAGAGTTTGGATTAATTGTCGAACTGAAACACAAGTGTCTGATACCATCTTCTCAAAAATAGATATCGTGCGGGCTTATCATCAGATTCCGGTTAATCCACAATTTGGACTTAACGAGTTCACGAGAATGCCATACGGCATTAGAAACACGGCACAAACATTTCAATGTTTAATGGACGAGGAAATGAAAGGTATTGATTTCGTTTATTATATTGACGATATTTTAGTCTCAAGCAAAAACGAATCTGAGCACCGCGAGCACTTAAACATTCTATTCGCATGATTAATCGAATTTTGTTTAACAATCAAACCTTCTAAACGTGAATTTGGTGAAGCTTTCATAAATTTCTTTCTTAATCCAATCTTTTCCTCAACCAACTTCTAACAGACAAGTGCAGCGTTTTGTGGGCATGATTAATTATTTTCATAATTTTATTTTTCACTTAGCCGAACATTTAGCGCCAATACATCGCCACCTCAGTAAACTTGGAAAGGTTAACAAGAAAAACCCATTTTCATGGCCACCTAATTTCGAAGCGGCTTTAAATATGGTTAAGGCTGCCCCCGCTCAGGCTACTATTCTCAGACAGCTAAGTATCAGTACTGATGCTTCAAGTATTGCTGTGGGGGCTGTATTGGAGCAACTTTATGATAGAAGTTGGATACCTTTCCTTCTTCTCTAAGAAGCTTTCCCCTTTCGAACAGAAATATTCTGCTTTCAAGAGGGAGCTTTTAGCTATAATTATGCTGTCATTAAACACTTCCGGTGTTTTGTCGAGGATCCAATATTTGTCATCAACATTGATCATAAACCACTGACTACCGCAGTCTCATAAGTCGAAACGTAGTCCTAGTCAAAGTCGTCAGCTCGACTAGATTCAAAGCAACCTTGAATATATAAAGCATTAGTCTAAAAAGCAAAGCTTTTATAAGGAAATTAGAAACGAGGAAAAAACCAAACTTTTTTTAATAAAACACACAAAACATATGGGAAATCACTTTTTTTCCTAAGACAAATTTTATTTTTACATGAAAACGTTACAAATTCTTAATTATGATTTCTGAAATACTTTCATAAATGTTTGAATTTCAACATAAATGAATGTCGGTTAAGTAAATCGTTTTCATTTTCTTGTAATAATTGATTTATTTAAACCAAAATATAAAAAAAATTCATAACAACAGCATTCTGGTCAAATTAAAATAAAAGCTTACTACAATTCGTTTTGTCATTAAGTCCATATACATTATATAGATGGCAGTGATGACCGTGAAAATTTGGTATCGTAATAAAAATTACCACCTGGGGAAATTTCAAGTTCAAAAATTGTAGGAAAAGCAAAATAAATTCACAAAATTTTAAGAACGTGTGATAATTTTGTCATTAAGTAATTTTTTTTTTTCGTATTTTTCTGTAAACATTTTAGACATCTTACGTACACTAGTAAAACTAAAAATAAATTTAGCAAGTATTATTTTAATTCGTCAGAGCCAACTTTGATGTTTTTTTCAAAATGAAAGTTAGAAAAAATATATTTTAGAAATAATTTAATTTTATTTTTTCTGCAATTAATATTTATTTAATAACAATACACTGTGGTGCAGCTCTATAGACGCATCTTTTTTTCAACACACTCTTGGAAAAGAGTGTGTTGAAAAAAAGATGCGTCTATAGAGCTGCACCACAGCATTTCAAGGAAATTGAAAAATGTATTCACTTTATTCACCGTTATATTTCAATGTTTGGTTTTCTAGTGGTGCACAACTATAGACTCACTTTAATAAGTAACAAAAAATAAAAAAATAAATTCACTTTAATAAAATAAACGAAAATTAATAATGAGTAGGGCCTCCTTCGTTTTGAATAAGCTCAAATATCCTGTTCGGCATACTCTCAACTAAGCTTACTCGAACATCTTCACTAATTGACTACCAAGCTTCAATCACGGCCATTTTTAACTCCGAAACGTTTTCATATTGTTTGTTTTCAGCAAATATTTTTCGAACCTAGATTTCCCAGATGTTTTGGGTTTTGGTCTGGTAAGCAGGCTGGCCATTGCAATACCTCAACAATATGCGTTTCAAGCCATGAGCGAATCTCATTGCTCTTGTGCTCGGAAGCATTATTTTGCTGAATAGTTAAATTGGGGTTGGGTACGTAAACCCATATGGGTAGAATATGAACATTTCACTCACCTCAACCAATAAAGGAAAACATAAGTTGATTATTGATGGGTATTCTTACAATGTGAATAGAAAGACCGAAAGCACCTACAATTGGGAATGCAGCAAAAGAAAAAGTCATCATTGCAAAGGTCGGGTAGTGACTCAATTACTAGAAGGAAATCATACAATTTCGAAACCCCTTCATTGCACTCACATGAGCCATCGGCATATGAGAGAGATGTATGCGGAGCTAACACTGCCGTTAAATGTCGAGCTAAAGATTCGGAACTTCCGCCATCACTTATAATCAGAGAATCTATTATGGAAACTTTGAGCACCTCACGAGTATATTTGCCAAATAAACTGGCACAAAAAAAAAAAATTCATCGTGTACGTTCGAGTAACATAAAGGAGCCAATATTAATATTCCGGAAAATTTGCGCTACTTAGAAGGTGAATTATTTGTTTTATGTGAAGCTGAATTTGAAGGAGATAAAATTATTATACTTGGAACGTCTTCCTCATTGAAGCTCCTTTCACAAGCCACTTGCTGGATTATGGATGGCACATTTGACGTGGTGCCATCGATAATGAGGCAACTATTTTCAATTCATGGCAATATTGAAGGAGAAATAGTGCCCTTAGTTTTTTGCTTGATGAGCAAAAAATCTGTGAAAGCGTATGACCAATTATTCTTCAACCTTCGAAGATTGGTTTAGAGTACAACATTAATTTGAATCCAAAAAAAATCATCTCCGACTTTGAGAAAGCTATATTTTCGTCAGCCAAAGCATTCTTCCCTCAAGCTACGTTTTCCGGATGCTTGTTTCATTTTGGCCAAATCATCTGGCGCAAGATACAAAAAGAGAGATTGGCGAAGAAATATGGAAATTCGGAATCGTTTGCCATACAAATTCGAATGCTTAAAAGCTTGGCATTCGTACCACCAAAAGACGTGCATAGTTATTACTCAATATTATACGAAGCGTTAGACGATGATAATGCGAGAAATATTGCAACATGGTTCAAACAAAATTACATTTGTGAGTCATCCAAATCGAAAAGAGGGTCCCAATATAAGCCTGAATTTTGGTCTGTTGTCGACTACGGAAATGGCGCCGAGTGCTTCCCACGCACTCAAAACTGCGTTGAAGCTTGGCATCGTCGCCTTAAAATTGTTGTTAGTAAGCGGCATGCTGGACTGTATAAAATTATACAAGATTTGTCAAAAGAATTGATTTTGGCAAAGACTCTTATTGAAAAAGTAAAATCTGGGGAAAAATTACCGAAAAATAAAAAAAGAATCCAAAGGAATAAACAAATAAAAAGAGTGATCAAAAAAAGAAATACCCTTGGAAAATTAGAATACCTTAAGCGTATTGCGCATAGCGTAATGCTTAACTGAGTTGTTTGTTTTTTTTGTTTGTTTTTATCTCTGCAATCTGTTCTGGGGCTCGAGGCACTCCCAACTCTTTCGCAGTTCGCTTTTTACGTCCTACCTTACGCTTTTTTAGCCAAATCGAGGACGTACGGCTATAGACCCGTTTTCGTTTAACCACCTGCACATTGCATTGCTTCATGCCAATCTATAGTGTTGACATGAAAGGTGGGTCGGCCCATGGATTCCGCACTCTCAACAAGGGGTCATAGATGTGTTCATCTTCATCACCGATCGTAATCAGATGATGAAAAATCCCTTTTGCATCCCGCCCCCTTAACTGAGTTTTTAAATAATAATTATTAAAATAAATAAATTTGAATGATTAGCCTTACGAAATGACTTTTTTTTAAATCATAAAACAGAGTTTTTATTACACGATTTTCTAATTACGGGATTTTATAGAATACGGGATTTTAGAATACGGGATTTTATAACTATGGGATTTTGGAATACGGGATTTTGGAATGCGGGATTTTGAAATACGGGATTTTGGAATACGGGATTAAATGTATTTACGGGATTTTGTACTTACGGGATTTTGTCATACGGGATTTTAGGCCTCTCCCGTTAAATTGTCTGTCCTGTGCGTCTCTAAATATGGAAGGAGATTGATTCTCAATAATGTTGTGTATTCTCCGGACTTCATGCGGGTGGATGGGAAAGCTAACTCTAGCATTTCGTCGATACAAAACGCTCCCCAAACCATCAAGGAACCGCCACCGAAATTTCTCTTAGTAAAATAGCGTGGTTCTTTGCGCAGGTCCCTCCAGTAAGAATTAAAACCGTCCGGACCGTGTAAACATTTTTTTTTAAAAAGAAATTTAGATTATTAAAAGAAATATAATTTTAAATTGCGAAAAATGATTTACCTTTTTCCAGTCCGTGCTCTTATGTCTTCGTCCGAATTCGAGGCGGGCTTCTTTATGACGAGTCAATAATCTCGACATAGACTTAAGCTTTTGCCGAACAAAATATGGAGATTGTTTTAAAACCCGATTCACGGTCCAACGAGATACATTTTAGTGACATTCTCATGCTATTTGGACTCCGATTTTCATTCAATTACTGACAGTTTTAATAATTTTTTGCTTATCGCGATTCGAAAGCTTTTATTTTGATCCTCCTTTCTTATATTGTCCATAATTAGCCGGATCTTTTAAAAATGTGCGGGCTACTTTGTCGGACCGCTTCAATCTTCGAGAAATTTCCTGAATACCGATTCCTTCTTCCCAAAAAGCAGAAAATTTGCCTAGTTCTACCACGCGGCATTGCAAGGAGCAATAACAAAAATTAATCCACAAACCTTAACTTTTAAATAATTAGGAGATACTAAACAATGCGTCTATTGTTATGCACCAGCAAACAAAACAAAAATTCATTATAACGGTATGTACAAAAATAAAATTTTGTTATAACGGTACATAAGTAATACGTAATACTATGCTCACTTAGATTTTACGTATTATACGTTTTAACTTTCCTCGGATGTAGTGAATGCGTTAAAATCAAGGTGCGTCTATAGTTCTGCACCACAGTGTATAACCTTCTTGTATATTGTTGTTAGTGATATCTAGAAAACTTGTATATAAACGTTTTATAATATTTTTGCATTTTTCATTCAAACACTTGAAGCTAAAAAACACTATTTTTACTATGGATTCCTATGGAAATCAGTGAAAAGTTATACGATTGAAAAAACTTCTAAAAAATACATCATGCTGATTATAGCTCTATACTCTAGAAGGCTCTGCTAGATCGCGCAATTTACAACTGACATAACGTACGTCAAAGGTGACAGCTGCAAATGTCCGCTATTTGTCATACCGGGCTATATCTAGAAAAATTGGTCTCCCTCTCACAGAATACACTCTAATAGAATTCGTAATAATTGCTGAATTTTTAAAATTATAAGAAATTAGAGAATTTATGGAATTATTGAATTTTTGGAATTTTTTAAATAAGCCAAATTTGAATTTAGAGAACTTACATTCTTGAATCAATTTATGGGACCCATAGAATCTATAATATTTAATAAATTTATAGAATAAATTTATAGAATTTAGGCAATTTACAAAATTCATAGAATTAATAGAGTTCAAAGGCTTATTAAAATTCATAAAATTGATTGAATTTATAAAATTTGTAGAATTTATTGAATGTTTGAAATTTGTAGAATTAAAAGAATTTATAGAAATAATAGCATTTTAAAAATAAATCAAATTTGAATTTGTAGAATTTATAGAGCTGAAACAATTTATAGAACCCATTGAATCTCTACATTTTTACAAAATTTGTGGAATTTGTAAAATTCATAGAATTCAAAAAATTTATAGAGTTCGAAGACTTATTGAAATTTATAAAATTTATAGAATTTGTCGTATAACAGAATTTAAAAGATTTAATAAATTTTAAAATACTTGCTGAATTTTTAGATTTTAGAGTTTTCGTAGCATTAATAGAATTGACTGAATTTTCAGAATTATTCGATTTATTAAATTAATATTGAATAATAATAATTTCAATAAAATTGATAGAAGAATAGTAAAGAATTTATGGAAACATTAAAATTTATCAAATTTTATAGAATTTGGGAAATTGGCAGAATTCAAAGAATTTTAGAAATTATGGAATTTCTAAGATAAGTCAATCATTTTTTAAATATGTTATCGTTTGAATTTGTTGAATTTATTGAACTGTCTTACAGAACAGAATTCAAAATATTGTGACGATTATGGCCATTATATAACGAGTTCACATTATGAAGAGAGATGGAACTGAGACGGTTGGCGCGTAGTATAAACTTAAAAGTCGATGGTTCGATGCTCGTCGTAGCCCTTCTTTTTATTACAATTATTTATTGTGGACATCATAACATGTTTGTACACCAACGCACAAATTTCTAATAATCTGGTTAAAAACCAGAACGTCCGAGATATAGCGTATAAAGGGAGGCGTGGTTTAGTGATTGCAGAATAAAATGAACAACAACAGACGGCCCGTCGACATTAATGAATGATGATGATTATGAACAGCCATAAACGATATTTCCAGATGATTATGGGTCATAAACAGAAAACACATGAATGAAGATGATTTATGACACACAATAAAAGAAATTTCAAGAGCAGTATCAAACTGGTATATAAACACGACCGATGGGAAACAGAGGACAGTTTCTTGGTTAACTTTAAATCGTGTAACAAGTGAAATAAATCTGATGTCATAGCCACAATCAGGGACAAGCGGACAGATATAAAGAAGTAAAGTTCAAGCGAATATTACAGTGTATAAAAGTAGAGTGAAATAAAGTGAAGTCACGTGAAGTAAAAGCACACAGTGTTTTTAATTGCAAAATCCGGATGAACTCTGACGCCCAGTTGGTAACAATATTTAATAAAATTTAAAGATCTTACTGAATTTTTAAGATTTAAAGATTTCATAGAATTAATAGAATTGGCTGAATTCTCAGAATTTGTTGGATTTATAGAATTCATAAAATTTATTGAATTTTTTAAATTATAAGAGAATAGAAAATTTATGGAAATATTAAAATTTATAGAATCAATTGAATTTTTGAAATTTGTAGAATTTATAGAATTTTGATTCTTGAAACAATTTAAAGGACCCATAGAATCTATAATTTTTAATGAATTTATAGAATTTGTAAAACGTATAAAATTTATGGAATTTACAAAATTCATAGAATTAACAGTGTTCGAAGACTATTAAAATTTATAAAATTTATAGAATTTTTCGTGTAACCGAATTTTAAGATTTATAAAGCTTAAAGAACTTACTGAATTTTTAGGCTTTACAGGTTTTGTACAATTAATCGAATTGACTGAATTTTCAGTATTTATTTGATTTATAAAATTTATAGAAATTACAGATTTTTTGGAAATATTAAAATTTATCGAATTTGTAGAATTTTTTGGATGTTTAAATTTTGTAGAATTTATCGAATTATAGAAATAATAAAATTTTAAAATTAAATTTGAATTTGTAGAGTTAATAGAACTGCAACAATTTAGAAAACCCATACAATTTCTAAAATTTTAAAAATTTGTAGAATTTTTAAAATTCATAAAATTCAAAAATTTTATAGTATTGATAGAATTTTTAAAATTTATGGAATTTAAAAAATGTAAAGAATTTATAAAGTTCGAGACTTATTGAAATTTATAAAATTTATAGAATTTGTCGTATAACAGGAAATAAAAAAGATTTAATAAAATTTAACGATCTTGCCGAATTTTTAGATTTTACAGATTTCATAGAATTAATAGAATTACCTGAATTTTCAGAATTATTGTTTTATTGAATTTGTAGAACTGAAAATAATAAATTCTTTATGGAAATATTCAAATTTATGAGATTTATCAAATATATTGAATTTTTGAAATATTTAATATTCAAGGAATTTTAGAAATTATGGAATTTTTAAAATAATTCAATAATTTTTTAAAATATGTTATCATTTGAATTTGTAGAATTTATAGAACTGATATACTTAAAACAGTTTATAGGACCCATAGGTTCTATTATTATTATTATTATTATGGGGGGCCATGCGGGCGATCAGCCACTTCGCACTGCGACCTAAAAGATCTATTGTGCTGGCCCCTGCTTAATTATCCGTCCAGTCAATATTCAGGTTCTTAATGAACCTGACGATACTGCCTCCCGTTACGTGATACATACTATCTGGGCTTATTGCTCTCCCTCCTAGATGTTTACTACAGCATGTAGTTCCGCTAGAAAGACGGTAGCATTGGAGCTCAAGGACCTCGAGAGGGTTGTCCCACTCCCGTATATTCCTACTCCTGCCCCGTATTCCGTTTGATTTTACTCTTACGAGTTGCTCGGAATTGCAAATCACCTGCAGGTCACCCAGCTTTACTACAGGAAGGCTAAATAAAACTGGAGAGTGCCTGGTATCCAGAGTCCGCATATTTTGGGCTGATTAACCTATCAGCCATTCATCTTTCGGCATATGCTGTTCCACATTAGATTAGGGTTTTTTGTCAAGGTTTTCTCCTTTAGCGCCATACTTTAGCCTGTGGCCAAATGGCCAAAGATGTGCAAAGTGGCCTTAGTTACGAGTGGTTGCCACGAGGAGGCAGTACGTACACTTGCGAATTGTGAACAGGTTACCCCTTACACAATTGTTCCCATCACGCAGCTGCCTAATGACAAGACCAGAACAGCACACGTGATGCGCACCCTACTGGAAGGTTACGGAGCCGGTAGATTAATCTACTAAACTTTGATCCCCCCCTCCAATAGACGCCAAACCACCTAGGTTCTATAAAATTTAAAGATAATTTTGTAAATTGATAGAATTTGTCATATAACAGAATTCAAAATATTTAATAAAATTTAATGAATTTTTAGGATTTAACAAAATTAATAGAATTTGCTGAATTTTCAGAATTTATTGAATTTGTAGAATTCATAAAATTTATTGAAATTTTAAAATTATAAGAAATTGGGAAATTTATGAAATTATTAAAATTTATAGAATTTATTGGATTTTTGAAATTTGTATAATTCAAATAATTTAGAGAAATTATGGAATTTTTAAAATAAGCCATATTTGAATTTATAGAACTTACATTCTTGAATCAATTTATTGGATCTATAGAATCTATAATAATTTATAGAATTTGTAAAATTTATAAAATTTATAGAATTTTTCGTATATCCGAATTTTAAGATTTATATAACATAAAAAACTGAATTTTCAGAATTTATTTGATTTATAGAATTGAAAAAATTTATTTTTATAAGTTATAATTTGAATTTGTAGAATTAGTAGAACTGACATACTTGAAGTAATTTTAGGGCCCATTGGATCTATAAAATTTAAACATAAATTGAATTGATAAAATTTATAAGATTTATAAAATTTAAAAAATTTATAGAATTTATAGAGTTCAAAGCCTTATTACAATTTATAGAATTTATCGTATAAGAGGATTTATAAAATTTAAACAATTTAAAGAACTGACTGGATTTTTAGTCTTTATAGATTTCATAAAAAATTGAATGAATTTAAAAAAATTTATAAAAATTAGAGAGTTTATAGAAATATTAAAATTTAGAGAAATAATCGAATTTTTGAAATTTTGAAATTTGTAGAATTCAAGGAATTAATAGAAATTATGGAACGTTCAAAGTAAGTCAAATTGGAATTTGTAGAATTTATAGAACTGATGTACTTGAAACAAATATTAGAATCCCTATAATCTAAACAATTTACAGAATTTATTGAATATTTTAAATTAAAATATAAAATTTTTAGAAATTAAGGAATTCTTAGAATACCTACAATTTTAGTTTGTATGTAGAATTAAAATAATAAGCATTAATTGAATTTATAGAATTGTTTCAATGCAAATTTTAGAGAAATTAAAGAATTTAAAAAATTATTTATTCAGAGAGGTTATGATATTTTTGTACAAGTAAAACTTGCAGAATTTGAGAAATATAAAAAATGTATAGGATTTATAAATCTTACAAAATTTAAGGAATTTGAGGAATTAAAATATGTATAGATTTAAGGCTTTTAAATACATATTATGCTTTTTTAGCTTCACTCATGAGTCACACTTTACCACTGTAAATATTTTTTTGCTATTTTGCACGCTCTACGTTGTTCCTTCCGTTTTTCGCTTTTCTTTTTTCTAAAGTACGGAAATTTTTTAATGTTGTGCCCTTATACTAACTACAAATTCCATCGTAGAAACCGAGCGAGGTGCAGGATTGGCATTTTTTTTTTTTTTTTGACAAAATATGAAGAACACATTGAGAATATTGAGAAATATTATAGCGTAACATGATCAACCCATTATTAAATAGCCTTTCAGCGAGTTCACAGATTATACAGTACAAACATTAGTATCGAAAATATTATTAACAGGAAACATCGTTATTTTAGTGGTATATCGGATAAAAATAAAATCGAAGTTAGATGTCATTCATAGGTCAATTTTTGGTTTTAAATAGAAACCTACTTTTCTTCGCGCTAAATACCTCCGAATATGTCAGATGCCCTTGCACAGCAAAGGTCTCCGTTCTTCTTAAATCAATTGAATTTCTACTGTATTTACTTTTGCCGCAAAAATAGATTGTGTACTACATCATGTAGGTATCACTGTACGTGTAATAAATAAATGCTTTGTGATATTCATAATCGAATTATGTGATTTTAGCAAAAATTTTGTTCTCACATTGCTATTATTCATCTACATAAAAATTAATTTCATTACAAGAACTGGCTAGACAAAACAAATAAAAGTGTAACGATAATACTTTACTGAAGAGCTCCGTAACCTGAGACATTCATCAGCACACATACATACAATATTTGTACACATAGGGAACAGCAACATAAAACTATTATTTTGATTGTTTTAACTTAATTACTTATATATCATTTATTTAGATATAATGAACGAGTACACATAACTATATGGACATCTTATTATCGAGGTCATCACGATAATTTAATTTGATAATTAAACTGCGAGTTTGCTCGTTTTGCTTAATAATCTTTTGCTAATTTTATTACTGTATGTGATTAAGATTAAGTAGCGGGATGCGGAATTCGTCTTTGTTTGTAGTCGCTGTGTCGACATGTACTAATGCGATAAGGCATAATAGTAATCCAAAGTCAAGGTTTATCGTTTTTGTTGATTTTTAAAGAAATCAATTTGTCATAATATGTTTATTGTTTATATGGTATTATGATGATTAGTGTTATCAGTTCTTTTTATTTTTATATGTATGAAAACTGTGTCATTATGTTTGTTGTAAGCAAAATGTGTTTTGTATGGGTTGCTGTTATATTCCAAAAGCATTAAGACTTACGAACGATAAACTCACTGAAAGGCACATCAAAAATTTAAGACTAATGGATCTCAATTAGGACAACAGAATATCATAATCGAAGAAAAAAACGTAAAAAGCACAATGAGAGTTTTAATGAGGGGTTAACCCTCTTAACGGTTCGGTCAACAGCAGACAGGCGATCTATAACTGATATTCAGTTTTTTTTTTGTATCTAAGACCAAGCCTAAGTCAGTTTCTCAATTATTTCTTAGAGTCAAAATCAAAGTTAATGAGTTTTTTATAAATAATGCAAACTCCAAAGTTATTTAAATTTAACTCTCTGCATCACGCAGACACACCCTCCAATATACACATCCACGCCACCCACAATACCTCTCCAACCGCGCAACCTCACTCATCTTATCAGTTTCTCACCTCACAACTTCTCCCTGCTATTCGCTTCAACGGTATCACCATTCTCCCAATACAAGCAGCATGGCTACCTAGAACCACTAACAAGACACTGAAGCATCCAACCAGATCAAAGTTCATCTCCCATGTTACATTTTTGGTCGAGGCATAGAATACCAGCCAACCGTAGGTTTTCCAATAGTCTAATATTTGCTGAGTTAATGTATGATGGTGGAACAAGAGTACTAATTTTAGGAAGAATGTAAGCCACGATCTAAATCTCATTAGCAGAATTTGTGATACCGGTAAAATTTAGTGAAACAATTTCTCTCGTTGATTGTATTTTACACATATGCTTCGGATACGAAGGCCAATTGCGATCCTGTATTCAATGAATCTCGCATATTATTCAATTTCCAAAAAGATCCTCCTTTACACGAATTAATGCAGTGGGTTGTATTGATTGTGCTGACATACTTTTTTGTTTTTCCAAAAGGGTGTGGGTGTTGTAGCCCAGAGCACTGTGACCATTGAGGCCTATTGTGCATCCCTAGAGATTCTTATACGTAAAATGTAGGTCTCTGTCCTTAATACACGCCGCTACCTGATGCATATCCAGTGGGTCGGTGTTAGGCCACTGGATTATACAGGCATCTAGGAATTTGAATCTTTTTAGGATGGTAGCATCGCATCTCCTTACCGTTGTCACAGAATCTGCACTGGTCCGTAACGGACCTTCCCATTTTATGTAGGTGACCGGTAAAAGGGCCGTGCCCTATTTAAAACCAGGTAAGGGATCTTAGGGATTGGCGGTCCATCCTCGGTGCGTCTCCCAGACGTATAATATTATGACTGAATAATTTATTGGCCTGTCTCATTCCAATGGACGACTGCCAGAGTAATTTCCTACAATTCTACTCCCAGTCCCTTATACCATCTGCCAAGTGCTTTTTGGAAAATGCAATACTAGGACTGGGATCCAGCAAATCTCGGCTTACTCCTATTTTTGCACATCGGTCTGCTGCCTGATTTTCTTTAATGGTGGAGTGGCCAGGGGACCACAAAAGGGTGACTTTGTTTGCTTTACCCAGTTCTAATAAATTACAATTGCAGCTCCAGATCAATTTTGAGTTGAACACTGGCTAGCAGAGCTGATTGGTTGTTCGAGATTATATAGATCTCGGTCTTCTCATATTTCTTTTCGAGACATTGAAGCACACATACCTGAATAGCAAAGGTCTCTGCCTCAAAAACTGTGGAAGTGCTACTTAGTGGTATGCATAGTTGCAAGTCGGGCCCGACTATGCCTGCACCGGTACCCCCGTCTGTTTTTGACCCATCCGTATACCATACAGAAGCATGGCGAGGAAGGGAGGAGATATTATTCTCTAATTCTTCCGACAGTCGATTGTATCCTTACCATCAAATTTGATAGTAGGATCAATTCCTCCTTAAAATTTAATTTATGTGGGATACTGTTGTGTCCTGGTCTTATGGTTTTAATTTTGGCTGTAATTTTTAGGTTCAGACCGGCTACTTTTTTAATGTGTAGGTGCAGTGGTGAGAGCCCCAGTATTCTCTCAAGGCCCGGTAGAGCCAAACCAACATTTGTGGGCTCAGTCCCCACGTTTTGCCAATCATTCTTTGTCAGGTGAAGTAGGCCTTATTCGCCTTGTTTGCGATATGATTTAAATGGGAATTCCATGTCAATTTCTGATCAAGTACAACATATTTAACCTCCGTCGACAATTGGAGAGTTACCCCTCCCCCTGGACTATCAGCGGGAGGACAGTTCTCCTCTGGTTAGTAAAGAGAGTGCAGTTAACCTTGTTAGGATTTACCGTAAGACCCACCTCCGTGCACCAATCATTTACTACCTATAGGGCTTGTTGCATTCTTTCCCCTACTGTATTTGCGAATCTGCCTCTAACCATCAAGACTATGTCGTCCACACAGGTAATGTTTGGGAAGTCTAAATTCCTTAGTCTGGTAAGTAATTGATCCATTACGATCAGCCACTCCCTGGATGTTAATAAAGGAGCATAGTAATAATTATTTATTCCGGAGCATATCTTCGATTTCCGATGTCAGCTTTACTTGGTAGGCGTGCTGCTTAGAGTCCAGAGGGTATCTTTGGAGAGTGTTGGATCTAATACAAAGTCCCAGAATTTTCTCCATGATTTTAAAAATGATGTGATAGTAAAAATGATGTGAGGCTAATAGGTCTATAAGACCTAGTCTCGTCTGGGGAGCTTTTTCCCGCTTTTGGGATAAAAATCACTCGAACCTCTCTCCAGCATTTTGGAACATATTCCAAGCTGTAGCTGGTTCTAAAGCGTATAGTAAGATTAGGCAGCAAAGTCTGCAGGGCTTGTTGTAAAAAGGCGGGGTATACGCAGTCCCCTCCCGGTGATTTGCCAGGGCCAAATGATTTGACTGCCCAGCTTATCCGTTTCGGCGTAAAAAATTGCCTCGAGAACTTGTGAGCCCCCTTTGGAACCAGATACGGATGTACGCTACTTGCGTTGGATTCTTCCTGATCCCTCAGTACTACACATTCTGGGAAGTTACTCGTACCTCTCACTAAACATTCCTGAGTCTCCTCCCTGGTTGTGGTTGTCACTCCACTTGGTTTCCTTACATATCCCAAGGGATTCCTGTGCTCCAAGGAAAGTGCCTTATGGAGTCGACACGCCATAGCTATGTTGTATTGGGTAAGGGAATTTTGATAGGTAGTCCAATCGTTCATCCTCTTAGCCCTACTAAAAAGTTTACGGACATTTGGTTTCATGTTTTCCAAGTGTTGGTTCCACCTAGGAACATCCCTTGTGCCTCTTATATGCACCAAGGATGAGCTTGAGTGGTAGGCATTAATTATTGTCTCTGTAACGTCATTTGCTACTCTGTCGAGGTCTTCGACACAGTTTATCGTGATCCGTAGACCAGCTAAGTTATCCAAAAGTCTGTCGTTATAGACTGGCCAGTTGGTGCGTTTTGGTATCCTTAACATCAACATGACGATTGAGCAAAACCGCTTTGAATTAACTGATTATGGCATTTTATTGGTTTGTATAGCGAAAGCTTGTTTGATAACTTTTCTGGAGAACTTTTGCTCGATTCGCATTGATAGACGGAATGTGTTTGATGAAAGATTAACGTTGCTCTGATGTTTGTTTGCATCATCTCGCGATGATTCAGTCAGACTAGCCAGAGGTCGCACAATCATGTATTGCGAGAAATGGTGCAGAGGCAGTCCTGTACGTCAGGGTATTTAGCTGGTATCTTTGCACTGGCATATTGGAATCATCTCTTCATAGTAGGTTTTGATGATGACGGTCATCTGGTGCCACCCATAGCTGACGGTACATTTTTTTTCTATATCTCAGGTGGGTGCCAATTTGTGTTACCTGAAACGGATTAAAATTTGAATGAGGGTATGTTAGATGGTTGGTCTAACTAACAACACATCATTTAGCGACCGACCATTTACAGATTTGGCGGAACCGTCAAAGAAGAACCCCTTAATTTTGTAGTCGAGCTTTTCTCTCGTAGCACACCGTGATGAGGCAGATATTATCTTCCCTTTGAAACAGGTCCCTTGATTTTGGTCATGTGCCCTAGTTGGATATACTCTCTCATAAATTGCGTATACATTTCCTTGAAATCTTTATTTGTGCGACATTTCCTCTCTATAGACTGCAATCTACTCATCGCCAAGTGAAAAGATGAATCTAATGTTATCTGTACTTCGCGAAACGGTAGTCTTACAATAAATTTATTGTCAACCCCTTTGGACGTAGTAGTTTTATAAAGTCTCTCGCATGCTTCTTCTTCTTCAGTTGATTGCTTTTAAGTGGTTCGTATTTCCTCAACTTCCCAAAATTGTCTAAAACTACAATCAATATCAATTAAGGTGTTGAAGTTCTTCGTTTCTAGCTGATTAATGTTAATGCTAGTTCCGGCTATTACCCATCCAAATACTGTGTTCATTGCAATGAGACTTTTGTTTAGTTTACGAGCCTGACCTTGAATGACCTTTGTAAAAATATCGACTCCTAGCAGTAAGTCTACGGTGCTCGCTTAATATTATCTTGCCATTGTAAACACTGCTATAATGCTTTAATTTGGTGGCAATTTTGGATATTATGAATGCTTCGGTTTTCCATACGGGTTGGTTGCTTATAGTGGTAACTATCCTTAATTCAGTTTTACCTCGTGTTTGACCAACAGTCGTTTCGCCGATTCCATTTATCAATACTCGTTCTTGATTCCGTTGCAATGCCAGTTGTTGGACACATGATACCAACACGAACGAGGATTGAGATGCTGAATCTAAAAGTGCCTTAAATGTATGAAATTCTCCATGGCGATCTCTGATGTTTACCATGGCGGTTGGCAGAAGAGTTTTGTAGTGTGTGCTGATGTGTTGCCACACGTTGTCGAATCGGTTATTATTATTATTATTATTATTGGGGGGGCCATGCGGGCGATCAGCCACTTCGCACTGCGACCTAAAAGATCTATTGTGCTGGCCCCTGCTTAATTATCCGTCCAGTCAATATTCAGGTTCTTAATGAACCTGACAATACTGCCTCCCGGTACGTGATACATACTATCTGGGCTTATTGCTCTCCCTCCTAGATGTTTACTACAGCATGTAGTTCCGCTAGAAAGACGGTAGCACTGGAGCTCAAGGACCTCGAGAGGGTTGTCCCACTCCCGTATATTCCTACTCCTGCCCCGTATTCCGTTTGATTTTACTCTTATGAGTTGCTGGGAATTGCAAATCACCTGTAGGTCACCCAGCATTACTACAGGAAGGCTAAATAAAACTGGAGGGTGCCTGGTATCTCTGATTAACC
Organism: Tipula vernalis; assembly: GCA_958295665.1. NCBI lineage: Eukaryota > Metazoa > Arthropoda > Insecta > Diptera > Tipulidae > Tipula > Tipula vernalis. Next base: position 377,509,666 of record OY282559.1, read on the forward strand.
TATCAACCATTTATCTTTCGGCATATGCTGTTCCATCTTAGATTAGGGTTTTTTTATCAAGGATTTCTCCTTTAGCGCCGTACTTTAGCCTGTGCCAAATGGCCAAAAATGTGCCAAGTGGCCTTAGTTACCAGTGGTTGCCACGAGGAGGCAGTACGTACACTTGCGAATTGTGAACAGGTTACCCCTTACACAATTGTACCCATCACGCAGCTGCCTAATGACAATACCAGAACAGCTCACGTGATGCGCACCCTACTGGAAGGTTACGGAGCTGGTGGATTAATCTACTCAACTTTGATCCCCTTTCCAATAGACGCCAAACCACCTGTCGAATCGGTTGATCCCTGTGATTTCTTAACCTCTGCAGTCGCTCGATTGTTCACATCTTGACTTGATTGATCTACCACTGATTCGTGTTGCATAGAGTGATGTTTTCGATGACACTTTTGACACCGCGCCTTTGACTTACATTCGTATACTCTGTGGTTTTTATTTATGGCAGCTGAAACAACGGAACATCGATTTTATAACGTTGATCGTTGATCAGCGGGCATACTTTTAAATGTTTTGCACTGAAGAATTAGGTGTTCCCTTGGTTGGATACAGAACACTCAGGAAACGTCGTTGTTGCCAATGCTCGAAGTTTCGGTACTCATGGTTACATCTTCTGGTTGAAACCTGTTTCTGTTTCTAACGTGTCCAGTCGCTTATTAAAAAAATTCTAGCAGCTGGGCAAATGTTGGTAAATTTGCTCCGAAAATTTCGTGTGCCCATAGTCCTCTCGTCTCACTATCCATTTTGCGTAGGGCTATGTATATTAAACAATGATCCCGGTTCTCTGCCGTTTCGCCTAGTGCCTTGAGTCCCCTAATCACATCATCTAACGCATCCGTCATTTTTCTGATATTGGTTGAGGTTGGCTGACTAATACTCGGTTGCTCAATGAACGATTTGATAAATGAGTTGATCGTGTAGTGTTTCCGATCATAGCGCTGAATTAATCTTTTCAATACTTCGTGATAATTTGCGTCATGACACTTATCACTTCTTCTGATAGTACCGTACCAAAAATGCTAAAAAAGCAACTTTTGTAAATACAACAATTTTTTTAATGCATTTTTAATTCGTTACCTTAGACAATGGGTGCTGCCGCCCCGAAAACCCCGTTTTTCCAGAATTTATACAATTCTTCCTGTTTCAAATTTTATTTATTTTAAAATTAAAAGTAAAAAAATCAATTGAATGAATTGTAAAATTTTTCCGGAAAAATTACTTGCACTTTCAAAAAACTGTTGAGATACAATCCTAATATCAATATTTTTTATAAAAATTGCCCATTTTTACGTATTTTGAATAAAATAATAGCTAGGGCATGCCCATTCCCAACCCTTTTACATTCCGTGGAATTTCCGCGTTTCGAGACACGACAAGTTTTTAATCCAATACCTCATTATTTATGTAAATTTTAGGTCAAAAAAGTCAAAGGAAAAAAATGTGTTGTACTGATTTAATCACTCAATCGGCGGATTCCGTTCTCCCATCAAGGGAAAACTTCTCGCGGAAAAAATGAAATTTAAATATCAGCGTTGATTTTACTCAACATATACGTTTTTATAATATTCGTTCATTCGAACAGTTTGTGGAGCTGAATGAGGTTTTAATTTTCATTAGAAATGCATTCATTAAAATTCCTGTCATTTTTGGTGGATGTCGGCTTGATAGTGGGTTGTTTTTCCATTCCTGGCTTAAATTTAATATCTTACTTAACACTTTTACACAGTGCAATACTTTGGTTTAACCATTTAGATAGATTATGTCGGCCAGATCTTTTTTTGGCTAAATTCTTTTTCTTTGTCTGCCTCCAATGGTATAGTACCACATATTACCTCTGCAGCATTGTCTTCCAAAATGGACAAAATTCATAATTTCCTTTGTCTCCAACTCGGGATATTGGAAGAATTTTATTAATTAAGCAACTTCTTTATTTATTGTAATTGCTAATATTTCTTTTCGAAGTTTTAAGCTGTGGTCAATAATAGGTGACAGTTCCTTCATAGTCTTGATTTACTAGCAGATCTGAAAATATACCTTCAACGCTTTAAGAATATTTTGTAGCTGAACGACATTGCTCGAGGTGTTATTCAGCGATTTATTGAGTTACTAAACAAGCCTTGAAATTGGAATTATGGATTCCCGGAAAATATTCACAACATTTCCAGGAAACGGGAATACTTTTAATTTCTTGAATTCCCGGGAATTCCGTCCCGGGTAATCTCGGGACGTCACCCCTAATATAAACACAATTTTTTTTTTAAATAGTCAAAATTTTTCCGGAAAATGAGATAATTTTCAGGGGAAGTTTGGCTTTCACCTTCTAAAACTATAGATACACAATCCTACATTCAAATATTTTCAACATATAAATTCCTTACCTAATTTTCTAGATGTAAAGTAAACTTTAGCCTCCTATTTTTATCAATCTTGAAAAAATTTCATCATTATCAGCTAATAAATAGCCAAATTCTATCAAAATTGGCCATATTCCAGAACTACACCTAAAATCAGTTTAATAAACCCATTTCCATCGTATATGGTAAATTTCATCGTACTCGGTTAGTAAATGGCCAAGTTCTATACTAATTGGCCATATTTGAGAACATCGTCAAAAACCAATTTCAGTATTCCATTTTCATTGCACTAATCAAATTTCATTATAATCGGCTGAAAAATAGCTAAGTTTTCGAATATGCAAATATTGTACCAAATGCCGTACTGAAATATCCCATTTTGAAATATTCCGTAACGTGCCACATGCCATAGTGAAATATGCCACAGAGTACTTTATGCCGAAATAGGCCATAGTGTACCATATGCCGTAGTGTACCATATGTTGTTTTAAAATATTCCGTTTTGAAATATACCATGTTAAATGTCGAAAATGTAACAAGTGGAGTAAGGGATTAAAGGTTTCAATTATGGAATGATTCCGGAGTTAAGTTGGAGTTTAGATTGGGTTAATTTGAGATGAGTTGAAAAAAATAACAACAAATTATACTGTTAAATTAGGTATTTTTCCAATTGGAATTTAAATTATATGAAAATTTCAATTTTTTGTAATTTTGGATTTTTCGTACCACCAAACAGATTCTTTTCATCAGGAAACAGGTCCTTTTCATCATTTTCAGATAGCTGGACCATCGGTTTATCTCGTTAACCAAAAGCATCCAATTGTGTTGAACATTAGTACATTTCAGATAATTTTAAAGTTGACTGATTTATGATGGTTTAAATAATTATTTAGCGCCGATCCTGGAATTGTCCCGAAGGCCTCACACATTTCTTAGAAAAGCTAAGCCATATAGCGCTCAATGCCACCAAGCTGATCCAATTATGATGAACTCTACTATATTTCGTCGAATTTAGAATTATTAATAATTATGGATGGTTTTAAAAATTATTGTATCTCCGATCACAGAGATGTGCACAAGGTCTTATCCACATTTTCAGCTAGCTTGGTTTAGTAGCAGTCTCTATGGCCCAAGTGATCCAATTGTGATGAACTTTACCATATTTCGCAGAATAAAATTTTTTCATAAAATAAAAATATGTTTACCGCCGATCACGGAGATGTTCACCGGGTCTTGCACATATTATCGCATAACTTGGCTTTATGCCAGTCTACGTGGACGACCTGATCCAGTTGCGATGAACTAAATTATACTTCACAGAATTTAGTACTTTATGTAAAATGACATAAAATCTGCCACATGGTGCATTACATTGCAATTAACTCCGGTGTTCGACAAGGAGAATCTCTATCACTGATACTCCTTAGTCTCACGGTATCTGCTATAGCAACGGAGTGTGTAGCATTTTAAAGTTTTTGATGTATGCACGTATTTTAATTTTTTTTAATTTAATTTGTTTGGTGGGTTGAAAATTGTATTGCGGAACGCAATGTAACTTAGCGGTGGGGAGTCACAAGGTTCAGATACTTGGGATCTCTTTTACTTAATGACAATATTATAGTGGAGGATATTAAGAAGCGTTAATAAAACGTTTCTAATCTTTTCGAATATTCAACAGAAACACATCTGGTCGCAATTCAGCAATTTATTAAATTGGCGTTAAAATTTAAAAGTAAAGAGTCGGGAAACGAAGAGTTAATGGTTCAGCTTAAAGAGCTGGTAATTGATCCAATAGAAGCGCTGGATATTACAGGAGCAATTTAGCCGAGACACACTTGTCTGGTCCGTCAACTCAGAGCGAATCTACGCCAAAAATAACTAGACTTAATCTCGATAAACAAAACAATACTGCTGATTCTCGAATTGAGCATGGTAAAAAAATTAACTATCCTGGCTCTGCCAGCTTCCCACAAGTTAGCCATCAGCGTTTTGATTTCCCACCTGTGGAGCATGTGGTGCAACCAGTACTTTCTTCACAGGTTGGTCAGCAAACCACTGAGAATATGATGATTCCACCGGCTTTTTTATTCCGCCTCCTCCAATGTTTCCATTTGGTTATTTTCCGCAACCAAATTTAATGCCAGTTAACCCTTATATATCATCCTACCCATATATGATTCCACCTTTCGGAATGCCTTCAACAACGACCGTTCCAACAAGTGTTGGTGCTCACACGATTACTTCACCACATCAAGTAGAACCAGCAATACAGCAACGTATACCAACAAATAGCAACGTATACTCTAAATCATGCAATTTAGCGTCCGCTACACCAATTCACAAGTGGAATATAACTTACAATGGTTCTCCCTCTGGCTTGCCGGTTGAAAAATTCGTTTTTAGAGTGTACCATTTAGCCAAAATTCACAATATCCCATTAGACCATTTAGCGACAAATATTCATTCGCTTTTACAAGATACGGCCGGCGAGCACTACTGGCTTATAATGGAAAGAAACCCAAACTGTACATGGTCAGAAGTAAGAGAAGCGTTCTTACATCGATTTAAGATACGACGATCGGACGCAGAAATTAGATTGTCAGTACAGTCGAGACACCAACGTTTGAAAGAACCTTTCGTAGATTTTTATTACGATCTTTTGAGTTTGGCCTTACCGTTAAGTACCCCGTTTCCCGAAAATGCTATGGTGGAAATTATTAAGAAAAATATGCGACCTGGACTTAAGGCACGTTTAGCTGGACAGATTTTTACATCCATTTCGGAGCTGATTAGCGTATGTATTGCTACAGAGGAAGCGTATAAAGGTATGAATTACGCACCAGAATTAAACATGACGTATCGAAATCAGGCTTTCCATTTAATGTTTATTGATAGTACCCAGCACGAAAAACGCCACCAGAGTTCAATATTCACAAAGATCAAATCAATAAACCACGTTACAGTGGCGGTAATCAATTGAAATACGAACCAAAATCTGATACAGGGAGCTGTTGGAACTGTAGACGTAAAGGACATTCTTATACTGAATGTGATATTCCCAGACAAAATAATTTCTGTTATGGCTGTGGCGCGCCTGACGTACTCAGACCGCACTGCGAACATTGCCTTAACAAGTCGGAAAACGGCATACCGGAGATGAGGCGAACTGGGTCCCTGAATTTCCGTGCAGCCGTACCATTGAGACCCAAACCGATGATTGACAGTGTCGGTTCGAATACCGAAGTTCCATGTCGGCGGAAAACCTGTAAAATCACAATCTAATAGATATCTTACTGACACCCCTATAATCCGTAAAACTAAAATCTCTCGCTCCATTAAATATTTCCAGAATCGTCGAAAATTAATTGCATTCATAACATCCAGTATTTTAATTTCAAACTCTGAATCTTCAAATGATAATAGGCCTTACGCTTCGGTTTCTGTTGCAGGAATTAATATGTGTGGCCTTCTCGATAGTGGAGCATCAATAAGTGTTCTCGGTAAGGGAGCAGAACAGTTTTTAAATGTAAGCAAGCTCGACCTACATCCCCTTCCAGCCTTTATTCAAACGGCTTGTGGCTCTTCACAGCGAGTCCTTGGGTATGGAAATACCGATATTATCTATAGTAGAAAAACTAGGAAATTAAGACTACTTGTGGTGCCGTCTTTACTCGTACTTTCAACCACTTCCGTTGGTTGGAGGTTTAATCAGTCGGTTGGATAAGACTAAATATATCTCGAGTTTGGATTTGAAGGATGCCTTTTGGCAGATAACGTTGGATCCAGGCTCGAGGGATAAAACGGCATTTACTAACCCGGGACGCCCATTGTACCACTTTAGAGTTATGCCATTTGGACTATGCCCCTCAAAACTTGTGCCGGTTGATGCATAAGGTGATCCCCACCATTTGCATGACCGAGTATTCGTCTACCTGGACGATCTACTGATAACTACGGCTACCTTTGAAGAACATTTGTCGTTGCTGGCTGACGTTTCAGAAAGATTATCAAAGGCTGATCTTACCGTGAATATTGAAAAAAGTAGATTTCTCCTTAGGGAGATCGAATACTTTGGTAATGAAGTTATTGGACTGAAGCCCAATCGGGACAAGGTGAGGGCCATTGCAGAGTTCCTCATTCCTAAGACGGTTCGGCATGTTAGAAGGTTTTTGGGGGTATCGGGATGGTATCACCGCTTCATAGAAAACTATTCCGAACTGTCGGCTCCTCTTTCGGATCTCTTAAAGAATGGAAAAAAATGCCAATGGAATCAAGAAGCACAAAAATCCTTTGATGCGCTGAAATTGGCACTAACCTTTGCACCTGTGTTAGTCTAGTCACACCTGATTTTAGTAAACGTTTTTTTATTCAGTGTGACGCAAGTTCGATGGGAATAGAAGCTGTCCTCTTTCAAAGAGATTTAGATGGGGCAGATCGAACAATAGCCTTCATGTCACAGAAGTTGACTGGTTCACAGAGGAATTATAGTGTGACCGAACAAGAGTGTCTTGCAGCTGTAATGGCTATAAAAAAATATCGTGCTTATGTGGAAGGGTTACCATTTCCGATCATCACGGACCATGCCAGTTCGACCTGGTTAATGTCTTTAAAGGATATAACCGGTCGACTTGCACGATGGAGCCTCAAGCTGCAATCATTTAATTTTGATATAGAATATAGGAAAGTCAGTCAAAACGCGGTCCCTGACGCACTATCCCGAGCTAACATAGACAAAATAGATCTTAATTCCGCACCCATGAATTTGAATTTAGACTCTCCTGCGTTTAGAAGACGCTTCTCATAAACATAATATCAAACTAGTCGATGGAAAAGCATATATCCAATTATAACCTACCGAAAAATATAGTTTCGCTTTAGATATTCCCACTTACAAATTAATTGTACCCGATGAATTGAAGTTGGATTTGATCAAGACTGCACATTGTCCGCCAACATCTGCACATTTAGGTATTGCTAAAACTGCCGAATATCTCAAGAGATATTTCTTTTGGCCTACACTGTTAGCGGGCGTTACTGACTTCATTAGAACTTGTGATCTGTGTAAACAAAACAAAGCGGCAAACTACACAACTCGTCCACCACTTTGCAATTTAACCACTACATTTATACCTTGGAAAAGGATCTATTTGGACTTTCTTGGACCTTACCCGCGTACTCGACAGGGTAATACATCTATCTTAATAGTCGTTGACCACTTCTCGGAATTGGTACTTACTAAAGCCGTTCACCAAGCAACTACTGCTGAGGTGGTAAAATTTTTGGAAATTCAGATATTTCTGATGTTCGGGGTACCTCAAGTTATTGTTACTGACAATGGTCAGCAGTTCAATTCCAGAGTAGTTGCAAATCTTTGCAATAAGTACGGAATTGAACATCTCTTGACCCCAAAATACTCACCTCAAGCTAACGCTATGAGTTTCGATTTTTGTTCAATTCACTAATTATCCGGATTACGAAACCAATATTGAAAAAAAATATTTCAATAATTTGCCATCTAATGTACATTTTTTTTCTATTTCCGGCTTACCTAACATTTTTTAAATTAATTTGCTTCAATAAAATATGGCGGGAAGGCCTTTAAAATTAGCTCAAAATTAGTCATAGTTCCTAAATCTAGTCTGATTTTATGTTTTGTTTAATTTCTGAATTTTTCAGAATGATTGTGAAACTTTTTTCCTAAATTTTTTATGGTAGTTTCTCAGAATTTATCTGTATGTAGGTTTGTATTAAAATGATATTAGATTTAAATGTTAATTCTGGACCAAACAGAATTAAGTGCCTGACTTTAACCAAATATTCATCTGGCGCATTACTAGAAATGATTAAATAAAATTTTAAATTGAAGCTTCCGGATTAGTATCATAATTAAAATAGCCATGAATTAATTTTTTTGTTTGCGCACAGTATTAAAAGGTCCAGTAATACACAAAACATTTAATAACTCAATACAAAGAGATAAAGATCAAAATCGATTGATTTGCTGTCCGTATACATGCGGTCGTATACAATGAATACTAAGTGTGAACCATTCATAAAGTCTATACAAGTAAATAACGTAAGTCAAATAAAATATTCAAGTTCAAATACGCGGTGATGATGACTTTGTGCAAACGTATAAAAAATCTGCGATAAAGAAGAAGAAGACGAAGAATTAGTATTCCGTATGCCAATATAGGAAATAATTAACCACTTAAAATGCTTGTCAAGGATAAATTAATAAATACATATATAAATTGTATATATTCGGCGGTTATATTACAATGACCATGATTTTGAATTTGTTGCGTTTTTTTGTTTTTTTGTCGCGTTCATTTCAATGAATCAACATTTGTCACAAAACGCGCGCGCTCGTCATTTATCTTTCTTTTATTTTTATTTTTTCTAAATAATATAAAAGATTCTGTTCTTTTCTTATTTAAATTAATTTTTTTTTTTAATAAAATATAATCCAATTTATATATGTATGTAAAAAAAATGTCGTTAACACATTTGAGGTTAGGTTTTAGCGAAGGTTATATAAATTAAATCGACCTACCGCGCAACATTATGCTGTTTTTTTTTATTTTATATATTCCAATGAAATATAAAAGATATGACGATAAAGTCTTTATCATAAACCAGATCTTTACACAAGAAGATGACTAACCTCGTAATTTATCACAAAAGTCTCCCAAAAAATAAATAAAAGTTCTACGAATTTTATGAATTCAAAAAAAAAAAATGATTTTTAACAGAATGCCAAAACAAAAAAAAAATTGGTCCATTGGAATTTGTCTGTGGATTGTCTAAAGAAAAAACCTGGTTATGCTTTTTACGAGAGATTATGTTCGGCACACATAACATTCAAATGATGGGCAAAGCGACAAATTAATCCATCATTATGTTTATACAGGTTCACCTATTCTGAACTATTGATGAACATATCACATTTGTTTTTGGTACAATGCTGAAATTTTGTTGCTTCATTTAGAAATACATTAGCCTTCTGCAATATATATATATATATATATATATATATATATATATATATATATATATATATATATATATATATATATATATATATATATATATATATATATATATATATATATATATATATATATATATACATATATTATATATATATATATATATATATATATATATATATATATATATATATATATATATATATATATATATATATATATATATGTATATGTATTGGGTGTACAAATAAGTTTCCGACCTGTTTAGATAGGTGTCTTTAGTATCACTGCTTGCATATTATTCAATCGGGCAATACATGTGTTTTGGAGGTTCGATGTCAAGCTTGAATAATTACTAGTGACATTTGTTCAAAGCGTAAACAACAATTATTTTCATTTAATTGAAAATGTCGAATTTTATGCCAAAAAACAACATTTGCGGGAAGTTTTACTTCATTATTTTTTGTTAAAGAAAAGTACAGCGGAAACAAATCGTTTGCTTTTGGAAGTTTACGGTGAACATGCTCCATCGAAAACAACATGCAAAGAGTGGTTTCAACGATTCAAAGTTGGTGATTTTGTTTTAACATGAAGGCAGACCAAGAAAATTTGAAGATACAGAATTCGAAAAATTGCTTGATGTGGACCCTTGTCAGACTGAAAAACAATTGGCAGAAGAGTTGAATATTACCCAACAATGTGTTTCGCAACGTATACATGTAATGGGATTGGTTCCGAAGCTGGGAAATTGGGTACCACACAAAGGGAGAAAGGAACATGGAACGTCGGAAAACCAGGTGCGAATTCTTGCTTCAACGACAGCAAAGGAAGGGGTTTTTGCATCGGATCATCACTGGGGATGAAAAATGAATCCATTATGACAATCCAAAACGCAAACCAGCATGGGTCAAGCCAGGTGAACCAGGGCCGTCGACGCCAAAAGCAAATATCCATGGTTCGAAGGTGATGCTTTCTACTTGGTGGGATATGAAGGGTGTCTTCTATTATGAGCTGCTAAAGAGCGTGAAACCATTACGGGACAAGTTTATCGACGACAACTGATGGGTATAAAGCAAGCTCTAGCTGCAAAACGACCGGAATGGGACAAAAGGCACAATAAGATTATTTTGCAACATGGCAACGCTACGGCACATGTTGCTATACCTATCAAAAATTACTTGGACAGGCATAACTGGGAAATTCTACCCCACCCGCCGTATTCACCAGACATTGCTCCTTCTGATTACCACTTGTTCAGGTCGATGCAATCAGCCCTGGCACAGCAGCACTTCACTTCATATGAAAACGTCAAAAAATGGGTCGATGACTGGATCCCCTCGAAACCACCAGATTTCTTCCTTCGGGGAATCCGTTTATTGCCTGAACGATGGGCGAAGGTTATAGCTTCCGAAGGAGCATACTTTGAATAAAACATTCTTTCATTTTCTACACAAACTAATGTCTTTTATTTCAGTAAAAAAGGTCGGAAATTTATTTGTACACCCAATATATATATATATATATATATATATATATATATATATATATATATATATATATATATATATATATATATATATATATATATATATATATATATATATATATATATATATATATATATATATATATATATATATATAAATATATATATATATATACATATATATATATATATATATATATATATATATATATATATATATATATATATATATATATAGATATATAAATATATATGGGGCATTCTCTGTCAAATCAGCCACCCCACCCTCACACTTCAATTTTTAAGATAAATTAACGTTTTTGGGCTTACAATTTTCGTTGAAGCTTCTAGTTTTTAGTACTGTATGGCATATGTGAATCTTTCAAAATGGCGGACCAGTAATGGCTGCCAAAAGGAAGAAACTACTCAATCAAAGCCGTTATTTGTATTCAGATTCGTATAAAAATAACAAATTGCTTCTTACAATACGCTTTTTTTATGTAATTTAGGTCGCTGATTATAAATCTAATCGTAGTTTTCAAATTTTCAAGATGGCGGATCCAAGATGGCGGATCCAAGATGGCGGCTGAAAAATGTAAAAATCATTTTATATCGACAGTTTGAGTCGGGTATGAATATAAGGGTTTTCGGGGTCGCTGATTACGAATTTCTTATTTATTGTTTGAAATTCCAAGATGGCGGATCCAAAATGGCGGATAATTACAGTTAGGTATGAGTATAAGTGTTTTCGGGGTTGCTGATTACGAATTTGCTATTTGTTTTTTGAAATTCCAAGGTATCAGATCTAAGCTACCAAAGGAAACTACTGTTCAAATCAACTACGGCAGTGTATAAGCAGTCAGTGAAAAGTTAAAATTGTGAAAATAGAAAGTTTAAGTGTTTGCATTACTATTTTTACTTGCTTTACGTTGATACTGCTTTGCTTTAAAAGAAATTTGCCAATTAAAACTGTTTAATATCGATATAACATTGTATGCGGTCTATGCAAATGTTAATTCACAGATTTTAAAAGCTAAATTTTATAAAAAATGTAATTGATTTATAAAAATAAGTATGTAAAAAAGGTTGAATCAACTAAGTATATTCTTATAATAGTTGTTCGTTAATAATTTTGCAGTAGTTCAGAAAAAGGAAATTACAAGCTTTTGACAGAGGTTTACCTTTTTTTTAATACGATTTCTTCTTTAAATAAAACTACATTCTTATCACAATGCCAAAAAGACTCCATTCGGACAGATGCGCCAATCCATTTAAAAAACCCGACGAGCAAGGTCACATTGGTAAATCTTTTAGACTAATACCGAAATCTATGCTAGAAGAGTATCCTGATTTATCTGAACATAGTAAGGTTTGCTCTAAATGTGTAAACAAATTTAAAGATAAAACTGATGGTAATAATAGTATGTCCTTGGACGAATCAAATGATTCTACGATTCATATGGAGACTCTGGACGATTCTGCAACGTCTTTAAATGACAGTGCAGATTTTGATCCTGAAAAAGATAATCGATAAAAATCACAGAGAGAAATGGAATTGAAAGAGATGCTTGATGGACTTAAAGACAAATTTTCTAATCTAAGCAACAAAGATCCTTTAAGGCTTCAAATTCTGACAATAGCTTCATCAACATGGTCTGCTAGAAAATTAGCAAAAGAATTCGGTGTAACGCGATATTTGGCTGCCAGAGCTAAAAAAATTAAATCACAACAAGGTATCTTACCTAATACAACCATGAAAGCAGGAAAAAATCTACCAAAAAATACTATAGATGAAGTATTTGATTTCTATACAAGTGATATGAATGGAAGACTTACATCTAGTACAAAAGAGTTTGTTTCAGTCAATATCGAGGGTGAGCGTGTACATCAGCAGAAACGTTTACTATTTTTAAATTTATCTGATTTGTACAGATTGTTTAAACAATCACATCCTGATTGTGATATAGGTTTTAGTACCTTTGCTAAGCTCAGACCAAAATTTTGTATACTTCTTGGAGCTTCTGGGACCCATTCGGTGTGTCGTGTGTGTATGCACAATACACCAAAATGTAAAGCTGATGTTAGATGCCATTGATTTTAAAAATCTAACTAAAGATACAAACTTACCGCTATCAGATTATTGAGATTGCTTAAAAAGTCTGTCTTGTGAAAATCCGAGTCCGAAATGCTACATTGATCAATGTGACAAATGTCCTGGCACAACAAATATTTTAGAACATATACGTACACTATTAGATGACAAATGCATTTCACATGTTGAGTACGCTACATGGTCGGGAACTGATCGGTCAACACTTTTAAAGAGTGTCGTTAAATTAGATGAATTTCGAACAGAACTTGATAATAAATTGAAAATTCTCAAACCCCATTCATTTTTATCAAAACAACAATCATTTTTTGTTAAAGAAAAAAAAGAGAAACTTAAGGAAATTGAAGTTTTAGTTATGTTTGATTTCGCAGAAAATTACTGTTACGTTTGTCAAGATGCTTTTCAAGCATTTCATTTCAATAATGATCTTTGAACAGTTTCCCTGCCATTTATTATTATAAAGAAGATGGTGAATTAAAACATAAGAGTAATGTTTTCTTATCAAACAGCAAAAAACATGATACTGCTGCCGTATATAGTATTCAACAACAGTTAATACCTGAAATAAAAAAAATGTGAAAAAATTGAAAAAAGTTATTTACGTAAGCGATTTATGTAAGCGCCAAGCAACACTTTAAAAATAAATTTCAGATAGCAAATTTGATTTATCACAAGCAAGATTTTGATGTGATAGCTGAATGGCACTATTTTACAACTGCTCATAGTAAAAGTGCGTATGATGGTATTGGTGCGAATTTCAAAAGAGAAGCTTACAAGGCAAGTCTAAGCCAAATGATGCTCTTCTAACATGTGAAGCACTTTTTAATTGGCCTAGAAAGCACTTTCAAAACATTATTGTCTTTTACTTTGATGAGAAGTATCACGCAAAAATACAAAGAAAATTAAACAGAGGATTTGAAGCGGCCAAAGCCGTACCTGAAATTTCAAAACAACATGGATTTATCGTTGGAAGACCAAAGAAACGTTTGCATAAAAAGATATTCAAAGGAAGAGGGAGGAATTCAATGGTCAATGTATGCAGATAGTTAAAATAAGTAAATATTAATACCGAACGTGGAAAACGGGGCCTTTTAAGGGCCAAGTGATGTGCAAGACCGATCGCGCAACTTCCTCGTGTTGCACATTGGATAACGCTAATGCCGACGGCACAAAACGAGTTTTGACATAAATTATACATGAAGTAACAACAAATCTTATTCCTGCGATTCAAGAAATAATATACAGGTAAAAAATTGTGTATTCCTATAAGAACAGTACTTTCCTTTGGTAGCTTAGATCTGATACCTTGGAATTTCAAAAAACAAATAGCAAATTCGTAATCAGCAACCCCGAAAACACTTATACTCATACCCAACTGTAAATTTAAAAAAAAAAAAAGATTTTTGCACTATTTATCCGCCATTTTGGATCCGCCATCTTGGAATTTCGAAAAATAAATAATAAATTCGTAATCAGCGACCCCGAAAATCCTTATATTCATACCCGACTCAAACTGTCGATATAAAATGATTTTTACATTTTTCAGCCGCCATCTTGGATCCGCCATCTAGAAAATTTGAAAACTACGATTAGATTTATAATCAGCGAAGCGTATTGTAAGAAGCAATTTGTTATTTTTATACGAATCAGAATACAAATAACGCCTTTGATTGAGTAGTTTCTTCCTTTTGGCAGCCATTACTGGTCCGCCATTATGAAAGATTCACATATGCCATACAGTACTAAAAACTAGAAGCTTCAACGAAAATTGTAAGCCCAATAACGTTAATTTAACTTTAAAATTGAAGTGTGAGGGTGGGGTGGCTGATTTGACAGAGAATGCCCCATATATATATATATATATATATATATATATATATATATATATATATATATATATATATATATATATTATATATATTTATATATAGATAGTCCCAAAATTAACGCAAGATTTGAATTAATTAGAAAACACAGTTTTTAGTCTCTAGATTGTTATTTTTTTATTGAATCCTTAAGTAAATACGATAGGGTTATTAATGGAATAACGCATCGGCAAAAGGCCTCGACTGCTTTGCTGGCACGTACGCACTCTTTTGTCGAAATTTTCCGTAACCATTCTGCATAAATGTAGCTGAATTTCGTTGAGGCAGCGTTTAATTTCCTTCTGTAATTCAAGGGTCGTTGTGCGCTTGTTGACATAGACCTTTGACTTCAAACAACCCCATATAAATAAAACTAATGGTGTTAAATCACACGATCTAGGAGCGCATTTCTGATAACCGAAACGACAGAGTACACGACCAGGAAATATCTCATGCAGTAATTGAATTGTTTCACGGCCTGTATGGCATGTGGCAGCGTCTTGTTGAAACCACATATTGGCCACATAAATATCATCCAATTTCGGCAGAAAGAACTATGTTATCATGCCGCAATATCGAGCACCAGTATGAGTCACTGCTTGACCAGCCTCATTTTCAAAAAAACTATGGTCCAATAATGCCTCCAGCCCAATATCCGCACCAAACAGTGACACGTTGTGGTAGCATTTTTTTCGACAATGACATGTGGGTTTGCCGAATCCCAAACGCGGCAATTTTGGCGATTAACAAAGCCATCAAGGTGAAAATGAGCTTTATCGCTTAGGAACGATCACTTTTGGACAGTTTATTTGTATTTGGTTTCGTTGGTTATTCTCCGTTTGTAATTTCAAAACCTAAGACACCATTTGTATAATGATCAATTTGCTTCTATTTTCCGCAGAAGCGCTGTTAACACAATTTCTATGGTTACGACGCAATTTATGTACGTACATATGTAGCCGGTACATATTTTCTATAGCACGCGAGAGACGCTTTACCTACTTGTACAACCGTCAATAGCCGTCTTCCTTATTGCTGTAAAAAATATTTAAATAACTTTTACGTAAAAATTTTATAACTTTCAGGTTTTACTACTTTTTGGTAATATATATTTTACAAATAGTGAAAGTTACGCCAGTGAAAAAGCTACAATAGAAGGTTCTGGCAAAACTCATTGGTTGCTGCGAAGCTATAATAAGATTTTTCCACTCATTACCAAGGCAACACTAAAACAAAAGAGAAGTTTTTCTGCTGAAATATTTGTTAGCCAGCAGAAAAGATACATACCAGAATAATAAAGGTCTAAAGGGCTAAGCAATTTTTTGCAAAATTTGTCCGAATTAAATTTTTTCGTATGAACGCGTACCTCTCGCAACCAATATGATGTATTGATATCTAGAAAACAGGGTCCATAACACAGCCGAACCAGCATTCTAAAGAGCTAGGGTTTTTTTTTTAAACAGATAGCCAAATGAAATTTGTCATTTTTTTGTCAGTATCAAATGGGCTATGGGTGGACCTCCTTTTAACCAGCATAAGCCGATAATTTCTGTGTAGCTGGTCGAGTCTAAAGAGCTACAGATTTTTTTTTTTTAAATTGTCCGAATCAAATCAAATGAATACTTTGTAAAAACTGAAAAATTTGATTTGTCCAATTTTTTAAAATATAAATTCTGTACGACTTTAAATTTAATCCAATTTTTTAAGAGTGCTTGTCCGCATGTCTTATAACCCCAAATATCTCGAAATCATCGTCTAATATTGATTAAAAGGGTTCTATCTTGGATACAGTGAAAAAAAAACTGAATAAGTTCATTTGGCCAACTTTATTTTAAAATCTGCTTAGACACTACAGAATCGCTTAAGATTGTTTCACACAAAGGGTCGACCAGGAATTTTGGAATTTTTTTTTTATGCTTGTCTGGATGTATTATGGTTCTAGCTATCTAGAAATCATGGACTCTTATTAGTTACAAGATAATCCATAAAATACAGAGCAGAAACAGAAAAAATTAATTTTACAAATTTAAAAAAACATGCTACAGCTCTTTAGAACCCTACAGGTACAATTTTGTAAGGTGTCTAACTCTGGTTGTCCTAAAAAAAAGAAGCCTAAAAGAAAAAATTCTCATTAGTTTTAGTACTGCCAATCGGGTTGGCGATGAACGCTCGATGGAGATGGACCTGTTTTTGTCTGTCTCTGTAAGTGAAATTTATTTATTTTATGTTTTATTTTAAATTATGTTTAAGTTTATTTATACTAAATTAAATCAATTTATATTAAATTAATGTTAATAGAAAAATGTGCAAATTAATTTTTAAGTGTTTTTGCCTTGTCAATCAAGGTTTGAATCACTGCATTGTGAATTAAACAAAACAATTCAATTTATTACCAACGAATTTATTTATGTCACACAAAAATTATTACAACACAATAAATTACGATAACTCACAAAATCACTTCACTTTAATTTTCACACAATTTTACTGATCAATTATAATTTTTATTTCGCAAAAAAACATTTTTTAAATCACTTTTCAATTCTTTTTTTAATCCTTATACTTTCGCTCACCAAAAACTAATAATCCAATTCGGCTTCGTTCTCCTTTTTATATTCACAAACCAAGCTTCTAGAAAGTTCATGACTTTTCCAGTAAGAATAGTGTAGAAACATTTATAACAGTTTTATCATAGTAAATTCCATTTTAGTACAGTAAAACTTTGAGCTATTCATTTAACTTATTCTATCACACCCTAGATGTCACCGTCACAGTATTTTGGAAATGATTTGGAGTTGAGTGGAGAATTAAAGTTTATTCAATGTGAATTTCGATTACAATTACGGTTATTTCCATAATCTTCATTATGTGTTCAAAAATTTTGTTTCGTGTAGTGAATTAATTTAAAGTGAGAAACGTGAGGAAAATTGGTCGAATAATAAACAACCGTACCTAGCTGGTATCTTACAGTAAGGCTTTTTCATATCATATATACTGGCCTACATACTGTTACGTTTTTGCCTTATCAATCAAGGTTCGTATCATTGGATTGTGAATAAAACAAATTCAATTCAATTTATCACCAACGAATTTATTTAGTTAACATAAGAATTATTACAACACAATTTTTTTAACAATAATTCACAAAATCACTTTACTTAATTTTTACACAATTTAACTGTACACTTATAATTTTTATTTCGTACTACAACACTTTTTAAATCATTTTTTAATTCCTTTTTAATCTTTACACTATCGCTTTCCAAATACTAATAATCCCATTCGACTTCGTTCGCCTTCGCAACCACAGAGAAGGAGCCGGATTTATTGGTGGAGGAAATCACAAGTGCCTGTAACTTGTCCTTGGACACTGCGTGCCCCAGGAGAATACCTAAAGGGAAGCAGAAACCGGTATGGTGGTCCAGGGAGCTGGGAATCCTACGTTTAGGGTGTAGGAAAGCATTGAATAGAGCAAAGGGCTCTAGGGAAGCTCAGGACTGGGACTCCTATAAGGAGCACCTAAAAAAGTATAAAAAGGAATTAAGGAGGGCGCGGAGGAGGTCTTGGAGACCATTCTGTGAAAAAATGGAAGGTGTTTTGGAGACTTCGTGCCTCAGGAAAATCTTATCTAAGATTCCAACGAGCCCTAGTTACTTAATCAAACCTGATGGGTTGTGGACAACGTCTACTGGGGATTCACTGGCGCTTCTGTTGGATACCCATTTCCCAGGTAGTGTGGATGTGTCGACGGAGCTTGGCGGGGAGGAGAAAAGAGTATTATCGGGGTGCCCGGAGGAAATCGTGTGCAAGAACCGGATCCTATGGGCACTAAACGGCTTTAAACCCTTTAAATCGGCTGGCGCGGACGGTGTCATCCCAGCAGAGCTGCAAAAATACTCGTCGATCATTCTCCTATGGCTGTAGTTGATGTTTAGTGGGTGTCTAAAACTGAATTATATTCCTATGAAATGGACGGAGGTTAGGGTGATTTTCATCCCGAAAACGGGAAACAATTCACAGACCTACCCAAAGGGCCTAAAACCGATAACTCAATCATCCTTTCTGTTGAAAACATTAGAAAGATTGATCGACGTGTACATACATACGTTCAAAAATAAAACCCAGTAAGTGGGCGACTTCTCAACATGCGTACTGGAAAGGGAGATCTGTGGACACGGCTCTGCATTCCCTGGTGCGAACAATTGAAAAATCAATCCACTCGAAGGAGTACTGTATGGTAGCCTTCCTCGATATAGAGGGCGCCTTTAACAATGTCCGGACGGAGGCAGTTCGTCAATTACTTTTGAAACTGGAGAGGGAGAGAATAGGAGTGATAGCGTATGCAGATGACGTGGCGATCGCCATCTCGGGTAAGTACCTAGGCACGATTAAGGAGGTCATGCAACACGCGCTCGTAATCATTATAAAATTGGCCAGCAAATGTGGGCTGGGTATAAATCCATCCAAAATAGAGCTGGTACTCTTCACCAAGAAATATAAAATTCCGCTAGTCGCCCCTCCTACCTTAAATGGCACAGCACTGGCCTTTACTGATAAGGCAAGATTTCTGGGCATAATCTTGGACAGTAGGTTAAATTGGATGCCCAATATTTTAGAGAGGGTAAAGAAGTCTTAGTCAGACCGATTTTGATATACGGGGTGAGTGTAATAATAATTAATAATTAATAATTATTTGTGGAATTTGCAATAGGTTCTCCACACAAATTGCGAATACATATCTCAAAATGCCCAATAACATTATTATTTTCAATTCTAGATGTCACTTACACGTACTTTAACAGTTCTCAATACCGACGTTTTCTGTTAACATGACATTTCAAACCGGAAAACAAGTCATTACGGTTTAGCAAAACACCAGGCCTATTTGCTTTAAATTAAAAGAAACGAATGAACTTTACTTCGTCACCTCGTAACAACTCATTTACCGTCCTTGTGACGTAACTAACTATTAATAGCTTTAAAAAAACAAATTTTAGCAAGAATTTTTTATTGAAATTCCTTTCGGTAAAACGCGATCCTTCGGTTATTTTTTTTTGTTATTAACTCGTAATTAAATCTATGTTGATTACTGTCTTAAGCCATTTAGGTTTTTACATATTTTCATCACAACATCACAAGCAATGAAAAAATCAAACAATTAAAAATATTTAAATTATCGTTTACAAATGCGATTCGACCATTGTCGCATTAAACCTTTAATAAGACGGGTGGGGCGAAGGAGCCCAGGGAGGGATAAAAATCAATAAAATCTTAGACCCAAACATCTCTTCTTTAAACAGGCTGAATTTTTTTTTTCAAGTATAAAGTACTTTCAGGCCTGAAGAAGTACTCTCTGGTGCATAGAAAAAGTACTATCAGAAATACTCTTGTATCATCCCTGGTGTGTACCAGGCGGAGGTGGTAGCGATTGAGGAAGCGCTGACTTGGTTGAGGCATAATGTCATATCCACAAGGTATATAACAATATATGTGGACAGTCAGGCGGCAATCAAGTCGCTGGAATCAGTTTCTCTGACATCCGTGGTGGCATTGAGGTGCCGCTCATTTTTTAACGAGATGAGTGAGCAGTTCAATATCCAGATAGTCTGGGTCCCCGGTCACTCGGATGTACAGGGGAACTGCAGGGCGGACGAACTGGCAAGGCAAGGTACGACTCTCTAATTGAAACCGGAAAGAGCAAATCTGGGGAGGCCCATAGTAGTGATTTATAGGGCGCTTATAAATGAGGCGATAGCCTCGGCCCAGAAGAGATGGACTAACACCGTAACATGCTATGTAGCGCGGCAAGTCTTGGCGAAACTAGAGTTGAAGCGCTCCAAAACACTACTATCCCTACGTAGCCTCACTTAAGTATAATCGTGGGGGTGCTCACAGGACAGCACCGCATTGGAAAGCATGCGAGGAGGCTTGGGTCAATGACAAATGACTTCTGTAGAAGCTGCATGGATGAGGAGGAGGAAGAGACTCTGAGAAACTTCCTCTGCTCATGCCCGGCGCTAGCTTACAGGAGGCACAAATATCTGGGCAAGTATAGTTTGGACGGCCTTATGGATCTCAAGAACTGCAATGTGCGAGATATCTTACGCTACATTAGTAGCTCAAATTGGTTCCAGTGAAGGTGGAAGAGGAGTAGGATCCCTCGGTATCACAACGGACCGTCATCGGTCTAAGTGTGCGTTTTGGCAGCCGCTCTAATCTAACCTACTATACATTTTTAGATTTTATTGTGCGGTAGAAGTCTATTCAAAGCAAAAGTAGACCACATAGGGAATAATAGATCACTAAAGCCTCCCTGTCCGAGATAACTATCATGGTCTAAGCAATATCGGAGTAACTTTCACCTGGTCAAGGATTAACTTGCACGCAAATTATATTTTGATGTTGAACAATTTTTTGATGGATCATGTAACCAAAGAATTCGGGTGAATAAAGGTAAACGAAAAATAATCGACGCAAAGAGTTCAATAAGCTTACTAAAAGTATACCCAATTGCGATTTTCAATTGATCACCCTTCTTCTTTAGGTAAATACTGCTTAATACAATTGACATTAATAATAATTTTTCGACGTCCCTCATCACTGTCGGCAGACACAAACAAACAATACATTTTATACAATGAACTGATACATTTTGTTTGTTTCACTCCAAACCGCCAGCCATTCAACTCCATGCTTTCATAGTAGATATTTAATAATAGTAAACAATTTAAAAAGAGTAAAAATCAAAAGAGCAATGGACCTAAAATTCATTTTCTAAGCACATCATCATATTTGATTTCTTACAATAAAATTTTCCCCACGATGAAAACAAAACAAACCGCATTGAAAAACAAATAAAAAGAAAAGTCTTGAACGTTTAGTTTTTCGAGACGCAAAAAAAAAAAAACATTCCACCACTTGCTTAGAAAACCTCATTTTACACACTTCCATCAACTTTCCGCCATCAAGATTAACGACCTCTTCAGCAATCAGTAGTTTAACAGAGTCATCATCTTTTTCATCACACACACACAAATGAACAGAAAAATGCCCCTTCGGTCATTTAACTTTCGACGATTTTGATTTTTTTTTTGGTCGACGACGACGACGACACGTCGTCGTACGTCGACAATAAATAAAAGCGAAAGTTCAAAATGAAATCGGTAGGTAACTATAACTATTCTCAGTCATACATGTATAGAGAGAGTACATAGTGTATATATCACCACATTATTAATTTATGTTGTTATGAAAGAAAATCAAAATAACTTTCCAACTCTTTTCGGTATATCCAGGCGTTGTTATCGTATCTCGATTCGATTCGATTTAGTTTTAAACGAAAAGTTCATTACCTCTGTCCGTATCGATAACAGAAACAAAACTTTCTTAGAAATACATTATAGTTTATTGTTTATGAATTTTAATCGTAACTGTCAACTAAACATGTAATATCTAATCGACCGCGAAATAAAAATTTAATGATGACAACAACTAAATTATATCGGCACGAATCTTAAATAAGTAAACCGCACAATTTGAATACATAAATGTGTATCGAGTATCTAATTTACAATTTAATTTAGCGTTTGTTGTTGCTGTATAAAGTTTATCAACCTTTACGATTTTTTTTTTTTGTTATTAACTATTATTAGTTTGTTTTGTAAGAGAGTGAGAATATTGCTGTATGTAGCGAAGACGTACGATTTATAATGAAGTGATATGTTTATAGAAAAAAAAGCGTCTTATTGTCTTTCTTTTTAAATCGTATAGAAAGTGAAATTTTTTATTTTAATTAATTTCTAAAGAAATGTGTGTGTGTGTGTGTGTGTGTGTGTGTGTGTGTGTGTGTGTGTGTGTGTACGATAATATTTTTCTCCGATTATTAGCATTTGCTGTCAATATCTGGTATAGCGTTACATTATGTTGTAATAAATGACAAATATAAAAATTTACCAATACGTAATTTAGTATTTGTGGATTGGGGTTTCGTGGGGCTGGCCCAAGAGTTTAGATGAGCAATGCAGATAAATCGAACAACACGAAGTTTATGGCGGCGTTTTTGGGAAGAAAAACATCGAATAGAAATATGTTAGCCTTTTTCAGTTGGGTTTTGTTTCTATGCTTTTTCGAGATTGGGCTATCGTCCGACAGATGATGCGTAGAAGAATTTGATAAACTGAAATGCAATATTTGAATATGAAAAGAAAGAAACTATGATTGTTGAACGTAAAAACGAACGGTTTTGTTTGTTTTTGAGGCTGATATATGATCAGTTGAGCAGAGTATGCCGTATGCTGGCTTGAGTCGATCGATTGAAATGTTTTGATTCTTATCATTAAGTGTTTTCGTAGTCGACGTATAACTTTATACGGACCTTCGTAGGGAGGAGATAATCCCGTGCGAACCCTGTCAGTCCGGGCGAAAACTCACAGTTGACGAGTGATTTCGGGACAAAAATATCGTTTTGTTTTTATGGACGAGTGGATGTGGGTACAAGGTGTTACATGATTTGTCCCAGTTGGTCGATGACTGCGTCGCTGGCTGGTAAAGGTGAAACGGAATTTTCGACGAGGAACTCACCGGGTAGCTTAATGGTTTGACCGTAAACCATTTCAGCTGGTAAGCACTTCAGATCTTCTTTCACTGTTGCTCGGTTTCCGAGTAATATGATTGGTATGTTTTTCATGCAATAAGCTTCTTGCCAGCGGGTGAAATGATCGACACAGGTTAGCAGATATTAATATCCATTTCCCGGAGAAAGTGGGCCTACAATGTCTATATGGATATGCTCAAATCGACCGGGTGGAATGTCTAATTGTCCATGGGGTGATTTTGTATGCCTTTGTACTTTAGCATGTTGGCAGGATAAATAAGACTGAGCCCAATTACCTACGTCTTTGTTTATACTGAGCCAAAAATAGCTAGCAGTAATCAATTTTTTCGTAGCACGGACACCAGGATGAGAAATGTTATGTAATATGTTAAAAGATGGTTTGACGTAGTGGTTCTGCGATTTATGGGCGATTGTACCCAGTGAAAGTTTCGCATACTATTTCGAGGCCAGGTAGTTTTTAAAAGCTCTATTTTCATTGATGAACTAGTGTGGCATTAGGAACCAGAAAGTAAATTCTGAAGCTCTAGGTGGCTTTTTGTGTGTTTGCAATTTTAGTTAAGTCGAATTGCGTCTCGGCTGTGGCGTTTGGCCTGGATTGCTCTAGTCAGAGGTTTGTGATCGGTGTAAATGGTGAAGTCCCGACCTTCAACAAAATATCTGAAGTGTTTGACTGTCAGATAGATTGCGAGAAATTCCAGTGGTTCCCAACACTTATTATTGTACTGTTGCAGAACTGCCCCGACGGCAATGTTCGATGCACCCTGTTAAAGTTAGCCGAAAGTTTCCATCCGAAAGTGAAAAGTCGTTAATGCAGATTATGTTACTGACATTCCAGTCGAAAATAAATCAGCCTCTAGAGTGTTATGTCTGGAGATGGATTGCATTGATGTGACTTGTCAATAGCTATCGCGGGAAAAAACTTCAGTTCAAGTTTCCCGTGGGAAATCTCGGAAAATTCAAAAGAGTTTCCAGCCGAAACTAAGAAATAAATGAATAAAATCAGCCTCTATAGTGTTATGTCTGGAGATGGATTGCATTGATGTGATTTGACAATAGCTATCGCAGGAAAAAAATTCAGTTCAAGTTTCCCGTGGGAAATCTCGGAAAATTCGATTTTCCAAAAATTATTAGAAAATTTGTATAAAATCAGCCTCTAGAGTGTTATGTCCGGGGATGGATTGCATTAATGTGACTTGTCAATAGCTATCGTAAGAAAAAAATTCAGTTTCAGTGGTGCAATATTCGCCCTCTATTGTTTTGTGCCTTGCATACACTACTGCGGCATAGGCGCGCTTGCTCGCATCGCAAAACCCATGCAATTCCGTTTCACCTGACGTTTGAAGCCATCTTGGTATTCTGATCACTCTTAAATCTTGCAGTTTATTACGAAGTGTAAGCCACTCCGAACCGACCGTCTCGGGTAGGACATCATCCCAACCAACCGGTTTTAACCATAATTCCTAAAAAAGCATTTTTATGCTTATTATTACAGGTGCCAGCCTTCCAAGCGGATCAAAAATAGGGCTGCTTTCTGAGGGCAAACCTCGCTTCGTTGGATTGTAATCTCCCAACTCAATCGAACAGCAAAATACATCTTCCACTGGGTTCCACTGCAGCCCGAGTACCTTTGTACTAAGCGAATCATCACTAAATCGTTTGGTAAGTGTTTCTCGATCACTATCAGGAATTGTACTCAATAATTCTGTAAAATTTTACACCCATTTACGTAACTTCATGCCAGCAGTTGACAGTACATCCCTTAAGTCAGTTCCCTTCTTCATAGCGTCATCTATACGGATCCCGAACCAAACATGATGTCATCCATATGTGTGTGGTTTCGTAATAACTTAGAAACTTCCGGATAAGTTTTCTCGTTTATCTTTGCTACTTCTTCTAGAACACGCGTCGCAATATAAGGTGCTGACTTCATACCGTAGGTTAGCGTAGTTAACTCGTAATACTGGATTGACTCGTTATCATGCTCGATCTCCAAACGATCTGTTGTAACTTCCCATCTTCTTGTTGAACTAATATTTGGCGGTACATCTTTTCGACGTCGCACACCAAGGCAATCTTGAACTCTCTAAATCTCAACAATATCTCGTATAATGTTGCTTGTTTAATTAAACCCGCCATCAGCATTTCATTAAGAGATGTTCCATTTGCCGTCCTTGAGGAAGCATCGAACACAACGCGGATCTTTGTTGATGCAGTAATGGGCTCTTTACTACCCCATGATGTGGTAGATAATTTTTCGAAGTATCACGTCCTCCTTGAATCATATGACCCAATTTACGGTATTCTTCCATGAAAAGCTTATAAGCCATACCAAACGATTCCATACGATTGAATTTTTTCGCCATGGCTGATTTTCGACTCAACGCCAAATTTAATGATGCGCCTAATTTTCCCGTATTTTGTTTTACAGGTAGCTGCACTACAAATCTTCCTTCTTGATTTCTTAAAGTAGTTGTTTTAAATATTTCTTCGCATTGCCGTTCCTCGTCTGTCATTCCTCGATATTCGCGTAAATGTTTTATCTTCCAAAATTTTTGAAGAAGTTCATCTACACTTGCGGTTGGTTGATCAGTCACTTCACTAACATATGCCTGGGTTTCTCCCAACCCAGTTACTTCACTACCAAGTACCCATCCAAAAATCGTCTCAACTGCTGTCAATCCATTATCGATCCTCAATCTTCCGTTTAACAATGAATCGAAAACCGACCGCACTCCCAATATCATGTCAATCCTACTTCGATGCCCAAATTCTGGATCAGCCAAAAATATGGGAATATTTTCCCTATGAAATTCAACCGAATGACTTGGCAACTGTGCGCATAGATTCGATAAAACCAATGCAACGACCGGAATTTCCATTGCTGTATCGTATAGTGATCGTAATCTAAGCTGAACTTCGCCACAAGACACTTGCGATTGAGAACCACTAAGACCAGATACGATTGTGTGATTGTGAATTCGTGTTAGCCCTAATTGATTGCAAAACCTCTCGCTAACCAGAGTCGTCATGGAGCCCGAATCCAATAAAACTCTGCATCGTTGTTCTACACCATATCTATCGGTAATTTTCACCAGTGCGGTTGGAAGAATACTTGTCTTTGATACGTTAACTGCTGAATAAGATGATATTTGCAAGTCTTCTGTGGGTGATACCTTAACCATAGCAGCCTTTATCTTGGCATCTGGTTTAGCGTCAGTTACCAAACTGGTCGTCTGATTATTTGTCGTAGCCCTTGGACATGATTTTAGAAATTCGTCGTCAGGATGCAACAAGGTACTATGTTTCCTTTGGCAAATCGTACATCTCAGCTTGGCTTTACACATAAATACTGCGCGATTCATCTTCAGACAGTTGATACAGCATCCCTTAGCCTTTACACATTCCCGACGTTCACGTATTGACATACCGTTGAATCTATCACAATTCGATAGGTAATGTTCTCCAGAGCACAGCCAACATTTTGTAACATTCATAGAAATAAATGATCTTGTTGATTTGACAAGGCTAAGCGAATCCCTTGTCGCAATATTCTTTGTGGCTTCTAACGCGTCTGAACGATTCAGCAAAAATTTGAAGAATTCATCCAAGGTTGGATGATTAGTCTCGCACGAATGTTGTGCCCACAATATTTTCGTTTCCGCATCTAACCTCGACTCCATTAGATATAAGAGCCAAACATCCCTTGACTCGGCTTTCTCTCCTAACGCCCTTAGACCACAAATTGTCTCATCCGACACATCCAATAATTTTCGAATATTACTCGATTTTCCTTGTTTTACTATCGGTTGATCCAAAAACTTGAATGGTATGCTTTTTTCTCCCATATCTATCGACCAATTTTTTAAACGCCTGAAAATAATTCGCCTCGGTAATTGGCAAATGTTTGATTAAGTTGGCAGCCTCATCACGGATATATCCTTTCAAGTACGTGAACTTCTGTACCGCTGTCAAATTGCTATTATGGATTGTTTTCATATAAACATCGTAGAATGATTGCCATTGCGTATAGTTACCAGCAAACGGTTCAATCGTGATTTTGGGCAACCTGATGTCCATAGATGTATTGAGCACGGACATTGAAGTCGCCATTGTAACATTTGGCTCGGTTCCACCCACTGCTTCATTTAACTTTCGTATCAATTTGCTCAGCTTTGCATCAACCGTATAATAAAGTTCACTAAATTCGACGACTGTCGAATTTGCACTTGGGTTGACTTGGAATATTTGACCCTCAACATAACTAAAGTTCGTCAACAAGTCACCGGCACGCAGCTTGCGGGTTTATAATGCATCTATATCGGCTTTATCAGCTTTGGTGTTCACAAATGTTTCCAAATTTACCATTTGCGTTATTAAAGACTTGCGCGTGGCTTCATGGATTGCCAACTGACGTGCCTCGTCCATGCTCATTTTAATTTAAATATCACTGAACTTCACCGATCAAGAACTTATTATTTAATAGTAAGTAATACTACTAATATCAATAACTGTTCAAAATGGCCACTATCCGTAACCAAAAGACACGTGTTATGAACCGCGTTATCGAACCACGTTAATTTTTGTAGATGCCAAAATGGCTGCTCCACGTTAATGTAAATCACTACTCGTTCAACTTCTTTAGCGCAAAACTTTCGCCTTTCGACTATTTGAATCACTATTTCCGCAACTTTATAATGATATGTGAAACAAATGCCCTATTACCACAACTGGATTGTTCTGTATAAATTAATAATCCGGCTCGAAGGACCATGAAATTTATTGTTATACAAGCTCAAAATTGTAGCGCCGTATGTTAATGACCTGCCTGCTACAAAGTAACTTCAATTTTATTTGCACCGGTTCAATTAATTTAAATTTTGTTTTGCACTTATTTGCTCGCTTAAGAAACAGTAGTAAAATTGACACCCCTTTGTTCTGATTTCTAATTTTTATTAATTTTCGACAATTTTTATTTTTATCTTCACTACACGAATACTCAAACCAGACAGACTTTCAACATGATTTTTCATGATTGTGTTACAAATGGTATAAAAGAAATTTCTCGTAATGAAATCTACTATGATTATTTTGACATTAAGCAGTAATGTCAAATTTCTAATAATATTTACATAAACTATGATTTAAGGTAAGTAATTTTACATTATTCAATAACTACAACTAATTATTTACTAAAATTGTTTTTTTTCCAGGTATCTTATGTTATTTTATGGATACGTCGATCTTCAATAGTGTTGATTAGATAAGTATTTTGATTTAAGACCGATTTCTTTGTGTAACCATTTTTTCTTCTATTTTTAGGATCGCTCTGCCTGCTTTCAACAACAATTTTTTATTCTTCAGGAAATTTATATCAGTCTAAACAATTAGAAACGAGGAAAAAACCAAACTTTTCATAGTAAAACAGATAAAACATATGGGAAGTCCCTTTTTTTCCTAAGACAAATTCTTAAATGAAAACGTTACAAATTCTTAATTATGATTTTTGAAATAATTTCATAAATGTTTGAATTTCAACATATGTGAATATCGTTTAAGTAAATCGTTTTCATTTTCTTGTAATAATTGATTTATTTAAACCAAAATATAAAAACAAATTTCATAAGAACAGCATTCTGGTCAAATTGAAATAAAATTTACTACAATTCGTTTGGTCATTAGGTCAATATACATTACATAGATGGCAGTGATGGTCGTAAAAATTTGGTAAAATCGTACCAATAATTACCACCTGGGGAAATTTCAAGTTCTAAAATTGTAAAAAAAAGCGAAACAAATTCACAAAATATAGGAACTTATGATAATTTTTTGATTAAATAATTTTTTTTCGTATTTTTCTGTAACCATTTAGACATCTTACGTACACTAGTAAAACTAAAGATAAATTTAGCAAGTATTATTTTAATTTGTCAGAGCCAACTTTGATGTATTTTTCAAAATGAAAGTTCGAAAAAATATATTTTTGAAATAATTTAATTTTAATATTTCTGCAACTAATATTTACTTAATACCATATATCCTTCTTGTAAATTGTTGTTAAAGATATGTAGAAAACTTGCTTTTTTCATTGAAAAACTTGAAGCTAAAAAACACCATTTTTACTATGGATTCCTATGGAAATCAGTGAAAAGTTATACCACTAAAAAAGCTTCTAAAAAATACGTCATTACGACTATGGCTCTATACTCTAGAAGGCTCTGGTAAAATACGAGAAACAAGGTGACCCAATTGTTCATTTCCGTCTATTTGTTCTCTAACTCTAAAACTAACACTTCTAGACTTAAGACAGTTTGGAGTTATATTACGTGGAATTGTGAAGTTTGACAAAACTTTCTGTTTCAATTTTAAAGTCATCGGACCCACAAATTTTCTAAAAGTTTTTTTGTTGTTGAAAGTTATTTTTCGGTGTTTCACAGATTTGAGTAATTAGCAAAATAATTTTAGCTTTCAGGTTCAATTTTGTGCACGCAAACCGCAATGAAAGTATCCAGAAGGTCAGATACAAAATCTTAAACACACAAATATTTCTTTTCCATCAAAATGTCAAGAGTGCTAAGTATAAAGCGTCAAAAAAAACAAAAAAACGTGAAATAAATTATGATTTCTCCCATAATGGTTTAATTAATTTTAATTTACATTCACATGAAGATGAAAGTTATTTCTTTGGCACCACATATTTAACGCACAGTTCATTGACCACGTTTATCGGGTGGGTACAAACCTCGTGCTTTTCTTTATTATTACCTTCGCCCAATCTTTGTATTTTTCTTAATCCAAAAATAATTCAATAAATAAATACAACAACGAACAACACAAAACACAAAAAAACGTATGATTAACCAATATTGACAACAACAACAAAAATCGAAACAGGCAGATACAAAATGAAAACGAAAACGAGGCCAGTGAAAGTATTCTAAACACTTTTTACTGGAGTACTATGCACTATTGTTGTTGCAATCGTACGATTTTTTTTTTTTTTTTGCTATTTGATTAGAAAATTAACCTGAAAAACTTTATTTTAAAACAATAGATATTGTTTATAATGAAAATGACATTTTGAGTTTTTTTTTTTTTGTAGATTTTTAAATTGAGATAAAAACGAAATTCGAAATGAGATCAAGTGAAATTTTTTTTGTTGTGATAAATTCATTTTATTTTATGAAGTTCCTGTCAATGTTTTTCACTTTTATTTGAGAGCACGAGAAATGTTTACTGAACAAAATGGCGCCCTCGTTTTTTTTTTAATAGATATATCATGTATGCGTTATTACACGTACAAATATTGCATGTCGAATAATACTTAGATGCGAGTCTAATTTCACTCTTTTTAGTTTTTACACATAAAAAAGTAACAAAACAAAAAAAAAACTCAAAAGAAAGTGATAGTGTATCCATTTTATTGTTGTAAACGCATATTACTTCGATTAACCTACTTTTAACGGTTGTTGATGGTGATGGTTGGTGGTGGTGGTGGTTAAAACTATTTTCACTTTTTAAATTTTTTATTTTGTCGACTAAATTTTTTTTTTTTTTTTTTTACATTGCTTAGAGAAAGTAATCTAATTTTAATTAATGTTAAATTAAACGCCAAAACTTTTTTGTCGATGTATGTATGTGTAAAAATTGCGCAAAATTAGAGAAGAGGAAGATAATAATATGTAGTTTAGAAAGTGCGCACGCGGTCAAAGCACTTAGATATATGGACATATACAATTGAACTGATGTAGTCTTGGAATTTTTTTGTTTTGTTAGTTAAAGGTGAACGCCATCATAATTATTATTTATGTGATTGTTGTTGTTGTCGTACTTATAAAATACTTTCTCTGTTTTTGATGATGATGATGAAGATAATATCATGACGATGATAATTACATCAATGTAATGACGATGGTGTGATGTTGATGATGATCATCATCATTATTTTCTTAACGTGTGTCTTGGTTTTGGAATTTATGTTAAATTTTATTTGTTGTTTTCATAGTTTGTCCATGAAAGTTCATTCATCTTGTGAGTATAAAAAAATATTTTTGTGCGTTTAGAGGTGTATTGTTGTTGTATTACAAAAAGCTTTCATTTTCACTGTAATTTTACTTTTGTTGAGGTGTTTATTGTTGGGTTTGATCTATTTTGTTTGTTTGTACATAATATACGGTACATAATATACGGTACGTAATCATCATCGTCATCGCTATGAGAATCACGTTGAACCCATTTTGATACAAATTTTTATTTTTATTTGCTTGGTAATTGAATTTGAGACGTGGGTTATTTTGTGAAGTTCTATCTATACATATATTGTGTTTGGTGTCGAATATTGAAATTATTTTGGTATCCTTGGCCTAGTATTTTACATATCCATACATTTATTATTATATACAAATTTGCTGATATCATGTTTGAATTTGGTATACCCTTTTTATACGGACAAAGACCAATCTTTTGTTTGGAAGAAAACAAAAACAAAAAAAAAACGGTTTTGGTGTAGGAATGAAAAATGTTTAAACATAGATTTTCATCGTCTTAACATATTTATGCCATTTATCATTATTTTGTATTTTATAGCCTAATTCGGTTTTAAGAGGTAACCATATGATGAAAATCATGGTTTTATACGAATTGTCCTTTTGCTTAATATTGGCGTGTGCAGGTTATTTGATACAATATTTATTTAGTGCACCAAGGTAGTTTCCGCTAGAAAACAACCTAAAAACGGTCACAAAAGACAAGCAAAACACAGAGAAATAAGCTTAGCGAAATATTAAAAGGGGCTCGGACCAGAAAAATCCCTTGTGGGGAAAAATTTTCTGGCCATGACTACCTGCTTGCTTTGTCCATATAGTAAACGGTTCCTATTGACTAATTCTTGAACCATATTTAGGGTTAGCAGCGGTAGAAATGTAAAGCGGAAAAAAATTCTTCTGACCAAAATTTTGTGAATTGGTGAACCTAATAGTCAAAAGACTTGAAACTCATGTTTCTTAGAACCTTAAAATCTTTTAAAATATTTTAAAACCATAAAACTTAAAAATGATTGAATTGATGAACAACTCTCAATTTTAGGATTCTTGTATTTAGCACCAGCAATTTTTAGTGGATTGTGGATTGTCATTGCGAAAGAGTATTTATTTACAAACATTTTAAGTTAAGGACCAACCCCATACTTACACAAACTATTTTGAGCACGATGCTCATTTACAACAGGGTGTGTAGATAAGGTGGTTTGACATACAAATTTTAATTTAGAAACAAAAAAATTGCAGCCTATTGGAATTACAGGATAATAGAGCCCGATCATTAAATTTTTCCAGTCCATCATTATCAATTCTACTTTAGGTTGAAAAATATCTCAACAATGCCGTGTTACCTTGCATTTTTGTATTTTCCCAGCGGTTAATGTTAATGACGAAAATCGGTTTACCCGTCAAACCACTACATAACTGCGCCTAGGCTCAAACAATTTCGGATTTTGAAATTATATGTATATAATTAATTTTAAATAAACATATTTTATTTTTTTTGAAAATAGCCTACCGTCGTAGGTAAGCAAAGCTTACTGTGGAAACTGTTTAGTCGCATGAACTCAAAGGACAAAAAACAAAGTTCCGTTGCACAATTTCAATGGATCTAAATTATGAAGGTGTATTATAGGTGAATCATTCTAGATTATGCCTTTTAAGGCTGACGGCATAAATACGGGACTTTGTCTCCTCCTATTATAAGCTGTCAAATGTGTAATACGATGCTCACCTCACTCAATTGCTTGTTTCTCTTATTCGTCTTGAAGGAAGGTGAATTGCAAGGTGATAAACGGTATGTATCGAATTCTCAAGAAGTGGCCAAATTGCTTCTTATTTCATTGTGAACAATTGTGCCATCACTTGAATTTATTTCAAGAGAAAATTGCTTCGGAACGACTGTTTCGTGCAATTCTGGCTCACGTTGATAATCAGGAATTTCAGCGCAGATAAAGCGATCAATCGTTGAAGCTGTATCAATCTTGCATTCATCAGTTAGAATGAAAAGCAGATGTGCGTGTGGTGGTCCACGTTTTTGAAATTATATTGTGTAAGCAAATGCTTTAACAGTTCCAAAAACTACCTCTTTGGTAATATCTTCAATAAGACCTTTAACTTGATGCTGAATTCACGTGCTATTAAATCCAGTCCGTCACTTGGTTGTTTGCATTCAAAAACATTATCGTGATTTTCAGACCAATTTGGATTGCAGGTCATAGTAAGAAAAAGATTACGTTTTCCAAATTTAGTCAATATCGCCATTGGGTCGTGGTACTTTTCTCTCATGTTTCGTGGTTAACCTTGAAAGGATGATGGAAGAATAACTGAGCGACCAACAGTTTTTTCTCGTCTAATAGCTGCCTCATTTTAATGATCCATTAGTTCTTGGTATTATCCTATACAGGCAAACGTCACTGGTGATTCCGAACGAAATTACCTCGCCTCGAATTGGAACGACCAATTCTGACATCTATTTGAGCGACTTTCCACTGAAGAAGCGTTATTTGTGTTCTCACTCTACCAGGACGATTATCGAGATTAACTTCTATTTTCGGATGTCAACCTGATTCACCGTAAAGATAAAATAGAACATACATATATCATAGGATCTAAGCGCGGACGTCAATTGTTCTCGTTTAAAGTAGGGTTCACCATCAGCAGAGCGAAAAATCATTGCAACTTCATCGACGGTTGGTAAATTTTAACGTTGTCCGTCATGTCACGTTAAATCGTTAATTTGCCTGCGACATCCGGCATAATTGAACGGAAAAATTGAACATATTGACGTTGTGCACCATCTTCAGGATGCAATGCAGATCCAGTGCAATGATAAATTTCAACACATGGACCACGTCCAACTAAGTTGTCGATTTGTGGGCCGATGGATGCCAATTTCCATGAAAATTTCGATAGTGAGTATGTGCTGGATTACTTAAAACCTGCTGGAGATATGACGGAAAAATACGTCCGGACAGTAAGTCCATCTGATTTCAACAAAACAGTACCATTGTGACAGCATTATTTGAGACTCGGGTCCTTAGGCCTGCCTCTAAGTCTACAAATAAACGACGGGACGTAAGCTCAAGCGAGGCTGGTACCTCCACTCGGGTCACCAAACCTGAGTATACAAATACAAAGCGGAACCAAAGCACCATCGAAGCTGGTTCCTCAAAACCAACCTATAATACTAGAAGCAAGGCCTGGAGGGCCCTGGAAAAGATCAATAACATCTCGCCAAAAGACAGAACGAATAAAGACAAAGCCACGATTGCGTGGGCAAAATAAGTCACCGAGAAAATGTCGGAAGGCCCTTCAGGTGGCTCACAGCATAAAAGAAACAGATCTCAGGAGGAAAGTCCTAAGATCGCAAAGCGAAAAAAACTCCATGCTACCGCTATGGGGGATTTTAACGAGGTCCTCAAGGATCAGCTGGTTGTGGTATTTATAGACAAATCCCAAGAGGATGACAGTATGACGCCCGCCAATTGTAGGAAGGTGGAAGGGGCCTTACCCACAACCTACCTGAAAATCCTGTCGGAAAATCCAGGACCTACTCCGGCTTGTCGGGATGCGGGCTGGCACAGGAATCAGGTAATCAGGTGAAACTGACTGCCTGTGTAGATCAGAGGTCCCTACTTGTTTTATAAGAAGGCAGTAGGGGGGACTTGGCAAGGTATGGTCCGAAACCAGCCTGGCTGTGATTGATAGGGAAGAGATCCCCTGCAGACCAAATGCTAGGGTGTACATCTTTTCGGAGCCTAGTGATCCAAAGGTGATACTCCAGTTATTGAAGGTTGGCAACCAAGATTTGCCAACGCACAATTGGAATGTTGCCAAGCTCGAGGATACAAAGGCTGACTATAGGTCAGCTGTTACCATCTTAAACAGGGAGCCACTGACTGCACTGGATAAAACCAACGGTTTAATCAACTATGGTTTCAGTGCAGTCACACTCAAGGTGTACAAGAGGGACGCGGACAAGCCGGAGGCTCCGTAGTCACCTTCAGAAACTACGCGGTGCTTGATAGCTCATCTGCGTGCGCGGAGGCAGTTAGCCAAGCGGAAACTTGTTACGGTGCGAGGCACCTTCCGTCTGAATAACATCACTTTACACCCCTTTCTTTAAAAAAAAAAAAAAAAAAAAAACAAACCTTAAAATTCAATATATTTTCTTTCCATTTTTAGTTACAGTTTTTTTTTCGTTCTCTTATCTTTCGCCTCCTATAATTTAATTTCGCGCACCGTAAGATTCATTAAAGAAAAAAATACAAAACCAAAACGAAACTTTTTTTATTCATTTTTTTTGTTTCCCCTTTTTTTTTTTTTTTTTTTCATTCACACTCAATTACATATTCGTCTACCGTAGATAGGGCTACGAACCCTAACCGGCGGTGGTTTTTTTTCTGTGTATGTTTTGTTGCCATTTTTGGTAGATGGCATTACGTTCATTATCCTACTTTTGGTCACGGCCCTTATTTTAGTGTGGGGTGGTTGCATGTAGGGGCATGTTGGTCGCGAAATCATAGACAACTTGTTGTTGTAGAAATCCAAAACAAAAAAAAATGTGTATATAAAGGATGACAATTGTCATTCGCGCGCTCTTATATTTTGCACCATTTTGGATACCACACGGACAAGAAATCGGAAACCACATGGTAATATGAAATTAAATAAATTAATGGTGATAATAAATTAATAATACTGAGAATACATTAATGATAAAAGTAAATTAATAGTGATGATAAATTAATAATGATAATAATACATTAATGATAATAGTAAATTAATAGTAATACTAAATTAATAATAATAAGAATACCTTAATAATAATAGTAAATTAATAGTAACCATAAATTAATAATACTAAGAATCCATTAATAATAATAGTAAATTAATAATAATAATAAATTATTAATAATAATAAACTAATGATAATAATAAATTAATAATAATAATAAATTAATAATAATAATAAATTATTAATAATAATAAACTAATAATAATAATAAATTACTAATAATAATAAACTAATGATAATAATAAATTCTTAATAATAATAAACTAATGATAATAATAAATTACTAATAATAGTGAATCAATGATAACAATGAATTACGAATACTAGTAAATTAATGATAACCATAAATTAATAATAACCATAAATTAATACTAATAGTAAAATAATAATAATACTAGATTAATAATAATAATAAGTAACACGAAACAAAAGCGCTGACAATTACACGACGAGAGCAAGAGGAAGACAGCAGCCAGACCACTCGGACGGCACCGGCACAAATAGCGGCAACTACAAGCAAGTTTTTTTTTTGTGCGTAAGTATATCGCGTGGACCACGGGAAGGTAGTGACTGAGCGGCGAGCTCCGCGGAGGGGAGGGTATATCGCGTGTTTGAACCGGGCAAGGCTTTGTTTTTGGGGTTTTTTTTTCCATTACAGGGATCTTCGGCAGGTGAGCTCATCGTCCGCTGATCTCCAGACGAGTACGTGGGGGGAATATATCTCAGCTCCAGCACACAGTCCAGTCCCGAAGTGGATCTCCGATCAACATCTTGTAAATCAGTCGTTTTGATTTTTTTTTATAAATAAAAATTTGTTCCCAACTGGGAAGATTATAACGTGTACAAATTAAAAGAAATTATGTGTTGTTAATTTAAAAATTAGGTGAGAATCATCGTGGCGTAATGTGTGTGTGATGGGGTAAGTAGAGTGTTGTGGTAGTCATCGAGTAGCAGCAATTTAATCCTCGGATGGGCCTTCATCACTTCACCCACCCCTCTGGACTGAGTGTGGCCGGACTTGACGCTGCAGGTGAAGGACTCCGGGGACAAAACATTCTGTTTGCGTGATGGGGGCGAGGCGCGCGGCTGATGGGCCGGTTATCCATCATCCCTTGTCAGGTTGTCATTCACGGTAACGTGTGGCACACAGGGGATGATCGGAACGGGGTACAGCGATGACCAGGTGCGGACTCGTCTTTGATCCCGATGCAGTTCGAGGAGTAGCTAAGGCAACTTGGTTACTGAATTGTATCGGTGTGTTAGAGTTCGAGTCCAATAGCTTTGGTTCCCCACGCGGGCTCTTTAGTCGTGTTGCTCATCGCTTTTTCCGTTACGTAACAAACTCTCTCCACGGATACGGAGATGTCAACGTCCATGGAGTCTTTAAAGAGGCTCTCAGAGCACTTCTCATCAGGGGATGACTCTGATATTACTGTGGTGGAGAAGAGGCT
The DNA here is from genome assembly GCA_958295665.1 of Tipula vernalis. Taxonomy (NCBI): domain Eukaryota; kingdom Metazoa; phylum Arthropoda; class Insecta; order Diptera; family Tipulidae; genus Tipula; species Tipula vernalis. Next base: position 377,547,429 of record OY282559.1, read on the forward strand.
GCAGAGATGACACTGACATTTCTGCAAGTCAACCTCCATCTCTCTAAGACAACATCAGCTGCTCTAATTTAAAAAATTTGGAAAGATGCGACAGATGTCGTCTTGATCCAGGAACCTTCGGTCACTGAAGCCCGGTACTTGGGCTCAAGACTCCCTATTATATTGTAGATTATTGCACGTGAAAAAAGAAGGTAAGGTTCGGTCGTGCATTCTCATTAAAAATAACATAAGTTGTTTACTGCTATCAAATTTCAGTAATGGATATGTAGCAGCGGTCAGCATTGAGGTCGATAAACGAAACTTGGCATATGGTGAAGTGGATACTCCACCAATCATTCTAGGTGAGCTAATCTTGGAGGATCAGAAGCGCAAGGTTGGAGTCATTCTTGGGGGTGATGCAAATGCTCATCACACGACCTGGGGAAGTACGGACACAAATGAACGAGGTGAGTTACTCCTTGATTACATTTTAAGTACTAACCTTCACATATGTAACATAGGCAATAAGCCGACCTTTATAACTAGTAATAGACAGGAGGTATTGGATATTAATCTTGTCTAAAGCTTTCTGGCGATTAGTTTATTAAACTGGATAGTGTCGGAGGACCACTCCTTTTCAAACCATTGTTATCTTCAATTTGTATTGGACTTGACTTCTTCAAAAATTCCAATCTACAGAAACAAGAGGAAAACCAACTGGGATACATTTAGAACTATTCTGGGTAATTCACTACTAGTTCCGGTGCCAAAACGTTCAAAAACTGCGCAAGAGCTCGATGGCTTGGTGGGCGAGTTGTCCAGCGCTTTTAATGAACCGACACTGGGCTCTAGTCCCCTTAGCAGGCCTGTGATATTCGCATATATACGAACAGTCAGGCTGCCATTAAAGTGCTTCAATCACACCTCCTCACGTCGAAAGTAGTCCAGAACTGTCTCTCATCTCTTAACGAGATGGCAGATCAGTTCAACATCCAAATTTTATGGGTGGCAGGACATTTCATAAGTACAGGGAATATAAACGCCGATGAACTGGCTCAACGTGGTACAACGGACCACTTCTCAGAAAGCAGAAAGGATATTGAAATGCCTCTTGCGGCATGTAAACTGCTGCTTCAGGAAGAAGCTAGCAAGCCGACGAATGACAGATGATCAAGTATCACTTCTTGCGTAATAACTCGACAGGTCTGGCCAAAGTTCGACTTGGCGAGATCCAAACAGCTGATGCATGCGAGTAGGCTTGGTGTCTTCTCACATGACTACTGTCATAGTTGCTAGGACGAAGAGGAGGTAGAGACAGTACTTCATCTTCTTTGCACCTGCCCTCGTCTGGCACGAAACAAACTAAAGTTTCTAGGGGCACCCCTCTTCAAAGATCTGACGGACCTCCATAGGATGGACGTCAGGAGTATCCAGCGCTTTGTTAACAGCTCAAAATGGTTCCAATGAGTTGGAGGAAACAATTATTCCTGGTATGGCTACGGACCATTTTTGTGTCTATGCCTGGTAATAGTGGACCGCCATCCAAACCTAACGGGGTGATAAAAGTTTCATAAAAAATGTATCCTCTATTTTACATTTATACTCACTAATAGTATTATGCTTAATTATAAACGATAATAATTAGGTCTAAAATATCAATCAATCTTTGTATAAATCTTGTACACACACATTTGAATATTAAGAAACTTCCTTTGAAATAAGGAATACATTCTGTCAAAAAAGTATTGTATGAAAAAGTATTGCATTCCCAACAAACAACTCTCAATTGCGAGTGAAATGATCGCTCATTCTTATATTCATTTCACGAACAGGAAATAGCAAATATGAAGGAGATGGAAAAAACAAGGGCGCGGTACCAAAATAGAACACAAAATCAAAAAACCTAACCTAAATCTATAACATTTTTAACTCGATTAACAATTTCCGAATAGTATGTACGTAGTGGTAATAAAAAAAATCAACGTGACAAATTACACCTACCCAATCAAAGCTCTATCAAAGATAACCTGAAAAAAGTTTCTAACCTAAAAAAAAACAATCAAATCCTTAACTGTAATTATGCAGATGTTGCTTTATGACTTTTTTTTTGTGTGTGTTTCCTTGAAGCTTGTGTTTTTTTTTTTTTTTTTGTAAGTGCGAAAAAACGAGACAAAAATATTAAAATAATAGTAATATAAAACACTATTATAAAAAATAAAAATAAAAACCGTATACAAAATGAAATTAAGAGTGCGTTGGCCTCATTTCTGTCCGGGTTGTAAAAATAATAAGAAATATAATTTCGAAATGGAAACGAAAGTTTTTTTTTGTGTGTGAGTGTATATGTGTTATTATTACTATTTTGTAAATGAAATCGAAAATTAGAAACAACAACAATGAGAGGCTAAAATTAATATTTTTGATGGTAGGTATTATATTGAATGAAAACAGCAAATTAATACTTTCTATTGAATGTCAAAAATGGAATTATAATTTACAGATGCCGTACAAAATCACGCCAAAAAAATGTCTAGGTCAAAAATTGTGATACTCCTTGTGAAGTAGGCCCGATACATAAAATCAAAAGTGGCCAAAACTAAAGTAGGAAAATAAACGCAAAATAAAAAATTTCACCATGACGACGATATATTTTTTTACACATTTTTCTTTTGTTTAATGATCGATTTTTATTGGTTACTGACCTCTGGATTTGACATACTTTTTTCGAACAATTAAGCGCGCGCTGCTTTTTTGTTTCATTTATGCTATGTGTACGTTGTTTTCGTGTATGCGTGTCGAAATGTTTTTTTTTTTTATTATTAAGTTTTGTTTTGTTTTATTTTATTCACAAAACAAAAAAATTTTCTTTTTTTTCTTTTCTTGCGTTTGTTTCATTTAATTGTAATTTGTAATTTGTAAAAGGAAATATTCTTGTTTTGTTTTTTTGTTTTACTTTTACTTTTATTTTGAAAGTGGATTTGATTATGTGTGGTGTGTGACAAATCATTAAAAAGATTGGTAAATTTGGAGTGCCCTTCAATAGACTTTGTACATCTGCCAACTCAAATACATATAACAATGTGTGATGTGGTGACCCCATTTTAGTTTTGTTTGCTGCAGGAAGCAAGCCCAATTAATATAAGTATTTTCATATCATTTTGCAAACAAAAACGTAAATCTATAAAAAAAAAAAAAAAAAACGTTTCACTCGTCCATTTGTATCGTTTCATGTGTGTGAAACTAAGAACACAATCAGGGCAAACATGTGGTTTGCTTTTTTTCGATTTTAACAGAAATTTTATTTATTATGTGTGTAAGTGTTTGCAAAAAAAAAAAATTTATATGTTTGTTTTGATTAAAACATAAAAATAAACAAGAAAAAACACGCGACTATAAATATGTACGCGTATTTCAATAACGGGAATAGAAAAATAAAATTTTAATAAGAGTGTTTCAAGGATTTTCCGCTTTTTTTGTGACATTGTACATACATACGTTTTTTTAGGTAGCGGGGGGGAATTAATTTGATTAACCTAAATTTATGTATGCGATGCTAAAAATTGAAACATTTTTAATATCTTTGTAGGAATTTAAGGTCGTCTGAATATGAAAAATGTGCCAAACAACATGTTATAAAAATACTATAGTTAGCTATTTCAGGTTTTGTGTCAAGCCGAGTAACCGAACATCTAAACAGAGTTCCTAAGTTCCTGTATATTTGCACAATATTTTAGTAACCTTCCGATGGACATAAGAACAAAATGGAAAATGTGTAATAAATATTTTCAGAAGAAAGGGATAACTCGTTTCACCTATTTTATTCTATAGTTACAAGATTTAGTTTATTGTGGCCGTTAAGAGAAATGTGGGAAAATTAGAAAAGTAATTTATTTAGCCTATTTGAAATATTTTAAAATGAATGCAGGAAATGTTGCAAATGAATAAGCAAAAGAGGCTACTATGTAAAGCCTTATAAAAGGTAAAAAGAAAACGGCGATAAGAGAAACTAAATGAGAATATCAAGTAGACTATAGTCTAGAAATACAAAAGAAGATATCAATGTTTAATTATTCCATCACATAATAGAACAAGGCGCAGTTGTATCAAAATTAAATAAATAAATATAATAACATAGTCGAAATTCAAAAGAATTTACGCAAATTAAAATAAAAAACTGTAGGGACGTGTCATAAAAACAAAAAATTATGAATTTTAAATAAGAATTAATCTCCATTAATAATTGCGAGTAATTCTTCGGAAAATTGGAAAACATTTCGGCAACGCCTTGAAATTCACATGAAGGCAACCAAAAAGCATTTAGAACTGGATGATGGTAATGCAGTCATATCAACATTTCGATCCAATTCGAAAAGACATATCAACATTTCGATCCGATTCGCGAAAAAAAAAATTTTGTTTGAGAGGTTTAAGTTTCTAAAACGTGTTTGATGCCTTTGTAGCTAATATTCTCAGATTAAAAAAGACTTGTGCATAAACGAAGAAGATGAACAAGTACGAGATAAAATTTTTTTGGACACAGCTGATGTTAAATTACAAGCAGGGAATTTGTTGGAACGTGATAATCTTACTTTTTTTCAAATAGTAGTGGTAAAGTGCAGAACGTCAGAGTTGAGCAAGAAACAAACTCAGGAAGTGCGTTTTATAAATAACGAAGTGGTTCACGCAATAAAAAACGCAGGTAATGGTAATACGAGTACATGTAATGATAGAAATTTAGTTGTAGTTAGTAATAAAAATTAAACCCAATTTTCGAGAAGCTCGTTTAATAATAGAAAAATAAATTCTAATAATGAAATTTTAAATTGTAAGAGATGTGTAAGAAATGAACCACCTCATTTCGCTAGTATATTGCTCGGAAAAGAAACAGCTTTGAAACAGGTAATGCCTCAAAAATGAAGCTTGATGTGATCTTTACAAGTTATTTCTGTTTGTGAAAATCGCCACCACTAAGGGGGGTAGAGAAAGAAAAATCTCGTTTGGTTGTTTCGTTTTTTTTTTCACATTTAAACTTGGACATAAAAGACCATTAAGGCACTTTTCAAAAATAATTCATTCTCAATTTTTCTACTGTAAATAGTTCTACACTTTTAGATTGTTTGAAGATTTATCAAAAATGCTGCTAGATGACGAGTAGAATTTGTTAAGATTATCCAACAGATGGCATTGCAATATGACTTACAAAAAAAATGTAATCTAGAAAACTAAAGGCAAACTTAATATCTATAAAGCGTAATCCACGCTTTAATAGAGCTTTTAATTGCGTTATTGATAATTTTCCGTTCCAAAGGAATTAGAGCCCACTTATGGTAGTAATAGTAGTAATGGCAAGTACGTTAAACCATAGAGAAGGAAGGGTTAACCACGGAGTAGGATGATTTCGGAAGGAAAGTAACGGATACAATAAACACAGAGAAGAAAGAAGAAGAAATTGCAGACGAATTCAACATGTTGAAAAAAGACTTCAAAGGTTAAACATAAATTTTATCAAGACAAGTGGAACAAAAAACGCTAGTGGTTCAGTCTGTTCGAACAACATCTTCCAAAATTTTCAAAATTAAACAGGTCAACATCGTGTCGCAGCATTATAGCAGGGGCCCTTAAAGGTGAAGCAGCAGAAGCTTTATAAATCAATCCAGAATAAGACTGTTATATATAATATATAACTGTATCGCGCTCCACGCAGCAGCGTCCGTAAACATCTAATCGATGGTGGTTAATCGTTTGAAATTCCAAACGGCAAGGGATCAGGTCTCTCAAGAGAAATCTCAATATGAACGAGAGAAAATACCGATGTTATGTGATCAGATTTAAGCATTTTCCACACTGAACTGAGAGTGGCGTGCTGGAAACAGAATTTTCGTTTTTCGATTCATTAAGTTCACCCGTTGGCTAATCGTATCATAAAGGCTTGCCTTTGGGAACACATTAAGTGGTTTAACTTGTATAGGGAGAATTAAGAGAAATAAAGAGGTTAAGTAGAAATGTTCAAATTATTTAAGAATTTTTAACTAAATTTTGGATGAAGTATTACAGTTACAGTGACATATTCATTTGCAGAATAAAGACTCAAAGAATAGAATGATCTCATTGTAATTTTCACCAGACACCCTGCAAGTTTAAAACCCACCTTTACCACACTTATAAGAGAACGAGACTCTTAATTTTGTTTACTACCCAACATTAATTTAGGTGGTACACCTATATAAGGATATTCGTTTGACTTCAAGATTGATATTTGCGAGACGCTCAACGAAATATAGTAAAATTATAGTTTTTTGTATCCAATTTAACCATGCAAAAGACACAATGTGGGCACCTCCCATGTGGGCACCTTCGGAAAAATTACATCTTATCAAATAAAACAAAATCAATTACTTCAAGTAAAATATCAATTCAGGATCAAATTGATTTCAATACGCTAATCCAATAATAAAAACTACTTATCAACGTATCTTTGTAAAAATGTTTTGAAACATTTTCATTGATCGCCAGCTGTACCCTAGCAACCAAATCACCAAAATAAGATGGAATCGGGGTACAAACGTAACCATTGCAATAAGTTAAATATCGTAAACCACCCTCACCTCTCCACCCCACAGTAGCCATATCCCAACAGTCACAATTCCAATCCAAAATTAAATCAAACAGCAAACCGTGATTTAATGGATGACAGAAAATATGCTCCCATCCTCCAACTGGTGCCTATGCGAGCTTAAATTAATGTTTTCATCGTTGCAAAATAAATTTCGGACGTAAATTCGCTTATTGGCCCAGTCAAAAAACATCGGGAAAGAACACGGCGCTCCTGCAATCCCTCCCAAATAAAATAGTAAATCTATCATCTTTGATCGGTAAGGTAACATTATTTTCGTAGAATTTGAATTTTGTAAAAGTGAATGTTAACATACATAACTTCAACCAATAATAAAGAGCACACTGCATAGATAGGCCATAAGTTTTTGCATTCAATAATTTTAAAGCATGCTCGCGAATATACAGAAAAAGTCCATAAACCTCTTAGAAATGTTCGTTGCTCACAGTAGAATTCAATCTACACTCCTTTTAAGCTACAAATGGGGGCACGAATACCCAACCTAGAGACTCACTGGAAAATTTCAATCAGGTTGGCCTGTAAGCAGCAAGCAATCTGACGGTTATTGGATTTATCTATATACAAAGGACATCCTGCGATAGTAGATTTGGCAGTACACCTAAAAAATGGCGAACGTTTTTATTTTAATAGCGCCAACTTAAAAGAACGCTTAAGGAATCAGCAGATAAGAAGGCTGGCCAGTCTCTTTTTAATTATGTCAAAAGAAGTATCAAGTCAATCTAACTTGGTTTCAAGCCAGGAATTGTCAAACGTAAAGCAAAGCGAATAAATAAGCTCTAGAACGCATTTACGCAGTACAACTCAGTAACTTCTATTGTTTCTGTCTGAGAATGCTAAACAACTTCAGAAGAAAAATTTCTTTCCAAGACCTAAATATTAGGAGTGTGCATTAATTATAGGGGATTTTCAAGAGATGGCGTGACTAATACTATATCGAATCGGTTAATATCGTTGCTAACTTCATGTTTGAGTTCTATTTTCACCGCTATAAAAGAGGTGATTTTGAAACGGAGGATATTGTCCAGGCCAACTAAAAAATTTGATGATGAGGAAGTGGAAGCTTTACTCTCGATGAAGAGCCGAGTCAAATAAAAACAGGATAAACGTTTTAAGCGCTTATCAATTATAACATTGCTTATGAATTTTGTTTGAATTGAAATACTGCTAGTTCTTAAAAATTTATTCTAAAGCAAACACCTAGCGAAAGTTCCAATGAAATAAGGCAGCATTTCATGCGTTGGAGGGGGTTAAAGTCGGCGCATTCTCCACTCATACACAAATCGCACGATAATTAGGGATGATCCAGTATTCGCTATAATTTAATTTCAATTTCCTTCAATAATTTCTAAAGTTATAAATTTCGTTGCTCCTAAATAAAAAAATGTCCATTATTGGTATTCGTAAATAGAAAAATTTGTGAATTCAGGACGTAGCATTGCGATTATTCGCAATCTGTTTTAAATTTGTTCACACGGACAGCATGCAATCAAAAAAATAGAAAAATACATAACGGTGTATACCTAACGATGTATGTATACACCGTTATGTATTTTTTTTTTGATTGCATGCTGTGCATGTAAAAAAATTTAAAACAGTGAGAACCCACAGTTAGGGTAATTTGTCTATGCAACCATAGACAAATTTACAATATGATCCGCAAACAAAAGTTGTAATGCCTACATCTACAAAAATTCCCCTTATTTTGTTTAGGAAAATTTTCATCATGCAATAAACAAAGTAAGCTGAATTATTTTTGCCTATGTGAATACTTTACTGTTTTTATTATGATTTTTTATTGACATTTTAAATATCTAAAATGACAAAATTATTTGGTAAGAGAAATAAAAAATATCCTACCACAGTGGCATGAAACAAAAATTTCCCTTTGCGATTTTCGCAATCTACCTTATGAGAGAACCAACAGTAAGTTTTTATTCCCGTGCTGCTCCTTATCCGATCAATCACTAAAATAATCAAAAAAAAAATGTGATTTGGTTGATTTAGGAGTACGGAAAAAATACCCTAGTGTAAAAATTCGACCTCGTGAATCCATTAGTAATGCCAACAAAGTTTTGGTGCAGATGAACAATAATTTTTTGGATGAATTTTATTTTATTTACACTGAGTTGTGCTGAGTAGAAACATCAAATAATTAGTGTGTTTTAATTTGCTTTCGATAGATGCCACGCGGAGCAGTCAATTTTCTATACTAAATGTAAATTTGACGTTCTATTTATTGGTAAATTAAATTTAATTAACGTCAAACTATAATTTTTAATTCTATTCCCAAGTGAGAACTTTATATAAAATATTTAGCTCTACCTATTATACGGTAGCGGCTCTAGACAGGCCATAAAAACACACAAGTTGAGATGACGCGTGTATATTTGTCTTTGCGCAAATATATTTGTTTTAATTTTGTTCATTTTGGAGAAACGAATGGACGAAATCTGTTAATGCAAGTCAAGCTTGTCTAAATGAGTCGTTCGCTAGTTATATAAACAAAACGAAACAGAATAAAATGAAAACGAACGATTTCAATATATGGAAACCTAGTAAGCCAGTTATATGATTCGTTGGAACGAAGTGAAAACGGACAACGAAATTCATTTCACTATTTGCTTTCGATTCGTCTTTTCGGTTATGCACTATCGATTTTATTTTTTTTGTAATCCTTTTCAACCCTTATGTCAAATTTTCAAAACAATGGAGATGAAGTGCATCGATGCAGATGTATTATTTTGTTTTCGATTCGCTTTTTACACCACACGAATTGCAAGGTTTTTATATGTGTGTATCTGTTTTTGACGTCTAGAAAAATATTATTGAATAAAATATTTTAATTGTTGACAATAATGAAATAAACAAAAAATTATAATTCTACTGAAAATAACAGCAAAATGACAATACTAGTTGTTGGTATTAGTAAAAGAGGGGTAAATCTGCCAAAAAATCGAGATTTGTAACCGAACAAGAATTTTGCTCGACGGATTTAGGCGAATCGATTCAGTTGACAGCAGAAAAATCAATCGCAAATGCTCGATCTGCATGACAAAAGTCATCCCTAATACAAGAACAACTTACATAAAAACCAAATTTGGAAAAATTCTAAGGAGATGTTTGTTAAAGGTAATTTAATTCGATTATTAATTTATTTATTTTGTTAGACCCGAGACGAAATTAAAAAGGAAACACAATCCTCGTGTAGCGCAACTATATTTATACCAAGTTGAGACCAAGTAGGACAATTTACCTGACTGTCGTTCTACTAACATGGTAGCACCACGCCACAGATTGCACCGAATCCCCGATGAAAGTTCGTTTATATGTACATGTAATGTTAATTTAAGAAATTGACTGTTTACATTAACGTTACAGCAACGTTCATTTCAGAAGAAATTGCTGTTCCAGATGATCGCCGCAGCTTGTTTCGCAGAACTGACAACTGGAAATCGAAAATATCTCATCCACCATGATTTAAAAACTGCTGGGGGTCGTTTTGTTTCACATTCATAAATATTATTTTGAAAAACGCAAAGTTTTTAATTTTCTAAACTAACTTTTCTGAATTGAATTACCAATCTTTTAAATCACTAAAATCCTAAGTAAAAGTCAATATTGCTAGATTCTAAATTTTAAATTTTTTGCTTATACAATTTACAGCCTATTGCATTTCCGGGTCAATAATTAATTTTTTTTCATTTTTACAGTCATTCTATCATTATTTCCCTCTTACAAATAGATGTTAAACATAAATGAGGGGCCAAATACTCGATTGTTTTAGCAAGCAAGCAATTTTCATAATTATGAAGCAAAAAAAAACAAATACAGCAAATCAATTCCTTAACATTTTCGCACGTAATCCTCGTGGCAGCGAAACCGTTCAGCAGATCTTTACCTTTAATTAAAATAAAATACTTTACTATTTATAGTAGTGTTTGAGGTTCATTTAAAATCCGGTATAACGTCACGGTTGAAACTATATAAAATGTATAAATCTAATGTCCGTCCCCTTTCTTTACCCTAAAAACAAAAAACCCTTGTTCAATTTTTATATAGTAAATGTTCGTATAAATGCACATTATAATTGAGCACAATAGAAAGTGAAATGAAAGGGAAACCATCAATCAAACAGCGAAAGAAGAGAGATACAACGTAAAGATTAGTAAACCAAAACCAATATCTAGACACAAATTCGACTATAAAATCTCAATACGTACACAAATTCTAGGTCACGGTTTCTGTTCTACTTAATTTATTTATTTTTATTAATCTAATTAAATACATACAGTATTCTTAATATTTGTTGTCTTTTTCTCTTTTAAATAATATTTTTAAACTACCAAAAAGGTTCCAAAAGTCTGTCGAAAACTAAAAACAAAATACATAAAGTAAAAACAAAACAAAACAAAACAAAACAAAAAAAAAAAATTGAGAAATTCTAGCAATGACCTACATTTTGTGTGTTTTAATTTCTTTTAATGTTTTTCATTTTTATATGTGTTTGTCTCTTTTTAACATGTGTCACTTCAAATTTATGTTAATTTTTTGAACATAATGTAGTTACATATTTTGTATTTCATGTCTCATATGTGTGAAATGTGAATACTTCTACATATTATCCATATGAATGGGGGAGATGGTAGATAGATACGTACGTATGTATATAGACGTATGTTGAAATGAGCAAAAGAGGTCGTTGGCACGTTTTTTTTTTTTTTTTTTTTTTTGTATTCAACAACTTTATAGTAAATTGTGAATTGTGTGTGGAGTACAAATAAAAAAAGAAAGAAATACGAAAGAAAAACAACAATGTAATGAGAAATGAAAGAGATTTGGTTTTATAAAAAAAGTTGGAACAAGAAAGACAAAACAAATGATTTACAAACAACAAAAAAAAACGGTGGTAAATTTTCCGGATTAGAGAAATCGAGAGTAATTTTTAAATTAAAAGACGTTTAAATGTTTTGCTTCTTATTTTTTTTTTTTGTTCGTTCATTCGTTTACAGTAGAAAGTGGAAGTGATTGTATATGAATATTAATTTATGTTATGGGTTCGTTTTTTTTTTTGCAGAAGACGAGGTCAATAATATAACAAAGTTACCAAGAAAATATTTGAGCCCTATTTAAATGTTTTATTATGTCTGGCTCAATTCAACATTCACTATTAAAATTTAGAGGTTTCAGGCACATTTTAAAATCAGAGCTTGGCGAAATGAAACACATTTAACCTTCTCTCTGTATATTGGGGTCCAATTGACCCCAGTCGATTTTAAAATTAAAAAAAATACGTTTCTTATTATTTAAATGGCCCATGGCCTATTAGATAGCTTCAACTAATATCTCATACATGCAATACAATAAAAATCAGGCCCAAATTACTTGTAAATTTTGTAATTACCATAGTCTGAAATAAACCAAGCACATTTCTGTGTACTGGGGTCAAAATGACCCCAAATTACTTCCATGCACTATTTTCTACATAAATCAAAAAATTATTTACTTTTTATATCTATGAATGTATTGTATATGTGTGTGTGTGATGTGTTGATGTGCAATTTTTCTGCTAATCAGTAAGTGAGACTGAGAGAGAAACTGCTTTGTTATTCACTTTTTGTATGTGTATTATCACTTTTTGTATGTGTATCATTTAGAAACTTTTCTAACTGGTTGAAATAGTTCTGAACGTTAATGAAGCTAAAATTGTACATTTTTCAATTTTTTTTCGCTGTAGAAAAATCCTGTCAAAAAATGTCGAAAACATAGGTTTTAAAAGACTGTCAAGAACTCGTGTCAAAACGTAACATAAACTGTGTCACAAATACTAGTTTTCGACACTACTCGTCTGTGCCATATGTACATACTCGTACCTATTTCTGATATTTTTCTTCATTTTACTTTTGTATTATTTTACCGTTACCGATATTTCGAATGATCGTTGAACGATTCTTCTGGTTTAGTTTTTGTTTGTAATTCAAGGTGCTTAGTAGTAGAAACAGCTTATCCTTGTTGTAGATATTGTTATTATGGTGCGGAAAAGACAGAGTATCCAAGAGCCCCTTGGACTTCTCAATAGATTTTCTACTCCTTACCCTGATACCTTAGATTATCAGATGAAGTGGAAATAGCAAATGACACTATTGATGTGGAGTTTCCGAGGGCGATAAGCGTGAACAAGCTGCGCCGATAAACATTTGTAACTACGATAAGGATGCCGATAAACATTTGTAACTACGATGAGCATATTTAACCGATAAATTTTAATAACGATTAACATTTTCAACTTGTCTCTGACGATCGAGGAAATGAATAAGAAAATGTTGAAAATGCGACTGTTAAGGATAAAGAAACAAACGCTGGTATGTGGTACTATGCCCAAAATAAAAAAAACTATCGAAAAGTGAAGCTTAAAACCTCCAATTGTAACCAAAACACACAACTTTCTCCAACTGCGAGAAGGAGCAAGCTTGACGGTTTAAACAGAAATAAATCAAATCCCTCAGTTGCTATAGCTGTCTAAGACAGGAGTGGCTGAAAATCGATAGATTGGCAGCATTCCAATATATATGGAATATGTCGTTGGCAAACATTCGCGGACGTCATAAACCATCATGAAATTTAATCATAGATCAACAATTGGCTCTAAGTCGAGGGAAATATTCTTTCCGACACTATATTGGTACCTTCGAAACCAGAGAAGTTTAGAATTAAAATATTACAATTAAAATATTCTGGCTATGCGACGCAAAGAATTCTTACCCATTGAACGCAGAATTATATGTTGGTAGGCAATCAAGGGAGCATAAGAAATAATAATTACTATGGACAACTTTTCCACTAGTTGTTCTTTAGCCGATAAACTTTTGCAGAAAAAAAATTCACTTATTGGTACAATTAAATGAAAAAAAAACCGATCTTCCCAAAGAGTTTAGTAGTAAGGTGGAACTAAAAACAAGACAAATAAAACCTTCAAGATTCTGTTTTGATATCAACCAAACACTTGTGCGTTTTATTCCTAAACCAAATAAAAACGTTTTGCTATTATCAACTTTATACAACAATAACGGAGTAGACCGTGAGTCTAATATAAAGCCTGTATTCCATGAGAAAAATGACTGACCGTAAAAAAAGACGAAAAGAGAAACACTATCTGATGCCCTTATAAGAGACAGGGACAACGTTTTTTATATTATTTTTTATTTTACAGCAAAACGGTTTTTCTACAAAATAAAAAACGTTGCCTTTGTCTTTTATATGGGGCATGAGATTATTTTTCTCTTTTCGTTTTTTTAGGGTGTCAGTCAATTTTACTTTCTTTTAGTCTAGTAAAATAAAGTATAGTAATCATGAAAATTTTGGACCTTGAGATTCTTAGAGATTTATTTGTTTTGAGGTCCCCTGAGTCCGAAAAAGTAAGTTTCGAAATGGTGTCTGTCTGTCTGTCTGTCAGTCTGTCAGTCTGTCAGTCTGTCAGTCTGTCAGTCTGTCAGTCTGTCAGTCTGTCAGTCTGTCAGTCTGTCAGTCTGTCAGTCTGTCAGTCTGTCAGTCTGTCAGTCTGTCAGTCTGTCAGTCTGTCAGTCTGTCAGTCTGTCAGTCTGTCAGTCTGTCAGTCTGTCAGTCTGTCAGTCTGTCAGTCTGTCAGTCTGTCAGTCTGTCAGTCTGTCAGTCTGTCAGTCTGTCAGTCTGTCAGTCTGTCTGTGTCCTCTCTACAGCCCATATGGTTTAATCAATCGAACTGAAACTTCAGATTTAAGTTTTTTTGATAAATTGGGAGGTCCCAGTGAATTTTACTCCAAATCGGCTAACCGGAAGTGGCCACTTCCTTGGTCCAGAAAATTTGTTTTGCAAATATTCTAAAAAGTATAAGGTTTACAAAAAACTAATTAATACAAAATGTTTCCAAAAATTAAAAACAAATAAAAATAAAAAATAAAAAATTTATAATTTAAAAATTAAAAAAAATTAAGAAAAATATTAAATTTCTCAAAATTCTCTGTTCGTAAAAGAAAGTCGTGTGTTAGCCACACCTCAATTTTAACTAGGTAATTAAGGGATCTATTCCATGTGCTAGCGAAATCTTTATCATCATTGTTGAGTGCGATTTCCAAAAAATAATTTCGTAGAACTTTTACTAAACGAACGATCCGTATGGATTAGGGTTTTCTAACTAGCTAATTAAGGGACCTATTCCATGTGCTAGCGAAACCTTTGTCATAATTGTTGGCAATGGCAGATATTGGCCCTTGGGAGTTGAGTGCGATTTCCAAAAAATAATTTTGCAGAACTTTCACTAAACGAACGATCCGTATGGATTAGGGTTTTCTAACTAGGTAATTAAGGGACCTATTCCATGTGCTAGCGAAACCTTTGTCATCATTGTTGGCAATGGCCGATATTGGCCCTTGGGAGTTGAGTGCGATTTCCAAAAAATAATTTTGCAGAACTTTTACTAAATGAACAATTCGTATGGATAAGGTTTTTTTACTTTCTTTTACTCTAGTAAAATAAAGTATAGTAATCATGAAAATTTTGAACCTTGAGATTTTTAGAGATTTATTTGTTTTGAGGTCCCCTGAGTCCGAAAAAGTGGGTTTAGAAATGGTGTCAGTCTGCCAGTCTGTCAGTCTGTCAGTCTGTCAGTCTGTCAGTCTGTCATTCTGTCAGTCTGTCAGTCTGTCAGTCTGTCAGTCTGTCAGTCTGTCAGTCTGTCAGTCTGTCAGTCTGTCAGTCTGTCAGTCTGTCAGTCTGTCAGTCTGTCAGTCTGTCAGTCTGTCAGTCTGTCAGTCTGTCAGTCTGTCAGTCTGTCAGTCTGTCAGTCTGTCAGTCTGTCAGTCTGTCAGTCTGTCAGTCTGTCAGTCTGTCAGTCTGTCAGTCTGTCAGTCTGTCAGTCTGTCAGTCTGTCAGTCTGTCAGTCTGTCAGTCTGTCATTCTGTCAGTCTGTCAGTCTGTCAGTCTGTCAGTCTGTCAGTCTGTCAGTCTGTCAGTCTGTCAGTCTGTCAGTCTGTCAGTCTGTCTGTGTCCTCTCTACAGCCCATATGGTTTAATCAATCAAACTGAAACTTCAGATTAAAGCTTTTTTGATAAATTGGGAGGTCCCAGTGAATTTTACTCCAAATCGGCTAACCGGAAGTGGCCACTTCCTTGGTCCAGAAAATTTGTTTTGCAAATATTCTAAAAATTCTAAAATTCTAAAAAAATTTAAAAATTTAAAAATTAAAAAAAAAATTAAGAAAAAAATAAAATTTCTCAAAATTTTCTGTTCGTAAAAGAAAGTCGTGTGTTGGCCACACCTCAATTTTTTCTCACGGAATACAGGCTTAACTAATTAAATTTTGGATTATAACGCAAGAAAAGGAGGGCTAGACACCTTCTATAAATTAGTGAGAATCTGTACATGCAAAAGGAAAACTCAACGATGGCCGATGGTGTTATGTTTTTACCTTACTGACCTTGCCGATGTTGCAGCCTTTACGTTTTGTATAAAAGTGCCAACCGCCCCTTTGTATGAAACTCGCCAACATGTTGGAGTGGCTCTATAACACTCGAAAGTTAAATAAAAATAAGGACAGGAATCGACTTAATATGTTATTAAGCATTACCAATAAGGCGGGAATCAACAGGCGAAGAAGTCACCGTTAAAACAGTTAGCAAACGACGAAAATGTTATTGGAGCCATAAATCATCTGATAGGAAAACTAGAATAAGATATCATTTTTGTAATGGGCCATTTTGTCCCAACCACACCATAATCATATGGATGGAATACATAAAAAACGGGAAACGGGTTCGGATTATATTTGTAGAAAATAAAGAATTTTTATTTATTTCCCCTATGAAATACATGAAGATATCTATGGGGTCAGATTGACCCCAATACACAGACAACGTGATAGTAAGCTATACACAGAGTGAAGGTTAAATGAGCCACTAGTCTAAAGTCCGTTGTAAAGGACAAAGCAAATTTAGTGAAGAATTACGCGGCTCTGGAAATATTTTTTAACCTTCCGTTGGTGCACTGGGGTAAAAAGTTACCCCAGGCTTAAAAAAAGTGAAATAAAAAGTGAATTAAAGCGAATCTATCCGAAATCACCTAGGAATGCTCTCTCTTACATGTTTAGCACAACAAAATATCAAAAAACGGTGAAATTTGACCATTTCAAAGCAACTGTGGCACAGTAATAGTAGAATTCATGAAAGAAAATCATAATTATGTTACTTTTAGGTCAGGGTTATCGTTATTTCAAACCATTTGGGCCAGATAAAACCAAAATGTTGTTCACAGCATTTCAACATAAACTCGACTTCAAAAATTATGAACGCAGCTTGAATATAGATATTATATTTATAACGGTACTTTTACCGTTCAAAATTAATCGACAAATGTGTTTGATAGATCTGTATCGTAGTTTGTATTTGAACCTATAAAGGAATTGTTCGTCATCAACTATTTTATTTTATGTAATACTGGGTTTCCATCGTCATAGTAAAATAGCATAATAGTATTATACTATTATACTATGACGATGGAAACCCGAAGTTGATAGTATAATAGTTTATTATAATATTTCATTATACTAGCTATCAATAATATAATAGTAAGCAAATTGTAATTTTAACAGTGCAAACATGGCAGCGTATAGGCTTGTTGGTGATTTGGCGTCTACTGGAGGGGGGGATCAAAGTTGAGTAGAGTAATCTACCAGCTCCGTAACCTTTCGGTAGGGTGCACATTACGCGAGCTGTTCTGGTCATGTTTTAGGCAGCTGGCGTGATGGGTACAATTGTGGAAGGAGTAACCTGGTCACAATTCGCAAGTGTACGTACTGCTTCCTCGTGGCAATTACCGGTAACTGAGGCCCTTTGGTACTTCTGACCATGTAGCACAGGCTAAAGTACGGCGCTAAAGGAGAAATCCTTGATAAAAAACCCTAATCTAAGGTGAAACAGCATATGCCGATGGATGAATGGCTAATAGGTTAATCAGTATAAAGTATGCGGACTCTGGATACCAGGCGCCCTCCAGTTTTATTTAGCCTTCCTGTGGTAAAGCTGGGTGTCCCACAGGCGACTTTCTTTTCCCAGCAACTCGTGGGAACAAAATGTTTAAACATGGTAAAAGTAAAAAGGATGATGACGCTCCTAAAGCGTCATGCACCAGCGATAGTTCCGCGGTGGTGTTCGAGGACCTCGGCCCTCTTTCCGCCGTGGGACTCTCGATGAGTGGTCCATCGGATGGGGAGCTCCGTTCGGGGCTTGAGAAATTAGTTCTCAACTCCGACATGGACACCTCAGGAAATGAGAACTCGACCCCTGTAAGTGGGGGGGTATCGCCTCTGTGAAAGCAGGGGGGAGCAAAGTCGTCGGGGAGGACCCGAAAGGCATGCATCACTGACAAACCATCCGCGACTCCTCGCGTGAAAATGTGTGGGGCCGCGAAGAAGCGGTTTGGGACTGTACAATTGCATCCCAAGGGTGGTCAGAGTGGAGCTAAACCGGCTTCTGTCGGCGGGGCCCAAGTGGTGAAGCCTGTAGAAGCTACGGTAGCGGCACCTGTAGCTAAGACCACCGGGGTGACCGCCCTCTCCAGGAGACAGGTGAAGAGAAGGCGGGAAAGAGAGAGGAAGGCGTCAGGGGTTTCACGGGGAGGCTTCACAAGGGCTCCCCTCATGCAAGCCACTGGTTAGGCCTGGAGGCTCTCAGGCAGCGGGGGCCAGCAGAACGGCGATGGAGAACACTGGTCAGCCATCGGCCGGACAAAAAAAGCATGCGGGTGGTGGCGGTGCTAAAAAGGAGGCTGAGCAGGGCCTTCAGAAGAGGCCTTCGGTAAATTGAAGGCACACATCGCCTGCCTGCAGATAAACCTGCAACATGCAAAAGCGTCTTCGGACGTCCTTTGTCGTAGGTTTATCTGCCAGAACATTGGCATGGCTCTAATCCAGGAGCCATGGGTGATTGGTAACCAGATTAGAGGTATACCAAATCAAGTGGGTAAGTTAATTTATCATAACGGAACTCAGAGTCCAAGAGCGGCTGTGTTGGCCAGTTCGCAAATTAATTTTATTCCCATTTCAGAGTTCATCTCCAGGGACTTGGTTGCAGTAATGGTGGAGGTTCTAGGTGAAAGAGGCAAACAGGAGGCTATAATGGCCTCCGCCTACTTTCCTGGAGACTCAGAGTTAATACCTCGACTTGACGTTAGGCGGCTCATAGCCCACTGCAAACGCAATGGGCTGGCCTACCTGATAGGATGCGATGCAAACGCGCACCACACGGTGTGGGGTAGCGCCGACATCAATAACAGGGGTGAGTACCTTTTTGAATTTCTGATCTCAAATAATGTAGACATTGTCAATAGGGGAAGGAAACCTATTTTTATAAATGCGATTAGGCAAGAGGTCCTAGATCTGACACTTGCTAGTCCGCATTTCAGCGACTTAGTCAAAAACTGGCATGTGTCTGAAGAGGCCTCATTATCGGATCACTTGCACATCAGATTCGATTTGGCGGCTGAGACCATGCAGCGGCAGGAAATCAGAATTCCAAAACTGACCGAATGGGACTCGTATAGAGTCTCACTCGAATCAGAAATGCCCTCGGTTGTGGGGAACATAGAGTCTCCAGAGGGTTTGGAGATCTTTTCAAACCAGCTGCATAATTCTATACACTTGGCTTACGAGAACAGCTGCCCAGTTAAGCGAAGAGAGTCCACAAAGATGGTTCCTTGGTGGAACGGGACGCTGGGTAAACAGAGGAAAAAATCGAGAAGATTATTCAACAAGGCTAAACGCACTGGTGAATGGGGCGAGTATAAGATGGCCTTGACGGAATATAATCTAGAACTAAGGAGATCCAAAAGGGCTACCTGGAGGAATTTCTGTGAGGGAATCAATGAATTGCCCTCTGTAGCTCGTCTCCAGAAAGTCCTTTCTAGAGATCATTCAAATGGTTTAGGACTTCTCCAGAAGCAAAGTGGGAGGTTCACTGGAAACCGGAAGGAAACCTTAGAGGTACTGCTACAGACCCACTTTCCGGGTTCAGTAGCGGTAGGAGCCCAAGAGGACTTGCATGATCCCTCAAGTGAAGTGGCCTATGCTCCTCACAGTAGGATCTGGAGTCCCTCTGGGAAAATTGTCACACCCAGGAAGGTGCGATGGGCTATTGGGTCTTTCAAACCTTTCAAATCCGCTGGAGGGGATGGTATCTTTCCAGCTTTACTTCAAAAAGGTGTTGAGGAAATACTCCCCAGCTTGATCCAGATGTTTCGGGCAAGTTATGCTTTTAACTATATTCCGAAACTGTGGAGGAAAGTAAATGTGGTCCTTATACCAAAGGGCGGGGGTCGTCCAGACACTTAAACCAGGGCATATCGGCCAATTAGCCTCACATCGTTTTTTTTGAAGACGATGGAAAAAATCCTGGACTATCAAACAAGAAGTGAGGTCCTTGGAAAGAATCCGCTGCATCGGGACCAGTTTGCGTATCAAACTGGTAAATACACGGTTATGGCCCTTAGCGGTCTAGTCACAAGGATTGAAAAAGCAGTGACATATAAAAAAATTGCCCTTTGTGCCTTTGTGAACATTGAGGTTGCGTTTGATAATACCTCCTATGGATCTATAGAGAGGGCAGCAATGGGAAAAAGGGTTCCGCTTTCTACAATTAGGTGGATCCGTTCCATGCTGGAACATCGTGAGATTACTGCCAGACTAGGTGGCGTATCAGTAACCATCAAGGCCGTAAAGGGCTGTCCCCACGGAGGCGTAGTATCTCCTCTTTTGTGATCATTGGTTATTGACGGACTACTGGTCCTTCTGAGTAGCCATGGGTTTGATATCCAGGGCTATGCGGATGATGTGGCTATGATAATCAGAGGCAAGTTTGATGAGGACATTTCTGATCGCATGCAAAATGCACTCAATATAATATGGCAGTGGTGTTAGCAGGAAGGACTCAGTGTCAATCCAAGCAAAACTGTCATTGTTTCTTTTACGAGGAGGAAAAAGCTTGCGCTCACAGCTCCCTCGTTAAACGGTACTACTGTTCCTTTTTCAAGCGAGGTTAAATATCTAGGGGTTCCCCTAGATCTAAGACTGAACTGGAACCAACATTTGTTGAAAGTTCAAAATAGAGCCATCAAGGCTCTCTGGGCCTGTCAAAGACTCTATGGGCGTACTTGGGGACTACAACCAAAAATGATCTACTGGTCATTTCTTACAATCATTAGGCCTATGGTCACCTACGCAACGGTTGTATGGTGGCCTAAAACTGAGCAGAAGACAACGCAAACCTTATTGAATAAGGTTCAGCGTGTAGCCTGCATCGGTGTTACGGGCTCAATGAAGTCCAACCGTGGGGGTGGAGACACTTCTAGGACTGACACCGTTACACCTGCATATTAAAAAGGATGCTGCAAGTATGGCCCTGAAAATGCAGGCGGAAGGAAATATCAAACCAGGCAATATGGT
The DNA here is from genome assembly GCA_958295665.1 of Tipula vernalis. Classification (NCBI taxonomy): domain Eukaryota; kingdom Metazoa; phylum Arthropoda; class Insecta; order Diptera; family Tipulidae; genus Tipula; species Tipula vernalis. Next base: position 377,568,507 of record OY282559.1, read on the forward strand.
GGGTCATCTGGAAATCCTTTAGGAATTTCAGACAGACCCTACCATAGGAATGCCTTCAGACAGTATGCCAGCTAAACTGGACTTCCACAAACCATTCTGTGTTAGGTTACCTGACCGGGATGTGTGGAGGGCAGGTGGACCAACATTTGAGCTAGGGTCCATGGTATGGTTTATAGATGGATCAAAAACGGAAGATGGGGCGAGAATAGGAATACACGGTAGTGGCACTACCCTCTCGAAGTCCTTGGGTACCAATGCTACCGTTTTTCAAGCAGAAGTACATGCTACAGAACTTTGCGCTAGGATAGGCATAGCAAAAGGCCTAAACGAAGCAAAGATTTATATTGTATCAGACAGCCAATCGGCCTTAAAAGCTCTTAGGTCTTGTAACGTTGAGTCAAGGCTGGTATAGGATTGTCTGAAGGTTATTAAAGATCTGGCAGGCTCAAATAAGGTAACACTTATGTGGGTGCCAGGTCATACTGGACGAAGTAAACGAGGCAGCTGATGGCCTCGCCCATGAGGGTTCTGCCTCTCCATTTATTGGACCAAAACCCTTCTGCGGTGTCACTAATGGACACCTTAGAGCAGCGGTAAAACGCTGGGAGGATGTTCAAAAGTCCTCCTACTGGCGCAGAATTCCAGGTTTACGGCAGGCAAAGAAATTTTTTATCACCTTCGTCTGTCAGGGTTAAGGAGTGTCTTGAACTTAGGAAACCTGAGTTGAGGCTGCTTACTGGCTTCCTCACAGGTTATGTCCCCTTAAGGTATAGTATGTATCTTGTACCGGCCAGTAGTATTGTCAGATTCATTAAGAGCCTGAATATTGACTGGACGAATAATTAAGTACGGTGCAGCACAATAGATCTTTAGGTCGCGGTGCGAGGTGGCTTATCGCCCACATGGTTCTCCAGTAAATAATAATAATATCCTACTGTCCAAGATAATGGCCAGAAATCTTGCCTTATCAGTAAAGGCCAGTGCCGTGCCATTTAAGGTAGGAGGGGCGGCTACCGGAATTTTATATTTCTTGGTGGCTCTGGTTTGGATGGATTTATACCCAGCCCACATTTGCTGGCCCACTTTATAATGATTACGAGCGCGTGATGCATGACCTCCTAAATCGTGCCTAGGTACTTACCCGAGATTGCGATGGCCACGTCATCTGCATACGCTATCACTCCTATTTCCTCCCTCTTCAGTTCCAAAAGTAATCCGTTGATAACTATGTTCCAGAGAAGAGGTGATAGGACACCACTTTGCGGAGTTCCTCTAACTACCCGCCTCCTAATGGTGGTTTCCCTTATATTCGCATTAATAATCCTGCCTTCTAGCATCTGATTTATTAATCTCCCTAAGGGGTCGTCCACACCTAAGAAAGACAGTCCTTCCCGAACTGTCTCCGTCCTGTCGTTGTTAAAGGCGCCCTCTATATCGAGGAAGGCTACCATACAGTACTCTTTCGAGTGGATTAATTTCTTAATTGTTCGCACCAGGGAATGCAGAGCCGTGTCCACAGATCTCCCTTTCCAGTACGCATGTTGCGAAGTCGCCCACTTACTGGGTTTTATTTTTGTACGTATGTATACGTCGATCAATCTTTCCAATGTTTTAAACAGAAAGGATGATAGAGTTATCAGTCTTAGGTCCTTTGGGTAGGTCTGTGAATTCTTTTCCGTTTTCGGGATGAAAATCACCCTAACCTCCGTCCATTTCCTAGGAATATAATTCAGTTTTAGACACCCCCTGAAGATCACCTCCAGCCATGGGAGAATGATCGACGAATGTTTTTGCATCTCGGTTTGATAAAGTAACTAGGGCTCGTTGGACTCTTAGATAAGATTTTCGTGAGGCGCGAAGTCTCCGAAACACCTTCCATTTTTTCACAGAATAGTCTCCAAGACCTCTTCCGCGCCCTACTTAATTCCTTTTTATACTTTTTAAGGTGCTCCTTATAGGAGTCCCATCCCTGAGCTTATCTAGAGCCCTTTGCTCTATTGAATGCTTTCCTACACCCTGAACGTAGGATTCCCAGCTCCCTGGACTACTATACCGGTTTCTGCTTCCATTTAGGTATTCTGCTGGGGCACGCAGTGTCCAAGGACAAGTTACAGGCGCTTGTGATTTCCTCCACCAGTAAATCCAGCTCCTTCTCTGTGGCTGGTTGCCTCGGAGCATCGGTCGGTAAAAGTCCTACTAACACTTTCCCGTATTTGTTCCAGTTAGTCCTTCTAGGATTCCTGAAGGATTTCCGGGTAACAGGATAAATGTCAATATTAAACGTCACGTACCGATCGTCCGAGAAGGAGTGCTCCTTCGCAACCCGGCATTTTTTTGACCATATGTGTAACGAAGTCAGAAGCAAAGGTAACGTCCAGTACCTCCTACCTGTTACTAATAATAAAAGTTGGTTTTTGCCCAGATTACACACTGCAAGTTTAGTACCCAATAAGTAATCAAATAAGTACTCACCCCTTTCATTGATGTCGGTGCTACCCCAGATTGTATGGTGCGCATTTGCATCACAACCCAGTAATACTCCGATCTTTTCCCGTTCCGCTTCGCGTATCAGTTCCCCAAGGTTATCCGGCGGAACCTCCTTCTCTCGGTCAGTTTAAAGGTTGAATTTATACAAATTTTTTAATTTTATATTGGCTTTTCATTCAAACGAATTTTCCCGAGCTCCCCACAAGAAACTTTCCTTGATAATTTTTCAAGGGATAACTGTTGGTAAGCTACACTAATTGAAATACTTTCCAAACATGACACTTTAAAGGTTGAATTTATACAAATTTTTCAATTTTATATGGGCTTTTCATTCAAACGAATTTTCCCGGGCTCCCCACATGAAACTTGCCCTGATAATTTTTCTTGGAATAATTGTTGATTGCATTAATTGAAATGCTTTCCAGACATGACACTTTAAAGGTTGAATTTATACAAATTTTTTAATTTTATATTTAGCTTTTCTGATGAAATTTTAAGTATAATTCCTATTGTAAACAGTGACAAACCAAAATGAGCCTTTTTTCAGCCGTAAATTCACCTTATTAAAATACCAGTTTCTAGGTTGTTTTGTTATTTTTTTTTATTTTATTTAAAATATGTTTCGGCTGAAATATGTCGGCTGGTAACTTTCGGCTGATATAGCCAAGACACTATCTGCATTACCGACATTTTATATCTTTCGGCTGAAAACTTTCGGCTAACTTTAACAGTATACATTGAATGATTTATTTTCACAACGTCCTATTTAATACATAAGCTCGTATCACGCCTCCGTGGCGCAATTGGTTAGCGCGTTCGGCTGTTAACCGAAAGGTTGGTGGTTCGAGTCCACCCGGGGGCGATTTTTTTTTCAAAGCGAATTTTTTTTTTTTTTACATAGAAATTCACAATTCGTTGTAAGTGTAATCATTCCAAAATATTCCAAATTTTCATAAACATGTCAATATTTACTAAATATAGAATGCAATCTCCTTTGCACAGACAATTTAAATGCATATTTTGCAAAACACGAGCGATAAACAAAAATGACTCATTTGGTAATAATGTTTCTTCGTATATTGCAGTAATGCGACCAAAATAAAAATTTCAAAATATTTGCTCCAATCCAAGTAAATAACCAAAAAAAATAAAAATCGCACATTACGACAATGCCCCCGCGCGCGTTCTCATGTCGAAAAACTCATTACGGAAATATTTTTATTAAACCGCATATTTATTTACATTGAATATTCAAGGTCTAATTGCCTTAAGTGTATATACATTTTAATTCGCGGTCATTGAAAAAAAAAAAAAAATTGATATATTGATATACACACACACGAAGTGATTGTGGGGAAATAAATTCTTATCAATTACAAAACGAAAAAACAAAAATACTTTACTATCTTGTTTGTAATTCAATAACCTAAAAAAAAAAAAAAATTTGTGCTGACAATAAACTATGTAAATATGTATCACTTCAAATAAGCATGTTCAGGTTCACCAGATTTGTCATTGCGAGTTGTGACTTGTGACCAACATTTTTTCGTCGTTGTACGAGTAAAATGTCGAAATATTGCAACAACAACCAAATTACAGAAATTTTCTTGGAAACTGTAAAAAAAAAAAATCTTGACCCCAATCAAGGTTTTTCTTTATAAGTATTTTTGTTTTGTTGTAAATTTCATTTCAATGTCCACATTTTGTGTTAATTTATTTAAGTTATTATTATTATTATTGTTATGACTTTTGACTTTGACATTGAAAATAAAGAAACGACATAAAAAAAAAACTGTTTATGTATTTATTTAATTTGTATATGTGTAAGCACAAAATTTTTATTGAAATAAGATTAAACTAAAAAATTGAACAGTATTTGTGTAGTGTCACGTCTCAATTAGTATACCAATCATAATAACATCGTTTGATAGGTCAAGAAAATTAATCATCTGCCATCATAATATTTGATCGAACAATTAGATAGAGGCCGTAGACATTTTTATGCCGCATATGTCTCCTTAGAATTTCAGATTAAACAAAAAGTGGTCATTTACCTTTTGTTTAATCTGTACAGAGGGCATGACATTATATCATTTCTAACTGATGATGCAACAACTTATTAAAATTGTGTCACCTTACACACTTCATAAATAAAAGCTGAGTTCCCTAAACCTAACGTCCAGTTTATAGTAGCACCAGAGCGCCAGACATTTGATAAGTTCATTCAATTAGTAATGTCAAATTGTTAAAGCATGTTTTTGTTGAATATCAATGGACAAAAGATATTTATTGAATTATTTAGAGTTTTTTCCTTTAGTTATTGTGAAGTGTAGCGAAATTTACGAACTGAACTGTTTATTTAGCAAAGTGGAAGTGTCTGTTAATGGTTTAAAATTATTATAAGGATACATGAACGTAAAATGATGTTTTAGTCAAAAATAAAAATTGCCCCAATTTGGAATTGGTTATTTTTGATCACAAAATGAGATATTGTTTAGATGAGTTATACTCAAAATGAAAATTACGAAATTAGTTATTTTGGAAATGTAAACTTGTAAACTTTTACCCTCACTCTCCAATTTAATGATCAATTTTTTAATTTCTACACGATTTTTGGTACGAGAGTAACACATTTTCAATAAACTGGACAATATTTCATTCCCCATGAAAAAGGTACGACTAATTAACTTTTACGCAAAAAAAAAATCGTAATTTACGGTAAGTTGCCTTATAATTGCCGTCGCCTCCGGGTCCACGCTCATTGAACGGGTGTTAATAAGTGACCTAGGTATAAGGCGGGTCACGCTAAATGATGGCAAATGGGCCGAATTAAGGTGTAAAGCGACCCGTGCTGACGATCTGCCAGGCTGGGGGCCCATTTACCTGGCGACCTCTGCGTAGGCGATGCTTTATTTCTCCGATACTCGTAGGAATCATAATGGAAAGATCAAACAATAACAAAACCAAGCGCACCGGCTCTCCTAATAAACCGGTATCAGCGAAGGGAGATACAACGAACCAGACGGGTGGGGCCTCTAAGGTTGCAAAGGTGGTTGACTCTAGGTCACCAGTACTGGGAGTTAGCGGTACTAACGCAGCATAAGGGAGTGGGACGAGGGAAATTCCTCCGGCGAAAAGGCGGTACAGAAACCGCCGCTCGGTATTTCCAATTCTCGAGCAGTGGGCTGCGACACCCGAGGTGTAGCTCACGGAAGAACAGAGAACATCAGTAGCTTGGGCAAGGAGCATTGTGGGCTGCGTAAGCTCGGAAAGGGACAATGTGTCGAAAAGAGAGCGGACCCAGGACGAGGTGGAAGTAGTCGACAGCAAGCGAGCCAAAGAGGTGCCACTAAAGAGGTGAGTCACTTTTTGATTATTTGATGAGTAATAACCTTTCAGTGTATAATATTTTGATTGCTCGATTTATTTTGATTGCTCGATTATTTCTTAACATTTCTTAGAAAATTCAATTTTATTGAAAATCAACTGTGCTATATAGCCCACAAGTTTTTGGGCGGCAAAAATCCAAAATGGTCCGATTACGATGGTTGATACCTCTATCAATAGGTTTCGGGACCTGTTATTGCTGTGACAATTTTCATTTTGATTGCACGATTATTTCTAAACATTTCTTAGAAAATTCAATTTTATTGAAAATCAACTGTGCTATAGCCCACAAGTTTTTGGGCGGCAAAAATCTAAAATGGTCCGATTACGATGGTTGATACCTCTATCAATAGGTTTCGGGACCTGTTTTTGCTGTGACAATTTTCATTTTGATTGCACGATTATTTCTAAACATTTCTTAGAAAATTCAATTTTATTGAAAATCAACTGTGCTATAGCCCACAAGTTTTTGGGCGGCAAAAATCTAAAATGGTCCGATTACGATGGTTGATACCTCTATCAATAGGTTTCGGGACCTGTTATTGCTGTGATAATTTTTATTTTGATTGCTCGATTATTTCTTAACATTTCTTAGAAAATTCAATTTTATTGAAAATCAACTGTGCTATAGCCCACAAGTTTTTGGGCGGCAAAAATCTAAAATGGTCCGATTACGATGGTTGATACCTCTATCAATAGGTTTCGGAACCTGTTATTGCTATGACAATTTTCATTTTGATTGCTCGATTATTTCTATACATTTCTTAGACAATTCAATTTTATTGAAAATCAACTGTGCTATAGCCCACAAGTTTTTGGGCGGCAAAAATCTAAAATGGTCCGATTACGATGGTTGATACCTCTATCAATAGGTTTCGGGACCTGTTATTGCTGTGACAATTTTCATTTTGATTGCTCGATTATTTCTAAACATTTCTTAGGAAATTCAATTTTATTGAAAATCAACTGTGCTAAAGCCCACAAGTTTTTGGGCGGCAAAAATCTAAAATGGTCCGATTACGATGGTTGATACCTCTATCAATAGGTTTCGGGACCTGTTATTGCTGTGACAATTTTCATTTTGATTGCTCGATTATTTCTATACATTTCTTAGGAAATTCAATTTTATTGAAAATCAACTGTGCTAAAGTCCACAAGTTTTAGGGCGGCAAAAATCTAAAATGGTCCGATTACGATGGTTGATACATCTATCAATAGGTTTCGGGACCTGTTATTGCTGTGACAATTTTGATTTTGATTGCTCGATTATTTCTAAACATTTCTTAGGAAATTCAATTTTATTGAAAATCAACTGTGCTAAAGCCCACAAGTTTTAGGGCGGCAAAAATCTAAAATGGTCCGATTACGATGGTTGATACATCTATCAATAGGTTTCGGGACCTGTTATTGCTGTGACAATTTTCATTTTGATTGCTCGATTATTTTTATACATTTCATAGACAATTCAATTTTATTGAAAATCAACTGTGCTATAGCCCACATGTTTTTGGGCGGCAAAAACCTAAAATGGTCCGATTACGATGGTTGATACCTCTATCAATAGGTTTCGGGACCTGTTATTGCTGTGACAATTTTCATTTTGATTGCTCGATTATTTCTATACATTTCTTAGAAAATTCAATTTTATTGAAAATCAACTGTGCTATAGCCCACAAGTTGTTGGGCGGCAAAAATCCAAAATGGTCCGATTACGATGGTTGATACCTCTATCAATAGGTTTCGGGACCTGTTATTGCTGTGACAATTTTCATTTTGATTGCTCGATTATTTCTATACATTTCTTAGACAATTCAATTTTATTGAAAATCAACTGTGCTATAGCCCACAAGTTTTTGGGCGGCAAAAATCCAAAATGGTCCGATTACGATGGTTGATACATCTATCAATAGGTTTCGGGACCTGTTATTGCTGTGACAATTTTCATTTTGATTGCACGATTATTTTTATACATTTCTTAGAAAATTCAATTTTATTGAAAATCAACTGTGCTATAGCCCACAAGTTTTTGGGCGGCAAAAATCTAAAATGGTCCGATTACGATGGTTGATACCTCTATCAATAGGTTTCGGAACCTGTTATTGCTATGACAATTTTCATTTTGATTGCTCGATTATTTCTATACATTTCTTAGACAATTCAATTTTATTGAAAATCAACTGTGCTATAGCCCACAAGTTTTTGGGCGGCAAAAATCTAAAATGGTCCGATTACGATGGTTGATACCTCTATCAATAGGTTTCGGGACCTGTTATTGCTGTGACAATTTTCATTTTGATTGCTCGATTATTTCTAAACATTTCTTAGGAAATTCAATTTTATTGAAAATCAACTGTGCTAAAGCCCACAAGTTTTTGGGCGGCAAAAATCTAAAATGGTCCGATTACGATGGTTGATACCTCTATCAATAGGTTTCGGGACCTGTTATTGCTGTGACAATTTTCATTTTGATTGCTCGATTATTTCTATACATTTCTTAGGAAATTCAATTTTATTGAAAATCAACTGTGCTAAAGTCCACAAGTTTTAGGGCGGCAAAAATCTAAAATGGTCCGATTACGATGGTTGATACATCTATCAATAGGTTTCGGGACCTGTTATTGCTGTGACAATTTTGATTTTGATTGCTCGATTATTTCTAAACATTTCTTAGGAAATTCAATTTTATTGAAAATCAACTGTGCTAAAGCCCACAAGTTTTAGGGCGGCAAAAATCTAAAATGGTCCGATTACGATGGTTGATACATCTATCAATAGGTTTCGGGACCTGTTATTGCTGTGACAATTTTCATTTTGATTGCTCGATTATTTTTATACATTTCATAGACAATTCAATTTTATTGAAAATCAACTGTGCTATAGCCCACATGTTTTTGGGCGGCAAAAACCTAAAATGGTCCGATTACGATGGTTGATACCTCTATCAATAGGTTTCGGGACCTGTTATTGCTGTGACAATTTTCATTTTGATTGCACGATTATTTCTAAACATTTCTTAGACAATTCAATTTTATTGAAAATCAACTGTGCTATAGCCCACAAGTTTTTGGGCGGCAAAAATTTAAAATGGTCCGATTACGATGGTTGATACCTCTATCAATAGGTTTCGGGACCTGTTATTGCTGTGACAATTTTCATTTTGATTGCTCGATTATTTCTATACATTTCTTAGACAATTCAATTTTATTGAAAATCAACTGTGCTATAGCCCACAAGTTTTTGGGCGGCAAAAATCCAAAATGGTCCGATTACGATGGTTGATACCTCTATCAATAGGTTTCGGGACCTGTTATTGCTGTGACAATTTTAATTTTGATTGCACGATTATTTCTAAACATTTCTTAGAAAATTCAATTTTATTGAAAATCAACTGTGCTATAGCCCACAAGTTTTTGGGCGGCAAAAATCTAAAATGGTCCGATTACGATGGTTGATACCTCTATCAATAGGTTTCGGGACCTGTTATTGCTGTGACAATTTTCATTTTGATTGCACGATTATTTCTATACATTTCTTAGAAAATTCAATTTTATTGAAAATCAACTGTGCTATAGCCCACAAGTTTTTGGGCGGCCAAAATCTAAAATGGTCCGATTACGATGGTTGATACCTCTATCAATAGGTTTCGGGACCTGTTATTGCTGTGACAATTTTCATTTTGATTGCTCGATTATTTCTAAACATTTCTTAGGAAATTCAATTTTATTGAAAATCAACTGTGCTATAGCCCACAAGTTTTTGGGCGGCAAAAATCTAAAATGGTCCGATTACGATGGTTGATACCTCTATCAATAGGTTTCGGGACCTGTTATTGCTGTGACAATTTTCATTTTGATTGCTCGATTATTTCTAAACATTTCTTAGGAAATTCAATTTTATTGAAAATCAACTGTGCTAAAGCCCACAAGTTTTTGGGCGGCAAAAATCTAAAATGGTCCGATTACGATGGTTGATACCTCTATCAATAGGTTTCGGAGCCTGTTATTGCTGTGACAATTTTCATTTTGATTGCTCGATTATTTCTATACATTTCTTAGGAAATTCAATTTTATTGAAAATCAACTGTGCTAAAGCCCACAAGTTTTAGGGCGGCAAAAATCTAAAATGGTCCGATTACGATGGTTGATACATCTATCAATAGGTTTCGGGACCTGTTATTGCTGTGACAATTTTCATTTTGATTGCTCGATTATTTCTAAACATTTCTAAGGAAATTCAATTTTATTGAAAATCAACTGTGCTATAGCCCACAAGTTTTAGGGCGGCAAAAATCTAAAATGGTCCGATTACGATGGTTGATACATCTATCAATAGGTTTCGGGACCTGTTATTGCTGTGACAATTTTCATTTTGATTGCTCGATTATTTTTATACATTTCATAGACAATTCAATTTTATTGAAAATCAACTGTGCTATAGCCCACATGTTTTTGGGCGGCAAAAACCTAAAATGGTCCGATTACGATGGTTGATACCTCTATCAATAGGTTTCGGGACCTGTTATTGCTGTGACAATTTTCATTTTGATTGCTCGATTATTTCTATACATTTCTTAGAAAATTCAATTTTATTGAAAATCAACTGTGATATAGCCCACAAGTTGTTGGGCGGCAAAAATCCAAAATGGTCCGATTACGATGGTTGATACCTCTATCAATAGGTTTCGGGACCTGTTATTGCTGTGACAATTTTCATTTTGATTGCTCGATTATTTCTATACATTTCTTAGACAATTCAATTTTATTGAAAATCAACTGTGCTATAGCCCACAAGTTTTTGGGCGGCAAAAATCCAAAATGGTCCGATTACGATGGTTGATACCTCTATCAATAGGTTTCGGGACCTGTTATTGCTGTGACAATTTTCATTTTGATTGCACGATTATTTTTATACATTTCTTAGAAAATTCAATTTTATTGAAAATCAACTGTGCTATAGCCCACAAGTTTTTGGGCGGCAAAAATCTAAAATGGTCCGATTACGATGGTTGATACCTCTATCAATAGGTTTCGGGACCTGTTATTGCTGTGACAATTTTCATTTTGATTGCACGATTATTTCTAAACATTTCTTAGACAATTCAATTTTATTGAAAATCAACTTTGCTATAGCCCACAAGTTTTTGGGCGGCAAAAATTTAAAATGGTCCGATTACGATGGTTGATACCTCTATCAATAGGTTTCGGGACCTGTTATTGCTGTGACAATTTTCATTTTGATTGCTCGATTATTTCTATACATTTCTTAGACAATTCAATTTTATTGAAAATCAACTGTGCTATAGCCCACAAGTTTTTGGGCGGCAAAAATCCAAAATGGTCCGATTACGATGGTTGATACCTCTATCAATAGGTTTCGGGACCTGTTATTGCTGTGACAATTTTCATTTTGATTGCACGATTATTTCTAAACATTTCTTAGAAAATTCAATTTTATTGAAAATCAACTGTGCTATAGCCCACAAGTTTTTGGGCGGCAAAAATCTAAAATGGTCCGATTACGATGGTTGATACCTCTATCAATAGGTTTCGGGACCTGTTATTGCTGTGACAATTTTCATTTTGATTGCACGATTATTTCTATACATTTCTTAGAAAATTCAATTTTATTGAAAATCAACTGTGCTATAGCCCACAAGTTTTTGGGCGGCAAAAATCTAAAATGGTCCGATTACGATGGTTGATACCTCTATCAATAGGTTTCGGGACCTGTTATTGCTGTGACAATTTTCATTTTCATTGCTCGATTATTTCTAAACATTTCTTAGGAAATTCAATTTTATTGAAAATCAACTGTGCTAAAGCCCACAAGTTTTTGGGCGGCAAAAATCTAAAATGGTACGATTACGATGGTTGATACCTCTATCAATAGGTTTCGGGACCTGTTATTGCTGTGACAATTTTCATTTTGATTGCTCGATTATTTCTATACATTTCTTAGACAATTCAATTTTATTGAAAATCAACTGTGCTATAGCCCACAAGTTTTTGGGCGGCAAAAATCTAAAATGGTCCGATTACGATGGTTGATACCTCTATCAATAGGTTTCGGGACCTGTTATTGCTGTGATAATTTTTATTTTGATTGCTCGATTATTTCTTAACATTTCTTAGAAAATTCAATTTTATTGAAAATCAACTGTGCTATAGCCCACAAGTTTTTGGGCGGCAAAAATCCAAAATGGTCCGATTACGATGATTGATACCTCTATCAATAGGTTTCGGGACCTGTTATTGCTGTGACAATTTTCATTTTGATTGCACGATTATTTCTTAACATTTCTTAGAAAATTCAATTTTATTGAAAATCAACTGTGCTATAGCCCACAAGTTTTTGGGCGGCAAAAATCTAAAATGGTCCGATTACGATGGTTGATACCTCTATCAATAGGTTTCGGGACCTGTTATTGCAGTGATAATTTTCATTTTGATTGCTCGATTATTTCTTAACATTTCTTAGAAAATTCAATTTTATTGAAAATCAACTGTGCTATAGCCCACAAGTTTTTGGGCGGCAAAAACCTAAAATGGTCCGATTACGATGGTTGATACCTCTATCAATAGGTTTCGGGACCTGTTATTGCTGTGACAATTTTCATTTTGATTGCTCGATTATTTCTATACATTTCTTAGACATTTCAATTTTATTGAAAATCAACTGTGCTAAAGCCCACAAGTTTTAGGGCGGCAAAAATCTAAAATGGTCCGATTACGATGGTTGATACATCTATCAATAGGTTTCGGGACCTGTTATTGCTGTGACAATTTTCATTTTGATTGCACGATTATTTTTATACATTTCTTAGAAAATTCAATTTTATTGAAAATCAACTGTGCTATAGCCCACAAGTTTTTGGGCGGCAAAAATCTAAAATGGTCCGATTACGATGGTTGATACCTCTATCAATAGGTTTCGGGACCTGTTATTGCTGTGACAATTTTCATTTTGATTGCACGATTATTTCTAAACATTTCTTAGACAATTCAATTTTATTGAAAATCAACTTTGCTATAGCCCACAAGTTTTTGGGCGGCAAAAATTTAAAATGGTCCGATTACGATGGTTGATACCTCTATCAATAGGTTTCGGGACCTGTTATTGCTGTGACAATTTTCATTTTGATTGCTCGATTATTTCTATACATTTCTTAGACAATTCAATTTTATTGAAAATCAACTGTGCTATAGCCCACAAGTTTTTGGGCGGCAAAAATCCAAAATGGTCCGATTACGATGGTTGATACCTCTATCAATAGGTTTCGGGACCTGTTATTGCTGTGACAATTTTCATTTTGATTGCACGATTATTTCTAAACATTTCTTAGAAAATTCAATTTTATTGAAAATCAACTGTGCTATAGCCCACAAGTTTTTGGGCGGCAAAAATCTAAAATGGTCCGATTACGATGGTTGATACCTCTATCAATAGGTTTCGGGACCTGTTATTGCTGTGACAATTTTCATTTTGATTGCACGATTATTTCTATACATTTCTTAGAAAATTCAATTTTATTGAAAATCAACTGTGCTATAGCCCACAAGTTTTTGGGCGGCAAAAATCTAAAATGGTCCGATTACGATGGTTGATACCTCTATCAATAGGTTTCGGGACCTGTTATTGCTGTGACAATTTTCATTTTGATTGCACGATTATTTTTATACATTTCTTAGAAAATTCAATTTTATTGAAAATCAACTGTGCTATAGCCCACAAGTTTTTGGGCGGCAAAAATCTAAAATGGTCCGATTACGATGGTTGATACCTCTATCAATAGGTTTCGGGACCTGTTATTGCTGTGACAATTTTCATTTTGATTGCACGATTATTTCTAAACATTTCTTAGACAATTCAATTTTATTGAAAATCAACTTTGCTATAGCCCACAAGTTTTTGGGCGGCAAAAATTTAAAATGGTCCGATTACGATGGTTGATACCTCTATCAATAGGTTTCGGGACCTGTTATTGCTGTGACAATTTTCATTTTGATTGCTCGATTATTTCTATACATTTCTTAGACAATTCAATTTTATTGAAAATCAACTGTGCTATAGCCCACAAGTTTTTGGGCGGCAAAAATCCAAAATGGTCCGATTACGATGGTTGATACCTCTATCAATAGGTTTCGGGACCTGTTATTGCTGTGACAATTTTCATTTTGATTGCACGATTATTTCTAAACATTTCTTAGAAAATTCAATTTTATTGAAAATCAACTGTGCTATAGCCCACAAGTTTTTGGGCGGCAAAAATCTAAAATGGTCCGATTACGATGGTTGATACCTCTATCAATAGGTTTCGGGACCTGTTATTGCTGTGACAATTTTCATTTTGATTGCACGATTATTTCTATACATTTCTTAGAAAATTCAATTTTATTGAAAATCAACTTTGCTATAGCCCACAAGTTTTTGGGCGGCAAAAATCCAAAATGGTCCGATTACGATGGTTGATACCTCTATCAATAGGTTTCGGGACCTGTTATTGCTGTGACAATTTTCATTTTGATTGCACGATTATTTCTATACATTTCTTAGAAAATTCAATTTTATTGAAAATCAACTGTGCTATAGCCCACAAGTTTTTGGGCGGCAAAAATCCAAAATGGTCCGATTACGATGGTTGATACCTCTATCAATAGGTTTCGGGACCTGTTATTGCTGTGACAATTTTCATTTTGATTGCACGATTATTTTTATACATTTCTTAGAAAATTCAATTTTATTGAAAATCAACTGTGCTATAGCCCACAAGTTTTTGGGCGGCAAAAATCTAAAATGGTCCGATTACGATGGTTGATACCTCTATCAATAGGTTTCGGGACCTGTTATTGCTGTGACAATTTTCATTTTGATTGCACGATTATTTCTAAACATTTCTTAGACAATTCAATTTTATTGAAAATCAACTTTGCTATAGCCCACAAGTTTTTGGGCGGCAAAAATTTAAAATGGTCCGATTACGATGGTTGATACCTCTATCAATAGGTTTCGGGACCTGTTATTGCTGTGACAATTTTCATTTTGATTGCTCGATTATTTCTATACATTTCTTAGACAATTCAATTTTATTGAAAATCAACTGTGCTATAGCCCACAAGTTTTTGGGCGGCAAAAATCCAAAATGGTCCGATTACGATGGTTGATACCTCTATCAATAGGTTTCGGGACCTGTTATTGCTGTGACAATTTTCATTTTGATTGCACGATTATTTCTAAACATTTCTTAGAAAATTCAATTTTATTGAAAATCAACTGTGCTATAGCCCACAAGTTTTTGGGCGGCAAAAATCTAAAATGGTCCGATTACGATGGTTGATACCTCTATCAATAGGTTTCGGGACCTGTTATTGCTGTGACAATTTTCATTTTGATTGCACGATTATTTCTATACATTTCTTAGAAAATTCAATTTTATTGAAAATCAACTGTGCTATAGCCCACAAGTTTTTGGGCGGCAAAAATCTAAAATGGTCCGATTACGATGGTTGATACCTCTATCAATAGGTTTCGGGACCTGTTATTGCTGTGACAATTTTCATTTTCATTGCTCGATTATTTCTAAACATTTCTTAGGAAATTCAATTTTATTGAAAATCAACTGTGCTAAAGCCCACAAGTTTTTGGGCGGCAAAAATCTAAAATGGTACGATTACGATGGTTGATACCTCTATCAATAGGTTTCGGGACCTGTTATTGCTGTGACAATTTTCATTTTGATTGCTCGATTATTTCTATACATTTCTTAGACAATTCAATTTTATTGAAAATCAACTGTGCTATAGCCCACAAGTTTTTGGGCGGCAAAAATCTAAAATGGTCCGATTACGATGGTTGATACCTCTATCAATAGGTTTCGGGACCTGTTATTGCTGTGATAATTTTTATTTTGATTGCTCGATTATTTCTTAACATTTCTTAGAAAATTCAATTTTATTGAAAATCAACTGTGCTATAGCCCACAAGTTTTTGGGCGGCAAAAATCCAAAATGGTCCGATTACGATGATTGATACCTCTATCAATAGGTTTCGGGACCTGTTATTGCTGTGACAATTTTCATTTTGATTGCACGATTATTTCTTAACATTTCTTAGAAAATTCAATTTTATTGAAAATCAACTGTGCTATAGCCCACAAGTTTTTGGGCGGCAAAAATCTAAAATGGTCCGATTACGATGGTTGATACCTCTATCAATAGGTTTCGGGACCTGTTATTGCAGTGATAATTTTCATTTTGATTGCTCGATTATTTCTTAACATTTCTTAGAAAATTCAATTTTATTGAAAATCAACTGTGCTATAGCCCACAAGTTTTTGGGCGGCAAAAACCTAAAATGGTCCGATTACGATGGTTGATACCTCTATCAATAGGTTTCGGGACCTGTTATTGCTGTGACAATTTTCATTTTGATTGCTCGATTATTTCTATACATTTCTTAGACATTTCAATTTTATTGAAAATCAACTGTGCTAAAGCCCACAAGTTTTAGGGCGGCAAAAATCTAAAATGGTCCGATTACGATGGTTGATACATCTATCAATAGGTTTCGGGACCTGTTATTGCTGTGACAATTTTGATTTTGATTGCTCGATTATTTCTAAACATTTCTTAGGAAATTCAATTTTATTGAAAATCAACTGTGCTAAAGCCCACAAGTTTTAGGGCGGCAAAAATCTAAAATGGTCCGATTACGATGGTTGATACATCTATCAATAGGTTTCGGGACCTGTTATTGCTGTGACAATTTTCATTTTGATTGCTCGATTATTTTTATACATTTCATAGACAATTCAATTTTATTGAAAATCAACTGTGCTATAGCCCACATGTTTTTGGGCGGCAAAAACCTAAAATGGTCCGATTACGATGGTTGATACCTCTATCAATAGGTTTCGGGACCTGTTATTGCTGTGACAATTTTCATTTTGATTGCACGATTATTTCTAAACATTTCTTAGACAATTCAATTTTATTGAAAATCAACTGTGCTATAGCCCACAAGTTTTTGGGCGGCAAAAATTTAAAATGGTCCGATTACGATGGTTGATACCTCTATCAATAGGTTTCGGGACCTGTTATTGCTGTGACAATTTTCATTTTGATTGCTCGATTATTTCTATACATTTCTTAGACAATTCAATTTTATTGAAAATCAACTGTGCTATAGCCCACAAGTTTTTGGGCGGCAAAAATCCAAAATGGTCCGATTACGATGGTTGATACCTCTATCAATAGGTTTCGGGACCTGTTATTGCTGTGACAATTTTAATTTTGATTGCACGATTATTTCTAAACATTTCTTAGAAAATTCAATTTTATTGAAAATCAACTGTGCTATAGCCCACAAGTTTTTGGGCGGCAAAAATCTAAAATGGTCCGATTACGATGGTTGATACCTCTATCAATAGGTTTCGGGACCTGTTATTGCTGTGACAATTTTCATTTTGATTGCACGATTATTTCTATACATTTCTTAGAAAATTCAATTTTATTGAAAATCAACTGTGCTATAGCCCACAAGTTTTTGGGCGGCCAAAATCTAAAATGGTCCGATTACGATGGTTGATACCTCTATCAATAGGTTTCGGGACCTGTTATTGCTGTGACAATTTTCATTTTGATTGCTCGATTATTTCTAAACATTTCTTAGGAAATTCAATTTTATTGAAAATCAACTGTGCTATAGCCCACAAGTTTTTGGGCGGCAAAAATCTAAAATGGTCCGATTACGATGGTTGATACCTCTATCAATAGGTTTCGGGACCTGTTATTGCTGTGACAATTTTCATTTTGATTGCTCGATTATTTCTAAACATTTCTTAGGAAATTCAATTTTATTGAAAATCAACTGTGCTAAAGCCCACAAGTTTTTGGGCGGCAAAAATCTAAAATGGTCCGATTACGATGGTTGATACCTCTATCAATAGGTTTCGGAGCCTGTTATTGCTGTGACAATTTTCATTTTGATTGCTCGATTATTTCTATACATTTCTTAGGAAATTCAATTTTATTGAAAATCAACTGTGCTAAAGCCCACAAGTTTTAGGGCGGCAAAAATCTAAAATGGTCCGATTACGATGGTTGATACATCTATCAATAGGTTTCGGGACCTGTTATTGCTGTGACAATTTTCATTTTGATTGCTCGATTATTTCTAAACATTTCTTAGGAAATTCAATTTTATTGAAAATCAACTGTGCTATAGCCCACAAGTTTTAGGGCGGCAAAAATCTAAAATGGTCCGATTACGATGGTTGATACATCTATCAATAGGTTTCGGGACCTGTTATTGCTGTGACAATTTTCATTTTGATTGCTCGATTATTTTTATACATTTCATAGACAATTCAATTTTATTGAAAATCAACTGTGCTATAGCCCACATGTTTTTGGGCGGCAAAAACCTAAAATGGTCCGATTACGATGGTTGATACCTCTATCAATAGGTTTCGGGACCTGTTATTGCTGTGACAATTTTCATTTTGATTGCTCGATTATTTCTATACATTTCTTAGAAAATTCAATTTTATTGAAAATCAACTGTGATATAGCCCACAAGTTGTTGGGCGGCAAAAATCCAAAATGGTCCGATTACGATGGTTGATACCTCTATCAATAGGTTTCGGGACCTGTTATTGCTGTGACAATTTTCATTTTGATTGCTCGATTATTTCTATACATTTCTTAGACAATTCAATTTTATTGAAAATCAACTGTGCTATAGCCCACAAGTTTTTGGGCGGCAAAAATCCAAAATGGTCCGATTACGATGGTTGATACCTCTATCAATAGGTTTCGGGACCTGTTATTGCTGTGACAATTTTCATTTTGATTGCACGATTATTTTTATACATTTCTTAGAAAATTCAATTTTATTGAAAATCAACTGTGCTATAGCCCACAAGTTTTTGGGCGGCAAAAATCTAAAATGGTCCGATTACGATGGTTGATACCTCTATCAATAGGTTTCGGGACCTGTTATTGCTGTGACAATTTTCATTTTGATTGCACGATTATTTCTAAACATTTCTTAGACAATTCAATTTTATTGAAAATCAACTTTGCTATAGCCCACAAGTTTTTGGGCGGCAAAAATTTAAAATGGTCCGATTACGATGGTTGATACCTCTATCAATAGGTTTCGGGACCTGTTATTGCTGTGACAATTTTCATTTTGATTGCTCGATTATTTCTATACATTTCTTAGACAATTCAATTTTATTGAAAATCAACTGTGCTATAGCCCACAAGTTTTTGGGCGGCAAAAATCCAAAATGGTCCGATTACGATGGTTGATACCTCTATCAATAGGTTTCGGGACCTGTTATTGCTGTGACAATTTTCATTTTGATTGCACGATTATTTCTAAACATTTCTTAGAAAATTCAATTTTATTGAAAATCAACTGTGCTATAGCCCACAAGTTTTTGGGCGGCAAAAATCTAAAATGGTCCGATTACGATGGTTGATACCTCTATCAATAGGTTTCGGGACCTGTTATTGCTGTGACAATTTTCATTTTGATTGCACGATTATTTCTATACATTTCTTAGAAAATTCAATTTTATTGAAAATCAACTGTGCTATAGCCCACAAGTTTTTGGGCGGCAAAAATCTAAAATGGTCCGATTACGATGGTTGATACCTCTATCAATAGGTTTCGGGACCTGTTATTGCTGTGACAATTTTCATTTTCATTGCTCGATTATTTCTAAACATTTCTTAGGAAATTCAATTTTATTGAAAATCAACTGTGCTAAAGCCCACAAGTTTTTGGGCGGCAAAAATCTAAAATGGTACGATTACGATGGTTGATACCTCTATCAATAGGTTTCGGGACCTGTTATTGCTGTGACAATTTTCATTTTGATTGCTCGATTATTTCTATACATTTCTTAGACAATTCAATTTTATTGAAAATCAACTGTGCTATAGCCCACAAGTTTTTGGGCGGCAAAAATCTAAAATGGTCCGATTACGATGGTTGATACCTCTATCAATAGGTTTCGGGACCTGTTATTGCTGTGATAATTTTTATTTTGATTGCTCGATTATTTCTTAACATTTCTTAGAAAATTCAATTTTATTGAAAATCAACTGTGCTATAGCCCACAAGTTTTTGGGCGGCAAAAATCCAAAATGGTCCGATTACGATGATTGATACCTCTATCAATAGGTTTCGGGACCTGTTATTGCTGTGACAATTTTCATTTTGATTGCACGATTATTTCTTAACATTTCTTAGAAAATTCAATTTTATTGAAAATCAACTGTGCTATAGCCCACAAGTTTTTGGGCGGCAAAAATCTAAAATGGTCCGATTACGATGGTTGATACCTCTATCAATAGGTTTCGGGACCTGTTATTGCAGTGATAATTTTCATTTTGATTGCTCGATTATTTCTTAACATTTCTTAGAAAATTCAATTTTATTGAAAATCAACTGTGCTATAGCCCACAAGTTTTTGGGCGGCAAAAACCTAAAATGGTCCGATTACGATGGTTGATACCTCTATCAATAGGTTTCGGGACCTGTTATTGCTGTGACAATTTTCATTTTGATTGCTCGATTATTTCTATACATTTCTTAGACATTTCAATTTTATTGAAAATCAACTGTGCTAAAGCCCACAAGTTTTTGGGCGGCAAAAATCTAAAATGGTCCGATTACGATGGTTGATACCTCTATCAATAGGTTTCGGGGCCTGTTATTGCTGTGACAATTTTCATTTTGATTGCACAATTATTTCTAAACATTTCTTAGAAAATTCAATTTTATTGAAAATCAACTGTGCTATAGCCCACAAGTTTTTGGGCGGCAAAAATCTAAAATGGTCCGATTACGATGGTTGATACCTCTATCAATAGGTTTCGGGACCTGTTATTGCTGTGACAATTTTCATTTTGATTGCTAGATTATTTCTATACATTTCTTAGACAATTCAATTTTATTGAAAATCAACTGTGCTAAAGCCCACAAGTTTTTGGGCGGCAAAAATCTAAAATGGTCCGATTACGATGGTTGATACATCTATCAATAGGTTTCGGGACCTGTTATTGCTGTGACAATTTTCATTTTGATTGCACGATTATTTCTAAACATTTCTTAGAAAATTCAATTTTATTGAAAATCAACTGTGCTATAGCCCACAAGTTTTTGGGCGGCAAAAATCTAAAATGGTCCGATTACGATGGTTGATACCTCTATCAATAGGTTTCGGGACCTGTTATTGCTGTGATAATTTTTATTTTGATTGCTCGATTATTTCTAAACATTTCTTAGACAATTCAATTTTATTGAAAATCAACTGTGCTATAGCCCACAAGTTTTTGGGCGGCAAAAACCTAAAATGGTCCGATTACGATGGTTGATACCTCTATCAGTCGTGTTTTCCATGAGAACTGCACTAGAACTCGATAAATTTTAAATTCCTTTTATTCTATGTAAACAGGAAAAAAAATTAAATTCATAAAGTGATAATGTGTAGTGCATTTCACATAAATACATATTTTAAGTTGTTACAGCAATAAATAATGACAATTATAGCTTATTTTTTAGTTACACTGGATAAACCCATGAATTTATCGAGTGTAGTTGTGTGTAATGACGTCAGCAAGAATCAAGAAAATATTGATGAAATAACTGAAGGGAAAAATTTTTAAACTCAAAATATGTAATTATACCAAGTACACTACACATTCGCGCTTTATGAATTTATTTTTTTTCGTTTTACATAGAATAAAAGGAATTTAAAGTTTATCGAGTTCTAGTGCAGTTCTCATGGAAAACACGGCTATCAATAGGTTTCGGGACCTGTTATTGCTGTGATAATTTTTATTTTGATTGCTCGATTATTTCTTAACATTTCTTAGAAAATTCAATTTTATTGAAAATCAACTGTGCTATAGCCCACAAGTTTTTGGGCGGCAAAAACCTAAAATGGTCCGATTACGATGGTTGATACCTCTATCAATAGGTTTCGGGACCTGTTATTGCTGTGACAATTTTCATTTTGATTGCTCGATTATTTCTATACATTTCTTAGACAATTCAATTTTATTGAAAATCAACTGTGCTATAGCACCCACAAGTTTTTGGGCGCCAAAAATCCAAAATGGTCCGATTACGATGGTTGATACCTCTATCAATAGGTTACGGGACCTGTTATTGCTGTGACAATTTTCATTTTGATTGCACGATTATTTCTAAACATTTCTTAGAAAATTCAATTTTATTGAAAATCAACTGTGCTATAGCCCACAAGTTTTTGGGCGGCAAAAATCTAAAATGGTCCGATTACGATGGTTGATACCTCTATCAATAGGTTTCGGGACCTGTTATTGCTGTGACAATTTTCATTTTGATTGCTCGATTATTTCTAAACATTTCTTAGGAAATTCAATTTTATTGAAAATCAACTGTGCTAAAGCCCACAAGTTTTTGGGCGGCAAAAATCTAAAATGGTCCGATTACGATGGTTGATACCTCTATCAATAGGTTTCGGGGCCTGTTATTGCTGTGACAATTTTCATTTTGATTGCTCGATTATTTCTAAACATTTCTTAGGAAATTCAATTTTATTGAAAATCAACTGTGCTAAAGCCCACAAGTTTTAGGGCGGCAAAAATCTAAAATGGTCCGATTACGATGGTTGATACATCTATCAATAGGTTTCGGGACCTGTTATTGCTGTGACAATTTTCATTTTGATTGCTCGATTATTTTTATACATTTCATAGACAATTCAATTTTATTGAAAATCAACTGTGCTATAGCCCAAATGTTGTTGGGCGGCAAAAACCTAAAATGGTCCGATTACGATGGTTGATACCTCTATCAATAGGTTTCGGGACCTGTTATTGCTGTGACAATTTTCATTTTGATTGCTCGATTATTTCTATACATTTCTTAGAAAATTCAATTTTATTGAAAATCAACTGTGCTATAGCCCACAAGTTGTTGGGCGGCAAAAATCCAAAATGGTCCGATTACGATGGTTGATACCTCTATCAATAGGTTTCGGGACCTGTTATTGCTGTGACAATTTTCATTTTGATTGCTCGATTATTTCTAAACATTTCTTAGAAAATTCAATTTTATTGAAAATCAACTGTGCTATAGCCCACAAGTTTTTGGGCGGCAAAAATCTAAATGGTCCGATTACGATGGTTGATACCTCTATCAATAGGTTTCGGGACCTGTTATTGCTGTGATAATTTTCATTTTGATTGCTCGATTATTTCTTAACATTTCTTAGAAAATTCAATTTTATTGAAAATCAACTGTGCTATAGCCCACAAGTTTTTGGGCGGCAAAAACCTAAAATGGTCCGATTACGATGGTTGATACCTCTATCAATAGGTTTCGGGACCTGTTATTGCTGTGACAATTTTCATTTTGATTGCTCGATTATTTCTATACATTTCTTAGACAATTCAATTTTATTGAAAATCAACTGTGCTATAGCCCACAAGTTTTTGGGCGGCAAAAATCTAAAATGGTCCGATTACGATGGTTGATACCTCTATCAATAGGTTTCGGGACCTGTTATTGCTGTGACAATTTTCATTTTGATTGCTCGATTATTTCTATACATTTCTTAGACAATTCAATTTTATTGAAAATCAACTGTGCTATAGCCCACAAGTTTTTGGGCGGCAAAAATTTAAAATGGTCCGATTACGATGGTTGATACCTCTATCAATAGGTTTCGGGACCTGTTATTGCTGTGACAATTTTCATTTTGATTGCTCGATTATTTCTATACATTTCTTAGACAATTCAATTTTATTGAAAATCAACTGTGCTATAGCCCACAAGTTTTTGGGCGGCAAAAATTTAAAATGGTCCGATTACGATGGTTGATACCTCTATCAATAGGTTTCGGGACCTGTTATTGCTGTGACAATTTTCATTTTGATTGCTCGATTATTTTTATACATTTCATAGACAATTCAATTTTATTGAAAATCAACTGTGCTATAGCCCACATGTTGTTGGGCGGCAAAAACCTAAAATGGTCCGATTACGATGGTTGATACCTCTATCAATAGGTTTCGGGACCTGTTATTGCTGTGACAATTTTCATTTTGATTGCTCGATTATTTCTATACATTTCTTAGAAAATTCAATTTTATTGAAAATCAACTGTGCTATAGCCCACAAGTTGTTGGGCGGCAAAAATCCAAAATGGTCCGATTACGATGGTTGATACCTCTATCAATAGGTTTCGGGACCTGTTATTGCTGTGACAATTTTCATTTTGATTGCTCGATTATTTCTAAACATTTCTTAGAAAATTCAATTTTATTGAAAATCAACTGTGCTATAGCCCACAAGTTTTTGGGCGGCAAAAATCTAAATGGTCCGATTACGATGGTTGATACCTCTATCAATAGGTTTCGGGACCTGTTATTGCTGTGATAATTTTCATTTTGATTGCTCGATTATTTCTTAACATTTCTTAGAAAATTCAATTTTATTGAAAATCAACTGTGCTATAGCCCACAAGTTTTTGGGCGGCAAAAACCTAAAATGGTCCGATTACGATGGTTGATACCTCTATCAATAGGTTTCGGGACCTGTTATTGCTGTGACAATTTTCATTTTGATTGCACGATTATTTCTATACATTTCTTAGACAATTCAATTTTATTGAAAATCAACTGTGCTATAGCCCACAAGTTTTTGGGCGGCAAAAATCTAAAATGGTCCGATTACGATGGTTGATACCTCTATCAATAGGTTTCGGGACCTGTTATTGCTGTGACAATTTTTATTTTGATTGCTCGATTATTTCTATACATTTCTTAGACAATTCAATTTTATTGAAAATCAACTGTGCTATAGCCCACAAGTTTTTGGGCGGCAAAAATTTAAAATGGTCCGATTACGATGGTTGATACCTCTATCAATAGGTTTCGGGACCTGTTATTGCTGTGACAATTTTCATTTTGATTGCTCGATTATTTCTATACATTTCTTAGACAATTCAATTTTATTGAAAATCAACTGTGCTATAGCCCACAAGTTTTTGGGCGGCAAAAATTTAAAATGGTCCGATTACGATGGTTGATACCTCTATCAATAGGTTTCGGGACCTGTTATTGCTGTGACAATTTTCATTTTGATTGCTCGATTATTTCTATACATTTCTTAGACAATTCAATTTTATTGAAAATCAACTGTGCTATAGCCCACAAGTTTTTGGGCGGCAAAAATCCAAAATGGTCCGATTACGATGGTTGATACCTCTATCAATAGGTTTCGGGACCTGTTATTGCTGTGACAATTTTCATTTTGATTGCTCGATTATTTCTAAACATTTCTTAGGAAATTCAATTTTATTGAAAATCAACTGTGCTAAAGCCCACAAGTTTTTGGGCGGCAAAAATCTAAAATGGTCCGATTACGATGGTTGATACCTCTATCAATAGGTTTCGGGACCTGTTATTGCTGTGACAATTTTCATTTTGATTGCTCGATTATTTCTAAACATTTCTTAGGAAATTCAATTTTATTGAAAATCAACTGTGCTAAAGCCCACAAGTTTTTGGGCGGCAAAAATCTAAAATGGTCCGATTACGATGGTTGATACCTCTATCAATAGGTTTCGGGACCTGTTATTGCTGTGACAATTTTCATTTTGATTGCTCGATTATTTCTAAACATTTCTTAGGAAATTCAATTTTATTGAAAATCAACTGTGCTAAAGCCCACAAGTTTTAGGGCGGCAAAAATCTAAAATGGTCCGATTACGATGGTTGATACATCTATCAATAGGTTTCGGGACCTGTTATTGCTGTGACAATTTTCATTTTGATTGCTCGATTATTTTTATACATTTCATAGACAATTCAATTTTATTGAAAATCAACTGTGCTATAGCCCACATGTTTTTGGGCGGCAAAAACCTAAAATGGTCCGATTACGATGGTTGATACCTCTATCAATAGGTTTCGGGACCTGTTATTGCTGTGACAATTTTTATTTTGATTGCTCGATTATTTCTATACATTTCTTAGAAAATTCAATTTTATTGAAAATCAACTGTGCTATAGCCCACAAGTTGTTGGGCGGCAAAAATCCAAAATGGTCCGATTACGATGGTTGATACATCTATCAATAGGTTTCGGGACCTGTTATTGCTGTGACAATTTTCATTTTGATTGCACGATTATTTCTAAACATTTCTTAGAAAATTCAATTTTATTGAAAATCAACTGTGCTATAGCCCACAAGTTTTTGGGCGGCAAAAATCTAAAATGGTCCGATTACGATGGTTGATACCTCTATCAATAGGTTTCGGGACCTGTTATTGCTGTGATAATTTTCATTTTGATTGCTCGATTATTTCTAAACATTTCTTAGACAATTCAATTTTATTGAAAATCAACTGTGCTATAGCCCACAAGTTTTTGGGCGGCAAAAACCTAAAATGGTCCGATTACGATGGTTGATACCTCTATCAATAGGTTTCGGGACCTGTTATTGCTGTGATAATTTTTATTTTGATTGCTCGATTATTTCTTAACATTTCTTAGAAAATTCAATTTTATTGAAAATCAACTGTGCTATAGCCCACAAGTTTTTGGGCGGCAAAAACCTAAAATGGTCCGATTACGATGGTTGATACCTCTATCAATAGGTTTCGGGACCTGTTATTGCTGTGACAATTTTCATTTTAATTGCTCGATTATTTCTATACATTTCTTAGACAATTCAATTTTATTGAAAATCAACTGTGCTATAGCACCCACAAGTTTTTGGGCGCCAAAAATCCAAAAGGTCCGATTACGATGGTTGATACCTCTATCAATAGGTTACGGGACCTGTTATTGCTGTGACAATTTTCATTTTGATTGCACGATTATTTCTAAACATTTCTTAGAAAATTCAATTTTATTGAAAATCAACTGTGCTATAGCCCACAAGTTTTTGGGCGGCAAAAATCTAAAATGGTCCGATTACGATGGTTGATACCTCTATCAATAGGTTTCGGGACCTGTTATTGCTGTGACAATTTTCATTTTGATTGCTCGATTATTTCTAAACATTTCTTAGGAAATTCAATTTTATTGAAAATCAACTGTGCTAAAGCCCACAAGTTTTTGGGCGGCAAAAATCTAAAATGGTCCGATTACGATGGTTGATACCTCTATAAATAGGTTTCGGGACCTGTTATTGCTGTGACAATTTTCATTTTGATTGCTCGATTATTTCTAAACATTTCTTAGGAAATTCAATTTTATTGAAAATCAACTGTGCTAAAGCCCACAAGTTTTAGGGCGGCAAAAATCTAAAATGGTCCGATTACGATGGTTGATACATCTATCAATAGGTTTCGGGACCTGTTATTGCTGTGACAATTTTCATTTTGATTGCTCGATTATTTCTATACATTTCTTAGAAAATTCAATTTTATTGAAAATCAACTGTGCTATAGCCCACAAGTTGTTGGGCGGCAAAAATCCAAAATGGTCCGATTACGATGGTTGATACCTCTATCAATAGGTTTCGGGACCTGTTATTGCTGTGACAATTTTCATTTTGATTGCTCGATTATTTCTATACATTTCTTAGACAATTCAATTTTATTGAAAATCAACTGTGCTATAGCCCACAAGTTTTTGGGCGGCAAAAATCCAAATTGGTCCGATTACGATGGTTGATACCTCTATCAATAGGTTTCGGGACCTGTTATTGCTGTGACAATTTTCATTTTGATTGCACGATTATTTTTATACATTTCTTAGAAAATTCAATTTTATTGAAAATCAACTGTGCTATAGCCCACAAGTTTTTGGGCGGCAAAAATCTAAAATGGTCCGATTACGATGGTTGATACCTCTATCAATAGGTTTCGGGACCTGTTATTGCTGTGACAATTTTCATTTTGATTGCACGATTATTTCTAAACATTTCTTAGACAATTCAATTTTATTGAAAATCAACTGTGCTATAGCCCACAAGTTTTTGGGCGGCAAAAATTTAAAATGGTCCGATTACGATGGTTGATACCTCTATCAATAGGTTTCGGGACCTGTTATTGCTGTGACAATTTTCATTTTGATTGCTCGATTATTTCTATACATTTCTTAGACAATTCAATTTTATTGAAAATCAACTGTGCTATAGCCCACAAGTTTTTGGGCGGCAAAAATCCAAAATGGTCCGATTACGATGGTTGATACCTCTATCAATAGGTTTCGGGACCTGTTATTGCTGTGACAATTTTCATTTTGATTGCACGATTATTTCTAAACATTTCGTAGAAAATTCAATTTTATTGAAAATCAACTGTGCTATAGCCCACAAGTTTTTGGGCGGCAAAAATCTAAAATGGTCCGATTACGATGGTTGATACCTCTATCAATGGGTTTCGGGACCTGTTATTGCTGTGACAATTTTCATTTTGATTGCACGATTATTTCTATACATTTCTTAGAAAATTCAATTTTATTGAAAATCAACTGTGCTATAGCCCACAAGTTTTTGGGCGGCAAAAATCTAAAATGGTCCGATTACGATGGTTGATACCTCTATCTGTAGGTTTCGGGACCTGTTATTGCTGTGACAATTTTCATTTTGATTGCTCGATTATTTCTAAACATTTCTTAGGAAATTCAATTTTATTGAAAATCAACTGTCGTAAAGCCCACAAGTTTTTGGGCGGCAAAAATCTAAAATGGTACGATTACGATGGTTGATACCTCTATCAATAGGTTTCGGGACCTGTTATTGCTGTGACAATTTTCATTTTGATTGCTCGATTATTTTTATACATTTCATAGACAATTCAATTTTATTGAAAATCAACTGTGCTATAGCCCACAAGTTTTTGGGCGGCAAAAATCCAAAATGGTCCGATTACGATGGTTGATACCTCTATCAATAGGTTTCGGGACCTGTTTTTGCTGTGACAATTTTCATTTTGATTGCACGATTATTTCTATACATTTCTTAGAAAATTCAATTTTATTGAAAATCAACTGTGCTTATAGCCCATAAGTTTTTGGGCGGCAAAAATCTAAAATGGTCCGATTACGATGGTTGATACCTCTATCAATAGGTTTCGGGACCTGTTATTGCTGTGATAATTTTTATTTTGATTGCTCGATTATTTCTTAACATTTCTTAGAAAATTCAATTTTATTGAAAATCAACTGTGCTATAGCCCACAAGTTTTTGGGCGGCAAAAATCCAAAATGGTCCGATTACGATGGTTGATACCTCTATCAATAGGTTTCGGGACCTGTTATTGCTGTGACAATTTTCATTTTGATTGCACGATTATTTCTAAACATTTCTTAGAAAATTCAATTTTATTGAAAATCAACTGTGCTATAGCCCACAAGTTTTTGGGCGGCAAAAATCTAAAATGGTCCGATTACGATGGTTGATACCTCTATCAATAGGTTTCGGGACCTGTTATTGCTGTGATAATTTTTATTTTGATTGCTCGATTATTTCTTAACATTTCTTAGAAAATTCAATTTTATTGAAAATCAACTGTGCTATAGCCCACAAGTTTTTGGGCGGCAAAAATCCAAAATGGTCCGATTACGATGGTTGATACCTCTATCAATAGGTTTCGGGACCTGTATTGCTGTGACAATTTTCATTTTGATTGCACGATTATTTCTAAACATTTCTTAGAAAATTCAATTTTATTGAAAATCAACTGTGCTATCAATAGCCCACAAGTTTTTGGGCGGCAAAAATCTAAAATGGTCCGATTACGATGGTTGATACCTCTATCAATAGGTTTCGGGACCTTTTATTGCTGTGATAATTTTCATTTTGATTGCTCGATTATTTCTTAACATTTCTTAGAAAATTCAATTTTATTGAAAATCAACTGTGCTATAGCCCACAAGTTTTTGGGCGGCAAAAACCTAAAATGGTCCGATTACGATGGTTGATACCTCTATCAATAGGTTTCGGGACCTGTTATTGCTGTGACAATTTTCATTTTGATTGCTCGATTATTTCTATACATTTCTTAGACAATTCAATTTTATTGAAAATCAACTGTGCTAAAGCCCACAAGTTTTAGGGCGGCAAAAATCTAAAATGGTCCGATTACGATGGTTGATACATCTATCAATAGGTTTCGGGACCTGTTATTGCTGTGACAATTTTCATTTTGATTGCTCGATTATTTCTAAACATTTCTTAGGAAATTCAATTTTATTGAAAATCAACTGTGCTAAAGCCCACAAGTTTTTGGGCGGCAAAAATCTAAAATGGTCCGATTACGATGGTTGATACCTCTATCAATAGGTTTCGGGGCCTGTTATTGCTGTGACAATTTTCATTTTGATTGCACAATTATTTCTAAACATTTCTTAGAAAATTCAATTTTATTGAAAATCAACTGTGCTATAGCCCACAAGTTTTTGGGCGGCAAAAATCTAAAATGGTCCGATTACGATGGTTGATACCTCTATCAATAGGTTTCGGGACCTGTTATTGCTGTGACAATTTTCATTTTGATTGCTCGATTATTTCTATACATTTCTTAGGAAATTCAATTTTATTGAAAATCAACTGTGCTAAAGCCCACAAGTTTTAGGGCGGCAAAAATCTAAAATGGTCCGATTACGATGGTTGATACATCTATCAATAGGTTTCGGGACCTGTTATTGCTGTGACAATTTTCATTTTGATTGCTCGATTATTTTTATACATTTCATAGACAATTCAATTTTATTGAAAATCAACTGTGCTATAGCCCACAAGTTTTTGGGCGGCAAAAACCTAAAATGGTCCGATTACGATGGTTGATACCTCTATCAATAGGTTTCGGGACCTGTTATTGCTGTGAGAATTTTCATTTTGATTGCTCGATTATTTTTATACATTTCTTAGACAATTCAATTTTATTGAAAATCAACTGTGCTATAGCCCACAAGTTTTTGGGCGGCAAAAATCCAAAATGGTCCGATTACGATGGTTGATACCTCTATCAATAGGTTTCGGGACCTGTTATTGCTGTGACAATTTTCATTTTGATTGCTCGATTATTTCTATACATTTCTTAGACAATTCAATTTTATTGAAAATCAACTGTGCTATAGCCCACAAGTTTTTGGGCGGCAAAAATCCAAAATGGTCCGATTACGATGGTTGATACATCTATCAATAGGTTTCGGGACCTGTTATTGCTGTGACAATTTTCATTTTGATTGCACGATTATTTCTAAACATTTCTTAGAAAATTCAATTTTATTGAAAATCAACTGTGCTATAGCCCACAAGTTTTTGGGCGGCAAAAATCTAAAATGGTCCGATTACGATAGTTGATACCTCTATCAATAGGTTTCGGGACCTGTTATTGCTGTGATAATTTTTATTTTGATTGCTCGATTATTTCTTAACATTTCTTAGAAAATTCAATTTTATTGAAAATCAACTGTGCTATAGCCCACAAGTTTTTGGGCGGCAAAAACCTAAAATGGTCCGATTACGATGGTTGATACCTCTATCAATAGGTTTCGGGACCTGTTATTGCTGTGACAATTTTCATTTTGATTGCTCGATTATTTCTATACATTTCTTAGACAATTCAATTTTATTGAAAATCAACTGTGCTATAGCCCACAAGTTTTTGGGCGGCAAAAATCTAAAATGTGTAACGTGGTACAATATTTTTGTAACGTGGTACAACATTTTTGGTAAACCAGTTAACATAAAGATATCAATGGGTCATGGAAGGTGATGTCATCTTTTCCTGTAGCTCAAATCGTAGAGGTTCATTATTGGTCGTGGTATTATTTGTTTCCATGATAGACCATTGCTGGTATGATGACAAAGTCACTATGAATTTAATAGATTTAGGTACACTGCAACCCCTCACACATACTTACCATTCCATAGTCCACCCGAAGAAAGTAAAAATTAATTCATGTTATTAATTCTCAAAAATTTAGAAAAATGGCAATAAATTATAAACATTTGAACCGTTATGTGTAAATACCAAAGAAATATTTTATTATAATTTAAAGAGAAAATTCTTGATTTGAATTGATAAATCTTGAGAGGAAATAAAATAATAATAATTATAACCAAAAACAAATTAATAACTAATCAATTAAAACTAGTTTAAATTCCCCAAAAATAATTAACTAAGTACATACTACTATACTACTTAATAATGGTTTTATATAATATTATAGATATTAAGATTTAAGTATTAAACTTCAAATACAAATATAATAGTAAAAAAAAATGTATATAATAAATTAAATAGCTAATTTACAAACATATAATTAATTATTTACCGCGATATGAGGTCGATGGCCTTTATGTTATATCCTTAGAAGGCAATATCGTTGATACAGTACTGTATACGTAGCGAAGCGAAGGTAATAATGAACGCCGTTTGAATTACGTTACGCCGTATGTATGTAGGTAGTTCAGTTTTTAGTTATAGATATTAAATTTCGTTTTTATTATATTTAGTTTAAATGCAAGTATTATTATTTCAGGCTAATTAGTTTAATTATTAGGTATCTATTAGTAGTATTAAAACTAGGAGTAGGTATTTTCAGAATGTTTTTAAGTTACCCTGTTCATCCGGTAATGTTTATGAACGAAATTAACTATTACACTATACACTTCGGTTATTATTTCCGAAATCGCCAACCTTAAGGGCGACAAATTCACTTTTAGTTTTTTTAAATATTACTTTTATTATAAATTTAATAATTATGGTTCTTATACGGTATTATGCCGACCTTGCACATGTAGCGAGCAATTCGACCATTGTACGATACTATGATTATTATAACGTTTTTTTTGTTTTTATGCACTTTTTATAAGGAAATTCATCACGTTTAATATTCTTAACACTATTTAAGTTCAAAATACCATTAATACTTAAAATTAAGAACTATTTTGAAAACTGCACTATTTATAAATTCAAATTAAGTCACGAACTGTTTGTGAAAATAATTATATCGGTATCACCAAAACTGTATCAAATCATACAATATATTATATAAAAAAAAAACAAAAGGTTCAAATTGTTTATCACAATACTATCCAAAAATGTTCGATATATTTGCAGAACCAACAAAAATAAATTTAAACTTTTTCAAGTTCACTTAGAACTTTTAGAAATATAAGATATTTAATTCACACAAAATTAATTTGTTTAACTTTTTTAGATCGATAAAATTTAAGTGTTTCACCATCGATCGCAAAAATACCAGTCTTCCTCTTTTTTTAATTTTTAATTTTTCATCATATCCAAAATCTAATTATCTCAATCATTTTATGGTATTGAGTACCGATAAGAGAGCTTAAAAAAAACCAGCTTTGCATATTACATGATATTTAATATGTAATTTTACAGTCGCGATCCAAATTATTGGAATAGGTCACAGTCGTAATAGAAAAAAAAATATTGTAACACTATAGCATAGGTTACAAATGGTCCGATTACGATGGTTGATACCTCTATCAATAGGTTTCGGGACCTGTTATTGCTGTGATAATTTTCATTTTGATTGCTCGATTATTTCTTAACATTTCTTAGAAAATTCAATTTTATTGAAAATCAACTGTGCTATAGCCCACAAGTTTTTGGGCGGCAAAAACCTAAAATGGTCCGATTACGATGGTTGATACCTCTATCAATAGGTTTCGGGACCTGTTATTGCTGTGACAATTTTCATTTTGATTGCTCGATTATTTCTATACATTTCTTAGACAATTCAATTTTATTGAAAATCAACTGTGCTAAAGCCCACAAGTTTTAGGGCGGCAAAAATCTAAAATGGTCCGATTACGATGGTTGATACATCTATCAATAGGTTTCGGGACCTGTTATTGCTGTGACAATTTTCATTTTGATTGCTCGATTATTTCTATACATTTCTTAGGAAATTCAATTTTATTGAAAATCAACTGTGCTAAAGCCCACAAGTTTTTGGGCGGCAAAAATCTAAAATGGTCCGATTACGATGGTTGATACCTCTATCAATAGGTTTCGGGGCCTGTTATTGCTGTGACAATTTTCATTTTGATTGCACAATTATTTCTAAACATTTCTTAGAAAATTCAATTTTATTGAAAATCAACTGTGCTATAGCCCACAAGTTTTTGGGCGGCAAAAATCTAAAATGGTCCGATTACGATGGTTGATACCTCTATCAATAGGTTTCGGGACCTGTTATTGCTGTGACAATTTTCATTTTGATTGCTCGATTATTTCTATACATTTCTTAGACAATTCAATTTTATTGAAAATCAACTGTGCTAAAGCCCACAAGTTTTAGGGCGGCAAAAACCTAAAATGGTCCGATTACGATGGTTGATACATCTATCAATAGGTTTCGGGACCTGTTATTGCTGTGACAATTTTCATTTTGATTGCTCGATTATTTCTAAACATTTCTTAGGAAATTCAATTTTATTGAAAATCAACTGTGCTAAAGCCCACAAGTTTTTGGGCGGCAAAAATCTAAAATGGTCCGATTACGATGGTTGATACCTCTATCAATAGGTTTCGGGGCCTGTTATTGCTGTGACAATTTTCATTTTGATTGCACGATTATTTCTAAACATTTCTTAGAAAATTCAATTTTATTGAAAATCAACTGTGCTATAGCCCACAAGTTTTTGGGCGGCAAAAATCTAAAATGGTCCGATTACGATGGTTGATACCTCTATCAATAGGTTTCGGGACCTGTTATTGCTGTGATAATTTTTATTTTGATTGCTCGATTATTTCTTAACATTTCTTAGAAAATTCAATTTTATTGAAAATCAACTGTGCAATAGCCCACAAGTTTTTGGGCGGCAAAAATCCAAAATGGTCCGATTACGATGGTTGATACCTCTATCAATAGGTTTCGGGACCTGTTATTGCTGTGACAATTTTCATTTTGATTGCACGATTATTTCTAAACATTTCTTAGAAAATTCAATTTTATTGAAAATCAACTGTGCTATAGCCCACAAGTTTTTGGGCGGCAAAAATCTAAAATGGTCCGATTACGATGGTTGATACCTCTATCAATAGGTTTCGGGACCTGTTATTGCTGTGACAATTTTCATTTTGATTGCTCGATTATTTCTATACATGTCTTAGGAAATTCAATTTTATTGAAAATCAACTGTGCTATAGCCCACAAGTTTTTGGGCGGCAAAAATCCAAAATGGTCCGATTACGATGGTTGATACCTCTATCAATAGGTTTCGGGACCTGTTATTGCTGTGATAATTTTTATTTTGATTGCTCGATTATTTCTTAACATTTCTTAGAAAATTCAATTTTATTGAAAATCAACTGTGCTATAGCCCACAAGTTTTTGGGCGGCAAAAACCTAAAATGGTCCGATTACGATGGTTGATACTTTCAATTTTATTGAAAATCAACTGTGCTATAGCCCACAAGTTTTTGGGCGGCAAAAATCCAAAATGGTCCGATTACGATGGTTGATACTTCTATCAATAGGTTTCGGGACCTGTTATTGCTGTGATAATTTTCATTTTGATTGCTCGATTATTTCTTAACATTTCTTAGAAAATTCAATTTTATTGAAAATCAACTGTGCTATAGCCCACAAGTTTTTGGGCGAAAAAACCTAAAATGGTCCGATTACGATGGTTGATACCTCTATCAATAGGTTTCGGGACCTGTTATTGCTGTGACAATTTTCATTTTGATTGCTCGATTATTTCTATACATTTCTTAGACAATTCAATTTTATTGAAAATCAACTGTGCTAAAGCCCACAAGTTTTAGGGCGGCAAAAATCTAAAATGGTCCGATTACGATGGTTGATACATCTATCAATAGGTTTCGGGACCTGTTATTGCTGTGACAATTTTCATTTTGATTGCTCGATTATTTCTAAACATTTCTTAGGAAATTCAATTTTATTGAAAATCAACTGTGCTAAAGCCCACAAGTTTTTGGGCGGCAAAAATCTAAAATGGTCCGATTACGATGGTTGATACCTCTATCAATAGGTTTCGGGGCCTGTTATTGCTGTGACAATTTTCATTTTGATTGCACAATTATTTCTAAACATTTCTTAGAAAATTCAATTTTATTGAAAATCAACTGTGCTATAGCCCACAAGTTTTTGGGCGGCAAAAATCCAAAATGGTCCGATTACGATGGTTGATACCTCTATCAATAGGTTTCGGGACCTGTTATTGCTGTGACAATTTTCATTTTGATTGCACGATTATTTCTAAACATTTCTTAGAAAATTCAATTTTATTGAAAATCAACTGTGCTATAGCCCACAAGTTTTTGGGCGGCAAAAATCTAAAATGGTCCGATTACGATGGTTGATACCTCTATCAATAGGTTTCGGGACCTGTTATTGCTGTGATAATTTTTATTTTGATTGCTCGATTATTTCTTAACATTTCTTAGAAAATTCAATTTTATTGAAAATCAACTGTGCTATAGCCCACAAGTTTTTGGGCGGCAAAAATCCAAAATGGTCCGATTACGATGGTTGATACCTCTATCAATAGGTTTCGGGACCTGTTATTGCTGTGACAATTTTCATTTTGATTGCACGATTATTTCTAAACATTTCTTAGAAAATTCAATTTTATTGAAAATCAACTGTGCTATCAATAGCCCACAAGTTTTAGGGCGGCAAAAATCTAAAATGGTCCGATTACGATGGTTGATACCTCTATCAATAGGTTTCGGGACCTGTTATTGCTGTGATAATTTTCATTTTGATTGCTCGATTATTTCTTAACATTTCTTAGAAAATTCAATTTTATTGAAAATCAACTGTGCTATAGCCCACAAGTTTTTGGGCGGCAAAAACCTAAAATGGTCCGATTACGATGGTTGATACCTCTATCAATAGGTTTCGGGACCTGTTATTGCTGTGACAATTTTCATTTTGATTGCTCGATTATTTCTATACATTTCTTAGACAATTCAATTTTATTGAAAATCAACTGTGCTATAGCCCACAAGTTTTTGGGCGGCAAAAATCCAAAATGGTCCGATTACGATGGTTGATACCTCTATCAATAGGTTTCGGGACCTGTTATTGCTGTGACAATTTTCATTTTGATTGCTCGATTATTTCTAAACATTTCTTAGGAAATTCAATTTTATTGAAAATCAACTGTGCTAAAGCCCACAAGTTTTTGGGCGGCAAAAATCTAAAATGGTCCGATTACGATGGTTGATACCTCTATCAATAGGTTTCGGGGCCTGTTATTGCTGTGACAATTTTCATTTTGATTGCACAATTATTTCTAAACATTTTTTAGAAAATTCAATTTTATTGAAAATCAACTGTGCTATAGCCCACAAGTTTTTGGGCGGCAAAAATCCAAAATGGTCCGATTACGATGGTTGATACCTCTATCAATAGGTTTCGGGACCTGTTATTGCTGTGACAATTTTCATTTTGATTGCTCGATTATTTCTAAACATTTCTTAGGAAATTCAATTTTATTGAAAATCAACTGTGCTATAGCCCACAAGTTTTTGGGCGGCAAAAATCTAAAATGGTCCGATTACGATGGTTGATACCTCTATCAATAGGTTTCGGAGCCTGTTATTGCTGTGACAATTTTCATTTTGATTGCTCGATTATTTCTATACATTTCTTAGGAAATTCAATTTTATTGAAAATCAACTGTGTTAAAGCCCACAAGTTTTAGGGCGGCAAAAATCTAAAATGGTCCGATTACGATGGTTGATACATCTATCAATAGGTTTCGGGACCTGTTATTGCTGTGACAATTTTCATTTTGATTGCTCGATTATTTTTATACATTTCATAGACAATTCAATTTTATTGAAAATCAACTGTGCTATAGCCCACAAGTTTTTGGGCGGCAAAAACCTAAAATGGTCCGATTACGATGGTTGATACCTCTATCAATAGGTTTCGGGACCTGTTATTGCTGTGATAATTTTTATTTTGATTGCTCGATTATTTCTTAACATTTCTTAGAAAATTCAATTTTATTGAAAATCAACTGTGCTATAGCCCACAAGTTTTTGGGCGGCAAAAACCTAAAATGGTCCGATTACGATGGTTGATACCTCTATCAATAGGTTTCGGGACCTGTTATTGCTGTGACAATTTTCATTTTGATTGCTCGATTATTTCTATACATTTCTTAGACAATTCAATTTTATTGAAAATCAACTGTGCTATAGCACCCACAAGTTTTTGGGCGCCAAAAATCCAAAATGGTCCGATTACGATGGTTGATACCTCTATCAATAGGTTACGGGACCTGTTATTGCTGTGACAATTTTCATTTTGATTGCACGATTATTTCTAAACATTTCTTAGAAAATTCAATTTTATTGAAAATCAACTGTGCTATAGCCCACAAGTTTTTGGGCGGCAAAAATCTAAAATGGTCCGATTACGATGGTTGATACCTCTATCAATAGGTTTCGGGACCTGTTATTGCTGTGACAATTTTCATTTTGATTGCTCGATTATTTCTAAACATTTCTTAGGAAATTCAATTTTATTGAAAATCAACTGTGCTAAAGCCCACAAGTTTTTGGGCGGCAAAAATCTAAAATGGTCCGATTACGATGGTTGATACCTCTATCAATAGGTTTCGGGGCCTGTTATTGCTGTGACAATTTTCATTTTGATTGCTCGATTATTTCTAAACATTTCTTAGGAAATTCAATTTTATTGAAAATCAACTGTGCTAAAGCCCACAAGTTTTAGGGCGGCAAAAATCTAAAATGGTCCGATTACGATGGTTGATACATCTATCAATAGGTTTCGGGACCTGTTATTGCTGTGACAATTTTCATTTTGATTGCTCGATTATTTTTATACATTTCATAGACAATTCAATTTTATTGAAAATCAACTGTGCTATAGCCCACATGTTTTTGGGCGGCAAAAACCTAAAATGGTCCGATTACGATGGTTGATACCTCTATCAATAGGTTTCGGGACCTGTTATTGCTGTGACAATTTTCATTTTGATTGCTCGATTATTTCTATACATTTCTTAGAAAATTCAATTTTATTGAAAATCAACTGTGCTATAGCCCACAAGTTGTTGGGCGGCAAAAATCCAAAATGGTCCGATTACGATGGTTGATACCTCTATCAATAGGTTTCGGGGCCTGTTATTGCTGTGACAATTTTCATTTTGATTGCTCGATTATTTCTATACATTTCTTAGAAAATTCAATTTTATTGAAAATCAACTGTGCTATAGCCCACAAGTTGTTGGGCGGCAAAAATCCAAAATGGTCCGATTACGATGGTTGATACCTCTATCAATAGGTTTCGGGGCCTGTTATTGCTGTGACAATTTTCATTTTGATTGCTCGATTATTTCTATACATTTCTTAGAAAATTCAATTTTATTGAAAATCAACTGTGCTAAAGCCCACAAGTTTTAGGGCGGCAAAAATCTAAAATGGTCCGATTACGATGGTTGATACATCTATCAATAGGTTTCGGGACCTGTTATTGCTGTGACAATTTTCATTTTGATTGCTCGATTATTTTTATACATTTCATAGACAATTCAATTTTATTGAAAATCAACTGTGCTATAGCCCACATGTTTTTGGGCGGCAAAAACCTAAAATGGTCCGATTACGATGGTTGATACCTCTATCAATAGGTTTCGGGACCTGTTATTGCTGTGACAATTTTCATTTTGATTGCTCGATTATTTCTATACATTTCTTAGACAATTCAATTTTATTGAAAATCAACTGTGCTATAGCACCCACAAGTTTTTGGGCGCCAAAAATCCAAAATGGTCCGATTACGATGGTTGATACCTCTATCAATAGGTTACGGGACCTGTTATTGCTGTGACAATTTTCATTTTGATTGCACGATTATTTCTAAACATTTCTTAGAAAATTCAATTTTATTGAAAATCAACTGTGCTATAGCCCACAAGTTTTTGGGCGGCAAAAATCTAAAATGGTCCGATTACGATGGTTGATACCTCTATCAATAGGTTTCGGGACCTGTTATTGCTGTGACAATTTTCATTTTGATTGCTCGATTATTTCTAAACATTTCTTAGGAAATTCAATTTTATTGAAAATCAACTGTGCTAAAGCCCACAAGTTTTTGGGCGGCAAAAATCTAAAATGGTCCGATTACGATGGTTGATACCTCTATCAATAGGTTTCGGGGCCTGTTATTGCTGTGACAATTTTCATTTTGATTGCTCGATTATTTCTAAACATTTCTTAGGAAATTCAATTTTATTGAAAATCAACTGTGCTAAAGCCCACAAGTTTTAGGGCGGCAAAAATCTAAAATGGTCCGATTACGATGGTTGATACATCTATCAATAGGTTTCGGGACCTGTTATTGCTGTGACAATTTTCATTTTGATTGCTCGATTATTTTTATACATTTCATAGACAATTCAATTTTATTGAAAATCAACTGTGCTATAGCCCACATGTTTTTGGGCGGCAAAAACCTAAAATGGTCCGATTACGATGGTTGATACCTCTATCAATAGGTTTCGGGACCTGTTATTGCTGTGACAATTTTCATTTTGATTGCTCGATTATTTCTATACATTTCTTAGAAAATTCAATTTTATTGAAAATCAACTGTGCTATAGCCCACAAGTTGTTGGGCGGCAAAAATCCAAAATGGTCCGATTACGATGGTTGATACCTCTATCAATAGGTTTCGGGGCCTGTTATTGCTGTGACAATTTTCATTTTGATTGCTCGATTATTTCTATACATTTCTTAGAAAATTCAATTTTATTGAAAATCAACTGTGCTATAGCCCACAAGTTTTTGGGCGGCAAAAATCCAAAATGGTCCGATTACGATGGTTGATACCTCTATCAATAGGTTTCGGGACCTGTTATTACTGTGACAATTTTCATTTTGATTGCACGATTATTTCTAAACATTTCTTAGAAAATTCAATTTTATTGAAAATCAACTGTGCTATAGCCCACAAGTTTTTGGGCGGCAAAAATCTAAATGGTCCGATTACGATGGTTGATACCTCTATCAATAGGTTTCGGGACCTGTTATTGCTGTGATAATTTTCATTTTGATTGCTCGATTATTTCTTAACATTTCTTAGAAAATTCAATTTTATTGAAAATCAACTGTGCTATAGCCCACAAGTTTTTGGGCGGCAAAAACCTAAAATTGTCCGATTACGATGGTTGATACCTCTATCAATAGGTTTCGGGACCTGTTATTGCTGTGACAATTTTCATTTTGATTGCTCGATTATTTCTATACATTTCTTAGACAATTCAATTTTATTGAAAATCAACTGTGCTATAGCCCACAAGTTTTTGGGCGGCAAAAATCTAAAATGGTCCGATTACGATGGTTGATACCTCTATCAATAAGTTTCGGGACCTGTTATTGCTGTGACAATTTTCATTTTGATTGCTCGATTATTTCTATACATTTCTTAGACAATTCAATTTTATTGAAAATCAACTGTGCTATAGCCCACAAGTTTTTGGGCGGCAAAAATCCAAAATGGTCCGATTACGATGGTTGATACCTCTATCAATAGGTTTCGGGACCTGTTATTGCTGTGACAATTTTCATTTTGATTGCTCGATTATTTCTAAACATTTCTTAGGAAATTCAATTTTATTGAAAATCAACTGTGCTAAAGCCCACAAGTTTTTGGGCGGCAAAAATCTAAAATGGTCCGATTACGATGGTTGATACCTCTATCAATAGGTTTCGGGGCCTGTTATTGCTGTGACAATTTTCATTTTGATTGCACAATTATTTCTAAACATTTCTTAGAAAATTCAATTTTATTGAAAATCAACTGTGCTATAGCCCACAAGTTTTTGGGAGGCAAAAATCTAAAATGGTCCGATTACGATGGTTGATACCTCTATCAATAGGTTTCGGGACCTGTTATTGCTGTGACAATTTTCATTTTGATTGCTCGATTATTTCTATACATTTCTTAGGAAATTCAATTTTATTGAAAATCAACTGTGCTAAAGCCCACAAGTTTTTGGGCGGCAAAAATCTAAAATGGTCCGATTACGATGGTTGATACCTCTATCAATAGGTTTCGGAGCCTGTTATTGCTGTGACAATTTTCATTTTGATTGCTCGATTATTTCTATACATTTCTTAGGAAATTCAATTTTATTGAAAATCAACTGTGCTAAAGCCCACAAGTTTTAGGGCGGCAAAAATCTAAAATGGTCCGATTACGATGGTTGATACATCTATCAATAGGTTTCGGGACCTGTTATTGCTGTGACAATTTTCATTTTGATTGCTCGATTATTTCTTAACATTTCTTAGAAAATTCAATTTTATTGAAAATCAACTGTGCTATAGCCCACAAGTTTTTGGGCGGCAAAAACCTAAAATTGTCCGATTACGATGGTTGATACCTCTATCAATAGGTTTCGGGACCTGTTATTGCTGTGACAATTTTCATTTTGATTGCTCGATTATTTCTATACATTTCTTAGACAATTCAATTTTATTGAAAATCAACTGTGCTATAGCCCACAAGTTTTTGGGCGGCAAAAATCTAAAATGGTCCGATTACGATGGTTGATACCTCTATCAATAGGTTTCGGGACCTGTTATTGCTGTGACAATTTTCATTTTGATTGCTCGATTATTTCTATACATTTCTTAGACAATTCAATTTTATTGAAAATCAACTGTGCTATAGCCCACAAGTTTTTGGGCGGCAAAAATCCAAAATGGTCCGATTACGATGGTTGATACCTCTATCAATAGGTTTCGGGACCTGTTATTGCTGTGACAATTTTCATTTTGATTGCTCGATTATTTCTAAACATTTCTTAGGAAATTCAATTTTATTGAAAATCAACTGTGCTAAAGCCCACAAGTTTTTGGGCGGCAAAAATCTAAAATGGTCCGATTACGATGGTTGATACCTCTATCAATAGGTTTCGGGGCCTGTTATTGCTGTGACAATTTTCATTTTGATTGCACAATTATTTCTAAACATTTCTTAGAAAATTCAATTTTATTGAAAATCAACTGTGCTATAGCCCACAAGTTTTTGGGAGGCAAAAATCTAAAATGGTCCGATTACGATGGTTGATACCTCTATCAATAGGTTTCGGGACCTGTTATTGCTGTGACAATTTTCATTTTGATTGCTCGATTATTTCTATACATTTCTTAGGAAATTCAATTTTATTGAAAATCAACTGTGCTAAAGCCCACAAGTTTTTGGGCGGCAAAAATCTAAAATGGTCCGATTACGATGGTTGATACCTCTATCAATAGGTTTCGGGACCTGTTATTGCTGTGACAATTTTCATTTTGATTGCTCGATTATTTCTATACATTTCTTAGACAATTCAATTTTATTGAAAATCAACTGTGCTATAGCCCACAAGTTTTTGGGCGGCAAAAATCCAAAATGGTCCGATTACGATGGTTGATACATCTATCAATAGGTTTCGGGACCTGTTATTGCTGTGACAATTTTCATTTTGATTGCACGATTATTTCTAAACATTTCTTAGAAAATTCAATTTTATTGAAAATCAACTGTGCTATAGCCCACAAGTTTTTGGGCGGCAAAAATCTAAAATGGTCCGATTACGATGGTTGATACCTCTATCAATAGGTTTCGGGACCTGTTATTGCTGTGATAATTTTTATTTTGATTGCTCGATTATTTCTAAACATTTCTTAGACAATTCAATTTTATTGAAAATCAACTGTGCTATAGCCCACAAGTTTTTGGGCGGCAAAAACCTAAAATGGTCCGATTACGATGGTTGATACCTCTATCAATAGGTTTCGGGACCTGTTATTGCTGTGACAATTTTCATTTTGATTGCTCGATTATTTCTAAACATTTCTTAGGAAATTCAATTTTATTGAAAATCAACTGTGCTATAGCCCACAAGTTTTTGGGCGGCAAAAATCTAAAATGGTCCGATTACGATGGTTGATACCTCTATCAATAGGTTTCGGGGCCTGTTATTGCTGTGACAATTTTCATTTTGATTGCTCGATTATTTCTAAACATTTCTTAGACAATTCAATTTTATTGAAAATCAACTGTGCTATAGCCCACAAGTTTTTGGGCGGCAAAAATCCAAAATGGTCCGATTACGATGGTTGATACCTCTATCAATAGGTTTCGGGACCTGTTATTGCTGTGACAATTTTCATTTTGATTGCACGATTATTTCTAAACATTTCTTAGAAAATTCAATTTTATTGAAAATCAACTGTGCTATAGCCCACAAGTTTTTGGGCGGCAAAA
Organism: Tipula vernalis; assembly: GCA_958295665.1. Lineage (NCBI taxonomy): Eukaryota > Metazoa > Arthropoda > Insecta > Diptera > Tipulidae > Tipula > Tipula vernalis. The sequence continues at coordinate 377,612,651 of OY282559.1, forward strand.
ACCTAAAATGGTCCGATTACGATGGTTGATACCTCTATCAATAGGTTTCGGGACCTGTTATTGCTGTGACAATTTTCATTTTGATTGCTCGATTATTTCTATACATTTCTTAGACAATTCAATTTTATTGAAAATCAACTGTGCTATAGCCCACAAGTTTTTGGGCGGCAAAAATCTAAAATGGTCCGATTACGATGGTTGATACCTCTATCAATAGGTTTCGGGGCCTGTTATTGCTGTGACAATTTTCATTTTGATTGCTCGATTATTTCTAAACATTTCTTAGGAAATTCAATTTTATTGAAAATCAACTGTGCTATAGCCCACAAGTTTTTGGGCGGCAAAAATCCAAAATGGTCCGATTACGATGGTTGATACCTCTATCAATAGGTTTCGGGACCTGTTATTGCTGTGACAATTTTTATTTTGATTGCACGATTATTTCTAAACATTTCTTAGAAAATTCAATTTTATTGAAAATCAACTGTGCTATAGCCCACAAGTTTTTGGGCGGCAAAAACCTAAAATGGTCCGATTACGATGGTTGATACCTCTATCAATAGGTTTCGGGACTTGTTATTGCTGTGACAATTTTCATTTTGATTGCTCGATTATTTCTATAAATTTCTTAGACAATTCAATTTTATTGAAAATCAACTGTGTTTAGCCCACAAGTTTTTGGGCGGCAAAAATCTAAAATGGTCCGATTACGATGGTTGATACCTCTATCAATAGGTTTCGGGACATGTTATTGCTGTGACAATTTTCATTTTGATTGCTCGATTATTTCTATACATTTCTTAGACAATTCTATTTTATTGAAAATCAACTGTGCTATAGCCCACAAGTTTTTGGGCGGCAAAAATCCAAAATGGTCCGATTACGATGGTTGATACCTCTATCAATAGGTTTCGGGACCTGTTATTGCTGTGACAATTTTCATTTTGATTGCACGATTATTTCTAAACATTTCTTAGAAAATTCAATTTTATTGAAAATCAACTGTGCTATAGCCCACAAGTTTTTGGGCGGCAAAAACCTAAAATGGTCCGATTACGATGGTTGATACCTCTATCAATAGGTTTCGGGACCTGTTATTGCTGTGATAATTTTTATTTTGATTGCTCGATTATTTCTTAACATTTCTTAGAAAATTCAATTTTATTGAAAATCAACTGTGCTATAGCCCACAAGTTTTTGGGCGGCAAAAACCTAAAATGGTCCGATTACGATGGTTGATACCTCTATCAATAGGTTTCGGGACCTGTTATTGCTGTGACAATTTTCATTTTGATTGCTCGATTATTTCTAAACATTTCTTAGGAAATTCAATTTTATTGAAAATCAACTGTGCTAAAGCCCACAAGTTTTTGGGCGGCAAAAATCTAAAATGGTCCGATTACGATGGTTGATACCTCTATCAATAGGTTTCGGGGCCTGTTATTGCTGTGACAATTTTCATTTTGATTGCTCGATTATTTCTAAACATTTCTTAGGAAATTCAATTTTATTGAAAATCAACTGTGCTAAAGCCCACAAGTTTTAGGGCGGCAAAAATCTAAACTGGTCCGATTACGATGGTTGATACATCTATCAATAGGTTTCGGGACCTGTTATTGCTGTGACAATTTTCATTTTGATTGCTTGATTATTTTTATACATTTCATAGACAATTCAATTTTATTGAAAATCAACTGTGCTATAGCCCACATGTTTTTGGGCGGCAAAAACCTAAAATGGTCCGATTACGATGGTTGATACCTCTATCAATAGGTTTCGGGACCTGTTATTGCTGTGACAATTTTCATTTTGATTGCTCGATTATTTCTATACATTTCTTAGACAATTCAATTTTATTGAAAATCAACTGTGCTATAGCCCACAAGTTTTTGGGCGGCAAAAATCTAAAATGGTCCGATTACGATGGTTGATACCTCTATCAATAGGTTTCGGGACCTGTTATTGCTGTGATAATTTTCATTTTGATTGCTCGATTATTTCTTAACATTTCTTAGAAAATTCAATTTTATTGAAAATCAACTGTGCTATAGCCCACAAGTTTTTGGGCGGCAAAAACCTAAAATGGTCCGATTACGATGGTTGATACCTCTATCAATAGGTTTCGGGACCTGTTATTGCTGTGACAATTTTCATTTTGATTGCTCGATTATTTCTATACATTTCTTAGACAATTCAATTTTATTGAAAATCAACTGTGCTAAAGCCCACAAGTTTTAGGGCGGCAAAAATCTAAAATGGTCCGATTACGATGGTTGATACATCTATCAATAGGTTTCGGGACCTGTTATTGCTGTGACAATTTTCATTTTGATTGCTCGATTATTTCTAAACATTTCTTAGGAAATTCAATTTTATTGAAAATCAACTGTGCTAAAGCCCACAAGTTTTTGGGCGGCAAAAATCTAAAATGGTCCGATTACGATGGTTGATACCTCTATCAATAGGTTTCGGGGCCTGTTATTGCTGTGACAATTTTCATTTTGATTGCACAATTATTTCTAAGCATTTCTTAGAAAATTCAATTTTATTGAAAATCAACTGTGCTATAGCCCACAAGTTTTTGGGCGGCAAAAACCTAAAATGGTCCGATTACGATGGTTGATACCTCTATCAATAGGTTTCGGGACCTGTTATTGCTGTGACAATTTTCATTTTGATTGCTCGATTATTTCTATACATTTCTTAGAAAATTCAATTTTATTGAAAATCAACTGTGCTATAGCCCACAAGTTGTTGGGCGGCAAAAATCCAAAATGGTCCGATTACGATGGTTGATACCTCTATCAATAGGTTTCGGGACCTGTTATTGCTGTGACAATTTTCATTTTGATTGCTCAATTATTTCTATACATTTCTTAGACAATTCAATTTTATTGAAAATCAACTGTGCTATAGCCCACAAGTTTTTGGGCGGCAAAAATCCAAAATGGTCCGATTACGATGGTTGATACCTCTATCAATAGGTTTCGGGACCTGTTATTGCTGTGACAATTTTCATTTTGATTGCACGATTATTTTTATACATTTCTTAGAAAATTCAATTTTATTGAAAATCAACTGTGCTATAGCCCACAAGTTTTTGGGCGGCAAAAATCTAAAATGGTCCGATTACGATGGTTGATACCTCTATCAATAGGTTTCGGGACCTGTTATTGCTGTGACAATTTTCATTTTGATTGCACGATTATTTCTAAACATTTCTTAGACAATTCAATTTTATTGAAAATCAACTGTGCTATAGCCCACAAGTTTTTGGGCGGCAAAAATTTAAAATGGTCCGATTACGATGGTTGATACCTCTATCAATAGGTTTCGGGACCTGTTATTGCTGTGACAATTTTCATTTTGATTGCTCGATTATTTCTATACATTTCTTAAACAATTCAATTTTATTGAAAATCAACTGTGCTATAGCCCACAAGTTTTTGGGCGGCAAAAATCCAAAATGGTCCGATTACGATGGTTGATACCTCTATCAATAGGTTTCGGGACCTGTTATTGCTGTGACAATTTTCATTTTGATTGCACGATTATTTCTAAACATTTCTTAGAAAATTCAATTTTATTGAAAATCAACTGTGCTATAGCCCACAAGTTTTTGGGCGGCAAAAATCTAAAATGGTCCGATTACGATGGTTGATACCTCTATCAATAGGTTTCGGGACCTGTTATTGCTGTGACAATTTTCATTTTGATTGCACGATTATTTCTATACATTTCTTAGAAAATTCAATTTTATTGAAAATCAACTGTGCTATAGCCCACAAGTTTTTGGGCGGCAAAAATCTAAAATGGTCCGATTACGATGGTTGATACCTCTATCAATAGGTTTCGGGACCTGTTATTGCTGTGACAATTTTCATTTTGATTGCTCGATTATTTCTAAACATTTCTTAGGTAATTCAATTTTATTGAAAATCAACTGTGCTATAGCCCACAAGTTTTTGGGCGGCAAAAATCTAAAATGGTACGATTACGATGGTTGATACCTCTATCAATAGGTTTCGGGACCTGTTATTGCTGTGACAATTTTCATTTTGATTGCTCGATTATTTTTATACATTTCATAGACAATTCAATTTTATTGAAAATCAACTGTGTTATAGCCCACAAGTTTTTGGGCGGCAAAAATCCAAAATGGTCCGATTACGATGGTTGATACCTCTATCAATAGGTTTCGGGACCTGTTTTTGCTGTGACAATTTTCATTTTGATTGCACGATTATTTCTATACATTTCTTAGAAAATTCAATTTTATTGAAAATCAACTGTGCTATAGCCCATAAGTTTTTGGGCGGCAAAAATCTAAAATGGTCCGATTACGATGGTTGATACCTCTATCAATAGGTTTCGGGACCTGTTATTGCTGTGATAATTTTTATTTTGATTGCTCGATTATTTCATAACATTTCTTAGAAAATTCAATTTTATTGAAAATCAACTGTGCTATAGCCCACAAGTTTTTGGGCGGCAAAAATCCAAAATGGTCCGATTACGATGGTTGATACCTCTATCAATAGGTTTCGGGACCTGTTATTGCTGTGACAATTTTCATTTTGATTGCACGATTATTTCTAAACATTTCTTAGAAAATTCAATTTTATTGAAAATCAACTGTGCTATAGCCCACAAGTTTTTGGGCGGCAAAAATCTAAAATGGTCCGATTACGATGGTTGATACCTCTATCAATAGGTTTCGGGACCTGTTATTGCTGTAATAATTTTCATTTTGATTGCTCGATTATTTCTTAACATTTCTTAGAAAATTCAATTTTATTGAAAATCAACTGTGCTAAAGCCCACAAGTTTTAGGGCGGCAAAAATCTAAAATGGTCCGATTACGATGGTTGATACATCTATCAATAGGTTTCGGGACCTGTTATTGATGTGACAATTTTCATTTTGATTGCTCGATTATTTCTAAACATTTCTTAGGAAATTCAATTTTATTGAAAATCAACTGTGCTAAAGCCCACAAGTTTTTGGGCGGCAAAAATCTAAAATGGTCCGATTACGATGGTTGATACCTCTATCAATAGGTTTCGGGGCCTGTTATTGCTGTGACAATTTTCATTTTGATTGCACAATTATTTCTAAACATTTCTTAGAAAATTCAATTTTATTGAAAATCAACTGTGCTATAGCCCACAAGTTTTTGGGCGGCAAAAATCTAAAATGGTCCGATTACGATGGTTGATGCCTCTATCAATAGGTTTCGGGACCTGTTATTGCTGTGACAATTTTCATTTTGATTGCTCGATTATTTCTATACATTTCTTAGACAATTCAATTTTATTGAAAATCAACTGTGCTATAGCCCACAAGTTTTTGGGCGGCAAAAATCCAAAATGGTCCGATTACGAAGGTTGATACCTCTATCAATAGGTTTCGGGACCTGTTATTGCTGTGACAATTTTCATTTTGATTGCACGATTATTTCTAAACATTTCTTAGAAAATTCAATTTTATTGAAAATCAACTGTGCTATAGCCCACAAGTTTTTGGGCGGCAAAAATCTAAAATGGTCCGATTACGATGGTTGATACCTCTATCAATAGGTTTCGGGACCTGTTATTGCTGTGATAATTTTTATTTTGATTGCTCGATTATTTCTTAACATTTCTTAGAAAATTCAATTTTATTGAAAATCAACTGTGCTATAGCCCACAAGTTTTTGGGCGGCAAAAACCTAAAATGGTCCGATTACGATGGTTGATACCTCTATCAATAGGTTTCGGGACCTGTTATTGCTGTGACAATTTTCATTTTGATTGCTCGATTATTTCTATACATTTCTTAGACAATTCAATTTTATTGAAAATCAACTGTGCTAAAGCCCACAAGTTTTAGGGCGGCAAAAATCTAAAATGGTCCGATTACGATGGTTGATACATCTATCAATAGGTTTCGGGACCTGTTATTGCTGTGACAATTTTCATTTTGATTGCTCGATTATTTCTAAACATTTCTTAGGAAATTCAATTTTATTGAAAATCAACTGTGCTAAAGCCCACAAGTTTTTGGGCGGCAAAAATCTAAAATGGTCCGATTACGATGGTTGATACCTCTATCAATAGGTTTCGGGGCCTGTTATTGCTGTGACAATTTTCATTTTGATTGCACAATTATTTCTAAACATTTCTTAGAAAATTCAATTTTATTGAAAATCAACTGTGCTATAGCCCACAAGTTTTTGGGCGGCAAAAATCTAAAATGGTCCGATTACGATGGTTGATACCTCTATCAATAGGTTTCGGGACCTGTTATTGCTGTGACAATTTTCATTTTGATTGCTCGATTATTTCTATACATTTCTTAGACAATTCAATTTTATTGAAAATCAACTGTGCTAAAGCCCACAAGTTTTAGGGCGGCAAAAATCTAAAATGGTCCGATTACGATGGTTGATACCTCTATCAATAGGTTTCGGGACCTGTTATTGCTGTGACAATTTTCATTTTGATTGCTCGATTATTTCTAAACATTTCTTAGGAAATTCAATTTTATTGAAAATCAACTGTGTTAAAGCCCACAAGTTTTTGGGCGGCAAAAATCTAAAATGGTCCGATTACGATGGTTGATACCTCTATCAATAGGTTTCGGGGCCTGTTATTGCTGTGACAATTTTCATTTTGATTGCTCGATTATTTCTAAACATTTCTTAGGAAATTCAATTTTATTGAAAATCAACTGTGTTAAAGCCCACAAGTTTTAGGGCGGCAAAAATCTAAAATGGTCCGATTACGATGGTTGATACATCTATCAATAGGTTTCGGGACCTGTTATTGCTGTGACAATTTTCATTTTGATTGCTCGATTATTTTTATACATTTCATAGACAATTCAATTTTATTGAAAATCAACTGTCCTATAGCCCACAAGTTTTTGGGCGGCAAAAACCTAAAATGGTCCGATTACGATGGTTGATACCTCTATCAATAGGTTTCGGGACCTGTTATTGCTGTGACAATTTTCATTTTGATTGCACGATTATTTCTAAACATTTCTTAGAAAATTCAATTTTATTGAAAATCAACTGTGCTATAGCCCACAAGTTTTTGGGCGGCAAAAATCTAAAATGGTCCGATTACGATGGTTGATACCTCTATCAATAGGTTTCGGGACCTGTTTTTGCTGTGACAATTTTCATTTTGATTGCACGATTATTTCTAAACATTTCTTAGAAAATTCAATTTTATTGAAAATCAACTGTGCTATAGCCCACAAGTTTTTGGGCGGCAAAAATCTAAAATGGTCCGATTACGATGGTTGATACATCTATCAATAGGTTTCGGGACCTGTTATTGCTGTGACAATTTTCATTTTGATTGCTCGATTATTTTTATACATTTCATAGACAATTCAATTTTATTGAAAATCAACTGTCCTATAGCCCACAAGGTTTTGGGCGGCAAAAACCTAAAATGGTCCGATTACGATGGTTGATACCTCTATCAATAGGTTTCGGGACCTGTTATTGCTGTGACAATTTTCATTTTGATTGCACGATTATTTCTAAACATTTCTTAGAAAATTCAATTTTATTGAAAATCAACTGTGCTGTAGCCCACAAGTTTTTGGGCGGCAAAAATCTAAAATGGTCCGATTACGATGGTTGATACCTCTATCAATAGGTTTCGGGACCTGTTATTGCTGTGACAATTTTCATTTTGATTGCTCGATTATTTCTATACATTTCTTAGACAATTCAATTTTATTGAAAATCAACTGTGCTATAGCCCACAAGTTTCTGGGCGGCAAAAATCCAAAATGGTCCGATTACGATGGTTGATACCTCTATCAATAGGTTTCGGGACCTGTTATTGCTGTGACAATTTTCATTTTGATTGCACGATTATTTCTAAACATTTCTTAGAAAATTCAATTTTATTGAAAATCAACTGTGCTAAAGCCCACAAGTTTTTGGGCGGCAAAAATCTAAAATGGTCCGATTACGATGGTTGATACCTCTATCAATAGGTTTCGGGACGTGTTTTTGCTGTGACAATTTTCATTTTGATTGCACAATTATTTCTAAACATTTCTTAGAAAATTCAATTTTATTGAAAATCAACTGTGCTAAAGCCCACAAGTTTTAGGGCGGCAAAAATCTAAAATGGTCCGATTACGATGGTTGATACATCTATCAATAGGTTTCGGGACCTGTTATTGCTGTGACAATTTTCATTTTGATTGCTCGATTATTTTTATACATTTCATAGACAATTCAATTTTATTGAAAATCAACTGTGCTATAGCCCACAAGTTTTTGGGCGGCAAAAATCTAAAATGGTCCGATTACGATGGTTGATACCTCTATCAATAGGTTTCGGGACCTGTTTTTGCTGTGACAATTTTCATTTTGATTGCACGATTATTTCTAAACATTTCTTAGAAAATTCAATTTTATTGAAAATCAACTGTGCTATAGCCCACAAGTTTTTGGGCGGCAAAAATCTAAAATGGTCCGATTACGATGGTTGATACCTCTATCAATAGGTTTCGGGACCTGTTTTTGCTGTGACAATTTTCATTTTGATTGCACGATTATTTCTAAACATTTCTTAGAAAATTCAATTTTATTGAAAATCAACTGTGCTATAGCCCACAAGTTTTTGGGCGGCAAAAATCTAAAATGGTCCGATTACGATGGTTGATACCTCTATCAATAGGTTTCGGGACCTGTTATTGCTGTGATAATTTTTATTTTGATTGCTCGAATATTTCTTAACATTTCTTAGAAAATTCAATTTTATTGAAAATCAACTGTGCTATAGCCCACAAGTTTTTGGGCGGCAAAAATCTAAAATGGTCCGATTACGATGGTTGATACCTCTATCAATAGGTTTCGGGACCTGTTATTGCTGTGACTATTTTCATTTTGATTGCTCGATTATTTAAAAACATTTCTTAGGAAATTCAATTTTATTGAAAATCAACTGTGCTATAGCCCACAAGTTTTTGGGCGCCAAAAATCCAAAATGGTCCGATTACGATGGTTGATACCTCTATCAATAGGTTTCGGGACCTGTTATTGCTGTGACAATTTTCATTTTGATTGCTCGATTATTTCTATACATTTCTTAGACAATTCAATTTTATTGAAAATCAAATGTGCTATAGCCCACAAGTTTTTGGGCGGCAAAAATCTAAAATGGTCCGATTACGATGGTTGATACCTCTATCAATAGGTTTCGGGACCTGTTATTGCTGTGACAATTTTCATTTTGATTGCTCGATTATTTCTAAACATTTCTTAGGAAATTAAATTTTATTGAAAATCAACTGTGCTAAAGCCCACAAGTTTTTGGGCGGCAAAAATCTAAAATGGTCCGATTACGATGGTTGATACCTCTATCAATAGGTTTCGGGGCCTGTTATTGCTGTGACAATTTTCATTTTGATTGCTCGATTATTTCTAAACATTTCTTAGGAAATTCAATTTTATTGAAAATCAACTGTGCTAAAGCCCACAAGTTTTAGGGCGGCAAAAATCTAAAATGGTCCGATTACGATGGTTGATACATCTATCAATAGGTTTCGGGACCTGTTATTGCTGTGACAATTTTCATTTTGATTGCTCGATTATTTTTATACATTTCATAGACAATTCAATTTTATTGAAAATCAACTGTCCTATAGCCCACAAGTTTTTGGGCGGCAAAAACCTAAAATGGTCCGATTACGATGGTTGATACCTCTATCAATAGGTTTCGGGACCTGTTATTGCTGTGACAATTTTCATTTTGATTGCACGATTATTTCTAAACATTTCTTAGAAAATTCAATTTTATTGAAAATCAACTGTGCTATAGCCCACAAGTTTTTGGGCGGCAAAAATCTAAAATGGTCCGATTACGATGGTTGATACCTCTATCAATAGGTTTCGGGACCTGTTTTTGCTGTGACAATTTTCATTTTGATTGCACGATTATTTCTAAACATTTCTTAGAAAATTCAATTTTATTGAAAATCAACTGTGCTATAGCCCACAAGTTTTTGGGCGGCAAAAATCTAAAATGGTCCGATTACGATGGTTGATACATCTATCAATAGGTTTCGGGACCTGTTATTGCTGTGACAATTTTCATTTTGATTGCTCGATTATTTTTATACATTTCATAGACAATTCAATTTTATTGAAAATCAACTGCCTATAGCCCACAAGGTTTTGGGCGGCAAAAACCTAAAATGGTCCGATTACGATGGTTGATACCTCTATCAATAGGTTTCGGGACCTGTTATTGCTGTGACAATTTTCATTTTGATTGCACGATTATTTCTAAACATTTCTTAGAAAATTCAATTTTATTGAAAATCAACTGTGCTGTAGCCCACAAGTTTTTGGGCGGCAAAAATCTAAAATGGTCCGATTACGATGGTTGATACCTCTATCAATAGGTTTCGGGACCTGTTATTGCTGTGACAATTTTCATTTTGATTGCTCGATTATTTCTATACATTTCTTAGACAATTCAATTTTATTGAAAATCAACTGTGCTATAGCCCACAAGTTTCTGGGCGGCAAAAATCCAAAATGGTCCGATTACGATGGTTGATACCTCTATCAATAGGTTTCGGGACCTGTTATTGCTGTGACAATTTTCATTTTGATTGCACGATTATTTCTAAACATTTCTTAGAAAATTCAATTTTATTGAAAATCAACTGTGCTAAAGCCCACAAGTTTTTGGGCGGCAAAAATCTAAAATGGTCCGATTACGATGGTTGATACCTCTATCAATAGGTTTCGGGACGTGTTTTTGCTGTGACAATTTTCATTTTGATTGCACAATTATTTCTAAACATTTCTTAGAAAATTCAATTTTATTGAAAATCAACTGTGCTAAAGCCCACAAGTTTTAGGGCGGCAAAAATCTAAAATGGTCCGATTACGATGGTTGATACATCTATCAATAGGTTTCGGGACCTGTTATTGCTGTGACAATTTTCATTTTGATTGCTCGATTATTTTTATACATTTCATAGACAATTCAATTTTATTGAAAATCAACTGTGCTATAGCCCACAAGTTTTTGGGCGGCAAAAATCTAAAATGGTCCGATTACGATGGTTGATACCTCTATCAATAGGTTTCGGGACCTGTTTTTGCTGTGACAATTTTCATTTTGATTGCACGATTATTTCTAAACATTTCTTAGAAAATTCAATTTTATTGAAAATCAACTGTGCTATAGCCCACAAGTTTTTGGGCGGCAAAAATCTAAAATGGTCCGATTACGATGGTTGATACCTCTATCAATAGGTTTCGGGACCTGTTTTTGCTGTGACAATTTTCATTTTGATTGCACGATTATTTCTAAACATTTCTTAGAAAATTCAATTTTATTGAAAATCAACTGTGCTATAGCCCACAAGTTTTTGGGCGGCAAAAATCTAAAATGGTCCGATTACGATGGTTGATACCTCTATCAATAGGTTTCGGGACCTGTTATTGCTGTGATAATTTTTATTTTGATTGCTCGAATATTTCTTAACATTTCTTAGAAAATTCAATTTTATTGAAAATCAACTGTGCTATAGCCCACAAGTTTTTGGGCGGCAAAAATCTAAAATGGTCCGATTACGATGGTTGATACCTCTATCAATAGGTTTCGGGACCTGTTATTGCTGTGACTATTTTCATTTTGATTGCTCGATTATTTCTATACATTTCTTAGGAAATTCAATTTTATTGAAAATCAACTGTGCTATAGCCCACAAGTTTTTGGGCGCCAAAAATCCAAAATGGTCCGATTACGATGGTTGATACCTCTATCAATAGGTTTCGGGACCTGTTATTGCTGTGACAATTTTCATTTTGATTGCTCGATTATTTCTATACATTTCTTAGACAATTCAATTTTATTGAAAATCAAATGTGCTATAGCCCACAAGTTTTTGGGCGGCAAAAATCTAAAATGGTCCGATTACGATGGTTGATACCTCTATCAATAGGTTTCGGGACCTGTTATTGCTGTGACAATTTTCATTTTGATTGCTCGATTATTTCTAAACATTTCTTAGGAAATTAAATTTTATTGAAAATCAACTGTGCTAAAGCCCACAAGTTTTTGGGCGGCAAAAATCTAAAATGGTCCGATTACGATGGTTGATACCTCTATCAATAGGTTTCGGGGCCTGTTATTGCTGTGACAATTTTCATTTTGATTGCTCGATTATTTCTAAACATTTTTTAGGAAATTCAATTCTATTGAAAATCAACTGTGCTAAAGCCCACAAGTTTTAGGGCGGCAAAAATCTAAAATGGTCCGATTACGATGGTTGATACATCTATCAATAGGTTTCGGGACCTGTTATTGCTGTGACAATTTTCATTTTGATTGCTCGATTATTTTTATACATTTCATAGACAATTCAATTTTATTGAAAATCAACTGTGCTATAGCCCACAAGTTTTTGGGCGGCAAAAATCCAAAATGGTCCGATTACGATGGTTGATACCTCTATCAATAGGTTTCGGGACCTGTTATTGCTGTGACAATTTTCATTTTGATTGCACGATTATTTCTATACATTTCTTAGAAAATTCAATTTTATTGAAAATCAACTGTGCTATAGCCCACAAGTTTTTGGGCGGCAAAAATCTAAAATGGTCCGATTACGATGGTTGATACCTCTATCAATAGGTTTCGGGGCCTGTTATTGCTGTGACAATTTTCATTTTGATTGCTCGATTATTTCTAAACATTTCTTAGGAAATTCAATTTTATTAAAAATCAACTGTGCTAAAGCCCACAAGTTTTAGGGCGGCAAAAATCTAAAATGGTCCGATTACGATGGTTGATACATCTATCAATAGGTTTCGGGACCTGTTATTGCTGTGACAATTTTCATTTTGATTGCTCGATTATTTTTATACATTTCATAGACAATTCAATTTTATTGAAAATCAACTGTGCTAAAGCCCACAAGTTTTTGGGCGGCAAAAATCCAAAATGGTCCGATTACGATGGTTGATACCTCTATCAATAGGTTTCGGGACCTGTTATTGCTGTGACAATTTTCATTTTGATTGCTCGATTATTTCTAAACATTTCTTAGGAAATTCAATTTTATTGAAAATCAACTGTGCTAAAGCCCACAAGTTTTTGGGCGGCAAAAATCTAAAATGGTACGATTACGATGGTTGATACCTCTATCAATAGGTTTCGGGACCTGTTAATGCTGTGACAATTTTCATTTTGATTGCTCGATTATTTTTATACATTTCATAGACAATTCAATTTTATTGAAAATCAACTGTGCTATAGCCCACAAGTTTTTGGGCGGCAAAAATCCAAAATGGTCCGATTACGATGGTTGATACCTCTATCAATAGGTTTCGGGACCTGTTATTGCTGTGACAATTTTCATTTTGATTGCACAATTATTTCTAAACATTTCTTAGAAAATTCAATTTTATTGAAAATCAACTGTGCTATAGCCCATAAGTTTTTGGGCGGCAAAAATCTAAAATGGTCCGATTACGATGGTTGATACCTCTATCAATAGGTTTCGGGACCTGTTATTGCTGTGATAATTTTTATTTTGATTGCTCGATTATTTCTAAACATTTCTTAGAAAATTCAATTTTATTGAAAATCAACTGTGCTATAGCCCACAAGTTTTTGGGCGGCAAAAATCCAAAATGGTCCGATTACGATGGTTGATACCTCTATCAATAGGTTTCGGGACCTGTTATTGCTGTGACAATTTTCATTTTGATTGCTCGATTATTTTTATACATTTCATAGACAATTCAATTTTATTGAAAATCAACTGTCCTATAGCCCACAAGTTTTTGGGCGGCAAAAACCTAAAATGGTCCGATTACGATGGTTGATACCTCTATCAATAGGTTTCGGGACCTGTTATTGCTGTGACAATTTTCATTTTGATTGCACGATTATTTCTAAACATTTCTTAGAAAATTCAATTTTATTGAAAATCAACTGTTTTATAGCCCACAAGTTTTTGGGCGGCAAAAATCTAAAATGGTCCGATTACGATGGTTGATACCTCTATCAATAGGTTTCGGGACCTGTTTTTGCTGTGACAATTTTCATTTTGATTGCACGATTATTTCTAAACATTTCTTAGAAAATTCAATTTTATTGAAAATCAACTGTCCTATAGCCCACAAGTTTTTGGGCGGCAAAAACCTAAAATGGTCCGATTACGATGGTTGATACCTCTATCAATAGGTTTCGGGACCTGTTATTGCTGTGACAATTTTCATTTTGATTGCACGATTATTTCTAAACATTTCTTAGAAAATTCAATTTTATTGAAAATCAACTGTCCTATAGCCCACAAGTTTTTGGGCGGCAAAAATCTAAAATGGTCCGATTACGATGGTTGATACCTCTATCAATAGGTTTCGGGACCTGTTATTGCTGTGACAATTTTCATTTTGATTGCTCGATTATTTCTAAACATTTCTTAGGAAATTCAATTTTATTGAAAATCAACTGTGCTAAAGCCCACAAGTTTTTGGGCGGCAAAAATCTAAAATGGTCCGATTACGATGGTTGATACCTCTATCAATAGGTTTCGGGGCCTGTTATTGCTGTGACAATTTTCATTTTGATTGCTCGATTATTTCTAAACATTTCTTAGGAAATTCAATTTTATTGAAAATCAACTGTGCTAAAGCCCACAAGTTTTAGGGCGGCAAAAATCTAAAATGGTCCGATTACGATGGTTGATACATCTATAAATAGGTTTCGGGACCTGTTATTGCTGTGACAATTTTCATTTTGATTGCTCGATTATTTTTATACATTTCATAGACAATTCAATTTTATTGAAAATCAACTGTCCTATAGCCCACAAGTTTTTGGGCGGCAAAAACCTAAAATGGTCCGATTACGATGGTTGATACCTCTATCAATAGGTTTCGGGACCTGTTATTGCTGTGACAATTTTCATTTTGATTGCTCGATTATTTCTAAACATTTCTTAGAAAATTCAATTTTATTGAAAATCAACTGTGCTATAGCCCACAAGTTTTTGGGCGGCAAAAATCTAAAATGGTCCGATTACGATGGTTGATACCTCTATCAATAGGTTTCGGGACCTGTTATTGCTGTGACAATTTTCATTTTGATTGCTCGATTATTTCTAAACATTTCTTAGGAAATTCAATTTTATTGAAAATCAACTGTGCTAAAGCCCACAAGTTTTTGGGCGGCAAAAATCTAAAATGGTCCGATTACGATGGTTGATACCTCTATCAATAGGTTTCGGGGCCTGTTATTGCTGTGACAATTTTCATTTTGATTGCTCGATTATTTCTAAACATTTCTTAGGAAATTCAATTTTATTGAAAATCAACTGTGCTAAAGCCCACAAGTTTTAGGGCGGCAAAAATCTAAAATGGTCCGATTACGATGGTTGATACATCTATAAATAGGTTTCGGGACCTGTTATTGCTGTGACAATTTTCATTTTGATTGCTCGATTATTTTTATACATTTCATAGACAATTCAATTTTATTGAAAATCAACTGTCCTATAGCCCACAAGGTTTTGGGCGGCAAAAACCTAAAATGGTCCGATTACGATGGTTGATACCTCTATCAATAGGTTTCGGGACCTGTTATTGCTGTGACAATTTTCATTTTGATTGCTCGATTATTTCTAAACATTTCTTAGGAAATTCAATTTTATTGAAAATCAACTGTGCTAAAGCCCACAAGTTTTTGGGCGGCAAAAATCTAAAATGGTCCGATTACGATGGTTGATACCTCTATCAATAGGTTTCGGGACCTGTTATTGCTGTGACAATTTTCATTTTGATTGCTCGATTATTTCTATACATTTCTTAGACAATTCAATTTTATTGAAAATCAACTGTGCTATAGCCCACAAGTTTCTGGGCGGCAAAAATCCAAAATGGTCCGATTACGATGGTTGATACCTCTATCAATAGGTTTCGGGACCTGTTATTGCTGTGACAATTTTCATTTTGATTGCACGATTATTTCTAAACATTTCTTAGAAAATTCAATTTTATTGAAAATCAACTGTGCTATAGCCCACAAGTTTTTGGGCGCCAAAAATCTAAAATGGTCCGATTACGATGGTTGATACCTCTATCAATAGGTTTCGGGACGTGTTTTTGCTGTGACAATTTTCATTTTGATTGCACAATTATTTCTAAACATTTCTTAGAAAATTCAATTTTATTGAAAATCAACTGTGCTAAAGCCCACAAGTTTTAGGGCGGCAAAAATCTAAAATGGTCCGATTACGATGGTTGATACATCTATCAATAGGTTTCGGGACCTGTTATTGATGTGACAATTTTCATTTTGATTGCTCGATTATTTTTATACATTTCATAGACAATTCAATTTTATTGAAAATCAACTGTGCTATAGCCCACAAGTTTTTGGGCGGCATAAATCTAAAATGGTCCGATTACGATGGTTGATACCTCTATCAATAGGTTTCGGGACCTGTTTTTGCTGTGACAATTTTCATTTTGATTGCACGATTATTTCTAAACATTTCTTAGAAAATTCAATTTTATTGAAAATCAACTGTGCTATAGCCCACAAGTTTTTGGGCGGCAAAAATCTAAAATGGTCCGATTACGATGGTTGATACCTCTATCAATAGGTTTCGGGACCTGTTTTTGCTGTGACAATTTTCATTTTGATTGCACGATTATTTCTAAACATTTCTTAGAAAATTCAATTTTATTGAAAATCAACTGTGCTATAGCCCACAAGTTTTTGGGCGGCAAAAATCTAAAATGGTCCGATTACGATGGTTGATACCTCTATCAATAGGTTTCGGGACCTGTTATTGCTGTGATAATTTTTATTTTGATTGCTCGAATATTTCTTAACATTTCTTAGAAAATTCAATTTTATTGAAAATCAACTGTGCTATAGCCCACAAGTTTTTGGGCGGCAAAAATCTAAAATGGTCCGATTACGATGGTTGATACCTCTATCAATAGGTTTCGGGACCTGTTATTGCTGTGACTATTTTCATTTTGATTGCTCGATTATTTCTATACATTTCTTAGGAAATTCAATTTTATTGAAAATCAACTGTGCTATAGCCCACAAGTTTTTGGGCGCCAAAAATCCAAAATGGTCCGATTACGATGGTTGATACCTCTATCAATAGGTTTCGGGACCTGTTATTGCTGTGACAATTTTCATTTTGATTGCTCGATTATTTCTATACATTTCTTAGACAATTCAATTTTATTGAAAATCAAATGTGCTATAGCCCACAAGTTTTTGGGCGGCAAAAATCTAAAATGGTCCGATTACGATGGTTGATACCTCTATCAATAGGTTTCGGGACCTGTTATTGCTGTGACAATTTTCATTTTGATTGCTCGATTATTTCTAAACATTTCTTAGGAAATTAAATTTTATTGAAAATCAACTGTGCTAAAGCCCACAAGTTTTTGGGCGGCAAAAATCTAAAATGGTCCGATTACGATGGTTGATACCTCTATCAATAGGTTTCGGGGCCTGTTATTGCTGTGACAATTTTCATTTTGATTGCTCGATTATTTCTAAACATTTTTTAGGAAATTCAATTTTATTGAAAATCAACTGTGCTAAAGCCCACAAGTTTTAGGGCGGCAAAAATCTAAAATGGTCCGATTACGATGGTTGATACATCTATCAATAGGTTTCGGGACCTGTTATTGCTGTGACAATTTTCATTTTGATTGCTCGATTATTTTTATACATTTCATAGACAATTCAATTTTATTGAAAATCAACTGTGCTATAGCCCACAAGTTTTTGGGCGGCAAAAATCCAAAATGGTCCGATTACGATGGTTGATACCTCTATCAATAGGTTTCGGGACCTGTTATTGCTGTGACAATTTTCATTTTGATTGCACGATTATTTCTATACATTTCTTAGAAAATTCAATTTTATTGAAAATCAACTGTGCTATAGCCCACAAGTTTTTGGGCGGCAAAAATCTAAAATGGTCCGATTACGATGGTTGATACCTCTATCAATAGGTTTCGGGGCCTGTTATTGCTGTGACAATTTTCATTTTGATTGCTCGATTATTTCTAAACATTTCTTAGGAAATTCAATTTTATTAAAAATCAACTGTGCTAAAGCCCACAAGTTTTAGGGCGGCAAAAATCTAAAATGGTCCGATTACGATGGTTGATACATCTATCAATAGGTTTCGGGACCTGTTATTGCTGTGACAATTCTCATTTTGATTGCTCGATTATTTTTATACATTTCATAGACAATTCAATTTTATTGAAAATCAACTGTGCTAAAGCCCACAAGTTTTTGGGCGGCAAAAATCCAAAATGGTCCGATTACGATGGTTGATACCTCTATCAATAGGTTTCGGGACCTGTTATTGCTGTGACAATTTTCATTTTGATTGCTCGATTATTTCTAAACATTTCTTAGGAAATTCAATTTTATTGAAAATCAACTGTGCTAAAGCCCACAAGTTTTTGGGCGGCAAAAATCTAAAATGGTACGATTACGATGGTTGATACCTCTATCAATAGGTTTCGGGACCTGTTAATGCTGTGACAATTTTCATTTTGATTGCTCGATTATTTTTATACATTTCATAGACAATTCAATTTTATTGAAAATCAACTGTCCTATAGCCCACAAGTTTTTGGGCGGCAAAAATCCAAATTGGTCCGATTACGATGGTTGATACCTCTATCAATAGGTTTCGGGACCTGTTATTGCTGTGACAATTTTCATTTTGATTGCACAATTATTTCTAAACATTTCTTAGAAAATTCAATTTTATTGAAAATCAACTGTGCTATAGCCCATAAGTTTTTGGGCGGCAAAAATCTAAAATGGTCCGATTACGATGGTTGATACCTCTATCAATAGGTTTCGGGACCTGTTATTGCTGTGATAATTTTTATTTTGATTGCTCGATTATTTCTTAACATTTCTTAGAAAATTCAATTTTATTGAAAATCAACTGTGCTATAGCCCACAAGTTTTTGGGCGGCAAAAATCCAAAATGGTCCGATTACGATGGTTGATACCTCTATCAATAGGTTTCGGGACCTGTTATTGCTGTGACAATTTTCATTTTGATTGCTCGATTATTTTTATACATTTCATAGACAATTCAATTTTATTGAAAATCAACTGTCCTATAGCCCACAAGTTTTTGGGCGGCAAAAACCTAAAATGGTCCGATTACGATGGTTGATACCTCTATCAATAGGTTTCGGGACCTGTTATTGCTGTGACAATTTTCATTTTGATTGCACGATTATTTCTAAACATTTCTTAGAAAATTCAATTTTATTGAAAATCAACTGTTTTATAGCCCACAAGTTTTTGGGCGGCAAAAATCTAAAATGGTCCGATTACGATGGTTGATACCTCTATCAATAGGTTTCGGGACCTGTTTTTGCTGTGACAATTTTCATTTTGATTGCACGATTATTTCTAAACATTTCTTAGAAAATTCAATTTTATTGAAAATCAACTGTCCTATAGCCCACAAGTTTTTGGGCGGCAAAAACCTAAAATGGTCCGATTACGATGGTTGATACCTCTATCAATAGGTTTCGGGACCTGTTATTGCTGTGACAATTTTCATTTTGATTGCACGATTATTTCTAAACATTTCTTAGAAAATTCAATTTTATTGAAAATCAACTGTTTTATAGCCCACAAGTTTTTGGGCGGCAAAAATCTAAAATGGTCCGATTACGATGGTTGATACCTCTATCAATAGGTTTCGGGACCTGTTATTGCTGTGACAATTTTCATTTTGATTGCTCGATTATTTCTAAACATTTCTTAGGAAATTCAATTTTATTGAAAATCAACTGTGCTAAAGCCCACAAGTTTTTGGGCGGCAAAAATCTAAAATGGTCCGATTACGATGGTTGATACCTCTATCAATAGGTTTCGGGGCCTGTTATTGCTGTGACAATTTTCATTTTGATTGCTCGATTATTTCTAAACATTTCTTAGGAAATTCAATTTTATTGAAAATCAACTGTGCTAAAGCCCACAAGTTTTAGGGCGGCAAAAATCTAAAATGGTCCGATTACGATGGTTGATACATCTATAAATAGGTTTCGGGACCTGTTATTGCTGTGACAATTTTCATTTTGATTGCTCGATTATTTTTATACATTTCATAGACAATTCAATTTTATTGAAAATCAACTGTCCTATAGCCCACAAGTTTTTGGGCGGCAAAAACCTAAAATGGTCCGATTACGATGGTTGATACCTCTATCAATAGGTTTCGGGACCTGTTATTGCTGTGACAATTTTCATTTTGATTGCTCGATTATTTCTAAACATTTCTTAGAAAATTCAATTTTATTGAAAATCAACTGTGCTATAGCCCACAAGTTTTTGGGCGGCAAAAATCTAAAATGGTCCGATTACGATGGTTGATACCTCTATCAATAGGTTTCGGGACCTGTTATTGCTGTGACAATTTTCATTTTGATTGCTCGATTATTTCTAAACATTTCTTAGGAAATTCAATTTTATTGAAAATCAACTGTGCTAAAGCCCACAAGTTTTTGGGCGGCAAAAATCTAAAATGGTCCGATTACGATGATTGATACCTCTATCAATAGGTTTCGGGGCCTGTTATTGCTGTGACAATTTTCATTTTGATTGCTCGATTATTTCTAAACATTTCTTAGGAAATTCAATTTTATTGAAAATCAACTGTGCTAAAGCCCACAAGTTTTAGGGCGGCAAAAATCTAAAATGGTCCGATTACGATGGTTGATACATCTATAAATAGGTTTCGGGACCTGTTATTGCTGTGACAATTTTCATTTTGATTGCTCGATTATTTTTATACATTTCATAGACAATTCAATTTTATTGAAAATCAACTGTCCTATAGCCCACAAGGTTTTGGGCGGCAAAAACCTAAAATGGTCCGATTACGATGGTTGATACCTCTATCAATAGGTTTCGGGACCTGTTATTGCTGTGACAATTTTTATTTTGATTGCACAATTATTTCTAAACATTTCTTAGAAAATTCAATTTTATTGAAAATCAACTGTGCTATAGCCCATAAGTTTTTGGGCGGCAAAAATCTAAAATGGTCCGATTACGATGGTTGATACCTCTATCAATAGGTTTCGGGACCTGTTATTGCTGTGATAATTTTTATTTTGATTGCTCGATTATTTCTTAACATTTCTTAGAAAATTCAATTTTATTGAAAATCAACTGTGCTATAGCCCACAAGTTTTTGGGCGGCAAAAATCCAAAATGGTCCGATTACGATGGTTGATACCTCTATCAATAGGTTTCGGGACCTGTTATTGCTGTGACAATTTTCATTTTGATTGCTCGATTATTTTTATACATTTCATAGACAATTCAATTTTATTGAAAATCAACTGTCCTATAGCCCACAAGTTTTTGGGCGACAAAAACCTAAAATGGTCCGATTACGATGGTTGATACCTCTATCAATAGGTTTCGGGACCTGTTATTGCTGTGACAATTTTCATTTTGATTGCACGATTATTTCTAAACATTTCTTAGAAAATTCAATTTTATTGAAAATCAACTGTTTTATAGCCTACAAGTTTTTGGGCGGCAAAAATCTAAAATGGTCCGATTACGATGGTTGATACCTCTATCAATAGGTTTCGGGACCTGTTTTTGCTGTGACAATTTTCATTTTGATTGCACGATTATTTCTAAACATTTCTTAGAAAATTCAATTTTATTGAAAATCAACTGTCCTATAGCCCACAAGTTTTTGGGCGGCAAAAACCTAAAATGGTCCGATTACGATGGTTGATACCTCTATCAATAGGTTTCGGGACCTGTTATTGCTGTGACAATTTTCATTTTGATTGCACGATTATTTCTAAACATTTCTTAGAAAATTCAATTTTATTGAAAATCAACTGTTTTATAGCCCACAAGTTTTTGGGCGGCAAAAATCTAAAATGGTCCGATTACGATGGTTGATACCTCTATCAATAGGTTTCGGGACCTGTTATTGCTGTGACAATTTTCATTTTGATTGCTCGATTATTTCTAAACATTTCTTAGGAAATTCAATTTTATTGAAAATCAACTGTGCTAAAGCCCACAAGTTTTTGGGCGGCAAAAATCTAAAATGGTCCGATTACGATGGTTGATACCTCTATCAATAGGTTTCGGGGCCTGTTATTGCTGTGACAATTTTCATTTTGATTGCTCGATTATTTCTAAACATTTCTTAGGAAATTCAATTTTATTGAAAATCAACTGTGCTAAAGCCCACAAGTTTTAGGGCGGCAAAAATCTAAAATGGTCCGATTACGATGGTTGATACATCTATAAATAGGTTTCGGGACCTGTTATTGCTGTGACAATTTTCATTTTGATTGCTCGATTATTTTTATACATTTCATAGACAATTCAATTTTATTGAAAATCAACTGTCCTATAGCCCACAAGTTTTTGGGCGGCAAAAACCTAAAATGGTCCGATTACGATGGTTGATACCTCTATCAATAGGTTTCGGGACCTGTTATTGCTGTGACAATTTTCATTTTGATTGCTCGATTATTTCTAAACATTTCTTAGAAAATTCAATTTTATTGAAAATCAACTGTGCTATAGCCCACAAGTTTTTGGGCGGCAAAAATCTAAAATGGTCCGATTACGATGGTTGATACCTCTATCAATAGGTTTCGGGACCTGTTATTGCTGTGACAATTTTCATTTTGATTGCTCGATTATTTCTAAACATTTCTTAGGAAATTCAATTTTATTGAAAATCAACTGTGCTAAAGCCCACAAGTTTTTGGGCGGCAAAAATCTAAAATGGTCCGATTACGATGGTTGATACCTCTATCAATAGGTTTCGGGGCCTGTTATTGCTGTGACAATTTTCATTTTGATTGCTCGATTATTTCTAAACATTTCTTAGGAAATTCAATTTTATTGAAAATCAACTGTGCTAAAGCCCACAAGTTTTAGGGCGGCAAAAATCTAAAATGGTCCGATTACGATGGTTGATACATCTATAAATAGGTTTCGGGACCTGTTATTGCTGTGACAATTTTCATTTTGATTGCTCGATTATTTTTATACATTTCATAGACAATTCAATTTTATTGAAAATCAACTGTCCTATAGCCCACAAGGTTTTGGGCGGCAAAAACCTAAAATGGTCCGATTACGATGGTTGATACCTCTATCAATAGGTTTCGGGACCTGTTATTGCTGTGACAATTTTCATTTTGATTGCTCGATTATTTCTAAACATTTCTTAGGAAATTCAATTTTATTGAAAATCAACTGTGCTAAAGCCCACAAGTTTTTGGGCGGCAAAAATCTAAAATGGTCCGATTACGATGGTTGATACCTCTATCAATAGGTTTCGGGGCCTGTTATTGCTGTGACAATTTTCATTTTGATTGCTCGATTATTTCTAAACATTTCTTAGGAAATTCAATTTTATTGAAAATCAACTGTGCTAAAGCCCACAAGTTTTAGGGCGGCAAAAATCTAAAATGGTCCGATTACGATGGTTGATACATCTATAAATAGGTTTCGGGACCTGTTATTGCTGTGACAATTTTCATTTTGATTGCTCGATTATTTTTATACATTTCATAGACAATTCAATTTTATTGAAAATCAACTGTCCTATAGCCCACAAGTTTTTGGGCAGCAAAAACCTAAAATGGTCCGATTACGATGGTTGATACCTCTATCAATAGGTTTCGGGACCTGTTATTGCTGTGACAATTTTCATTTTGATTGCTCGATTATTTCTAAACATTTCTTAGAAAATTCAATTTTATTGAAAATCAACTGTGCTATAGCCCACAAGTTTTTGGGCGGCAAAAATCTAAAATGGTCCGATTACGATGGTTGATACCTCTATCAATAGGTTTCGGGACCTGTTTTTGCTGTGACAATTTTCATTTTGATTGCACGATTATTTCTAAACATTTCTTAGAAAATTCAATTTTATTGAAAATCAACTGTGCTATAGCCGCCAAGTTTTTGGGCGGCAAAAATCTAAAATGGTCCGATTACGATGGTTGATACATCTATCAATAGGTTTCGGGACCTGTTATTGCTGTGACAATTTTCATTTTGATTGCTCGATTATTTTTATACATTTCATAGACAATTCAATTTTATTGAAAATCAACTGTCCTATAGCCCACAAGGTTTTGGGCGGCAAAAACCTAAAATGGTCCGATTACGATGGTTGATACCTCTATCAATAGGTTTCGGGACCTGTTATTGCTGTGACAATTTTCATTTTGATTGCACGATTATTTCTAAACATTTCTTAGAAAATTCAATTTTATTGAAAATCAACTGTGCTATAGCCCACAAGTTTTTGGGCGGCAAAAATCTAAAATGGTCCGATTACGATGGTTGATACATCTATCAATAGGTTTCGGGACCTGTTATTGCTGTGACAATTTTCATTTTGATTGCTCGATTATTTTTATACATTTCATAGACAATTCAATTTTATTGAAAATCAACTGTCCTATAGCCCACAAGTTTTTGGGCGGCAAAAATCTAAAATGGTCCGATTACGATGGTTGATACCTCTATCAATAGGTTTCGGGACCTGTTATTGCTGTGACAATTTTCATTTTGATTGCTCGATTATTTCTATACATTTCTTAGACAATTCAATTTTATTGAAAATCAACTGTGCTATAGCCCACAAGTTTTTGGGCGGCAAAAATCCCAAATGGTCCGATTACGATGGTTGATACCTCTATCAATAGGTTTCGGGACCTGTTATTGCTGTGACAATTTTCATTTTGATTGCACGATTATTTCTAAACATTTCTTAGAAAATTCAATTTTATTGAAAATCAACTGTGCTATAGCCCACAAGTTTTTGGGCGGCAAAAATCTAAAATGGTCCGATTACGATGGTTGATACCTCTATCAATAGGTTTCGGGACCTGTTTTTGCTGTGACAATTTTCATTTTGATTGCACAATTATTTCTAAACATTTCTTAGAAAATTCAATTTTATTGAAAATCAACTGTGCTAAAGCCCACAAGTTTTAGGGCGGCAAAAATCTAAAATGGTCCGATTACGATGGTTGATACATCTATCAATAGGTTTCGGGACCTGTTATTGCTGTGACAATTTTCATTTTGATTGTTCGATTATTTTTATACATTTCATAGACAATTCAATTTTATTGAAAATCAACTGTGCTATAGCCCACAAGTTTTTGGGCGGCAAAAATCTAAAATGGTCCGATTACGATGGTTGATACCTCTATCAATAGGTTTCGGGACCTGTTTTTGCTGTGACAATTTTCATTTTGATTGCACGATTATTTCTAAACATTTCTTAGAAAATTCAATTTTATTGAAAATCAACTGTGCTATAGCCCACAAGTTTTTGGGCGGCAAAAATCTAAAATGGTCCGATTACGATGGTTGATACCTCTATTAATAGGTTTCGGGACCTGTTTTTGCTGTGACAATTTTCATTTTGATTGCACGATTATTTCTAAACATTTCTTAGAAAATTCAATTTTATTGAAAATCAACTGTGCTATAGCCCACAAGTTTTTGGGCGGCAAAAATCTAAAATGGTCCGATTACGATGGTTGATACCTCTATCAATAGGTTTCGGGACCTGTTATTGCTGTGATAATTTTTATTTTGATTGCTCGATTATTTCTTAACATTTCTTAGAAAATTCAATTTTATTGAAAATCAACTGTGCTATAGCCCACAAGTTTTTGGGCGGCAAAAATCTAAAATGGTCCGATTAAGATGGTTGATACCTCTATCAATAGGTTTCGGGACCTGTTATTGCTGTGACTATTTTCATTTTGATTGCTCGATTATTTCTATACATTTCTTAGGAAATTCAATTTTATTGAAAATCAACTGTGCTATAGCCCACAAGTTTTTGGGCGCCAAAAATCCAAAATGGTCCGATTACGATGGTTGATACCTCTATCAATAGGTTTCGGGACCTGTTATTGCTGTGACAATTTTCATTTTGATTGCTCGATTATTTCTATACATTTCTTAGACAATTCAATTTTATTGAAAATCAACTGTGCTAAAGCCCACAAGTTTTTGGGCGGCAAAAATCTAAAATGGTCCGATTACGATGGTTGATACCTCTATCAATAGGTTTCGGGGCCTGTTATTGCTGTGACAATTTTTATTTTGATTGCTCGATTATTTCTAAACATTTCTTAGGAAATTCAATTTTATTGAAAATCAACTGTGCTAAAGCCCACAAGTTTTAGGGCGGCAAAAATCTAAAATGGTCCGATTACGATGGTTGATACATCTATCAATAGGTTTCGGGACCTGTTATTGCTGTGACAATTTTCATTTTGATTGCTCGATTATTTTTATACATTTCATAGACAATTCAATTTTATTGAAAATCAACTGTGCTATAGCCCACAAGTTTTTGGGCGGCAAAAATCCAAAATGGTCCGATTACGATGGTTGATACCTCTATCAATAGGTTTCGGGACCTGTTATTGCTGTGACAATTTTCATTTTGATTGCACGATTATTTCTATACATTTCTTAGAAAATTCAATTTTATTGAAAATCAACTGTGCTATAGCCCACAAGTTTTTGGGCGGCAAAAATCTAAAATGGTCCGATTACGATGGTTGATACCTCTATCAATAGGTTTCGGGACCTGTTATTGCTGTGACAATTTTCATTTTGATTGCTCGATTATTTCTAAACATTTCTTAGGAAATTCAATTTTATTGAAAATCAACTGTGCTATAGCCCACAAGTTTTTGGGCGGCAAAAACCTAAAATGGTCCGATTACGATGGTTGATACCTCTATCAATAGGTTTCGGGACCTGTTAATGCTGTGACAATTTTCATTTTGATTGCTCGATTATTTTTATACATTTCATAGACAATTCAATTTTATTGAAAATCAACAAGTTTTTGGGCGGCAAAAATCCAAAATGGTCCGATTACGATGGTTGATACCTCTATCAATAGGTTTCGGGACCTGTTTTTGCTGTGACAATTTTCATTTTGATTGCACAATTATTTCTAAACATTTCTTAGAAAATTCAATTTTATTGAAAATCAACTGTGCTATAGCCCATAAGTTTTTGGGCGGCAAAAATCTAAAATGGTCCGATTACGATGGTTGATACCTCTATCAATAGGTTTCGGGACCTGTTATTGCTGTGATAATTTTTATTTTGATTGCTCGATTGTTTCTTAACATTTCTTAGAAAATTCAATTTTATTGAAAATCAACTGTGCTATAGCCCACAAGTTTTTGGGCGGCAAAAATCCAAAATGGTCCGATTACGATGGTTGATACCTCTATCAATAGGTTTCGGGACCTGTTATTGCTGTGACAATTTTCATTTTGATTGCACAATTATTTCTAAACATTTCTTAGAAAATTCAATTTTATTGAAAATCAACTGTGCTATAGCCCACAAGTTTTTGGGCGGCAAAAATCTAAAATGGTCCGATTACGATGGTTGATACCTCTATCAATAGGTTTCGGGACCTGTTATTGCTGTGACAATTTTCATTTTGATTGCTCGATTATTTCTATACATTTCTTAGACAATTCAATTTTATTGAAAATCAACTGTGCTATAGCCCACAAGTTTTTGGGCGGCAAAAATCCAAAATGGTCCGATTACGATGGTTGATACCTCTATCAATAGGTTTCGGGACCTGTTATTGCTGTGACAATTTTCATTTTGATTGCACGATTATTTCTAAACATTTCTTAGAAAATTCAATTTTATTGAAAATCAACTGTGCTATAGCCCACAAGTTTTTGGGCGGCAAAAATCTAAAATGGTCCGATTACGATGGTTGATACCTCTATCAATAGGTTTCGGGACCTGTTTTTGCTGTGACAATTTTCATTTTGATTGCACGATTATTTCTAAACATTTCTTAGAAAATTCAATTTTATTGAAAATCAACTGTGCTATAGCCCACAAGTTTTTGGGCGGCAAAAATCTAAAATGGTCCGATTACGATGGTTGATACCTCTATCAATAGGTTTCGGGACCTGTTATTGCTGTGATAATTTTTATTTTGATTGCTCGATTATTTCTTAACATTTCTTAGGAAATTCAATTTTATTGAAAATCAACTGTGCTATAGCCCACAAATTTTTGGGCGCCAAAAATCCAAAATGGTCCGATTACGATGGTTGATACCTCTATCAATAGGTTTCGGGACCTGTTATTGCTGTGACAATTTTCATTTTGATTGCTCGATTATTTCTATACATTTCTTAGGAAATTCAATTTTATTGAAAATCAACTGTGCTATAGCCCACAAGTTTTTGGGCGCCAAAAATCCAAAATGGTCCGATTACGATGGTTGATACCTCTATCAATAGGTTTCGGGACCTGTTATTGCTGTGACAATTTTCATTTTGATTGCACGATTATTTCTAAACATTTCTTAGAAAATTCAATTTTATTGAAAATCAACTGTGCTATAGCCCACAAGTTTTTGGGCGGCAAAAATCTAAAATGGTCCGATTACGATGGTTGATACCTCTATCAATAGGTTTCGGGACCTGTTATTGCTGTGATAATTTTCATTTTGATTGCTCGATTATTTCTTAACATTTCTTAGGAAATTCAATTTTATTGAAAATCAACTGTGCTATAGCCCACAAGTTTTTGGGCGGCAAAAATCTAAAATGGTCCGATTACGATGGTTGATACCTCTATCAATAGGTTTCGGGACCTGTTATTGCTGTGATAATTTTCATTTTGATTGCTCGATTATTTCTTAACATTTCTTAGGAAATTCAATTTTATTGAAAATCAACTGTGCTATAGCCCACAAGTTTTTGGGCGCCAAAAATCCAAAATGGTCCGATTACGATGGTTGATACCTCTATCAATAGGTTTCGGGACCTGTTATTGCTGTGACAATTTTCATTTTGATTGCTCGATTATTTCTATACATTTCTTAGGAAATTCAATTTTATTGAAAATCAACTGTGCTATAGACCACAAGTTTTTGGGCGCCAAAAATCCAAAATGGTCCGATTACGATGGTTGATACCTCTATCAATAGGTTTCGGGACCTGTTATTGCTGTGACAATTTTCATTTTGATTGCACGATTATTTCTAAACATTTCTTAGAAAATTCAATTTTATTGAAAATCAACTGTGCTATAGCCCACAAGTTTTAGGGCGGCAAAAATCTAAAATGGTCCGATTACGATGGTTGATACCTCTATCAATAGGTTTCGGGACCTGTTATTGCTGTGACAATTTTCATTTTGATTGCTCGATTATTTCTATACATTTCTTAGACAATTCAATTTTATTGAAAATCAACTGTGCTATAGCCCACAAGTTTTTGGGCGGCAAAAATCTAAAATGGTCCGATTACGATGGTTGATACCTCTATCAATAGGTTTCGGGACCTGTTATTGCTGTGACAATTTTCATTTTGATTGCTCGATTATTTCTAAACATTTCTTAGGAAATTCAATTTTATTGAAAATCAACTGTGCTAAAGCCCACAAGTTTTTGGGCGGCAAAAATCTAAAATGGTCCGATTACGATGGTTGATACCTCTATCAATAGGTTTCGGGACCTGTTATTGCTGTGACAATTTTCATTTTGATTGCTCGATTATTTTTATACATTTCATAGACAATTCAATTTTATTGAAAATCAACTGTGCTATAGCCCACAAGTTTTTGGGCGGCAAAAATCCAAAATGGTCCGATTACGATGGTTGATACCTCTATCAATAGGTTTCGGGACCTGTTTTTGCTGTGACAATTTTCATTTTGATTGCACGATTATTTCTAAACATTTCTTAGAAAATTCAATTTTATTGAAAATCAACTGTGCTATAGCCCACAAGTTTTTGGGCGGCAAAAATCTAAAATGGTCCGATTACGATGGTTGATACCTCTATCAATAGGTTTCGGGACCTGTTATTGCTGTGACAATTTTCATTTTGATTGCTCGATTATTTCTATACATTTCTTAGACAATTCAATTTTATTGAAAATCAACTGTGCTATAGCCCACAAGTTTTTGGGCGGCAAAAATCTAAAATGGTCCGATTACGATGGTTGATACCTCTATCAATAGGTTTCGGGACCTGTTATTGCTGTGACAATTTTCATTTTGGTTGCTCGATTATTCCTTAACATTTCTTAGAAAATTCAATTTTATTGAAAATCAACTGTGCTATAGCCCACAAGTTTTTGGGCGGCAAAAACCTAAAATGGTCCGATTACGATGGTTGATACCTCTATCAATAGGTTTCGGGACCTGTTATTGCTGTGACAATTTTCATTTTGATTGCTCGATTATTTCTATACATTTCTTAGAAAATTCAATTTTATTGAAAATCAACTGTGCTATAGCCCACAAGTTTTTGGGCGCCAAAAATCCAAAATGGTCCGATTACGATGGTTGATACCTCTATCAATAGGTTTCGGGACTTGTTATTGCTGTGACAATTTTCATTTTGATTGCACGATTATTTCTAAACATTTCTTAGAAAATTCAATTTTATTGAAAATCAACTGTGCTATAGCCCACAAGTTTTTGGGCGGCAAAAATCTAAAATGGTCCGATTACGATGGTTGATACCTCTATCAATAGGTTTCGGGGCCTGTTATTGCTGTGACAATTTTCATTTTGATTGCTCGATTATTTCTAAACATTTCTTAGGAAATTCAATTTTATTGAAAATCAACTGTGCTAAAGCCCACAAGTTTTAGGGCGGCAAAAATCTAAAATGGTCCAATTACGATGGTTGATACATCTATCAATAGGTTTCGGGACCTGTTATTGCTGTGACAATTTTCATTTTGATTGCTCGATTATTTCTAAACATTTCTTAGGAAATTCAATTTTATTGAAAATCAACTGTGCTAAAGCCCACAAGTTTTTGGGCGGCAAAAATCTAAAATGGTCCGATTACGATGGTTGATACCTCTATCAATAGGTTTCGGGACCTGTTATTGCTGTGACAATTTTCATTTTGATTGCTCGATTATTTTTATACATTTCATAGACAATTCAATTTTATTGAAAATCAACTGTGCTATAGCCCACAAGTTTTTGGGCGGCAAAAATCCAAAATGGTCCGATTACGATGGTTGATACCTCTATCAATAGGTTTCGGGACCTGTTTTTGCTGTGACAATTTTCATTTTGATTGCACGATTATTTCTAAACATTTCTTAGGAAATTCAATTTTATTGAAAATCAACTGTGCTATAGCCCACAAGTTTTTGGGCGCCAAAAATCCAAAATGGTCCGATTACGATGGTTGATACCTCTATCAATAGGTTTCGGAACCTGTTATTGCTGTGACAATTTTCATTTTGATTGCACGATTATTTCTAAACATTTCTTAGAAAATTCAATTTTATTGAAAATCAACTGTGCTATAGCCCACAAGTTTTTGGGCGGCAAAAATCTAAAATGGTCCGATTACGATGGTTGATACCTCTATCAATAGGTTTCGGGACCTGTTATTGCTGTGACAATTTTCATTTTGATTGCTCGATTATTTCTATACATTTCTTAGACAATTCAATTTTATTGAAAATCAACTGTGCTATAGCCCACAAGTTTTTGGGCGGCAAAAATCTAAAATGGTCCGATTACGATGGTTGATACCTCTATCAATAGGTTTCGGGGCCTGTTATTGCTGTGACAATTTTCATTTTGATTGCTCGATTATTTCTAAACATTTCTTAGGAAATTCAATTTTATTGAAAATCAACTGTGCTAAAGCCCACAAGTTTTAGGGCGGCAAAAATCTAAAATGGTCCGATTACGATGGTTGATACATCTATCAATAGGTTTCGGGACCTGTTATTGCTGTGACAATTTTCATTTTGATTGCTCGATTATTTCTAAACATTTCTTAGACAATTCAATTTTATTGAAAATCAACTGTGCTATAGCCCACAAGTTTTTGGGCGGCAAAAATCTAAAATGGTCCGATTACGATGGTTGATACCTCTATCAATAGGTTTCGGGACCTGTTATTGCTGTGACAATTTTCATTTTGATTGCACGATTATTTCTAAACATTTCTTAAAAAATTCAATTTTATTGAAAATCAACTGTGCTAAAGCCCACAAGTTTTTGGGCGGCAAAAATCTAAAATGGTCCGATTACGATGGTTGATACCTCTATCAATAGGTTTCGGGACCTGTTATTGCTGTGACAATTTTCATTTTGATTGCTCGATTATTTTTATACATTTCATAGACAATTCAATTTTATTGAAAATCAACTGTGCTATAGCCCACAAGTTTTTGGGCGGCAAAAATCCAAAATGGTCCGATTACGATGGTTGATACCTCTATCAATAGGTTTCGGGACCTGTTTTTGCTGTGACAATTTTCAGTTTGATTGCACGATTATTTCTAAACATTTCTTAGAAAATTCAATTTTATTGAAAATCAACTGTGCTATAGCCCACAAGTTTTTGGGCGGCAAAAATCTAAAATGGTCCGATTACGATGGTTGATACCTCTATCAATAGGTTTCGGGACCTGTTATTGCTGTGACAATTTTCATTTTGATTGCTCGATTATTTCTATACATTTCTTAGACAATTCAATTTTATTGAAAATCAACTGTGCTATAGCCCACAAGTTTTTGGGCGGCAAAAATCCAAAATGGTCCGATTACGATGGTTGATACCTCTATCAATAGGTTTCGGGACCTGTTATTGCTGTGACAATTTTCATTTTGATTGCACGATTATTTCTAAACATTTCTTAGAAAATTCAATTTTATTGAAAATCAACTGTGCTATAGCCCACAAGTTTTTGGGCGGCAAAAATCTAAAATGGTCCGATTACGATGGTTGATACCTCTATCAATAGGTTTCGGGACCTGTTATTGCTGTGACAATTTTCATTTTGATTGCTCGATTATTTTTATACATTTCATAGACAATTCAATTTTATTGAAAATCAACTGTGCTATAGCCCACAAGTTTTTGGGCGGCAAAAATCTAAAATGGTCCGATTACGATGGTTGATACCTCTATCAATAGGTTTCGGGACCTGTTATTGCTGTGACAATTTTCATTTTGATTGCTCGATTATTTCTAAACATTTCTTAGACAATTCAATTTTATTGAAAATCAACTGTGCTATAGCCCACAAGTTTTTGGGCGGCAAAAATCTAAAATGGTCCGATTACGATGGTTGATACCACTATCAATAGGTTTCGGGACCTGTTATTGCTGTGACAATTTTCATTTTGA
Organism: Tipula vernalis; assembly: GCA_958295665.1. Lineage (NCBI taxonomy): Eukaryota > Metazoa > Arthropoda > Insecta > Diptera > Tipulidae > Tipula > Tipula vernalis. The sequence goes on from OY282559.1 coordinate 377,645,934, forward strand.
TTGCTCGATTATTTCTAAACATTTCTTAGGAAATTCAATTTTATTGAAAATCAACTGTGCTAAAGCCCACAAGTTTTTGGGCGGCAAAAATCTAAAATGGTCCGATTACGATGGTTGATACCTCTATCAATAGGTTTCGGGACCTGTTATTGCTGTGACAATTTTCATTTTGATTGCTCGATTATTTTTATACATTTCATAGACAATTCAATTTTATTGAAAATCAACTGTGCTATAGCCCACAAGTTTTTGGGCGGCAAAAATCCAAAATGGTCCGATTACGATGGTTGATACCTCTATCAATAGGTTTCGGGACCTGTTATTGCTGTGACAATTTTCAGTTTGATTGCACGATTATTTCTAAACATTTCTTAGAAAATTCAATTTTATTGAAAATCAACTGTGCTATAGCCCACAAGTTTTTGGGCGGCAAAAATCCAAAATGGTCCGATTACAAAGGTTGATACCTCTATCAATAGGTTTCGGGACCTGTTATTGCTGTGACAATTTTCATTTTGATTGCACGATTATTTCTAAACATTTCTTAGGAAATTCAATTTTATTGAAAATCAACTGTGCTAAAGCCCACAAGATTTTGGGCGGCAAAAATCTAAAATGGTCCGATTACGATGGTTGATACCTCTATCAATAGGTTTCGGGACCTGTTATTGCTGTGACAATTTTCATTTTGATTGCTCGATTATTTTTATACATTTCATAGACAATTCAATTTTATTGAAAATCAACTGTGCTATAGCCCACAAGTTTTTGGGCGGCAAAAATCCAAAATGGTCCGATTACGATGGTTGATACCTCTATCAATAGGTTTCGGGACCTGTTATTGCTGTGACAATTTTCATTTTGATTGCACGATTATTTCTAAACATTTCTTAGAAAATTCAATTTTATTGAAAATCAACTGTGCTATAGCCCACAAGTTTTTGGGCGGCAAAAATCTAAAATGGTCCGATTACGATGGTTGATACCTCTATCAATAGGTTTCGGGACCTGTTATTGCTGTGACAATTTTCATTTTGATTGCTCGATTATTTTTATACATTTCATAGACAATTCAATTTTATTGAAAATCAACTGTGCTATAGCCCACAAGTTTTTGGGCGGCAAAAATCTAAAATGGTCCGATTACGATGGTTGATACCTCTATCAATAGGTTTCGGGACCTGTTATTGCTGTGACAATTTTCATTTTGATTGCTCGATTATTTCTATACATTTCTTAGACAATTCAATTTTATTGAAAATCAACTGTGCTATAGCCCACAAGTTTTTGGGCGGCAAAAATCTAAAATGGTCCGATTACGATGGTTGATACCTCTATCAATAGGTTTCGGGGCCTGTTATTGCTGTGACAATTTTCATTTTGATTGCTCGATTATTTCTAAACATTTCTTAGGAAATTCAATTTTATTGAAAATCAACTGTGCTAAAGCCCACAAGTTTTAGGGCGGCAAAAATCTAAAATGGTCCGATTACGATGGTTGATACATCTATCAATAGGTTTCGGGACCTGTTATTGCTGTGACAATTTTCATTTTGATTGCTCGATTATTTCTAAACATTTCTTAGGAAATTCAATTTTATTGAAGATCAACTATGCTAAAGCCCACAAGTTTTAGGGCGGCAAAAATCTAAAATGGTCCGATTACGATGGTTGATACATCTATCAATAGGTTTCGGGACCTGTTATTGCTGTGACAATTTTCATTTTGATTGCTCGATTATTTCTAAACATTTCTTAGACAATTCAATTTTATTGAAAATCAACTGTGCTAAAGCCCACAAGTTTTTGGGCGGCAAAAATCTAAAATGGTCCGATTACGATGGTTGATACCTCTATCAATAGGTTTCGGGACCTGTTATTGCTGTGACAATTTTCATTTTGATTGCTCGATTATTTTTATACATTTCATAGACAATTCAATTTTATTGAAAATCAACTGTGCTATAGCCCACAAGTTTTTGGGCGGCAAAAATCTAAAATGGTCCGATTACGATGGTTGATACCTCTATCAATAGGTTTCGGGGCCTGTTATTGCTGTGACAATTTTCATTTTGATTGCTCGATTATTTCTAAACATTTCTTAGGAAATTCAATTTTATTGAAAATCAACTGTGCTAAAGCCCACAAGTTTTAGGGCGGCAAAAATCTAAAATGGTCCGATTACGATGGTTGATACATCTATCAATAGGTTTCGGGACCTGTTATTGCTGTGACAATTTTCATTTTGATTGCTCGATTATTTCTAAACATTTCTTAGACAATTCAATTTTATTGAAAATCAACTGTGCTAAAGCCCACAAGTTTTTGGGCGGCAAAAATCTAAAATGGTCCGATTACGATGGTTGATACCTCTATCAATAGGTTTCGGGACCTGTTATTGCTGTGACAATTTTCATTTTGATTGCTCGATTATTTTTATACATTTCATAGACAATTCAATTTTATTGAAAATCAACTGTGCTATAGCCCACAAGTTTTTGGGCGGCAAAAATCCAAAATGGTCCGATTACGATGGTTGATACCTCTATCAATAGGTTTCGGGACCTGTTATTGCTGTGACAATTTTCATTTTGATTGCTCGATTATTTCTAAACATTTCTTAGGAAATTCAATTTTATTGAAAATCAACTGTGCTAAAGCCCACAAGTTATTGGGCGGCAAAAATCTAAAATGGTCCGATTACGATGGTTGATACCTCTATCAATAGGTTTCGGGACCTGTTATTGCTGTGACAATTTTCATTTTGATTGCTCGATTATTTTTATACATTTCATAGACAATTCAATTTTATTGAAAATCAACTGTGCTATAGCCCACAAGTTTTTGGGCGGCAAAAATCCAAAATGGTCCGATTACGATGGTTGATACCTCTATCAATAGGTTTCGGGACCTGTTATTGCTGTGACAATTTTCAGTTTGATTGCTCGATTATTTCTATACATTTCTTAGACAATTCAATTTTATTGAAAATCAACTGTGCTATAGCCCACAAGTTTTTGGGCAGCAAAAATCCAAAATGGTCCGATTACGATGGTTGATACCTCTATCAATAGGTTTCGGGACCTGTTATTGCTGTGACAATTTTCATTTTGATTGCACGATTATTTCTAAACATTTCTTAGGAAATTCAATTTTATTGAAAATCAACTGTGCTAAAGCCCACAAGTTTTTGGGCGGCAAAAATTTAAAATGGTCCGATTACGATGGTTGATACCTCTATCAATAGGTTTCGGGACCTGTTATTGCTGTGACAATTTTCATTTTGATTGCTCGATTATTTTTATACATTTCATAGACAATTCAATTTTATTGAAAATCAACTGTGCTATAGCCCACAAGTTTTTGGGCGGCAAAAATCTAAAATGGTCCGATTACGATGGTTGATACCTCTATCAATAGGTTTCGGTACCTGTTATTGCTGTGACAATTTTCATTTTGATTGCTCGATTATTTTTATACATTTCTTAGAAAATTCAATTTTATTGAAAATCAACTGTGCTATAGCCCACAAGTTTTTGGGCGGCAAAAATCTAAAATGGTCCGATTACGATGGTTGATACCTCTATCAATAGGTTTCGGTACCTGTTATTGCTGTGACAATTTTCATTTTGATTGCTCGATTATTTCTATACATTTCTTAGACAATTCAATTTTATTGAAAATCAACTGTGCTATAGCCCACAAGTTTTTGGGCGGCAAAAATCCAAAATGGTCCGATTACGATGGTTGATACCTCTATCAATAGGTTTCGGGACCTGTTATTGCTGTGACAATTTTCATTTTGATTGCACGATTATTTCTAAACATTTCTTAGGAAATTCAATTTTATTGAAAATCAACTGTGCTAAAGCCCACAAGTTTTTGGGCGGCAAAAATCTAAAATGGTCCGATTACGATGGTTGATACCTCTATCAATAGGTTTCGGGACCTGTTATTGCTGTGACAATTTTCATTTTGATTGCTCGATTATTTTTATACATTTCATAGACAATTCAATTTTATTGAAAATCAACTGTGCTATAGCCCACAAGTTTTTGGGCGGCAAAAATCTAAAATGGTCCGATTACGATGGTTGATACCTCTATCAATAGGTTTCGGTACCTGTTATTGCTGTGACAATTTTCATTTTGATTGCTCGATTATTTTTATACATTTCTTAGAAAATTCAATTTTATTGAAAATCAACTGTGCTATAGCCCACAAGTTTTTGGGCGGCAAAAATCTAAAATGGTCCGATTACGATGGTTGATACCTCTATTAATAGGTTTCGGGACCTGTTATTGCTGTGACAATTTTCATTTTGATTGCTCGATTATTTCTAAACATTTCTTAGGAAATTCAATTTTATTGAAAATCAACTGTGTTAAAGCCCACAAGTTTTTGGGCGGCAAAAATCTAAAATGGTCCGATTACGATGGTTGATACCTCTATCAATAGGTTTCGGGACCTGTTATTGCTGTGACAATTTTCATTTTGATTGCTCGATTATTTCTAAACATTTCTTAGGAAATTCAATTTTATTGAAAATCAACTGTGCTAAAGCCCACAAGTTTTTGGGCGGCAAAAATCTAAAATGGTCCGATTACGATGGTTGATACCTCTATCAATAGGTTTCGGGACCTGTTTTTGCTGTGACAATTTTCAGTTTGATTGCACGATTATTTCTAAACATTTCTTAGAAAATTCAATTTTATTGAAAATCAACTGTGCTATAGCCCACAAGTTTTTGGGCGGCAAAAATCTAAAATGGTCCGATTACGATGGTTGATACCTCTATCAATAGGTTTCGGGACCTGTTATTGCTGTGACAATTTTCATTTTGATTGCTCGATTATTTCTATACATTTCTTAGAAAATTCAATTTTATTGAAAATCAACTGTGCTATAGCCCACAAGTTTTTGGGCGGCAAAAATCCAAAATGGTCCGATTACGATGGTTGATACCTCTATCAATAGGTTTCGGGACCTGTTATTGCTGTGACAATTTTCATTTTGATTGCTCGATTATTTTTATACATTTCATAGACAATTCAATTTTATTGAAAATCAACTGTGCTATAGCCCACAAGTTTTTGGGCGGCAAAAATCCAAAATGGTCCGATTACGATGGTTGATACCTCTATCAATAGGTTTCGGGACCAGTTTTTGCTGTGACAATTTTCAGTTTGATTGCACGATTATTTCTAAACATTTCTTAGAAAATTCAATTTTATTGAAAATCAACTGTGCTATAGCCCACAAGTTTTTGGGCGGCAAAAATCTAAAATGGTCCGATTACGATGGTTGATACCTCTATCAATAGGTTTCGGGACCTGTTATTGCTGTGACAATTTTCATTTTGATTGCTCGATTATTTCTATACATTTCTTAGACAATTCAATTTTATTGAAAATCAACTGTGCTATAGCCCACAAGTTTTTGGGCGGCAAAAATCCAAAATGGTCCGATTACGATGGTTGATACCTCTATCAATAGGTTTCGGGACCTGTTATTGCTGTGACAATTTTCATTTTGATTGCACGATTATTTCTAAACATTTCTTAGAAAATTCAATTTTATTGAAAATCAACTGTGCTATAGCCCACAAGTTTTTGGGCGGCAAAAATCTAAAATGGTCCGATTACGATGGTTGATACCTCTATCAATAGGTTTCGGGACCTGTTATTGCTGTGACAATTTTCATTTCGATTGCTCGATTATTTTTATACATTTCATAGACAAATCAATTTTATTGAAAATCAACTGTGCTATAGCCCACAAGTTTTTGGGCGGCAAAAACCTAAAATGGTCCGATTACGATGGTTGATACCTCTATCAATAGGTTTCGGGACCTGTTATTGCTGTGACAATTTTCATTTTGATTGCTCGATTATTTCTATACATTTCTTAGACAATTCAATTTTATTGAAAATCAACTGTGCTATAGCCCACAAGTTTTTGGGCGGCAAAAATCTAAAATGGTCCGATTACGATGGTTGATACCTCTATCAATAGGTTTCGGGGCCTGTTATTGCTGTGACAATTTTCATTTTGATTGCTCGATTATTTCTAAACATTTCTTAGGAAATTCAATTTTATTGAAAATCAACTGTGCTAAAGCCCACAAGTTTTAGGGCGGCAAAAATCTAAAATGGTCCGATTACGATGGTTGATACATCTATCAATAGGTTTCGGGACCTGTTATTGCTGTGACAATTTTCATTTTGATTGCTCGATTATTTCTAAACATTTCTTAGACAATTCAATTTTATTGAAAATCAACTGTGCTATAGCCCACAAGTTTTTGGGCGGCAAAAACCTAAAATGGTCCGATTACGATGGTTGATACCTCTATCAATAGGTTTCGGGACCTGTTATTGCTGTGACAATTTTCATTTTGATTGCTCGATTATTTCTAAACATTTCTTAGGAAATTCAATTTTATTGAAAATCAACTGTGCTAAAGCCCACAAGTTTATGGGCGGCAAAAATCTAAAATGGTCCGATTACGATGGTTGATACCTCTATCAATAGGTTTCGGGACCTGTTATTGCTGTGACAATTTTCATTTTGATTGCTCGATTATTTTTATACATTCCATAGACAATTCAATTTTATTGAAAATCAACTGTGCTATAGCCCACAAGTTTTTGGGCGGCAAAAATCCAAAATGGTCCGATTACGATGGTTGATACCTCTATCAATAGGTTTCGGGACCTGTTTTTGCTGTGACAATTTTCAGTTTGATTGCACGATTATTTCTAAACATTTCTTAGAAAATTCAATTTTATTGAAAATCAACTGTGCTATAGCCCACAAGTTTTTGGGCGGCAAAAATCTAAAATGGTCCGATTACGATGGTTGATACCTCTATCAATAGGTTTCGGGACCTGTTATTGCTGTGACAATTTTCATTTTGATTGCTCGATTATTTTTATACATTTCATAGACAATTCAATTTTATTGAAAATCAACTGTGCTATAGCCCACAAGTTTTTGGGCGGCAAAAATCTAAAATGGTCCGATTACGATGGTTGATACCTCTATCAATAGGTTTCGGGACCTGTTATTGCTGTGACAATTTTCATTTTGATTGCTCGATTATTTCTAAACATTTCTTAGGAAATTCAATTTTATTGAAAATCAACTGTGCTAAAGCCCACAAGTTTTTGGGCGGCAAAAATCTAAAATGATCCGATTACGATGGTTGATACCTCTATCAATAGGTTTCGGGACCTGTTATTGCTGTGACAATTTTCATTTTGATTGCTCGATTATTTTTATACATTTCATAGACAATTCAATTTTATTGAAAATCAACTGTGCTATAGCCCACAAGTTTTTGGGCGACAAAAATCCAAAATGGTCCGATTACGATGGTTGATACCTCTATCAATAGGTTTCGGGACCTGTTTTTGCTGTGACAATTTTCATTTTGATTGCACGATTATTTCTAAACATTTCTTAGAAAATTCAATTTTATTGAAAATCAACTGTGCTATAGCCCACAAGTTTTTGGGCGGCAAAAATCTAAAATGGTCCGATTACGATGGTTGATACCTCTATCAATAGGTTTCGGGACCTGTTATTGCTGTGACAATTTTCATTTTGATTGCTCGATTATTTCTATACATTTCTTAGACAATTCAATTTTATTGAAAATCAACTGTGCTATAGCCCACAAGTTTTTGGGCGGCAAAAATCCAAAATGGTCCGATTACGATGGTTGATACCTCTATCAATAGGTTTCGGGACCTGTTATTGCTGTGACAATTTCCATTTTGATTGCACGATTATTTCTAAACATTTCTTAGAAAATTCAATTTTATTGAAAATCAACTGTGCTATAGCCCACTAGTTTTTGGGCGGCAAAAACCTAAAATGGTCCGATTACGATGGTTGATACCTCTATCAATAGGTTTCGGGGCCTGTTATTGCTGTGACAATTTTTATTTTGATTGCTCGATTATTTCTAAACATTTCTTAGAAAATTCAATTTTATTGAAAATCAACTGTGCTATAGCCCACAAGTTTTTGGGCGGCAAAAATCTAAAATGGTCCGATTACGATGGTTGATACCTCTATCAATAGGTTTCGGGACCTGTTATTGCTGTGACAATTTTCATTTTGATTGCTCGATTATTTCTAAACATTTGTTAGGAAATTCAATTTTATTGAAAATCAACTGTGCTAAAGCCCACAAGTTTTAGGGCGGCAAAAATCTAAAATGGTCCGATTACGATGGTTGATACATCTATCAATAGGTTTCGGGACCTGTTATTGCTGTGACAATTTTCATTTTAATTGCTCGGTTATTTTTATACATTTCATAGAAAATTCAATTTTATTGAAAATCAACTGTGCTATAGCCCACAAGTTTTTGGGCGGCAAAAATCTAAAATGGTCCGATTACGATGGTTGATACCTCTATCAATAGGTTTCGGGACCTGTTATTGCTGTGACAATTTTCTTTTTGATTGCTCGATTATTTCTAAACATTTCTTAGGAAATTCAATTTTATTGAAAATCAACTGTGCTAAAGCCCACAAGTTTTAGGGCGGCAAAAATCTAAAATGGTCCGATTACGATGGTTGATACCTCTATCAATAGGTTTCGGGGCCTGTTATTGCTGTGACAATTTTCATTTTGATTGCTCGATTATTTCTAAACATTTCTTAGGAAATTCAATTTTATTGAAAATCAACTGTGCTAAAGCCCACAAGTTTTTGGGCGGCAAAAATCTAAAATGGTCCGATTACGATGGTTGATACCTCTATCAATAGGTTTCGGGACCTGTTATTGCTGTGACAATTTTCATTTTGATTGCTCGATTATTTCTATACATTTCTTAGACAATTCAATTTTATTGAAAATCAACTGTGCTATAGCCCACAAGTTTTTGGGCGGCAAAAATCTAAAATGGTCCGATTACGATGGTTGATACCTCTATCAATAGTTTTCGGGACCTGTTATTGCTGTGACAATTTTCATTTTGATTGCTCGATTATTTCTATACATTTCATAGACAATTCAATTTTATTGAAAATCAACTGTGCTATAGCCCACAAGTTTTTGGGCGGCAAAAATCCAAAATGGTCCGATTACGATGGTTGATACTTCTATCAATAGGTTTCGGGACCTGTTATTGCTGTGACAATTTTCATTTTGATTGCACGATTATTTCTAAACATTTCTTAGAAAATTCAATTTAATTGAAAATCAACTGTGCTATAGCCCACAAGTTTTTGGGCGGCAAAAATCTAAAATGGTCCGATTACGATGGTTGATACCTCTATCAATAGGTTTCGGGACCTGTTATTGCTGTGACAATTTTCATTTTGATTGCTCGATTATTTCTATACATTTCTTAGACAATTCAATTTTATTGAAAATCAACTGTGCTATAGCCCACAAGTTTTTGGGCGGCAAAAATCCAAAATGGTCCGATTACGATGGTTGATACCTCTATCAATAGGTTTCGGGACCTGTTATTGCTGTGACAATTTCCATTTTGATTGCACGATTATTTCTAAACATTTCTTAGAAAATTCAATTTTATTGAAAATCAACTGTGCTAAAGCCCACAAGTTTTTGGGCGGCAAAAATCTAAAATGGTCCGATTACGATGGTTGATACCTCTATCAATAGGTTTCGGGACCTGTTATTGCTGTGACAATTTTCATTTTGATTGCTCGATTATTTCTATACATTTCTTAGACAATTCAATTTTATTGAAAATCAACTGTGCTATAGACCACAAGTTTTTGGGCGGCAAAAATCTAAAATGGTCCGATTACGATGGTTGATACCTCTATCAATAGGTTTCGGGACCTGTTATTGCTGTGACAATTTTCATTTTGATTGCTCGATTATTTCTATACATTTCTTAGACAATTCAATTTTATTGAAAATCAACTGTGCTATAGCCCACAAGTTTTTGGGCGGCAAAAATTTAAAATGGTCCGATTACGATGGTTGATACCTCTATCAATAGGTTTCGGGACCTGTTATTGCTGTGACAATTTTCATTTTGATTGCTAGATTATTTCTATACATTTCTTAGACAATTCAATTTTATTGAAAATCAACTGTGCTATAGCCCACAAGTTTTTGGGCGGCAAAAATCCAAAATGGTCCGATTACGATGGTTGATACCTCTATCAATAGGTTTCGGGACCTGTTATTGCTGTGACAATTTTCATTTTGATTGCACGATTATTTCTAAACATTTCTTAGACAATTCAATTTTATTGAAAATCAACTGTGCTATAGCCCACAAGTTTTTGGGCGGCAAAAATCTAAAATGGTCCGATTACGATGGTTGATACCTCTATCAATAGTTTTCGGGACCTGTTATTGCTGTGACAATTTTCATTTTGATTGCTCGATTATTTCTATACATTTCTTAGACAATTCAATTTTATTGAAAATCAACTGTGCTATAGCCCACAAGTTTTTGGGCGGCAAAAATCCAAAATGGTCCGATTACGATGGTTGATACTTCTATCAATAGGTTTCGGGACCTGTTATTGCTGTGACAATTTTCATTTTGATTGCACGATTATTTCTAAACATTTCTTAGAAAATTCAATTTAATTGAAAATCAACTGTGCTATAGCCCACAAGTTTTTGGGCGGCAAAAATCCAAAATGGTCCGATTACGATGGTTGATACCTCTATCAATAGGTTTCGGGACCTGTTATTGCTGTGACAATTTTCATTTTGATTGCACGATTATTTCTAAACATTTCTTAGAAAATTCAATTTTATTGAAAATCAACTGTGCTATAGCCCACAAGTTTTTGGGCGGCAAAAATCTAAAATGGTCCGATTACGATGGTTGATACCTCTATCAATAGGTTTCGGGACCTGTTTTTGCTGTGACAATTTTCATTTTGATTGCACGATTATTTCTAAACATTTCTTAGAAAATTCAATTTTATTGAAAATCAACTGTGCTATAGCCCACAAGTTTTTGGGCGGCAAAAATCTAAAATGGTCCGATTACGATGGTTGATACCTCTATCAATAGGTTTCGGGACCTGTTATTGCTGTGACAATTTTCATTTTGATTGCTCGATTATTTCTATACATTTCTTAGACAATTCAATTTTATTGAAAATCAACTGTGCTATAGCCCACAAGTTTTTGGGCGGCAAAAATCCAAAATGGTCCGATTACGATGGTTGATACCTCTATCAATAGGTTTCGGGACCTGTTATTGCTGTGACAATTTCCATTTTGATTGCACGATTATTTCTAAACATTTCTTAGACAATTCAATTTTATTGAAAATCAACTGTGCTATAGCCCACAAGTTTTTGGGCGGCAAAAATCCAAAATGGTCCGATTACGATGGTTGATACCTCTATCAATAGGTTTCGGGACCTGTTATTGCTGTGACAATTTTCATTTTGATTGCACGATTATTTCTAAACATTTCTTAGAAAATTCAATTTTATTGAAAATCAACTGTGCTATAGCCCACAAGTTTTTGGGCGGCAAAAATCTAAAATGGTCCGGTTACGATGGTTGATACCTCTATCAATAGGTTTCGGGACCTGTTATTGCTGTGACAATTTTCATTTTGATTGCTCGATTATTTCTATACATTTCTTAGACAATTCAATTTTATTGAAAATCAACTGTGCTATAGCCCACAAGTTTTTGGGCGGCAAAAATCTAAAATGGTCCGATTACGATGGTTGATACCTCTATCAATAGTTTTCGGGACCTGTTATTGCTGTGACAATTTTCATTTTGATTGCTCGATTATTTCTATACATTTCTTAGACAATTCAATTTTATTGAAAATCAACTGTGCTATAGCCCACAAGTTTTTGGGCGGCAAAAATCCAAAATGGTCCGATTACGATGGTTGATACTTCTATCAATAGGTTTCGGGACCTGTTATTGCTGTGACAATTTTCATTTTGATTGCACGATTATTTCTAAACATTTCTTAGAAAATTCAATTTAATTGAAAATCAACTGTGCTATAGCCCACAAGTTTTTGGGCGGCAAAAATCTAAAATGGTCCGATTACGATGGTTGATACCTCTATCAATAGGTTTCGGGACCTGTTATTGCTGTGACAATTTTCATTTTGATTGCTCGATTATTTCTATACATTTCTTAGACAATTCAATTTTATTGAAAATCAACTGTGCTATAGCCCACAAGTTTTTGGGCGGCAAAAATCCAAAATGGTCCGATTACGATGGTTGATACCTCTATCAATAGGTTTCGGGACCTGTTATTGCTGTGACAATTTCCATTTTGATTGCACGATTATTTCTAAACATTTCTTAGAAAATTCAATTTTATTGAAAATCAACTGTGCTAAAGCCCACAAGTTTTTGGGCGGCAAAAATCTAAAATGGTCCGATTACGATGGTTGATACCTCTATCAATAGGTTTCGGGACCTGTTATTGCTGTGACAATTTTCATTTTGATTGCTCGATTATTTCTATACATTTCTTAGACAATTCAATTTTATTGAAAATCAACTGTGCTATAGACCACAAGTTTTTGGGCGGCAAAAATCTAAAATGGTCCGATTACGATGGTTGATACCTCTATCAATAGGTTTCGGGACCTGTTATTGCTGTGACAATTTTCATTTTGATTGCTCGATTATTTCTATACATTTCTTAGACAATTCAATTTTATTGAAAATCAACTGTGCTATAGCCCACAAGTTTTTGGGCGGCAAAAATTTAAAATGGTCCGATTACGATGGTTGATACCTCTATCAATAGGTTTCGGGACCTGTTATTGCTGTGACAATTTTCATTTTGATTGCTAGATTATTTCTATACATTTCTTAGACAATTCAATTTTATTGAAAATCAACTGTGCTATAGCCCACAAGTTTTTGGGCGGCAAAAATCCAAAATGGTCCGATTACGATGGTTGATACCTCTATCAATAGGTTTCGGGACCTGTTATTGCTGTGACAATTTTCATTTTGATTGCACGATTATTTCTAAACATTTCTTAGACAATTCAATTTTATTGAAAATCAACTGTGCTATAGCCCACAAGTTTTTGGGCGGCAAAAATCTAAAATGGTCCGATTACGATGGTTGATACCTCTATCAATAGTTTTCGGGACCTGTTATTGCTGTGACAATTTTCATTTTGATTGCTCGATTATTTCTATACATTTCTTAGACAATTCAATTTTATTGAAAATCAACTGTGCTATAGCCCACAAGTTTTTGGGCGGCAAAAATCCAAAATGGTCCGATTACGATGGTTGATACTTCTATCAATAGGTTTCGGGACCTGTTATTGCTGTGACAATTTTCATTTTGATTGCACGATTATTTCTAAACATTTCTTAGAAAATTCAATTTAATTGAAAATCAACTGTGCTATAGCCCACAAGTTTTTGGGCGGCAAAAATCCAAAATGGTCCGATTACGATGGTTGATACCTCTATCAATAGGTTTCGGGACCTGTTATTGCTGTGACAATTTTCATTTTGATTGCACGATTATTTCTAAACATTTCTTAGAAAATTCAATTTTATTGAAAATCAACTGTGCTATAGCCCACAAGTTTTTGGGCGGCAAAAATCTAAAATGGTCCGATTACGATGGTTGATACCTCTATCAATAGGTTTCGGGACCTGTTTTTGCTGTGACAATTTTCATTTTGATTGCACGATTATTTCTAAACATTTCTTAGAAAATTCAATTTTATTGAAAATCAACTGTGCTATAGCCCACAAGTTTTTGGGCGGCAAAAATCTAAAATGGTCCGATTACGATGGTTGATACCTCTATCAATAGGTTTCGGGACCTGTTATTGCTGTGACAATTTTCATTTTGATTGCTCGATTATTTCTATACATTTCTTAGACAATTCAATTTTATTGAAAATCAACTGTGCTATAGCCCACAAGTTTTTGGGCGGCAAAAATCCAAAATGGTCCGATTACGATGGTTGATACCTCTATCAATAGGTTTCGGGACCTGTTATTGCTGTGACAATTTCCATTTTGATTGCACGATTATTTCTAAACATTTCTTAGACAATTCAATTTTATTGAAAATCAACTGTGCTATAGCCCACAAGTTTTTGGGCGGCAAAAATCCAAAATGGTCCGATTACGATGGTTGATACCTCTATCAATAGGTTTCGGGACCTGTTATTGCTGTGACAATTTTCATTTTGATTGCACGATTATTTCTAAACATTTCTTAGAAAATTCAATTTTATTGAAAATCAACTGTGCTATAGCCCACAAGTTTTTGGGCGGCAAAAATCTAAAATGGTCCGGTTACGATGGTTGATACCTCTATCAATAGGTTTCGGGACCTGTTTTTGCTGTGACAATTTTCATTTTGATTGCACGATTATTTCTAAACATTTCTTAGAAAATTCAATTTTATTGAAAATCAACTGTGCTATAGCCCACAAGTTTTTGGGCGGCAAAAATCTAAAATGGTCCGATTACGATGGTTGATACCTCTATCAATAGGTTTCGGGACCTGTTATTGCTGTGACAATTTTCATTTTGATTGCTCGATTATTTCTAAACATTTGTTAGGAAATTCAATTTTATTGAAAATCAACTGTGCTAAAGCCCACAAGTTTTAGGGCGGCAAAAATCTAAAATGGTCCGATTACGATGGTTGATACATCTATCAATAGGTTTCGGGACCTGTTATTGCTGTGACAATTTTCATTTTAATTGCTCGATTATTTTTATACATTTCATAGACAATTCAATTTTATTGAAAATCAACTGTGCTATAGCCCACAAGTTTTTGGGCGGCAAAAATCTAAAATGGTCCGATTACGATGGTTGATACCTCTATCAATAGGTTTCGGGACCTGTTATTGCTGTGACAATTTTCATTTTGATTGCTCGATTATTTCTAAACATTTCTTAGGAAATTCAATTTTATTGAAAATCAACTGTGCTAAAGCCCACAAGTTTTAGGGCGGCAAAAATCTAAAATCGTCCGATTACGATGGTTGATACATCTATCAATAGGTTTCGGGACCTGTTATTGCTGTGACAATTTTCATTTTAATTGCTCGGTTATTTTTATACATTTCATAGACAATTCAATTTTATTGAAAATCAACTGTGCTATAGCCCACAAGTTTTTGGGCGGCAAAAATCTAAAATGGTCCGATTACGATGGTTGATACCTCTATCAATAGGTTTCGGGACCTGTTATTGCTGTGACAATTTTCATTTTGATTGCTCGATTATTTCTAAACATTTCTTAGGAAATTCAATTTTATTGAAAATCAACTGTGCTAAAGCCCACAAGTTTTAGGGCGGCAAAAATCTAAAATGGTCCGATTACGATGGTTGATACCTCTATCAATAGGTTTCGGGACCTGTTATTGCTGTGACAATTTTCATTTTGATTGCTCGATTATTTCTAAACATTTCTTAGGAAATTCAATTTTATTGAAAATCAACTGTGCTAAAGCCCACAAGTTTTTGGGCGGCAAAAATCTAAAATGGTCCGATTACGATGGTTGATACCTCTATCAATAGGTTTCGGGACCTGTTATTGCTGTGACAATTTTCATTTTGATTGCTCGATTATTTCTAAACATTTCATAGACAATTCAATTTTATTGAAAATCAACTGTGCTATAGCCCACAAGTTTTTGGGCGACAAAAATCCAAAATGGTCCGATTACGATGGTTGATACCTCTATCAATAGGTTTCGGGACCTGTTTTTGCTGTGACAATTTTCATTTTGATTGCACGATTATTTCTAAACATTTCTTAGGAAATTCAATTTTATTGAAAATCAACTGTGCTATAGCCCACAAGTTTTTGGGCGGCAAAAATCTAAAATGGTCCGATTACGATGGTTGATACCTCTATCAATAGTTTTCGGGACCTGTTATTGCTGTGACAATTTTCATTTTGATTGCTCGATTATTTCTATACATTTCTTAGACAATTCAATTTTATTGAAAATCAACTGTGCTATAGCCCACAAGTTTTTGGGCGGCAAAAATCCAAAATGGTCCGATTACGATGGTTGATACTTCTATCAATAGGTTTCGGGACCTGTTATTGCTGTGACAATTTTCATTTTGATTGCACGATTATTTCTAAACATTTCTTAGAAAATTCAATTTAATTGAAAATCAACTGTGCTATAGCCCACAAGTTTTTGGGCGGCAAAAATCTAAAATGGTCCGATTACGATGGTTGATACCTCTATCAATAGGTTTCGGGACCTGTTATTGCTGTGACAATTTTCATTTTAATTGCTCGATTATTTCTATACATTTCTTAGACAATTCAATTTTATTGAAAATCAACTGTGCTATAGCCCACAAGTTTTTGGGCGGCAAAAATCCAAAATGGTCCGATTACGATGGTTGATACCTCTATCAATAGGTTTCGGGACCTGTTATTGCTGTGACAATTTCCATTTTGATTGCACGATTATTTCTAAACATTTCTTAGAAAATTCAATTTTATTGAAAATCAACTGTGCTATAGCCCACAAGTTTTTGGGCGGCAAAAATCCAAAATGGTCCGATTACGATGGTTGATACCTCTATCAATAGGTTTCGGGACCTGTTATTGCTGTGACAATTTTCATTTTGATTGCACGATTATTTCTATACATTTCTTAGAAAATTCAATTTTATTGAAAATCAACTGTGCTATAGCCCACAAGTTTTTGGGCGGCAAAAATCTAAAATGGTCCGATTACGATGGTTGATACCTCTATCAATAGGTTTCGGGACCTGTTTTTTATTTGTGACAATTTTCATTTTGATTGCACGATTATTTCTAAACATTTCTTAGAAAATTCAATTTTATTGAAAATCAACTGTGCTATAGCCCACAAGTTTTTGGGCGGCAAAAATCTAAAATGGTCCGATTACGATGGTTGATACCTCTATCAATAGGTTTCGGGACCTGTTATTGCTGTGATAATTTTTATTTTGATTGCTCGATTATTTCTTAACATTTCTTAGAAAATTCAATTTTATTGAAAATCAACTGTGCTATAGCCCACTAGTTTTTGGGCGGCAAAAATCTAAAATGGTCCGATTACGATGGTTGATACCTCTATCAATAGGTTTCGGGGCGTGTTATTGCTGTGACAATTTTCATTTTGATTGCTCGATTATTTCTAAACATTTCTTAGAAAATTCAATTTTATTGAAAATCAACTGTGCTATAGCCCACAAGTTTTTGGGCGGCAAAAATCTAAAATGGTCCGATTACGATGGTTGATACCTCTATCAATAGGTTTCGGGACCTGTTATTGCTGTGACAATTTTTATTTTGATTGCTCGATTATTTCTAAACATTTCTTAGGAAATTCAATTTTATTGAAAATCAACTGTGCTAAAGCCCACAAGTTTTTGGGCGGCAAAAATCTAAAATGGTCCGATTACGATGGTTGATACATCTATCAATAGGTTTCGGGACCTGTTATTGCTGTGACAATTTTCATTTTAATTGCTCGATTATTTTTATACATTTCATAGACAATTCAATTTTATTGAAAATCAACTGTGCTATAGCCCACAAGTTTTTGGGCGGCAAAAATCTAAAATGGTCCGATTACGATGGTTGATACCTCTATCAATAGGTTTCGGGACCTGTTATTGCTGTGACAATTTTCATTTTGATTGCTCGATTATTTCTAAACATTTCTTAGGAAATTCAATTTTATTGAAAATCAACTGTGCTAAAGCCCACAAGTTTTAGGGCGGCAAAAATCTAAAATCGTCCGATTACGATGGTTGATACATCTATCAATAGGTTTCGGGACCTGTTATTGCTGTGACAATTTTCATTTTAATTGCTCGGTTACTTTTATACATTTCATAGACAATTCAATTTTATTGAAAATCAACTGTGCTATAGCCCACAAGTTTTTGGGCGGCAAAAATCTAAAATGGTCCGATTACGATGGTTGATACCTCTATCAATAGGTTTCGGGACCTGTTATTGCTGTGACAATTTCCATTTTGATTGCACGATTATTTCTAAACATTTCTTAGAAAATTCAATTTTATTGAAAATCAACTGTGCTATAGCCCACAAGTTTTTGGGCGGCAAAAATCCAAAATGGTCCGATTACGATGGTTGATACCTCTATCAATAGGTTTCGGGACCTGTTATTGCTGTGACAATTTTCATTTTGATTGCACGATTATTTCTAAACATTTCTTAGAAAATTCAATTTTATTGAAAATCAACTGTGCTATAGCCCACAAGTTTTTGGGCGGCAAAAATCTAAAATGGTCCGATTACGATGGTTGATACCTCTATCAATAGGTTTCGGGACCTGTTATTGCTGTGACAATTTTCATTTTGATTGCTCGATTATTTCTATACATTTCTTAGACAATTCAATTTTATTGAAAATCAACTGTGCTATAGCCCACAAGTTTTTGGGCGGCAAAAATCCAAAATGGTCCGATTACGATGGTTGATACCTCTATCAATAGGTTTCGGGACCTGTTATTGCTGTGACAATTTTCATTTTGATTGCACGATTATTTCTAAACATTTCTTAGAAAATTCAATTTAATTGAAAATCAACTGTGCTATAGCCCACAAGTTTTTGGGCGGCAAAAATCTAAAATGGTCCGATTACGATGGTTGATACCTCTATCAATAGGTTTCGGGACCTGTTATTGCTGTGACAATTTTCATTTTGATTGCTCGATTATTTCTATACATTTCTTAGACAATTCAATTTTATTGAAAATCAACTGTGCTATAGCCCACAAGTTTTTGGGCGGCAAAAATCCAAAATGGTCCGATTACGATGGTTGATACCTCTATCAATAGGTTTCGGGACCTGTTATTGCTGTGACAATTTCCATTTTGATTGCACGATTATTTCTAAACATTTCTTAGAAAATTCAATTTTATTGAAAATCAACTGTGCTATAGCCCACAAGTTTTTGGGCGGCAAAAATCTAAAATGGTCCGATTACGATGGTTGATACCTCTATCAATAGGTTTCGGGACCTGTTTTTGCTGTGACAATTTTCATTTTGATTGCACGATTATTTCTAAACATTTCTTAGAAAATTCAATTTTATTGAAAATCAACTGTGCTATAGCCCACAAGTTTTTGGGCGGCAAAAATCTAAAATGGTCCGATTACGATGGTTGATACCTCTATCAATAGGTTTCGGGACCTGTTTTTGCTGTGACAATTTTCATTTTGATTGCACGATTATTTCTAAACATTTCTTAGACAATTCAATTTTATTGAAAATCAACTGTGCTAAAGCCCACAAGTTTTAGGGCGGCAAAAATCTAAAATGGTCCGATTACGATGGTTGATACATCTATCAATAGGTTTCGGGACCTGTTATTGCTGTGACAATTTTCATTTTAATTGCTCGATTATTTTTATACATTTCATAGACAATTCAATTTTATTGAAAATCAACTGTGCTATAGCCCACAAGTTTTTGGGCGGCAAAAATCTAAAATGGTCCGATTACGATGGTTGATACCTCTATCAATAGGTTTCGGGACCTGTTATTGCTGTGACAATTTTCATTTTGATTGCTCGATTATTTCTAAACATTTCTTAGGAAATTCAATTTTATTGAAAATCAACTGTGCTAAAGCCCACAAGTTTTAGGGCGGCAAAAATCTAAAATGGTCCGATTACGATGGTTGATACCTCTATCAATAGGTTTCGGGGCCTGTTATTGCTGTGACAATTTTCATTTTGATTGCTCGATTATTTCTAAACATTTCTTAGGAAATTCAATTTTATTGAAAATCAACTGTGCTAAAGCCCACAAGTTTTAGGGCGGCAAAAATCTAAAATGGTCCGATTACGATGGTTGATACATCTATCAATAGGTTTCGGGACCTGTTATTGCTGTGACAATTTTCATTTTGATTGCTCGATTATTTATATACATTTCATAGACAATTCAATTTTATTGAAAATCAACTGTGCTATAGCCCACAAGTTTTTGGGCGGCAAAAATCTAAAATGGTCCGATTACGATGGTTGATACCTCTATCAATAGGTTTCGGGACCTGTTATTGCTGTGACAATTTTCATTTTGATTGCTCGATTATTTCTAAACATTTCTTAGGAAATTCAATTTTATTGAAAATCAACTGTGCTATAGCCCACAAGTTTTTGGGCAGCAAAAATCTAAAATGGTCCGATTACGATGGTTGATACCTCTATCAATAGGTTTCGGGACCTTTTATTGCTGTGACAATTTTCATTTTGATTGCTCGATTATTTTTATACATTTCATAGACAATTCAATTTTATTGAAAATCAACTGTGCTATAGCCCACAAGTTTTTGGGCGGCAAAAATCCAAAATGGTCCGATTACGATGGTTGATACCTCTATCAATAGGTTTCGGGACCTGTTATTGCTGTGACAATTTTCATTTTGATTGCTCGATTATTTCTAAACATTTCTTAGGAAATTCAATTTTATTGAAAATCAACTGTGCTATAGCCCACAAGTTTTTGGGCAGCAAAAATCTAAAATGGTCCGATTACGATGGTTGATACCTCTATCAATAGGTTTCGGGACCTGTTATTGCTGTGACAATTTTCATTTTGATTGCTCGATTATTTCTATACATTTCTTAGGAAATTCAATTTTATTGAAAATCAACTGTGCTATAGCCCACAAGTTTTTGGCGGCAAAAATCCAAAATGGTCCGATTACGATGGTTGATACCTCTATCAATAGGTTTCGGGACCTGTTATTGCTGTGACAATTTTCATTTTGATTGCACGATTATTTCTAAACATTTCTTAGAAAATTCAATTTTATTGAAAATCAACTGTGCTATAGCCCACAAGTTTTTGGGCGGCAAAAATCCAAAATGGTCCGATTACGATGGTTGATACCTCTATCAATAGGTTTCGGGACCTGTTATTGCTGTGACAATTTTCATTTTGATTGCACGATTATTTCTAAACATTTCTTAGAAAATTCAATTTTATTGAAAATCAACTGTGCTATAGCCCACAAGTTTTTGGGCGGCAAAAATCTAAAATGGTCCGATTACGATGGTTGATACCTCTATCAATAGGTTTCGGGACCTGTTTTTGCTGTGACAATTTTCATTTTGATTGCACGATTATTTCTAAACATTTCTTAGAAAATTCAATTTTATTGAAAATCAACTGTGCTATAGCCCACAAGTTTTTGGGCGGCAAAAATCTAAAATGGTCCGATTACGATGGTTGATACCTCTATCAATAGGTTTCGGGACCTGTTATTGCTGTGACAATTTTCATTTTGATTGCACGATTATTTCTAAACATTTCTTAGAAAATTCAATTTTATTGAAAATCAACTGTGCTATAGCCCACAAGTTTTTGGGCGGCAAAAATCTAAAATGGTCCGATTACGATGGTTGATACCTCTATCAATAGGTTTCGGGACCTGTTTTTGCTGTGACAATTTTCATTTTGATTGCACGATTATTTCTAAACATTTCTTAGAAAATTCAATTTTATTGAAAATCAACTGTGCTATAGCCCACAAGTTTTTGGGCGGCAAAAATCTAAAATGGTCCGATTACGATGGTTGATACCTCTATCAATAGGTTTCGGGACCTGTTATTGCTGTGACAATTTTCATTTTGATTGCTCGATTATTTCTATACATTTCTTAGACAATTCAATTTTATTGAAAATCAACTGTGCTATAGCCCACAAGTTTTTGGGCGGCAAAAATCCAAAATGGTCCGATTACGATGGTTGATACCTCTATCAATAGGTTTCGGGAACTGTTATTGCTGTGACAATTTTCATTTTGATTGCACGATTATTTCTAAACATTTCTTAGAAAATTCAATTTTATTGAAAATCAACTGTGCTATAGCCCACAAGTTTTTGGGCGGCAAAAATCTAAAATGGTCCGATTACGATGGTTGATACCTCTATCAATAGGTTTCGGGACCTGTTATTGCTGTGACAATTTTCATTTTGATTGCTCGATTATTTCTATACATTTCTTAGACAATTCAATTTTATTGAAAATCAACTGTGCTATAGCCCACAAATTTTTGGGCGGCAAAAATCTAAAATGGTCCGATTACGATGGTTGATACCTCTATCAATAGTTTTCGGGACCTGTTATTGCTGTGACAATTTTCATTTTGATTGCTCGATTATTTCTATACATTTCTTAGACAATTCAATTTTATTGAAAATCAACTGTGCTATAGCCCACAAGTTTTTGGGCGGCAAAAATCTAAAATGGTCCGATTACGATGGTTGATACCTCTATCAATAGGTTTCGGGACCTGTTATTGCTGTGACAATTTTCATTTTGATTGCACGATTATTTCTAAACATTTCTTAGAAAATTCAATTTTATTGAAAATCAACTGTGCTATAGCCCACAAGTTTTTGGGCGGCAAAAATCTAAAATGGTCCGATTACGATGGTTGATACCTCTATCAATAGGTTTCGGGACCTGTTTTTGCTGTGACAATTTTCATTTTGATTGCACGATTATTTCTAAACATTTCTTAGAAAATTCAATTTTATTGAAAATCAACTGTGCTATAGCCCACAAGTTTTTGGGCGGCAAAAATCTAAAATGGTCCGATTACGATGGTTGATACTCTATCAATAGGTTTCGGGACCTGTTATTGCTGTGACAATTTTCATTTTGATTGCTCGATTATTTCTATACATTTCTTAGACAATTCAATTTTATTGAAAATCAACTGTGCTATAGCCCACAAGTTTTTGGGCGGCAAAAATCCAAAATGGTCCGATTACGATGGTTGATACCTCTATCAATAGGTTTCGGGACCTGTTATTGCTGTGACAATTTTCATTTTGATTGCACGATTATTTCTAAACATTTCTTAGAAAATTCAATTTTATTGAAAATCAACTGTGCTATAGCCCACAAGTTTTTGGGCGGCAAAAATCTAAAATGGTCCGATTACGATGGTTGATACCTCTATCAATAGGTTTCGGGACCTGTTTTTGCTGTGACAATTTTCATTTTGATTGCACGATTATTTCTAAACATTTCTTAGACAATTCAATTTTATTGAAAATCAACTGTGCTAAAGCCCACAAGTTTTTGGGCGGCAAAAATCTAAAATGGTCCGATTACGATGGTTGATACATCTATCAATAGGTTTCGGGACCTGTTATTGCTGTGACAATTTTCATTTTAATTGCTCGATTATTTTTATACATTTCATAGACAATTCAATTTTATTGAAAATCAACTGTGCTATAGCCCACAAGTTTTTGGGCGGCAAAAATCTAAAATGGTCCGATTACGATGGTTGATACCTCTATCAATAGGTTTCGGGACCTGTTATTGCTGTGACAATTTTCATTTTGATTGCTCGATTATTTCTAAACATTTCTTAGGAAATTCAATTTTATTGAAAATCAACTGTGCTAAAGCCCACAAGTTTTAGGGCGGCAAAAATCTAAAATGTTCCGATTACGATGGTTGATACCTCTATCAATAGGTTTCGGGGCCTGTTATTGCTGTGACAATTTTCATTTTGATTGCTCGATTATTTCTAAACATTTCTTAGGAAATTCAATTTTATTGAAAATCAACTGTGCTAAAGCCCACAAGTTTTAGGGCGGCAAAAATCTAAAATGGTCCGATTACGATGGTTGATACATCTATCAATAGGTTTCGGGACCTGTTATTGCTGTGACAATTTTCATTTTGATTGCTCGATTATTTATATACATTTCATAGACAATTCAATTTTATTGAAAATCAACTGTGCTATAGCCCACAAGTTTTTGGGCGGCAAAAATCTAAAATGGTCCGATTACGATGGTTGATACCTCTATCAATAGGTTTCGGGACCTGTTATTGCTGTGACAATTTTCATTTTGATTGCTCGATTATTTCTAAACATTTCTTAGGAAATTCAATTTTATTGAAAATCAACTGTGCTATAGCCCACAAGTTTTTGGGCAGCAAAAATCTAAAATGGTCCGATTACGATGGTTGATACCTCTATCAATAGGTTTCGGGACCTTTTATTGCTGTGACAATTTTCATTTTGATTGCTCGATTATTTTTATACATTTCATAGACAATTCAATTTTATTGAAAATCAACTGTGCTATAGCCCACAAGTTTTTGGGCGGCAAAAATCCAAAATGGTCCGATTACGATGGTTGATACCTCTATCAATAGGTTTCGGGACCTGTTATTGCTGTGACAATTTTCATTTTGATTGCTCGATTATTTCTAAACATTTCTTAGGAAATTCAATTTTATTGAAAATCAACTGTGCTATAGCCCACAAGTTTTTGGGCAGCAAAAATCTAAAATGGTCCGATTACGATGGTTGATACCTCTATCAATAGGTTTCGGGACCTGTTATTGCTGTGACAATTTTCATTTTGATTGCTCGATTATTTCTATACATTTCTTAGGAAATTCAATTTTATTGAAAATCAACTGTGCTATAGCCCACAAGTTTTTGGCGGCAAAAATCCAAAATGGTCCGATTACGATGATTGATACCTCTATCAATAGGTTTCGGGACCTGTTATTGCTGTGACAATTATTATTTTGATTGCACGATTATTTCTATACATTTCTTAGAAAATTCAATTTTATTGAAAATCAACTGTGCTATAGCCCACAAGTTTTTGGGCGGCAAAAATCCAAAATGGTCCGATTACGATGGTTGATACCTCTATCAATAGGTTTCGGGACCTGTTATTGCTGTGACAATTTTCATTTTGATTGCACGATTATTTCTAAACATTTCTTAGAAAATTCAATTTTATTGAAAATCAACTGTGCTATAGCCCACAAGTTTTTGGGCGGCAAAAATCTAAAATGGTCCGATTACGATGGTTGATACCTCTATCAATAGGTTTCGGGACCTGTTTTTGCTGTGACAATTTTCATTTTGATTGCACGATTATTTCTAAACATTTCTTAGAAAATTCAATTTTATTGAAAATCAACTGTGCTATAGCCCACAAGTTTTTGGGCGGCAAAAATCTAAAATGGTCCGATTACGATGGTTGATACCTCTATCAATAGGTTTCGGGACCTGTTATTGCTGTGACAATTTTTATTTTGATTGCTCGATTATTTCTAAACATTTCTTAGGAAATTCAATTTTATTGAAAATCAACTGTGCTAAAGCCCACAAGTTTTAGGGCGGCAAAAATCTAAAATGGTCCGATTACGATGGTTGATACATCTATCAATAGGTTTCGGGACCTGTTATTGCTGTGACAATTTTCATTTTAATTGCTCGATTATTTTTATACATTTCATAGACAATTCAATTTTATTGAAAATCAACTGTGCTATAGCCCACAAGTTTTTGGGCGGCAAAAATCTAAAATGGTCCGATTACGATGGTTGATACCTCTATTAATAGGTTTCGGGACCTGTTATTGCTGTGACAATTTTCATTTTGATTGCTCGATTATTTCTAAACATTTCTTAGGAAATTCAATTTTATTGAAAATCAACTGTGCTAAAGCCCACAAGTTTTAGGGCGGCAAAAATCTAAAATCGTCCGATTACGATGGTTGATACATCTATCAATAGGTTTCGGGACCTGTTATTGCTGTGACAATTTTCATTTTAATTGCTCGGTTATTTTTATACATTTCATAGACAATTCAATTTTATTGAAAATCAACTGTGCTATAGCCCACAAGTTTTTGGGCGGCAAAAATCTAAAATGGTCCGATTACGATGGTTGATACCTCTATCAATAGGTTTCGGGACCTGTTATTGCTGTGACAATTTTCTTTTTGATTGCTCGATTATTTCTAAACATTTCTTAGGAAATTCAATTTTATTGAAAATCAACTGTGCTAAAGCCCACAAGTTTTAGGGCGGCAAAAATCTAAAATGGTCCGATTACGATGGTTGATACATCTATCAATAGGTTTCGGGACCTGTTATTGCTGTGACAATTTTCATTTTAATTGCTCGATTATTTTTATACATTTCATAGACAATTCAATTTTATTGAAAATCAACTGTGCTATAGCCCACAAGTTTTTGGGCGGCAAAAATCTAAAATGGTCCGATTACGATGGTTGATACCTCTATCAATAGGTTTCGGGGCCTGTTATTGCTGTGACAATTTTCATTTTGATTGCTCGATTATTTCTAAACATTTCTTAGGAAATTCAATTTTATTGAAAATCAACTGTGCTAAAGCCCACAAGTTTTAGGGCGGCAAAAATCTAAAATGGTCCGATTACGATGGTTGATATACATCTATCAATAGGTTTCGGGACCTGTTATTGCTGTGACAATTTTCATTTTAATTGCTCGATTATTTTTATACATTTCATAGACAATTCAATTTTATTGAAAATCAACTGTGCTATAGCCCACAAGTTTTTGGGCGGCAAAAATCTAAAATGGTCCGATTACGATGGTTGATACCTCTATCAATAGGTTTCGGGACCTGTTATTGCTGTGACAATTTTCATTTTGATTGCTCGATTATTTTTATACATTTCATAGACAATTCAATTTTATTGAAAATCAACTGTGCTATATCCCACAAGTTTTTGGGCGGCAAAAATCCAAAATGGTCCGATTACGATGGTTGATACCTCTATCAATAGGTTTCGGGACCTGTTATTGCTGTGACAATTTTCATTTTGATTGCTCGATTATTTCTATACATTTCTTAGACAATTCAATTTTATTGAAAATCAACTGTGCTATAGCCCACAAGTTTTTGGGCGGCAAAAATCTAAAATGGTCCGATTACGATGGTTGATACCTCTATCAATAGGTTTCGGGACCTGTTATTGCTGTGACAATTTTCATTTTGATTGCTCGATTATTTCTATACATTTCTTAGACAATTCAATTTTATTGAAAATCAACTGTGCTATAGCCCACAAGTTTTTGGGCGGCAAAAATCCAAAATGGTCCGATTACGATGGTTGATACCTCTATCAATAGGTTTCGGGACCTGTTATTGCTGTGACAATTTTCATTTTGATTGCACGATTATTTCTAAACATTTCTTAGAAAATTCAATTTTATTGAAAATCAACTGTGCTATAGCCCACAAGTTTTTGGGCGGCAAAAATCTAAAATGGTCCGATTACGATGGTTGATACCTCTATCAATAGGTTTCGGGACCTGTTATTGCTGTGACAATTTTCATTTTGATTGCTCGATTATTTCTAAACATTTCTTAGAAAATTCAATTTTATTGAAAATCAACTGTGGTAAAGCCCACAAGTTTTTGGGCGGCAAAAATCTAAAATGGTCCGATTACGATGGTTGATACCTCTATCAATAGGTTTCGGGACCTGTTATTGCTGTGACAATTTTCATTTTGATTGCTCGATTATTTTTATACATTTCATAGACAATTCAATTTCATTGAAAATCAACTGTGCTATAGCCCACAAGTTTTTGGGCGACAAAAATCCAAAATGGTCCGATTACGATGGTTGATACCTCTATCAATAGGTTTCGGGACCTGTTTTTGCTGTGACAATTTTCATTTTGATTGCACGATTATTTCTAAACATTTCTTAGAAAATTCAATTTTATTGAAAATCAACTGTGCTATAGCCCACAAGTTTTTGGGCGGCAAAAATCTAAAATGGTCCGATTACGATGGTTGATACCTCTATCAATAGTTTTCGGGACCTGTTATTGCTGTGACAATTTTCATTTTGATTGCTCGATTATTTCTAAACATTTCTTAGACAATTCAATTTTATTGAAAATCAACTATGCTATAGCCCACAAGTTTTTGGGCGGCAAAAATCCAAAATGGTCCGATTACGATGGTTGATACTTCTATCAATAGGTTTCGGGACCTGTTATTGCTGTGACAATTTTCATTTTGATTGCACGATTATTTCTAAACATTTCTTAGAAAATTCAATTTAATTGAAAATCAACTGTGCTATAGCCCACAAGTTTTTGGGCGGCAAAAATCTAAAATGGTCCGATTACGATGGTTGATACCTCTATCAATAGGTTTCGGGACCTGTTATTGCTGTGACAATTTTCATTTTGATTGCTCGATTATTTCTATACATTTCTTAGACAATTCAATTTTATTGAAAATCAACTGTGCTATAGCCACAAGTTTTTGGGCGGCAAAAATCCAAAATAGTCCGATTACGATGGTTGATACCTCTATCAATAGGTTTCGGGACCTGTTATTGCTGTGACAATTTCCATTTTGATTGCACGATTATTTCTAAACATTTCTTAGAAAATTCAATTTTATTGAAAATCAACTGTGCTATAGCCCACAAGTTTTTGGGCGGCAAAAATCCAAAATGGTCCGATTACGATGGTTGATACCTCTATCAATAGGTTTCGGGACCTGTTATTGCTGTGACAATTTTCATTTTGATTGCACGATTATTTCTAAACATTTCTTAGAAAATTCAATTTTATTGAAAATCAACTGTGCTATAGCCCACAAGTTTTTGGGCGGCAAAAATCTAAAATGGTCCGATTACGATGGTTGATACCTCTATCAATAGGTTTCGGGACCTGTTTTTGCTGTGACAATTTTCATTTTGATTGCTCGATTATTTCTTAACATTTCTTAGAAAATTCAATTTTATTGAAAATCAACTGTGCTATAGCCCACTAGTTTTTGGGCGGCAAAAACCTAAAATGGTCCGATTACGATGGTTGATACCTCTATCAATAGGTTTCGGGGCCTGTTATTGCTGTGACAATTTTCATTTTGATTGCACGATTATTTCTAAACATTTCTTAGAAAATTCAATTTTATTGAAAATCAACTGTGCTATAGCCCACAAGTTTTAGGGCGGCAAAAATCTAAAATGGTCCGATTACGATGGTTGATACCTCTATCAATAGGTTTCGGGACCTGTTATTGCTGTGACAATTTTCATTTTGATTGCTCGATTATTTCTAAACATTTCTTAGGAAATTCAATTTTATTGAAAATCAACTGTGCTAAAGCCCACAAGTTTTAGGGCGGCAAAAATCTAAAATCGTCCGATTACGATGGTTGATACATCTATCAATAGGTTTCGGGACCTGTTATTGCTGTGACAATTTTCATTTTAATTGCTCGGTTATTTTTATACATTTCATAGACAATTCAATTTTATTGAAAATCAACTGTGCTATAGCCCACAAGTTTTTGGGCGGCAAAAATCTAAAATGGTCCGATTACGATGGTTGATACCTCTATCAATAGGTTTCGGGGCCTGTTATTGCTGTGACAATTTTCATTTTGATTGCTCGATTATTTCTAAACATTTCTTAGGAAATTCAATTTTATTGAAAATCAACTGTGCTAAAGCCCACAAGTTTTAGGGCGGCAAAAATCTAAAATGGTCCGATTACGATGGTTGATACATCTATCAATAGGTTTCGGGACCTGTTATTGCTGTGACAATTTTCATTTTGATTGCTCGATTATTTATATACATTTCATAGACAATTCAATTTTATTGAAAATCAACTGTGCTATAGCCCACAAGTTTTTGGGCGGCAAAAATCTAAAATGGTCCGATTACGATGGTTGATACCTCTATCAATAGGTTTCGGGACCTGTTATTGCTGTGACAATTTTCATTTTGATTGCTCGATTATTTCTAAACATTTCTTAGGAAATTCAATTTTATTGAAAATCAACTGTGCTATAGCCCACAAGTTTTTGGGCAGCAAAAATCTAAAATGGTCCGATTACGATGGTTGATACCTCTATCAATAGGTTTCGGGACCTTTTATTGCTGTGACAATTTTCATTTTGATTGCTCGATTATTTTTATACATTTCATAGACAATTCAATTTTATTGAAAATCAACTGTGCTATAGCCCACAAGTTTTTGGGCGGCAAAAATCCAAAATGGTCCGATTACGATGGTTGATACCTCTATCAATAGGTTTCGGGACCTGTTATTGCTGTGACAATTTTCATTTTGATTGCACGATTATTTCTAAACATTTCTTAGAAAATTCAATTTTATTGAAAATCAACTGTGCTATAGCCCACAAGTTTTTGGGCGGCAAAAATCTAAAATGGTCCGATTACGATGGTTGATACCTCTATCAATAGGTTTCGGGACCTGTTTTTGCTGTGACAATTTTCATTTTGATTGCTCGAATATTTCCATACATTTCTTAGGAAATTAAATTTTATTGAAAATCAACTGTGCTAAAGCCCACAAGTTTTAGGGCGGCAAAAATCTAAAATGGTCCGATTACGATGGTTAATACATCTATCAATAGGTTTCGGGACCTGTTATTGCTGTGACAATTTTCATTTTAATTGCTCGATTATTTTTATACATTTCATAGACAATTCAATTTTATTGAAAATCAACTGTGCTATAGCCCACAAGTTTTTGGGCGGCAAAAATCTAAAATGGTCCGATTACGATGGTTGATACCTCTATCAATAGGTTTCGGGGCCTGTTATTGCTGTGACAATTTTCATTTTGATTGCTCGATTATTTCTAAACATTTCTTAGGAAATTCAATTTTATTGAAAATCAACTGTGCTAAAGCCCACAAGTTTTAGGGCGGCAAAAATCTAAAATGGTCCGATTACGATGGTTGATACATCTATCAATAGGTTTCGGGACCTGTTATTGCTGTGACAATTTTCATTTTGATTGCTCGATTATTTATATACATTTCATAGACAATTCAATTTTATTGAAAATCAACTGTGCTATAGCCCACAAGTTTTTGGGCGGCAAAAATCTAAAATGGTCCGATTACGATGGTTGATACCTCTATCAATAGGTTTCGGGACCTGTTATTGCTGTGACAATTTTCATTTTGATTGCTCGATTATTTCTAAACATTTCTTAGGAAATTCAATTTTATTGAAAATCAACTGTGCTATAGCCCACAAGTTTTTGGGCGGCAAAAATCTAAAATGGTCCGATTACGATGGTTGATACCTCTATCAATAGGTTTCGGGACCTGTTTTTGCTGTGACAATTTTCATTTTGATTGCTCGAATATTTCTATACATTTCTTAGGAAATTCAATTTTATTGAAAATCAACTGTGCTAAAGCCCACAAGTTTTAGGGCGGCAAAAATCTAAAATGGTCCGATTACGATGGTTGATACATCTATCAATAGGTTTCGGGACCTGTTATTGCTGTGACAATTTTCATTTTAATTGCTCGATTATTTTTATACATTTCATAGACAATTCAATTTTATTGAAAATCAACTGTGCTATAGCCCACAAGTTTTTGGGCGGCAAAAATCTAAAATGGTCCGATTACGATGGTTGATACCTCTATCAATAGGTTTCGGGGCCTGTTATTGCTGTGACAATTTTCATTTTGATTGCTCGATTATTTCTAAACATTTCTTAGGAAATTCAATTTTATTGAAAATCAACTGTGCTAAAGCCCACAAGTTTTAGGGCGGCAAAAATCTAAAATGGTCCGATTACGATGGTTGATACATCTATCAATATGTTTCGGGACCTGTTATTGCTGTGACAATTTTCATTTTGATTGCTCGATTATTTATATACATTTCATAGACAATTCAATTTTATTGAAAATCAACTGTGCTATAGCCCACAAGTTTTTGGGCGGCAAAAATCTAAAATGGTCCGATTACGATGGTTGATCCTCTATCAATAGGTTTCGGGACCTGTTTTTGCTGTGACAATTTTCATTTTGATTGCTCGAATATTTCTATACATTTCTTAGGAAATTCAATTTTATTGAAAATCAACTGTGCTATAGCCCACAAGTTTTTGGCGGCAAAAATCCAAAATGGTCCGATTACGATGGTTGATACCTCTATCAATAGGTTTCGGGACCTGTTATTGCTGTGACAATTTTCATTTTGATTGCACGATTATTTCTAAACATTTCTTAGAAAATTCAATTTTATTGAAAATCAACTGTGCTATAGCCCACAAGTTTTTGGGCGGCAAAAATCCAAAATGGTCCGATTACGATGGTTGATACCTCTATCAATAGGTTTCGGGACCTGTTATTGCTGTGACAATTTTCATTTTGATTGCACGATTATTTCTAAACATTTCTTAGAAAATTCAATTTTATTGAAAATCAACTGTGCTATAGCCCACAAGTTTTTGGGCGGCAAAAATCTAAAATGGTCCGATTACGATGGTTGATACCTCTATCAATAGGTTTCGGGACCTGTTTTTGCTGTGACAATTTTCATTTTGATTGCACGATTATTTCTAAACATTTCTTAGAAAATTCAATTTTATTGAAAATCAACTGTGCTATAGCCCACAAGTTTTTGGGCGGCAAAAATCTAAAATGGTCCGATTACGATGGTTGATACCTCTATCAATAGGTTTCGGGACCTGTTTTTGCTGTGACAATTTTCATTTTGATTGCACGATTATTTCTAAACATTTCTTAGACAATTCAATTTTATTGAAAATCAACTGTGCTAAAGCCCACAAGTTTTAGGGCGGCAAAAATCTAAAATGGTCCGATTACGATGGTTGATACATCTATCAATAGGTTTCGGGACCTGTTATTGCTGTGACAATTTTCATTTTAATTGCTCGATTATTTTTATACATTTCATAGACAATTCAATTTTATTGAAAATCAACTGTGCTAAAGCCCACAAGTTTTAGGGCGGCAAAAATCTAAAATGGTCCGATTACGATGGTTGATACATCTATCAATAGGTTTCGGGACCTGTTATTGCTGTGACAATTTTCATTTTGATTGCTCGATTATTTATATACATTTCATAGACAATTCAATTTTATTGAAAATCAACTGTGCTATAGCCCACAAGTTTTTGGGCGGCAAAAATCTAAAATGGTCCGATTACGATGGTTGATACCTCTATCAATAGGTTTCGGGACCTGTTATTGCTGTGACAATTTTCATTTTGATTGCTCGATTATTTCTAAACATTTCTTAGGAAATTCAATTTTATTGAAAATCAACTGTGCTATAGCCCACAAGTTTTTGGGCAGCAAAAATCTAAAATGGTCCGATTACGATGGTTGATACCTCTATCAATAGGTTTCGGGACCTTTTATTGCTGTGACAATTTTCATTTTGATTGCTCGATTATTTTTATACATTTCATAGACAATTCAATTTTATTGAAAATCAACTGTGCTATAGCCCACAAGTTTTTGGGCGGCAAAAATCCAAAATGGTCCGATTACGATGGTTGATACCTCTATCAATAGGTTTCGGGACCTGTTATTGCTGTGACAATTTTCATTTTGATTGCTCGATTATTTCTAAACATTTCTTAGGAAATTCAATTTTATTGAAAATCAACTGTGCTATAGCCCACAAGTTTTTGGGCAGCAAAAATCTAAAATGGTCCGATTACGATGGTTGATACCTCTATCAATAGGTTTCGGGACCTGTTATTGCTGTGACAATTTTCATTTTGATTGCTCGATTATTTCTATACATTTCTTAGGAAATTCAATTTTATTGAAAATCAACTGTGCTATAGCCCACAAGTTTTTGGCAGCAAAAATCCAAAATGGTCCGATTACGATGGTTGATACCTCTATCAATAGGTTTCGGGACCTGTTATTGCTGTGACAATTTTCATTTTGATTGCACGATTATTTCTAAACATTTCTTAGAAAATTCAATTTTATTGAAAATCAACTGTGCTATAGCCCACAAGTTTTTGGGCGGCAAAAATCTAAAATGGTCCGATTACGATGGTTGATACCTCTATCAATAGGTTTCGGGACCTGTTTTTGCTGTGACAATTTTCATTTTGATTGCACGATTATTTCTAAACATTTCTTAGAAAATTCAATTTTATTGAAAATCAACTGTGCTATAGCCCACAAGTTTTTGGGCGGCAAAAATCTAAAATGGTCCGATTACGATGGTTGATACCTCTATCAATAGGTTTCGGGACCTGTTATTGCTGTGACAATTTTCATTTTGATTGCTCGATTATTTCTATACATTTCTTAGACAATTCAATTTTATTGAAAATCAACTGTGCTATAGCCCACAAGTTTTTGGGCGGCAAAAATCCAAAATGGTCCGATTACGATGGTTGATACCTCTATCAATAGGTTTCGGGACCTGTTATTGCTGTGACAATTTTCATTTTGATTGCACGATTATTTCTAAACATTTCTTAGAAAATTCAATTTTATTGAAAATCAACTGTGCTATAGCCCACAAGTTTTTGGGCGGCAAAAATCTAAAATGGTCCGATTACGATGGTTGATACCTCTATCAATAGGTTTCGGGACCTGTTATTGCTGTGACAATTTTCATTTTGATTGCTCGATTATTTCTATACATTTCTTAGAAAATTCAATTTTATTGAAAATCAACTGTGCTATAGCCCACAAGTTTTTGGGCGGCAAAAATCTAAAATGGTCCGATTACGATGGTTGATACCTCTATCAATAGGTTTCGGGACCTGTTATTGCTGTGACAATTTTCATTTTGATTGCTCGATTATTTCTATACATTTCTTAGACAATTCAATTTTATTGAAAATCAACTGTGCTATAGCCCACAAGTTTTTGGGCGGCAAAAATTTAAAATGGTCCGATTACGATGGTTGATACCTCTATCAATAGGTTTCGGGACCTGTTATTGCTGTGACAATTTTCATTTTGATTGCTCGATTATTTCTATACATTTCTTAGACAATTCAATTTTATTGAAAATCAACTGTGCTATAGCCCACAAGTTTTTGGGCGGCAAAAATCTAAAATGGTTCGATTACGATGGTTGATACCTCTATCAATAGGTTTCGGGACCTGTTATTGCTGTGACAATTTTCATTTTGATTGCTCGATTATTTCTATACATTTCTTAGACAATTCAATTTTATTGAAAATCAACTGTGCTATAGCCCACAAGTTTTTGGGCGGCAAAAATTTAAAATGGTCCGATTACGATGGTTGATACCTCTATCAATAGGTTTCGGGACCTGTTATTGCTGTGACAATTTTCATTTTGATTGCTCGATTATTTCTATACATTTCTTAGACAATTCAATTTTATTGAAAATCAACTGTGCTATAGCCCACAAGTTTTTGGGCGGTAAATATCTAAAATGGTCCGATTACGATGGTTGATACCTCTATCAATAGGTTTCGGGACCTGTTATTGCTGTGACAATTTTCATTTTGATTGCTCGATTATGTCTATACATTTCTTATACAATTCAATTTTATTGAAAATCAACTGTGCTATAGCCCACAAGTTTTTGGGCGGCAAAAATCTAAAATGGTCCGATTACGATGGTTGATACCTCTATCAATAGGTTTCGGGACCTGTTATTGCTGTGAAAATTTTCATTTTGATTGCACGATTATTTCTAAACATTTCTTAGAAAATTCAATTTTATTGAAAATCAACTGTGGTATAGCCCACAAGTTTTTGGGCGGCAAAAATCTAAAATGGTCCGATTACGATGGTTGATACCTCTATCAATAGGTTTCGGGACCTGTTATTGCTGTGACAATTTTCTTCTTATTGCTGTGCTAAAGCCCACAAGTTTTAGGGCGGCAAAAATCTAAAATGGTCCGATTACGATGGTTGATACATCTATCAATAGGTTTCGGGACCTGTTATTGCTGTGACAATTTTCATTTTAATTGCTCGATTATTTTTATACATTTCATAGACAATTCAATTTTATTGAAAATCAACTGTGCTATAGCCCACAAGTTTTTGGGCGGCAAAAATCTAAAATGGTCCGATTACGATGGTTGATACCTCTATCAATAGGTTTCGGGACCTGTTATTGCTGTGACAATTTTCATTTTGATTGCTCGATTATTTCTAAACATTTCTTAGGAAATTCAATTTTATTGAAAATCAACTGTGCTAAAGCCCACAAGTTTTAGGGCGGCAAAAATCTAAAATGGTCCGATTACGATGGTTGATACCTCTATCAATAGGTTTCGGGACCTGTTTTTGCTGTGACAATTTTCATTTTGATTGCACGATTATTTCTAAACATTTCTTAGAAAATTCAATTTTATTGAAAATCAACTGTGCTATAGCCCACAAGTTTTTGGGCGGCAAAAATCTAAAATGGTCCGATTACGATGGTTGATACATCTATCAATAGGTTTCGGGACCTGTTATTGCTGTGACAATTTTCATTTTGATTGCTCGATTATTTATATACATTTCATAGACAATTCAATTTTATTGAAAATCAACTGTGCTATAGCCCACAAGTTTTTGGGCGGCAAAAATCTAAAATGGTCCGATTACGATGGTTGATACCTCTATCAATAGGTTTCGGGACCTGTTATTGCTGTGAAAATTTTCATTTTGATTGCACGATTATTTCTAAACATTTCTTAGAAAATTCAATTTTATTGAAAATCAACTGTGGTATAGCCCACAAGTTTTTGGGCGGCAAAAATCTAAAATGGTCCGATTACGATGGTTGATACCTCTATCAATAGGTTTCGGGACCTGTTATTGCTGTGACAATTTTCATTTTGATTGCTCGATTATTTCTAAACATTTCTTAGGAAATTCAATTTTATTGAAAATCAACTGTGCTAAAGCCCACAAGTTTTAGGGCGGCAAAAATCTAAAATGGTCCGATTACGATGGTTGATACATCTATCAATAGGTTTCGGGACCTGTTATTGCTGTGACAATTTTCATTTTAATTGCTCGATTATTTTTATACATTTCATAGACAATTCAATTTTATTGAAAATCAACTGTGCTATAGCCCACAAGTTTTTGGGCGGCAAAAATCTAAAATGGTCCGATTACGATGGTTGATACCTCTATCAATAGGTTTCGGGACCTGTTATTGCTGTGACAATTTTCATTTTGATTGCTCGATTATTTCTAAACATTTCTTAGGAAATTCAATTTTATTGAAAATCAACTGTGCTAAAGCCCACAAGTTTTAGGGCGGCAAAAATCTAAAATGGTCCGATTACGATGGTTGATACCTCTATCAATAGGTTTCGGGACCTGTTTTTGCTGTGACAATTTTCATTTTGATTGCACGATTATTTCTAAACATTTCTTAGAAAATTCAATTTTATTGAAAATCAACTGTGCTATAGCCCACAAGTTTTTGGGCGGCAAAAATCTAAAA
Source organism: Tipula vernalis (assembly GCA_958295665.1). Classification (NCBI taxonomy): domain Eukaryota; kingdom Metazoa; phylum Arthropoda; class Insecta; order Diptera; family Tipulidae; genus Tipula; species Tipula vernalis. The sequence continues at coordinate 377,682,998 of OY282559.1, forward strand.
TGGTCCGATTACGATGGTTGATACATCTATCAATAGGTTTCGGGACCTGTTATTGCTGTGACAATTTTCATTTTGATTGCTCGATTATTTATATACATTTCATAGACAATTCAATTTTATTGAAAATCAACTGTGCTATAGCCCACAAGTTTTTGGGCGGCAAAAATCTAAAATGGTCCGATTACGATGGTTGATACCTCTATCAATAGGTTTCGGGACCTGTTATTGCTGTGACAATTTTCATTTTGATTGCACGATTATTTCTAAACATTTCTTAGAAAATTCAATTTTATTGAAAATCAACTGTGCTATAGCCCACAAGTTTTTGGGCGGCAAAAATCTAAAATGGTCCGATTACGATGGTTGATACCTCTATCAATAGGTTTCGGGACCTGTTTTTGCTGTGACAATTTTCATTTTGATTGCACGATTATTTCTAAACATTTCTTAGAAAATTCAATTTTATTGAAAATCAACTGTGCTATAGCCCACAAGTTTTTGGGCGGCAAAAATCTAAAATGGTCCGATTACGATGGTTGATACATCTATCAATAGGTTTCGGGACCTGTTATTGCTGTGACAATTTTCATTTTGATTGCTCGATTATTTATATACATTTCATAGACAATTCAATTTTATTGAAAATCAACTGTGCTATAGCCCACAAGTTTTTGGGCGGCAAAAATCTAAAATGGTCCGATTACGATGGTTGATACCTCTATCAATAGGTTTCGGGACCTGTTATTGCTGTGACAATTTTCATTTTGATTGCTCGATTATTTCTAAACATTTCTTAGGAAATTCAATTTTATTGAAAATCAACTGTGCTATAGCCCACAAGTTTTTGGGCGGCAAAAATCTAAAATGGTCCGATTACGATGGTTGATACCTCTATCAATAGGTTTCGGGACCTTTTATTGCTGTGACAATTTTCATTTTGATTGCTCGATTATTTTTATACATTTCATAGACAATTCAATTTTATTGAAAATCAACTGTGCTATAGCCCACAAGTTTTTGGGCGGCAAAAATCCAAAATGGTCCGATTACGATGGTTGATACCTCTATCAATAGGTTTCGGGACCTGTTTTTGCTGTGACAATTTTCATTTTGATTGCACGATTATTTCTAAACATTTCTTAGAAAATTCAATTTTATTGAAAATCAACTGTGCTATAGCCCACAAGTTTTTGGGCGGCAAAAATCTAAAATGGTCCGATTACGATGGTTGATACCTCTATCAATAGGTTTCGGGATCTGTTATTGCTGTGACAATTTTCATTTTGATTGCACGATTATTTCTATACATTTCTTAGGAAATTCAATTTTATTGAAAATCAACTGTGCTATAGCCCACAAGTTTTTGGGCGGCAAAAATCTAAAATGGTCCGATTACGATGGTTGATACCTCTATCAATAGGTTTCGGGACCTGTTATTGCTGTGACAATTTTCATTTTGATTGCTCGATTATTTCTATACATTTCTTAGACAATTCAATTTTATTGAAAATCAACTGTGCTATAGCCCACAAGTTTTTGGGCGGCAAAAATCCAAAATGGTCCGATTACGATGGTTGATACCTCTATCAATAGGTTTCGGGACCTGTTATTGCTGTGACAATTTTCATTTTGATTGCTCGATTATTTCTATACATTTCTTAGAAAATTCAATTTTATTGAAAATCAACTGTGCTATAGCCCACAAGTTTTTGGGCGGCAAAAATCTAAAATGGTCCGATTACGATGGTTGATACCTCTATCAATAGGTTTCGGGACCTGTTATTGCTGTGACAATTTTCATTTTGATTGCTCGATTATTTCTATACATTTCTTAGACAATTCAATTTTATTGAAAATCAACTGTGCTATAGCCCACAAGTTTTTGGGCGGCAAAAATTTAAAATGGTCCGATTACGATGGTTGATACCTCTATCAATAGGTTTCGGGACCTGTTATTGCTGTGACAATTTTCATTTTGATTGCTCGATTATTTCTATACATTTCTTAGACAATTCAATTTTATTGAAAATCAACTGTGCTATAGCCCACAAGTTTTTGGGCGGCAAAAATCTAAAATGGTTCGATTACGATGGTTGATACCTCTATCAATAGGTTTCGGGACCTGTTATTGCTGTGACAATTTTCATTTTGATTGCTCGATTATTTCTATACATTTCTTAGACAATTCAATTTTATTGAAAATCAACTGTGCTATAGCCCACAAGTTTTTGGGCGGCAAAAATCTAAAATGGTCCGATTACGATGGTTGATACCTCTATCAATAGGTTTCGGGACCTGTTATTGCTGTGACAATTTTCATTTTGATTGCTCGATTATTTCTATACATTTCTTAGACAATTCAATTTTATTGAAAATCAACTGTGCTATAGCCCACAAGTTTTTGGGCGGCAAAAATTTAAAATGGTCCGATTACGATGGTTGATACCTCTATCAATAGGTTTCGGGACCTGTTATTGCTGTGACAATTTTCATTTTGATTGCTCGATTATTTCTATACATTTCTTAGACAATTCAATTTTATTGAAAATCAACTGTGCTATAGCCCACAAGTTTTTGGGCGGTAAATATCTAAAATGGTCCGATTACGATGGTTGATACCTCTATCAATAGGTTTCGGGACCTGTTATTGCTGTGACAATTTTCATTTTGATTGCTCGATTATGTCTATACATTTCTTATACAATTCAATTTTATTGAAAATCAACTGTGCTATAGCCCACAAGTTTTTGGGCGGCAAAAATCTAAAATGGTCCGATTACGATGGTTGATACCTCTATCAATAGGTTTCGGGACCTGTTATTGCTGTGAAAATTTTCATTTTGATTGCACGATTATTTCTAAACATTTCTTAGAAAATTCAATTTTATTGAAAATCAACTGTGGTATAGCCCACAAGTTTTTGGGCGGCAAAAATCTAAAATGGTCCGATTACGATGGTTGATACCTCTATCAATAGGTTTCGGGACCTGTTATTGCTGTGACAATTTTCATTTTGATTGCTCGATTATGTCTATACATTTCTTATACAATTCAATTTTATTGAAAATCAACTGTGCTATAGCCCACAAGTTTTTGGGCGGCAAAAATCTAAAATGGTCCGATTACGATGGTTGATACCTCTATCAATAGGTTTCGGGGCCTGTTATTGCTGTGACAATTTTCATTTTGATTGCTCGATTATTTCTAAACATTTCTTAGGAAATTCAATTTTATTGAAAATCAACTGTGCTAAAGCCCACAAGTTTTAGGGCGGCAAAAATCTAAAATGGTCCGATTACGATGGTTGATACATCTATCAATAGGTTTCGGGACCTGTTATTGCTGTGACAATTTTCATTTTGATTGCTCGATTATTTATATACATTTCATAGACAATTCAATTTTATTGAAAATCAACTGTGCTATAGCCCACAAGTTTTTGGGCGGCAAAAATCTAAAATGGTCCGATTACGATGGTTGATACCTCTATCAATAGGTTTCGGGACCTGTTATTGCTGTGACAATTTTCATTTTGATTGCTCGATTATTTCTAAACATTTCTTAGGAAATTCAATTTTATTGAAAATCAACTGTGCTATAGCCCACAAGTTTTTGGGCAGCAAAAATCTAAAATGGTCCGATTACGATGGTTGATACCTCTATCAATAGGTTTCGGGACCTTTTATTGCTGTGACAATTTTCATTTTGATTGCTCGATTATTTTTATACATTTCATAGACAATTCAATTTTATTGAAAATCAACTGTGCTATAGCCCACAAGTTTTTGGGCGGCAAAAATCCAAAATGGTCCGATTACGATGGTTGATACCTCTATCAATAGGTTTCGGGACCTGTTTTTGCTGTGACAATTTTCATTTTGATTGCACGATTATTTCTAAACATTTCTTAGAAAATTCAATTTTATTGAAAATCAACTGTGCTATAGCCCACAAGTTTTTGGGCGGCAAAAATCTAAAATGGTCCGATTACGATGGTTGATACCTCTATCAATAGGTTTCGGGATCTGTTATTGCTGTGACAATTTTCATTTTGATTGCTCGATTATTTCTATACATTTCTTAGGAAATTCAATTTTATTGAAAATCAACTGTGCTATAGCCCACAAGTTTTTGGCAGCAAAAATCCAAAATGGTCCGATTACGATGGTTGATACCTCTATCAATAGGTTTCGGGACCTGTTATTGCTGTGACAATTTTCATTTTGATTGCACGATTATTTCTAAACATTTCTTAGAAAATTCAATTTTATTGAAAATCAACTGTGCTATATTAGCCCACAAGTTTTTGGGCGGCAAAAATCCAAAATGGTCCGATTACGATGGTTGATACCTCTATCAATAGGTTTCGGGACCTGTTATTGCTGTGACAATTTTCATTTTGATTGCACGATTATTTCTAAACATTTCTTAGAAAATTCAATTTTATTGAAAATCAACTGTTCTATAGCCCACAAGTTTTTGGGCGGCAAAAATCTAAAATGGTCCGATTACGATGGTTGATACCTCTATCAATAGGTTTCGGGACCTGTTATTGCTGTGACAATTTTCATTTTGATTGCACGATTATTTCTATACATTTCTTAGACAATTCAATTTTATTGAAAATCAACTGTGCTATAGCCCACAAGTTTTTGGGCGGCAAAAATTTAAAATGGTCCGATTACGATGGTTGATACCTCTATCAATAGGTTTCGGGACCTGTTATTGCTGTGACAATTTTCATTTTGATTGCTCGATTATGTCTATACATTTCTTATACAATTCAATTTTATTGAAAATCAACTGTGCTATAGCCCACAAGTTTTTGGGCGGCAAAAATCTAAAATGGTCCGATTACGATGGTTGATACCTCTATCAATAGGTTTCGGGACCTGTTATTGCTGTGAAAATTTTCATTTTGATTGCACGATTATTTCTAAACATTTCTTAGAAAATTCAATTTTACTGAAAATCAACTGTGCTATAGCCCACAAGTTTTTGGGCGGCAAAAATCTAAAATGGTCCGATTACGATGGTTGATACCTCTATCAATAGGTTTCGGGACCTGTTATTGCTGTGACAATTTTCATTTTGATTGCTCGATTATTTCTAAACATTTCTTAGGAAATTCAATTTTATTGAAAATCAACTGTGCTAAAGCCCACAAGTTTTAGGGCGGCAAAAATCTAAAATGGTCCGATTACGATGGTTGATACATCTATCAATAGGTTTCGGGACCTGTTATTGCTGTGACAATTTTCATTTTAATTGCTCGATTATTTTTATACATTTCATAGACAATTCAATTTTATTGAAAATCAACTGTGCTATAGCCCACAAGTTTTTGGGCGGCAAAAATCTAAAATGGTCCGATTACGATGGTTGATACCTCTATCAATAGGTTTCGGGACCTGTTATTGCTGTGAAAATTTTCATTTTGATTGCACGATTATTTCTAAACATTTCTTAGAAAATTCAATTTTATTGAAAATCAACTGTGCTATATTAGCCCACAAGTTTTTGGGCGGCAAAAATCCAAAATGGTCCGATTACGATGGTTGATACCTCTATCAATAGGTTTCGGGACCTGTTATTGCTGTGACAATTTTCATTTTGATTGCACGATTATTTCTAAACATTTCTTAGAAAATTCAATTTTATTGAAAATCAACTGTTCTATAGCCCACAAGTTTTTGGGCGGCAAAAATCTAAAATGGTCCGATTACGATGGTTGATACCTCTATCAATAGGTTTCGGGACCTGTTATTGCTGTGACAATTTTCATTTTGATTGCACGATTATTTCTATACATTTCTTAGACAATTCAATTTTATTGAAAATCAACTGTGCTATAGCCCACAAGTTTTTGGGCGGCAAAAATTTAAAATGGTCCGATTACGATGGTTGATACCTCTATCAATAGGTTTCGGGACCTGTTATTGCTGTGACAATTTTCATTTTGATTGCTCGATTATGTCTATACATTTCTTATACAATTCAATTTTATTGAAAATCAACTGTGCTATAGCCCACAAGTTTTTGGGCGGCAAAAATCTAAAATGGTCCGATTACGATGGTTGATACCTCTATCAATAGGTTTCGGGACCTGTTATTGCTGTGAAAATTTTCATTTTGATTGCACGATTATTTCTAAACATTTCTTAGAAAATTCAATTTTACTGAAAATCAACTGTGCTATAGCCCACAAGTTTTTGGGCGGCAAAAATCTAAAATGGTCCGATTACGATGGTTGATACCTCTATCAATAGGTTTCGGGACCTGTTATTGCTGTGACAATTTTCATTTTGATTGCTCGATTATTTCTAAACATTTCTTAGGAAATTCAATTTTATTGAAAATCAACTGTGCTAAAGCCCACAAGTTTTAGGGCGGCAAAAATCTAAAATGGTCCGATTACGATGGTTGATACATCTATCAATAGGTTTCGGGACCTGTTATTGCTGTGACAATTTTCATTTTGATTGCTCGATTATTTATATACATTTCATAGACAATTCAATTTTATTGAAAATCAACTGTGCTATAGCCCACAAGTTTTTGGGCGGCAAAAATCTAAAATGGTCCGATTACGATGGTTGATACCTCTATCAATAGGTTTCGGGACCTGTTATTGCTGTGACAATTTTCATTTTGATTGCTCGATTATTTCTAAACATTTCTTAGGAAATTCAATTTTATTGAAAATCAACTGTGCTATAGCCCACAAGTTTTTGGGCAGCAAAAATCTAAAATGGTCCGATTACGATGGTTGATACCTCTATCAATAGGTTTCGGGACCTTTTATTGCTGTGACAATTTTCATTTTGATTGCTCGATTATTTTTATACATTTCATAGACAATTCAATTTTATTGAAAATCAACTGTGCTATAGCCCACAAGTTTTTGGGCGGCAAAAATCCAAAATGGTCCGATTACGATGGTTGATACCTCTATCAATAGGTTTCGGGACCTGTTTTTGCTGTGACAATTTTCATTTTGATTGCACGATTATTTCTAAACATTTCTTAGAAAATTCAATTTTATTGAAAATCAACTGTGCTATAGCCCACAAGTTTTTGGGCGGCAAAAATCTAAAATGGTCCGATTACGATGGTTGATACCTCTATCAATAGGTTTCGGGACCTGTTATTGCTGTGACAATTTTCATTTTGATTGCACGATTATTTCTAAACATTTCTTAGAAAATTCAATTTTATTGAAAATCAACTGTGCTATAGCCCACAAGTTTTTGGGCGGCAAAAATCTAAAATGGTCCGATTACGATGGTTGATACCTCTATCAATAGGTTTCGGGACCTGTTATTGCTGTGAAAATTTTCATTTTGATTGCACGATTATTTCTAAACATTTCTTAGAAAATTCAATTTGATTGAAAATCAACTGTGCTATAGCCCACAAGTTTTTGGGCGGCAAAAATCTAAAATGGTCCGATTACGATGGTTGATACCTCTATCAATAGGTTTCGGGACCTGTTATTGCTGTGACAATTTTCATTTTGATTGCTCGATTATTTCTATACATTTCTTAGACAATTCAATTTTATTGAAAATCAACTGTGCTATAGCCCACAAGTTTTTGGGCGGCAAAAATCCAAAATGGTCCGATTACGATGGTTGATACCTCTATCAATAGGTTTCGGGACCTGTTATTGCTGTGACAATTTTCATTTTGATTGCACGATTATTTCTAAACATTTCTTAGACAATTCAATTTTATTGAAAATCAACTGTGCTATAGCCCACAAGTTTTTGGGCGGCAAAAATCTAAAATGGTCCGATTACGATGGTTGATACCTCTATCAATAGGTTTCGGGACCTGTTATTGCTGTGACAATTTTCATTTTGATTGCTCGATTATTTCTATACATTTCTTAGAAAATTCAATTTTATTGAAAATCAACTTATAGCCCACAAGTTTTTGGGCGGCAAAAATCTAAAATGGTCCTATTACGATGGTTGATACCTCTATCAATAGGTTTCGGGACCTGTTATTGCTGTGACAATTTTCATTTTGATTGCTCGATTATTTCTATACATTTCTTAGACAATTCAATTTTATTGAAAATCAACTGTGCTATAGCCCACAAGTTTTTGGGCGGCAAAAATTTAAAATGGTCCGATTACGATGGTTGATACCTCTATCAATAGGTTTCGGGACCTGTTATTGCTGTGACAATTTTCATTTTGATTGCTCGATTATTTCTATACATTTCTTAGACAATTCAATTTTATTGAAAATCAACTGTGCTATAGCCCACAAGTTTTTGGGCGGCAAAAATCTAAAATGGTTCTATTACGATGGTTGATACCTCTATCAATAGGTTTCGGGACCTGTTATTACTGTGACAATTTTCATTTTGATTGCTCGATTATTTCTATACATTTCTTAGACAATTCAATTTTATTGAAAATCAACTGTGCTATAGCCCACAAGTTTTTGGGCGGCAAAAATTTAAAATGGTCCGATTACGATGGTTGATACCTCTATCAATAGGTTTCGGGACCTGTTATTGCTGTGACAATTTTCATTTTGATTGCTCGATTATTTCTATACATTTCTTAGACAATTCAATTTTATTGAAAATCAACTGTGCTATAGCCCACAAGTTTTTGGGCGGCAAAAATCTAAAATGGTCCGATTACGATGGTTGATACCTCTATCAATAGGTTTCGGGGCTTGTTATTGCTGTGACAATTTTCATTTTGATTGCTCGATTATTTCTATACATTTCTTAGACAATTCAATTTTATTGAAAATCAACTGTGCTATAGCCCACAAGTTTTTGGGCGGCAAAAATTTAAAATGGTCCGATTACGATGGTTGATACCTCTATCAATAGGTTTCGGGACCTGTTATTGCTGTGACAATTTTCATTTTGATTGCTCGATTATTTCTATACATTTCTTAGACAATTCAATTTTATTGAAAATCAACTGTGCTATAGCCCACAAGTTTATGGGCGGTAAATATCTAAAATGGTCCGATTACGATGGTTGATACCTCTATCAATAGGTTTCGGGACCTGTTATTGCTGTGACAATTTTCATTTTGATTGCTCGATTATTTCTATACATTTCTTAGACAATTCAATTTTATTGAAAATCAACTGTGCTATAGCCCACAAGTTTTTGGGCGGCAAAAATCTAAAATGGTCCGATTACGATGGTTGATACCTCTATCAATAGGTTTCGGGACCTGTTTTTGCTGTGACAATTTTCATTTTGATTGCACGATTATTTCTAAACATTTCTTAGAAAATTCAATTTTATTGAAAATCAACTGTGCTATAGCCCACAAGTTTTTGGGCGGCAAAAATCTAAAATGGTCCGATTACGATGGTTGATACCTCTATCAATAGGTTTCGGGACCTGTTATTGCTGTGACAATTTTCATTTTGATTGCTCGATTATTTCTATACATTTCTTAGACAATTCAATTTTATTGAAAATCAACTGTGCTATAGCCCACAAGTTTTTGGGCGGCAAAAATCCAAAATGGTCCGATTACGATGGTTGATACCTCTATCAATAGGTTTCGGGACCTGTTATTGCTGTGACAATTTTCATTTTGATTGCACGATTATTTCTAAACATTTCTTAGACAATTCAATTTTATTGAAAATCAACTGTGCTATAGCCCACAAGTTTTTGGGCGGCAAAAATCTAAAATGGTCCGATTACGATGGTTGATACCTCTATCAATAGGTTTCGGGACCTGTTATTGCTGTGACAATTTTCATTTTGATTGCTCGATTATTTCTATACATTTCTTAGAAAATTCAATTTTATTGAAAATCAACTGTGCTATAGCCCACAAGTTTTTGGGCGGCAAAAATCTAAAATGGTTCTATTACGATGGTTGATACCTCTATCAATAGGTTTCGGGACCTGTTATTGCTGTGACAATTTTCATTTTGATTGCTCGATTATTTCTATACATTTCTTAGACAATTCAATTTTATTGAAAATCAACTGTGCTATAGCCCACAAGTTTTTGGGCGGCAAAAATTTAAAATGGTCCGATTACGATGGTTGATACCTCTATCAATAGGTTTCGGGACCTGTTATTGCTGTGACAATTTTCATTTTGATTGCTCGATTATTTCTATACATTTCTTAGACAATTCAATTTTATTGAAAATCAACTGTGCTATAGCCCACAAGTTTTTGGGCGGCAAAAATCTAAAATGGTCCGATTACGATGGTTGATACCTCTATCAATAGGTTTCGGGGCTTGTTATTGCTGTGACAATTTTCATTTTGATTGCTCGATTATTTCTATACATTTCTTAGACAATTCAATTTTATTGAAAATCAACTGTGCTATAGCCCACAAGTTTTTGGGCGGCAAAAATTTAAAATGGTCCGATTACGATGGTTGATACCTCTATCAATAGGTTTCGGGACCTGTTATTGCTGTGACAATTTTCATTTTGATTGCTCGATTATTTCTATACATTTCTTAGACAATTCAATTTTATTGAAAATCAACTGTGCTATAGCCCACAAATTTTTGGGCGGCAAAAATCTAAAATGGTCCGATTACGATGGTTGATACCTCTATCAATAGTTTTCGGGACCTGTTATTGCTGTGACAATTTTCATTTTGATTGCTCGATTATTTCTATACATTTCTTAGACAATTCAATTTTATTGAAAATCAACTGTGCTATAGCCCACAAGTTTTTGGGCGGCAAAAATCTAAAATGGTCCAATTACGATGGTTGATACCTCTATCAATAGGTTTCGGGACCTGTTATTGCTGTGACAATTTTCATTTTGATTGCTCGATTATTTCTATACATTTCTTAGACAATTCAATTTTATTGAAAATCAACTGTGCTATAGCCCACAAGTTTTTGGGCGGCAAAAATCTAAAATGGTCCGATTACGATGGTTGATACCTCTATCAATAGGTTTCGGGACCTGTTATTGCTGTGACAATTTTCATTTTGATTGCTCGATTATTTCTATACATTTCTTAGACAATTCAATTTTATTGAAAATCAACTGTGCTATAGCCCACAAATTTTTGGGCGGCAAAAATCTAAAATGGTCCGATTACGATGGTTGATACCTCTATCAATAGTTTTCGGGACCTGTTATTGCTGTGACAATTTTCATTTTGATTGCTCGATTATTTCTATACATTTCTTAGACAATTCAATTTTATTGAAAATCAACTGTGCTATAGCCCACAAGTTTTTGGGCGGCAAAAATCTAAAATGGTCCAATTACGATGGTTGATACCTCTATCAATAGGTTTCGGGACCTGTTATTGCTGTGACAATTTTCATTTTGATTGCTCGATTATTTCTATACATTTCTTAGACAATTCAATTTTATTGAAAATCAACTGTGCTATAGCCCACAAATTTTTGGGCGGCAAAAATCTAAAATGGTCCGATTACGATGGTTGATACCTCTATCAATAGTTTTCGGGACCTGTTATTGCTGTGACAATTTTCATTTTGATTGCTCGATTATGTCTATACATTTCTTAGACAATTCAATTTTATTGAAAATCAACTGTGCTATAGCCCACAAATTTTTGGGCGGCAAAAATCTAAAATGGTCCGATTACGATGGTTGATACCTCTATCAATAGTTTTCGGGACCTGTTATTGCTGTGACAATTTTCATTTTGATTGCTCGATTATTTCTATACATTTCTTAGACAATTCAATTTTATTGAAAATCAACTGTGCTATAGCCCACAAGTTTTTGGGCGGCAAAAATCTAAAATGGTCCGATTACGATGGTTGATACCTCTATCAATAGGTTTCGGGACCTGTTATTGCTGTGACAATTTTCATTTTGATTGCTCGATTATTTCTATACATTTCTTAGACAATTCAATTTTATTGAAAATCAACTGTGCTATAGCCCACAAATTTTTGGGCGGCAAAAATCTAAAATGGTCCGATTACGATGGTTGATACCTCTATCAATAGGTTTCGGGACCTGTTTTTGCTGTGACAATTTTCATTTTGATTGCACGATTATTTCTAAACATTTCTTAGAAAATTCAATTTTATTGAAAATCAACTGTGCTATAGCCCACAAGTTTTTGGGCGGCAAAAATCTAAAATGGTCCGATTACGATGGTTGATACCTCTATCAATAGGTTTCGGGACCTGTTATTGCTGTGACAATTTTCATTTTGATTGCTCGATTATTTCTATACATTTCTTAGACAATTCAATTTTATTGAAAATCAACTGTGCTATAGCCCACAAGTTTTTGGGCGGCAAAAATCCAAAATGGTCCGATTACGATGGTTGATACCTCTATCAATAGGTTTCGGGACCTGTTATTGCTGTGACAATTTTCATTTTGATTGCACGATTATTTCTAAACATTTCTTAGAAAATTCAATTTTATTGAAAATCAACTGTGCTATAGCCCACAAGTTTTTGGGCGGCAAAAATCTAAAATGGTCCGATTACGATGGTTGATACCTCTATCAATAGGTTTCGGGACCTGTTATTGCTGTGACAATTTTCATTTTGATTGCTCGATTATTTCTATACATTTCTTAGACAATTCAATTTTATTGAAAATCAACTGTGCTATAGCCCACAAATTTTTGGGCGGCAAAAATCTAAAATGGTCCGATTACGATGGTTGATACCTCTATCAATAGTTTTCGGGACCTGTTATTGCTGTGACAATTTTCATTTTGATTGCTCGATTATTTCTATACATTTCTTAGACAATTCAATTTTATTGAAAATCAACTGTGCTATAGCCCACAAGTTTTTGGGCGGCAAAAATCTAAAATGGTCCGATTACGATGGTTGATACCTCTATCAATAGGTTTCGGGACCTGTTATTGCTGTGACAATTTTCATTTTGATTGCTCGATTATTTCTATACATTTCTTAGACAATTCAATTTTATTGAAAATCAACTGTGCTATAGCCCACAAATTTTTGGGCGGCAAAAATCTAAAATGGTCCGATTACGATGGTTGATACCTCTATCAATAGGTTTCGGGACCTGTTTTTGCTGTGACAATTTTCATTTTGATTGCACGATTATTTCTAAACATTTCTTAGAAAATTCAATTTTATTGAAAATCAACTGTGCTATAGCCCACAAGTTTTTGGGCGGCAAAAATCTAAAATGGTCCGATTACGATGGTTGATACCTCTATCAATAGGTTTCGGGACCTGTTATTGCTGTGACAATTTTCATTTTGATTGCTCGATTATTTCTATACATTTCTTAGACAATTCAATTTTATTGAAAATCAACTGTGCTATAGCCCACAAGTTTTTGGGCGGCAAAAATCCAAAATGGTCCGATTACGATGGTTGATACCTCTATCAATAGGTTTCGGGACCTGTTATTGCTGTGACAATTTTCATTTTGATTGCACGATTATTTCTAAACATTTCTTAGAAAATTCAATTTTATTGAAAATCAACTGTGTTATAGCCCACAAGTTTTTGGGCGGCAAAAATCTAAAATGGTCCGATTACGATGGTTGATACCTCTATCAATAGGTTTCGGGACCTGTTATTGCTGTGACAATTTTCATTTTGATTGCTCGATTATTTCTATACATTTCTTAGAAAATTCAATTTTATTGAAAATCAACTGTGCTATAGCCCACAAGTTTTTGGGCGGCAAAAATCTAAAATGGTCCTATTACGATGGTTGATACCTCTATCAATAGGTTTCGGGACCTGTTATTGCTGTGACAATTTTCATTTTGATTGCTCGATTATTTCTATACATTTCTTAGACAATTCAATTTTATTGAAAATCAACTGTGCTATAGCCCACAAGTTTTTGGGCGGCAAAAATCTAAAATGGTCCGATTACGATGGTTGATACCTCTATCAATAGGTTTCGGGACCTGTTATTGCTGTGACAATTTTCATTTTGATTGCTCGATTATTTCTATACATTTCTTAGACAATTCAATTTTATTGAAAATCAACTGTGCTATAGCCCACAAGTTTTTGGGCGGCAAAAATCTAAAATGGTCCGATTACGATGGTTGATACCTCTATCAATAGGTTTCGGGACCTGTTATTGCTGTGACAATTTTCATTTTGATTGCTAGATTATTTCTATACATTTCTTAGACAATTCAATTTTATTGAAAATCAACTGTGCTATAGCCCACAAGTTTTTGGGCGGCAAAAATTTAAAATGGTCCGATTACGATGGTTGATACCTCTATCAATAGGTTTCGGGACCTGTTATTGCTGTGACAATTTTCATTTTGATTGCTCGATTATTTCTATACATTTCTTAGACAATTCAATTTTATTGAAAATCAACTGTGCTATAGCCCACAAGTTTTTGGGCGGCAAAAATCTAAAATGGTCCGATTACGATGGTTGATACCTCTATCAATAGGTTTCGGGACCTGTTATTGCTGTGACAATTTTCATTTTGATTGCTCGATTATTTCTATACATTTCTTAGACAATTCAATTTTATTGAAAATCAACTGTGCTATAGCCCACAAGTTTTTGGGCGGCAAAAATTTAAAATGGTCCGATTACGATGGTTGATACCTCTATCAATAGGTTTCGGGACCTGTTATTGCTGTGACAATTTTCATTTTGATTGCTCGATTATTTCTATACATTTCTTAGACAATTCAATTTTATTGAAAATCAACTGTGCTATAGCCCACAAGTTTATGGGCGGTAAATATCTAAAATGGTCCGATTACGATGGTTGATACCTCTATCAATAGGTTTCGGGACCTGTTATTGCTGTGACAATTTTCATTTTGATTGCTCGATTATGTCTATACATTTCTTATACAATTCAATTTTATTGAAAATCAACTGTGCTATAGCCCACAAGTTTTTGGGCGGCAAAAATCTAAAATGGTCCGATTACGATGGTTGATACCTCTATCAATAGGTTTCGGGACCTGTTATTGCTGTGACAATTTTCATTTTGATTGCTCGATTATTTCTATACATTTCTTAGACAATTCAATTTTATTGAAAATCAACTGTGCTATAGCCCACAAGTTTTTGGGCGGCAAAAATCTAAAATGGTCCGATTACGATGGTTGATACCTCTATCAATAGGTTTCGGGACCTGTTATTGCTGTGACAATTTTCATTTTGATTGCTCGATTATTTCTATACATTTCTTAGACAATTCAATTTTATTGAAAATCAACTGTGCTATAGCCCACAAATTTTTGGGCGGCAAAAATCTAAAATGGTCCGATTACGATGGTTGATACCTCTATCAATAGTTTTCGGGACCTGTTATTGCTGTGACAATTTTCATTTTGATTGCTCGATTATTTATATACATTTCTTAGACAATTCAATTTTATTGAAAATCAACTGTGCTATAGCCCACAAGTTTTTGGGCGGCAAAAATCTAAAATGGTCCGATTACGATGGTTGATACCTCTATCAATAGGTTTCGGGACCTGTTATTGCTGTGACAATTTTCATTTTGATTGCTCGATTATTTCTATACATTTCTTAGACAATTCAATTTTATTGAAAATCAACTGTGCTATAGCCCACAAGTTTTTGGGCGGCAAAAATCTAAAATGGTCCGATTACGATGGTTGATACCTCTATCAATAGGTTTCGGGACCTGTTATTGCTGTGACAATTTTCATTTTGATTGCTCGATTATTTCTATACATTTCTTATACAATTCAATTTTATTGAAAATCAACTGTGCTATAGCCCACAAGTTTTTGGGCGGCAAAAATCTAAAATGGTCCGATTACGATGGTTGATACCTCTATCAATAGGTTTCGGGACCTGTTATTGCTGTGACAATTTTCATTTTGATTGCTCGATTATTTCTATACATTTCTTAGACAATTCAATTTTATTGAAAATCAACTGTGCTATAGCCCACAAGTTTTTGGGCGGCAAAAATCTAAAATGGTCCGATTACGATGGTTGATACCTCTATCAATAGGTTTCGGGACCTGTTATTGCTGTGACAATTTTCATTTTGATTGCTCGATTATTTCTATACATTTCTTAGACAATTCAATTTTATTGAAAATCAACTGTGCTATAGCCCACAAATTTTTGGGCGGCAAAAATCTAAAATGGTCCGATTACGATGGTTGATACCTCTATCAATAGTTTTCGGGACCTGTTATTGCTGTGACAATTTTCATTTTGATTGCTCGATTATTTCTATACATTTCTTAGACAATTCAATTTTATTGAAAATCAACTGTGCTATAGCCCACAAGTTTTTGGGCGGCAAAAATCTAAAATGGTCCAATTACGATGGTTGATACCTCTATCAATAGGTTTCGGGACCTGTTATTGCTGTGACAATTTTCATTTTGATTGCTCGATTATTTCTATACATTTCTTAGACAATTCAATTTTATTGAAAATCAACTGTGCTATAGCCCACAAATTTTTGGGCGGCAAAAATCTAAAATGGTCCGATTACGATGGTTGATATTTCTATCAATAGTTTTCGGGACCTGTTATTGCTGTGACAATTTTCATTTTGATTGCTCGATTATGTCTTTACATTTCTTAGACAATTCAATTTTATTGAAAATCAACTGTGCTATAGCCCACAAATTTTTGGGCGGCAAAAATCTAAAATGGTCCGATTACGATGGTTGATACCTCTATCAATAGTTTTCGGGACCTGTTATTGCTGTGACAATTTTCATTTTGATTGCTCGATTATTTCTATACATTTCTTAGACAATTCAATTTTATTGAAAATCAACTGTGCTATAGCCCACAAGTTTTTGGGCGGCAAAAATCTAAAATGGTCCGATTACGATGGTTGATACCTCTATCAATAGGTTTCGGGACCTGTTTTTGCTGTGACAATTTTCATTTTGATTGCACGATTATTTCTAAACATTTCTTAGAAAATTCAATTTTATTGAAAATCAACTGTGCTATAGCCCACAAGTTTTTGGGCGGCAAAAATCTAAAATGGTCCGATTACGATGGTTGATACCTCTATCAATAGGTTTCGGGACCTGTTATTGCTGTGACAATTTTCATTTTGATTGCTCGATTATTTCTATACATTTCTTAGACAATTCAATTTTATTGAAAATCAACTGTGCTATAGCCCACAAGTTTTTGGGCGGCAAAAATCCAAAATGGTCCGATTACGATGGTTGATACCTCTATCAATAGGTTTCGGGACCTGTTATTGCTGTGACAATTTTCATTTTGATTGCACGATTATTTCTAAACATTTCTTAGAAAATTCAATTTTATTGAAAATCAACTGTGCTATAGCCCACAAGTTTTTGGGCGGCAAAAATCTAAAATGGTCCGATTACGATGGTTGATACCTCTATCAATAGGTTTCGGGACCTGTTATTGCTGTGACAATTTTCATTTTGATTGCTCGATTATGTCTATACATTTCTTAGACAATTCAATTTTATTGAAAATCAACTGTGCTATAGCCCACAAGTTTTTGGGCGGCAAAAATCTAAAATGGTCCGATTACGATGGTTGATACCTCTATCAATAGGTTTCGGGACCTGTTATTGCTGTGACAATTTTCATTTTGATTGCTCGATTATTTCTATACATTTCTTAGACAATTCAATTTTATTGAAAATCAACTGTGCTATAGCCCACAAGTTTTTGGGCGGCAAAAATCTAAAATGGTCCGATTACGATGGTTGATACCTCTATCAATAGGTTTCGGGACCTGTTATTGCTGTGACAATTTTCATTTTGATTGCTCGATTATTTCTATACATTTCTTAGACAATTCAATTTTATTGAAAATCAACTGTGCTATAGCCCACAAGTTTTTGGGCGGCAAAAATCTAAAATGGTCCGATTACGATGGTTGATACCTCTATCAATAGGTTTCGGGACCTGTTATTGCTGTGACAATTTTCATTTTGATTGCTCGATTATTTCTATACATTTCTTAGACAATTCAATTTTATTGAAAATCAACTGTGCTATAGCCCACAAGTTTTTGGGCGGCAAAAATCCAAAATGGTCCGATTACGATGGTTGATACCTCTATCAATAGGTTTCGGGACCTGTTATTGCTGTGACAATTTTCATTTTGATTGCACGATTATTTCTAAACATTTCTTAGAAAATTCAATTTTATTGAAAATCAACTGTGCTATAGCCCACAAGTTTTTGGGCGGCAAAAATCTAAAATGGTCCGATTACGATGGTTGATACCTCTATCAATAGGTTTCGGGACCTGTTATTGCTGTGACAATTTTCATTTTGATTGCTCGATTATTTCTATACATTTCTTAGACAATTCAATTTTATTGAAAATCAACTGTGCTATAGCCCACAAGTTTTTGGGCGGCAAAAATCTAAAATGGTCCGATTACGATGGTTGATACCTCTATCAATAGGTTTCGGGACCTGTTATTGCTGTGACAATTTTCATTTTGATTGCTCGATTATTTCTATACATTTCTTAGACAATTCAATTTTATTGAAAATCAACTGTGCTATAGCCCACAAGTTTTTGGGCGGCAAAAATCTAAAATGGTCCGATTACGATGGTTGATACCTCTATCAATAGGTTTCGGGACCTGTTATTGCTGTGACAATTTTCATTTTGATTGCTCGATTATTTCTATACATTTCTTAGACAATTCAATTTTATTGAAAATCAACTGTGCTATAGCCCACAAGTTTTTGGGCGGCAAAAATCTAAAATGGTCCGATTACGATGGTTGATACCTCTATCAATAGGTTTCGGGACCTGTTATTGCTGTGACAATTTTCATTTTGATTGCTCGATTATTTCTATACATTTCTTAGACAATTCAATTTTATTGAAAATCAACTGTGCTATAGCCCACAAATTTTTGGGCGGCAAAAATCTAAAATGGTCCGATTACGATGGTTGATACCTCTATCAATAGGTTTCGGGACCTGTTTTTGCTGTGACAATTTTCATTTTGATTGCACGATTATTTCTAAACATTTCTTAGAAAATTCAATTTTATTGAAAATCAACTGTGCTATAGCCCACAAGTTTTTGGGCGGCAAAAATCTAAAATGGTCCGATTACGATGGTTGATACCTCTATCAATAGGTTTCGGGACCTGTTATTGCTGTGACAATTTTCATTTTGATTGCTCGATTATTTCTATACATTTCTTAGACAATTCAATTTTATTGAAAATCAACTGTGCTATAGCCCACAAGTTTTTGGGCGGCAAAAATCCAAAATGGTCCGATTACGATGGTTGATACCTCTATCAATAGGTTTCGGGACCTGTTATTGCTGTGACAATTTTCATTTTGATTGCACGATTATTTCTAAACATTTCTTAGAAAATTCAATTTTATTGAAAATCAACTGTGCTATAGCCCACAAGTTTTTGGGCGGCAAAAATCTAAAATGGTCCGATTACGATGGTTGATACCTCTATCAATAGGTTTCGGGACCTGTTATTGCTGTGACAATTTTCATTTTGATTGCTCGATTATTTCTATACATTTCTTAGAAAATTCAATTTTATTGAAAATCAACTGTGCTATAGCCCACAAGTTTTTGGGCGGCAAAAATCTAAAATGGTCCTATTACGATGGTTGATACCTCTATCAATAGGTTTCGGGACCTGTTATTGCTGTGACAATTTTCATTTTGATTGCTCGATTATTTCTATACATTTCTTAGACAATTCAATTTTATTGAAAATCAACTGTGCTATAGCCCACAAGTTTTTGGGCGGCAAAAATTTAAAATGGTCCGATTACGATGGTTGATACCTCTATCAATAGGTTTCGGGACCTGTTATTGCTGTGACAATTTTCATTTTGATTGCTCGATTATTTCTATACATTTCTTAGACAATTCAATTTTATTGAAAATCAACTGTGCTATAGCCCACAAGTTTTTGGGCGGCAAAAATCTAAAATGGTTCGATTACGATGGTTGATACCTCTATCAATAGGTTTCGGGACCTGTTATTGCTGTGACAATTTTCATTTTGATTGCTCGATTATTTCTATACATTTCTTAGACAATTCAATTTTATTGAAAATCAACTGTGCTATAGCCCACAAGTTTTTGGGCGGCAAAAATTTAAAATGGTCCGATTACGATGGTTGATACCTCTATCAATAGGTTTCGGGACCTGTTATTGCTGTGACAATTTTCATTTTGATTGCTCGATTATTTCTATACATTTCTTAGACAATTCAATTTTATTGAAAATCAACTGTGCTATAGCCCACAAGTTTATGGGCGGTAAATATCTAAAATGGTCCGATTACGATGGTTGATACCTCTATCAATAGGTTTCGGGACCTGTTATTGCTGTGACAATTTTCATTTTGATTGCTCGATTATGTCTATACATTTCTTATACAATTCAATTTTATTGAAAATCAACTGTGCTATAGCCCACAAGTTTTTGGGCGGCAAAAATCTAAAATGGTCCGATTACGATGGTTGATACCTCTATCAATAGGTTTCGGGACCTGTTATTGCTGTGACAATTTTCATTTTGATTGCTCGATTATTTCTATACATTTCTTAGACAATTCAATTTTATTGAAAATCAACTGTGCTATAGCCCACAAGTTTTTGGGCGGCAAAAATCTAAAATGGTCCGATTACGATGGTTGATACCTCTATCAATAGGTTTCGGGACCTGTTATTGCTGTGACAATTTTCATTTTGATTGCTCGATTATTTCTATACATTTCTTAGACAATTCAATTTTATTGAAAATCAACTGTGCTATAGCCCACAAATTTTTGGGCGGCAAAAATCTAAAATGGTCCGATTACGATGGTTGATACCTCTATCAATAGTTTTCGGGACCTGTTATTGCTGTGACAATTTTCATTTTGATTGCTCGATTATTTCTATACATTTCTTAGACAATTCAATTTTATTGAAAATCAACTGTGCTATAGCCCACAAGTTTTTGGGCGGCAAAAATCTAAAATGGTCCGATTACGATGGTTGATACCTCTATCAATAGGTTTCGGGACCTGTTATTGCTGTGACAATTTTCATTTTGATTGCTCGATTATTTCTATACATTTCTTAGACAATTCAATTTTATTGAAAATCAACTGTGCTATAGCCCACAAGTTTTTGGGCGGCAAAAATCTAAAATGGTCCGATTACGATGGTTGATACCTCTATCAATAGGTTTCGGGACCTGTTATTGCTGTGACAATTTTCATTTTGATTGCTCGATTATTTCTATACATTTCTTAGACAATTCAATTTTATTGAAAATCAACTGTGCTATAGCCCACAAGTTTTTGGGCGGCAAAAATCTAAAATGGTCCGATTACGATGGTTGATACCTCTATCAATAGGTTTCGGGACCTGTTATTGCTGTGACAATTTTCATTTTGATTGCTCGATTATTTCTATACATTTCTTAGACAATTCAATTTTATTGCAAATCAACTGTGCTATAGCCCACAAGTTTTTGGGCGGCAAAAATCTAAAATGGTCCGATTACGATGGTTGATACCTCTATCAATAGGTTTCGGGACCTGTTATTGCTGTGACAATTTTCATTTTGATTGCTCGATTATTTCTATACATTTCTTAGACAATTCAATTTTATTGAAAATCAACTGTGCTATAGCCCACAAGTTTTTGGGCGGTAAAAATCTAAAATGGTCCGATTACGATGGTTAATACATCTATCAATAGGTTTCGGGACCTGTTATTGCTGTGACAATTTTCATTTTGATTGCTCGATTATGTCTATACATTTCTTAGACAATTCAATTTTATTGAAAATCAACTGTGCTATAGCCCACAAGTTTTTGGGCGGCAAAAATTTAAAATGGTCCGATTACGATGGTTGATACCTCTATCAATAGGTTTCGGGACCTGTTATTGCTGTGACAATTTTCATTTTGATTGCTCGATTATTTCTATACATTTCTTAGACAATTCAATTTTATTGAAAATCAACTGTGCTATAGCCCACAAGTTTTTGGGCGGCAAAAATCTAAAATGGTCCGATTACGATGGTTAATACATCTATCAATAGGTTTCGGGACCTGTTATTGCTGTGACAATTTTCATTTTGATTGCTCGATTATTTCTAAACATTTCTTAGAAAATTCAATTTTATTGAAAATCAACTGTGCTATAGCCCACAAGTTTTTGGGCGGCAAAAATCTAAAATGGTCCGATTACGATGGTTGATACCTCTATCAATAGGTTTCGGGACCTGTTATTGCTGTGACAATTTTCATTTTGATTGCTCGATTATTTCTATACATTTCTTAGACAATTCAATTTTATTGAAAATCAACTGTGCTATAGCCCACAAGTTTTTGGGCGGCAAAAATCTAAAATGGTTCGATTACGATGGTTGATACCTCTATCAATAGGTTTCGGGACCTGTTATTGCTGTGACAATTTTCATTTTGATTGCTCGATTATTTCTATACATTTCTTAGACAATTCAATTTTATTGAAAATCAACTGTGCTATAGCCCACAAGTTTTTGGGCGGCAAAAATCTAAAATGGTTCGATTACGATGGTTGATACCTCTATCAATAGGTTTCGGGACCTGTTATTGCTGTGACAATTTTCATTTTGATTGCTCGATTATTTCTATACATTTCTTAGACAATTCAATTTTATTGAAAATCTACTGTGCTATAGCCCACAAGTTTTTGGGCGGCAAAAATTTAAAATGGTCCGATTACGATGGTTGATACCTCTATCAATAGGTTTCGGGACCTGTTATTGCTGTGACAATTTTCATTTTGATTGCTCGATTATTTCTATACATTTCTTAGACAATTCAATTTTATTGAAAATCAACTGTGCTATAGCCCACAAGTTTTTGGGCGGCAAAAATCTAAAATGGTCCGATTACGATGGTTGATACCTCTATCAATAGGTTTCGGGACCTGTTATTGCTGTGACAATTTTCATTTTGATTGCTCGATTATTTCTATACATTTCTTAGACAATTCAATTTTATTGAAAATCAACTGTGCTATAGCCCACAAGTTTTTGGGCGGCAAAAATCTAAAATGGTCCGATTACGATGGTTGATACCTCTACCAATAGGTTTCGGGACCTGTTATTGCTGTGACAATTTTCATTTTGATTGCTCGATTATTTCTATACATTTCTTAGACAATTCAATTTTATTGAAAATCAACTGTGCTAAAGCCCACAAGTTTTTGGGCGGCAAAAATCTAAAATGGTCCGATTACGATGGTTGATACCTCTATCAATAGGTTTCGGGACCTGTTATTGCTGTCACAATTTTCATTTTGATTGCTCGATTATTTCTATACATTTCTTAGACAATTCAATTTTATTGAAAATCAACTGTGCTATAGCCCACAAGTTTTTGGGCGGCAAAAATCTAAAATGGTCCGATTACGATGGTTGATACCTCTATCAATAGGTTTCGGGACCTGTTATTGCTGTGACAATTTTCATTTTGATTGCTCGATTATTTCTATACATTTCTTAGACAATTCAATTTTATTGAAAATCAACTGTGCTATAGCCCACAAGTTTTTGGGCGGCAAAAATCTAAAATGGTCCGATTACGATGGTTGATACCTCTATCAATAGGTTTCGGGACCTGTTATTGCTGTGACAATTTTCATTTTGATTGCTCGATTATTTCTATACATTTCTTAGACAATTCAATTTTATTGAAAATCAACTGTGCTATAGCCCACAAGTTTTTGGGCGGTAAATATCTAAAATGGTCCGATTACGATGGTTGATACCTCTATCAATAGGTTTCGGGACCTGTTATTGCTGTGACAATTTTCATTTTGATTGCTCGATTATTTCTATACATTTCTTAGACAATTCAATTTTATTGAAAATCAACTGTGCTATAGCCCACAAGTTTTTGGGCGGCAAAAATCTAAAATGGTCCGATTACGATGGTTGATACCTCTATCAATAGGTTTCGGGACCTGTTATTGCTGTGACAATTTTCATTTTGATTGCTCGATTATTTCTATACATTTCTTAGACAATTCAATTTTATTGAAAATCAACTGTGCTATAGCCCACAAGTTTTTGGGCGGCAAAAATTTAAAATGGTCCGATTACGATGGTTGATACCTCTATCAATAGGTTTCGGGACCTGTTATTGCTGTGACAATTTTCATTTTGATTGCTCGATTATTTCTATACATTTCTTAGACAATTCAATTTTATTGAAAATCAACTGTGCTATAGCCCACAAGTTTTTGGGCGGCAAAAATTTAAAATGGTCCGATTACGATGGTTGATACCTCTATCAATAGGTTTCGGGACCTGTTATTGCTGTGACAATTTTCATTTTGATTGCTAGATTATTTCTATACATTTCTTAGACAATTCAATTTTATTGAAAATCAACTGTGCTATAGACCACAAGTTTTTGGGCGGCAAAAATCTAAAATGGTCCGATTACGATGGTTGATACCTCTATCAATAGGTTTCGGGACCTGTTATTGCTGTGACAATTATCATTTTGATTGCTCGATTATTTCTATACATTTCTTAGACAATTCAATTTTATTGAAAATCAACTGTGCTATAGCCCACAAGTTTTTGGGCGGCAAAAATTTAAAATGGTCCGATTACGATGGTTGATACCTCTATCAATAGGTTTCGGGACCTGTTATTGCTGTGACAATTTTCATTTTGATTGCTAGATTATTTCTATACATTTCTTAGACAATTCAATTTTATTGAAAATCAACTGTGCTATAGACCACAAGTTTTTGGGCGGCAAAAATCTAAAATGGTCCGATTACGATGGTTGATACCTCTATCAATAGGTTTCGGGACCTGTTATTGCTGTGACAATTTTCATTTTGATTGCTAGATTATTTCTATACATTTCTTAGACAATTCAATTTTATTGAAAATCAACTGTGCTATAGCCCACAAGTTTTTGGGCGGCAAAAATTTAAAATGGTCCGATTACGATGGTTGATACCTCTATCAATAGGTTTCGGGACCTGTTATTGCTGTGACAATTTTCATTTTGATTGCTAGATTATTTCTATACATTTCTTAGATAATTCAATTTTATTGAAAATCAACTGTGCTATAGCCCACAAGTTTTTGGGCGGCAAAAATCTAAAATGGTCCGATTACGATGGTTGATACCTCTATCAATAGGTTTCGGGACCTGTTATTGCTGTGACAATTTTCATTTTGATTGCTCGATTATTTCTATACATTTCTTAGACAATTCAATTTTATTGAAAATCAACTGTGCTATAGCCCACAAGTTTTTGGGCGGCAAAAATCTAAAATGGTCCGATTACGATGGTTGATACCTCTATCAATAGGTTTCGGGACCTGTTATTGCTGTGACAATTTTCATTTTGATTGCTCGATTATTTCTATACATTTCTTAGACAATTCAATTTTATTGAAAATCAACTGTACTATAGCCCACAAGTTTTTGGGCGGCAAAAATCTAAAATGGTCCGATTACGATGGTTGATACCTCTATCAATAGGTTTCGGGACCTGTTATTGCTGTGACAATTTTCATTTTGATTGCTCGATTATTTCTATACATTTCTTAGACAATTCAATTTTATTGAAAATCAACTGTGCTATAGCCCACAAGTTTTTGGGCGGCAAAAATCCAAAATGGTCCTATTACGATGGTTGATACCTCTATCAATAGGTTTCGGGACCTGTTATTGCTGTGACAATTTTCATTTTGATTGCTCGATTATTTCTATACATTTCTTAGACAATTCAATTTTATTGAAAATCAACTGTGCTATAGCCCACAAGTTTTTGGGCGGCAAAAATCTAAAATGGTCCGATTACGATGGTTGATACCTCTATCAATAGGTTTCGGGACCTGTTATTGCTGTGACAATTTTCATTTTGATTGCTCGATTATTTCTATACATTTCTTAGACAATTCAATTTTATTGAAAATCAACTGTGCTATAGCCCACAAGTTTTTGGGCGGCAAAAATTTAAAATGGTCCGATTACGATGGTTGATACCTCTATCAATAGGTTTCGGGACCTGTTATTGCTGTGACAATTTTCATTTTGATTGCTAGATTATTTCTATACATTTCTTAGACAATTCAATTTTATTGAAAATCAACTGTGCTATAGCCCACAAGTTTTTGGGCGGCAAAAATCTAAAATGGTCCGATTACGATGGTTGATACCTCTATCAATAGGTTTCGGGACCTGTTATTGCTGTGACAATTTTCATTTTGATTGCTCGATTATTTCTATACATTTCTTAGACAATTCAATTTTATTGAAAATCAACTGTGCTATAGCCCACAAGTTTTTGGGCGGCAAAAATTTAAAATGGTCCGATTACGATGGTTGATACCTCTATCAATAGGTTTCGGGACCTGTTATTGCTGTGACAATTTTCATTTTGATTGCTCGATTATTTCTATACATTTCTTAGACAATTCAATTTTATTGAAAATCAACTGTGCTATAGCCCACAAGTTTTTGGGCGGCAAAAATCTAAAATGGTCCGATTACGATGGTTGATACCTCTATCAATAGGTTTCGGGACCTGTTATTGCTGTGACAATTTTCATTTTGATTGCTCGATTATTTCTATACATTTCTTAGACAATTCAATTTTATTGAAAATCAACTGTGCTATAGCCCACAAGTTTTTGGGCGGCAAAAATTTAAAATGGTCCGATTACGATGGTTGATACCTCTATCAATAGGTTTCGGGACCTGTTATTGCTGTGACAATTTTCATTTTGATTGCTAGATTATTTCTATACATTTCTTAGACAATTCAATTTTATTGAAAATCAACTGTGCTATAGCCCACAAGTTTTTGGGCGGCAAAAATCTAAAATGGTCCGATTACGATGGTTGATACCTCTATCAATAGGTTTCGGGACCTGTTATTGCTGTGACAATTTTCATTTTGATTGCTCGATTATTTCTATACATTTCTTAGACAATTCAATTTTATTGAAAATCAACTGTGCTATAGCCCACAAGTTTTTGGGCGGCAAAAATTTAAAATGGTCCGATTACGATGGTTGATACCTCTATCAATAGGTTTCGGGACCTGTTATTGCTGTGACAATTTTCATTTTGATTGCTAGATTATTTCTATACATTTCTTAGACAATTCAATTTTATTGAAAATCAACTGTGCTATAGCCCACAAGTTTTTGGGCGGCAAAAATCTAAAATGGTCCGATTACGATGGTTGATACCTCTAGCAATAGGTTTCGGGACCTGTTATTGCTGTGACAATTTTCATTTTGATTGCTCGATTATTTCTATACATTTCTTAGACAATTCAATTTTATTGAAAATCAACTGTGCTATAGCCCACAAGTTTTTGGGCGGCAAAAATTTAAAATGGTCCGATTACGATGGTTGATACCTCTATCAATAGGTTTCGGGACCTGTTATTGCTGTGACAATTTTCATTTTGATTGCTCGATTATTTCTATACATTTCTTAGACAATTCAATTTTATTGAAAATCAACTGTGCTATAGCCCACAAGTTTTTGGGCGGCAAAAATCTAAAATGGTCCGATTACGATGGTTGATACCTCTATCAATAGGTTTCGGGACCTGTTATTGCTGTGACAATTTTCATTTTGATTGCTCGATTATTTCTATACATTTCTTAGAAAATTCAATTTTATTGAAAATCAACTGTGCTATAGCCCACAAGTTTTTGGGCGGCAAAAATCTAAAATGGTCCGATTACGATGGTTGATACCTCTATCAATAGGTTTCGGGACCTGTTATTGCTGTGACAATTTTCATTTTGATTGCTCGATTATTTCTATACATTTCTTAGACAATTCAATTTTATTGAAAATCAACTGTGCTATAGCCCACAAGTTTTTGGGCGGCAAAAATCTAAAATGGTCCGATTACGATGGTTGATACCTCTATCAATAGGTTTCGGGACCTGTTATTGCTGTGACAATTTTCATTTTGATTGCTCGATTATTTCTATACATTTCTTAGACAATTCAATTTTATTGAAAATCAACTGTGCTATAGCCCACAAGTTTTTGGGCGGCAAAAATCTAAAATGGTTCGATTACGATGGTTGATACCTCTATCAATAGGTTTCGGGACCTGTTATTGCTGTGACAATTTTCATTTTGATTGCTCGATTATTTCTATACATTTCTTAGATAATTCAATTTTATTGAAAATCAACTGTGCTATAGCCCACAAGTTTTTGGGCGGTAAATATCTAAAATGGTCCGATTACGATGGTTGATACCTCTATCAATAGGTTTCGGGACCTGTTATTGCTGTGACAATTTTCATTTTTAATGCTCGATTATTTCTATACATTTCTTAGACAATTCAATTTTATTGAAAATCAACTGTGCTATAGCCCACAAGTTTTTGGGCGGCAAAAATCTAAAATGGTCCGATTACGATGGTTGATACCTCTATCAATAGGTTTCGGGACCTGTTATTGCTGTGACAATTTTCATTTTGATTGCTCGATTATTTCTATACATTTCTTAGACAATTCAATTTTATTGAAAATCAACTGTGCTATAGCCCACAAGTTTTTGGGCGGCAAAAATCTAAAATGGTCCGATTACGATGGTTGATACCTCTATCAATAGGTTTCGGGACCTGTTATTGCTGTGACAATTTTCATTTTGATTGCTCGATTATTTCTATACATTTCTTAGACAATTCAATTTTATTGAAAATCAACTGTGCTATAGCCCACAAGTTTTTGGGCGGCAAAAATCTAAAATGGTCCGATTACGATGGTTGATACCTCTATCAATAGGTTTCGGGACCTGTTATTGCTGTGACAATTTTCATTTTGATTGCTCGATTATTTCTATACATTTCTTAGAAAATTCAATTTTATTGAAAATCAACTGTGCTATAGCCTGTGCTAAAATGGTCCGATTACGATGGTTGATACCTCTATCAATAGGTTTCGGGACTTGTTATTGCTGTGACAATTTTCATTTTGATTGCTAGATTATTTCTATACATTTCTTAGACAATTCAATTTTATTGAAAATCAACTGTGCTATAGCCCACAAGTTTTTGGGCGGCAAAAATCTAAAATGGTCCGATTACGATGGTTGATACCTCTATCAATAGGTTTCGGGACCTGTTATTGCTGTGACAATTTTCATTTTGATTGCTCGATTATTTCTATACATTTCTTAGACAATTCAATTTTATTGAAAATCAATTGTGCTATAGCCCACAAGTTTTTGGGCGGCAAAAATCTAAAATGGTCCGATTACGATGGTTGATACCTCTATCAATAGGTTTCGGGACCTGTTATTGCTGTGACAATTTTCATTTTGATTGCTCGATTATTTCTATACATTTCTTAGACAATTCAATTTTATTGAAAATCAACTGTGCTATAGCCCACAAGTTATTGGGCGGCAAAAATCTAAAATGGTCCGATTACGATGGTTGATACCTCTATCAATAGGTTTCGGGACCTGTTATTGCTGTGACAATTTTCATTTTGATTGCTCGATTATTTCTATACATTTCTTAGACAATTCAATTTTATTGAAAATCAACTGTGCTATAGCCCACAAGTTTTTGGGCGGCAAAAATCTAAAATGGTCCGATTACGATGGTTGATACCTCTATCAATAGGTTTCGGGACCTGTTATTGCTGTGACAATTTTCATTTTGATTGCTCGATTATTTCTATACATTTCTTAGACAATTCAATTTTATTGAAAATCAACTGTGTTATAGCCCACAAGTTTTTGGGCGGTAAATATCTAAAATGGTCCGATTACGATGGTTGATACCTCTATCAATAGGTTTCGGGACCTGTTATTGCTGTGACAATTTTCATTTTGATTGCTCGATTATTTCTATACATTTCTTAGACAATTCAATTTTATTGAAAATCAACTGTGCTATAGCCCACAAGTTTTTGGGCGGCAAAAATCTAAAATGGTCCGATTACGATGGTTGATACCTCTATCAATAGGTTTCGGGACCTGTTATTGCTGTGACAATTTTCATTTTGATTGCTCGATTATTTCTATACATTTCTTAGAAAATTCAATTTTATTGAAAATCAACTGTGCTATAGCCCACAAGTTTTTGGGCGGCAAAAATCCAAAATGGTCCGATTACGATGGTTAATACATCTATCAATAGGTTTCGGGACCTGTTATTGCTGTGACAATTTTCATTTTGATTGCTCGATTATTTCTATACATTTCTTAGACAATTCAATTTTATTGAAAATCAACTGTGCTATAGCCCACAAGTTTTTGGGCGGCAAAAATCTAAAATGGTCCGATTACGATGGTTGATACCTCTAACAATAGGTTTCGGGACCTGTTATTGCTGTGACAATTTTCATTTTGATTGCTCGATTATTTCTATACATTTCTTAGACAATTCAATTTTATTGAAAATCAACTGTGCTATAGCCCACAAGTTTTTGGGCGGCCAAAATCCAAAATGGTCCGATTACGATGGTTGATACCTCTATCAATAGGTTTCGGGACCTGTTATTGCTGTGACAATTTTCATTTTGATTGCACGATTATTTCTAAACATTTCTTAGACAATTCAATTTTATTGAAAATCAACTGTGCTATAGCCCACAAGTTTTTGGGCGGCAAAAATCTAAAATGGTCCGATTACGATGGTTGATACCTCTATCAATAGGTTTCGGGACCTGTTATTGCTGTGACAATTTTCATTTTGATTGCTCGATTATTTCTATACATTTCTTAGAAAATTCAATTTTATTGAAAATCAACTGTGCTATAGCCCACAAGTTTTTGGGCGGCAAAAATCCAAAATGGTCCGATTACGATGGGTAATACATCTATCAATAGGTTTCGGGACCTGTTATTGCTGTGACAATTTTCATTTTGATTGCTCGATTATTTCTATACATTTCTTAGACAATTCAATTTTATTGAAAATCAACTGTGCTATAGCCCACAAGTTTTTGGGCGGCAAAAATCTAAAATGGTCCGATTACGATGGTTGATACCTCTAACAATAGGTTTCGGGACCTGTTATTGCTGTGACAATTTTCATTTTGATTGCTCGATTATTTCTATACATTTCTTAGACAATTCAATTTTATTGAAAATCAACTGTGCTATAGCCCACAAGTTTTTGGGCGGCCAAAATCCAAAATGGTCCGATTACGATGGTTGATACCTCTATCAATAGGTTTCGGGACCTGTTATTGCTGTGACAATTTTCATTTTGATTGCACGATTATTTATAAACATTTCTTAGACAATTCAATTTTATTGAAAATCAACTGTGCTATAGCCCACAAGTTTTTGGGCGGCAAAAATCTAAAATGGTCCGATTACGATGGTTGATACCTCTAACAATAGGTTTCGGGACCTGTTATTGCTGTGACAATTTTCATTTTGATTGCTCGATTATTTCTATACATTTCTTAGACAATTCAATTTTATTGAAAATCAACTGTGCTATAGCCCACAAGTTTTTGGGCGGCAAAAATCCAAAATGGTCCGATTACGATGGTTGATACCTCTATCAATAGGTTTCGGGACCTGTTATTGCTGTGACAATTTTCATTTTGATTGCACGATTATTTCTAAACATTTCTTAGACAATTCAATTTTATTGAAAATCAACTGTGCTATAGCCCACAAGTTTTTGGGCGGCAAAAATCCAAAATGGTCCGATTACGATGGGTAATACATCTATCAATAGGTTTCGGGACCTGTTATTGCTGTGACAATTTTCATTTTGATTGCTCGATTATTTCTAAACATTTCTTAGAAAATTCAATTTTATTGAAAATCAACTGTGCTATAGCCCACAAGTTTTTGGGCGGCAAAAATCTAAAATGGTCCGATTACGATGGTTGATACCTCTATCAATAGGTTTCGGGACCTGTTATTGCTGTGACAATTTTCATTTTGATTGCTCGATTATTTCTATACATTTCTTAGACAATTCAATTTTATTGAAAATCAACTGTGCTATAGCCCACAAGTTTTTGGGCGGCAAAAATTTAAAATGGTCCGATTACGATGGTTGATACCTCTATCAATAGGTTTCGGGACCTGTAATTGCTGTGACAATTTTCATTTTGATTTCTCGATTATTTCTATACATTTCTTAGACAATTCAATTTTATTGAAAATCAACTGTGCTATAGCCCACAAGTTTTTGGGCGGCAAAAATCTAAAATGGTCCGATTACGATGGTTGATACCTCTATCAATAGGTTTCGGGACCTGTTATTGCTGTGACAATTTTCGTTTTGATTGCTCGATTATTTCTATACATTTTCTTAGACAATTCAATTTTATTGAAAATCAACTGTGCTATAGCCCACAAGTTTTTGGGCGGTAAATATCTAAAATGGTCCGATTACGATGGTTGATACCTCTATCAATAGGTTTCGGGACCTGTTATTGCTGTGACAATTTTCATTTTGATTGCTCGATTATTTCTATACATTTCTTAGACAATTCAATTTTATTGAAAATCAACTGTGCTATAGCCCACAAGTTTTTGGGCGGCAAAAATCCAAAATGGTCCGATTACGATGGTTGATACCTCTATCAATAGGTTTCGGGACCTGTTATTGCTGTGACAATTTTCATTTTGATTGCTCGATTATTTCTAAACATTTCTTAGAAAATTCAATTTTATTGAAAATCAACTGTGCTATAGCCCACAAGTTTTTGGGCGGCAAAAATCTAAAATGGTCCGATTACAATGGTTGATACCTCTATCAATAGGTTTCGGGACCTGTTATTGCTGTGACAATTTTCATTTTGATTGCTCGATTATTTCTATACATTTCTTAGAAAATTCAATTTTATTGAAAATCAACTGTGCTATAGCCCACAAGTTTTTGGGCGGCAAAAATCCAAAATGGTCCGATTACGATGGTTAATACATCTATCAATAGGTTTCGGGACCTGTTATTGCTGTGACAATTTTCATTTTGATTGCTCGATTATTTCTATACATTTCTTAGAAAATTCAATTTTATTGAAAATCAACTGTGCTATAGCCCACAAGTTTTTGGGCGGCAAAAATCCAAAATGGTCCGATTACGATGGTTAATACATCTATCAATAGGTTTCGGGACCTGTTATTGCTGTGACAATTTTCATTTTGATTGCTCGATTATTTCTATACATTTCTTAGAAAATTCAATTTTATTGAAAATCAACTGTGCTATAGCCCACAAGTTTTTGGGCGGCAAAAATCCAAAATGGTCCGATTACGATGGTTAATACATCTATCAATAGGTTTCGGGACCTGTTATTGCTGTGACAATTTTCATTTTGATTGCTCGATTATTTCTATACATTTCTTAGAAAATTCAATTTTATTGAAAATCAACTGTGCTATAGCCCACAAGTTTTTGGGCGGCAAAAATCTAAAATGGTCCTATTACGATGGTTGATACCTCTATCAATAGGTTTCGGGACCTGTTATTGCTGTGACAATTTTCATTTTGATTGCTCGATTATTTCTATACATTTCTTAGACAATTCAATTTTATTGAAAATCAACTGTGCTATAGCCCACAAGTTTTTGGGCGGCAAAAATTTAAAATGGTCCGATTACGATGGTTGATACCTCTATCAATAGGTTTCGGGACCTGTTATTGCTGTGACAATTTTCATTTTGATTGCTCGATTATCTCTATACATTTCTTAGACAATTCAATTTTATTGAAAATCAACTGTGCTATAGCCCACAAGTTTTTGGGCGGCAAAAATCTAAAATGGTCCGATTACGATGGTTGATACCTCTATCAATAGGTTTCGGGACCTGTTATTGCTGTGACAATTTTCATTTTGATTGCTCGATTATTTCTATACATTTCTTAGAAAATTCAATTTTATTGAAAATCAACTGTGCTATAGCCCACAAGTTTTTGGGCGGCAAAAATCCAAAATGGTCCGATTACGATGGTTAATACATCTATCAATAGGTTTCGGGACCTGTTATTGCTGTGACAATTTTCATTTTGATTGCTCGATTATTTCTATACATTTCTTAGAAAATTCAATTTTATTGAAAATCAACTGTGCTATAGCCCACAAGTTTTTGGGCGGCAAAAATCCAAAATGGTCCGATTACGATGGTTAATACATCTATCAATAGGTTTCGGGACCTGTTATTGCTGTGACAATTTTCATTTTGATTGCTCGATTATTTCTATACATTTCTTAGAAAATTCAATTTTATTGAAAATCAACTGTGCTATAGCCCACAAGTTTTTGGGCGGCAAAAATCCAAAATGGTCCGATTACGATGGTTAATACATCTATCAATAGGTTTCGGGACCTGTTATTGCTGTGACAATTTTCATTTTGATTGCTCGATTATTTCTATACATTTCTTAGAAAATTCAATTTTATTGAAAATCAACTGTGCTATAGCCCACAAGTTTTTGGGCGGCAAAAATCTAAAATGGTCCGATTACGATGGTTGATACCTCTATCAATAGGTTTCGGGACCTGTTATTGCTGTGACAATTTTCATTTTGATTGCTCGATTATTTCTATACATTTCTTAGAAAATTCAATTTTATTGAAAATCAACTGTGCTATAGCCCACAAGTTTTTGGGCGGCAAAAATCTAAAATGGTCCGATTACGATGGTTGATACCTCTATCAATAGGTTTCGGGACCTGTTATTGCTGTGACAATTTTCATTTTGATTGCTCGATTATTTCTATACATTTCTTAGACAATTCAATTTTATTGAAAATCAACTGTGCTATAGCCCACAAGTTTTTGGGCGGCAAAAATTTAAAATGGTCCGATTACGATGGTTGATACCTCTATCAATAGGTTTCGGGACCTGTTATTGCTGTGACAATTTTCATTTTGATTGCTCGATTATCTCTATACATTTCTTAGAAAATTCAATTTTATTGAAAATCAACTGTGCTATAGCCCACAAGTTTTTGGGCGGCAAAAATCTAAAATGGTCCGATTACGATGGTTGATACCTCTATCAATAGGTTTCGGGACCTGTTATTGCTGTGACAATTTTCATTTTGATTGCTCGATTATTTCTATACATTTCTTAGAAAATTCAATTTTATTGAAAATCAACTGTGCTATAGCCCACAAGTTTTTGGGCGGCAAAAATCCAAAATGGTCCGATTACGATGGTTAATACATCTATCAATAGGTTGCTGTGACAATTTTCATTTTGATTGCTTGATTATCTCTATACATTTCTTAGAAAATTCAATTTTATTGAAAATCAACTGTGCTATAGCCCACAAGTTTTTGGGCGGCAAAAATCTAAAATGGTCCGATTACGATGGTTGATACCTCTATCAATAGGTTTCGGGACCTGTTATTGCTGTGACAATTTTCATTTTGATTGCTCGATTATTTCTATACATTTCTTAGAAAATTCAATTTTATTGAAAATCAACTGTGCTATAGCCCACAAGTTTTTGGGCGGCAAAAATCTAAAATGGTCCGATTACGATGGTTAATACATCTATCAATAGGTTTCGGGACCTGTTATTGCTGTGACAATTTTCATTTTGATTGCTCGATTATTTCTATACATTTCTTAGAAAATTCAATTTTATTGAAAATCAACTGTGCTATAGCCCACAAGTTTTTGGGCGGCAAAAATCCAAAATGGTCCGATTACGATGGTTAATACATCTATCAATAGGTTTCGGGACCTGTTATTGCTGTGACAATTTTCATTTTGATTGCTCGATTATTTCTATACATTTCTTAGAAAATTCAATTTTATTGAAAATCAACTGTGCTATAGCCCACAAGTTTTTGGGCGGCAAAAATCTAAAATGGTCCGATTACGATGGTTGATACCTCTATCAATAGGTTTCGGGACCTGTTATTGCTGTGACAATTTTCATTTTGATTGCTCGATTATTTCTATACATTTCTTAGACAATTCAATTTTATTGAAAATCAACTGTGCTATAGCCCACAAGTTTTTGGGCGGCAAAAATTTAAAATGGTCCGATTACGATGGTTGATACCTCTATCAATAGGTTTCGGGACCTGTTATTGCTGTGACAATTTTCATTTTGATTGCTCGATTATTTCTATACATTTCTTAGACAATTCAATTTTATTGAAAATCAACTGTGCTATAGCCCACAAGTTTTTGGGCGGCAAAAATCTAAAATGGTCCGATTACGATGGTTGATACCTCTATCAATAGGTTTCGGGACCTGTTATTGCTGTGACAATTTTCATTTTGATTGCTCGATTATTTCTATACATTTCTTAGACAATTCAATTTTATTGAAAATCAACTGTGCTATAGCCCACAAGTTTTTGGGCGGCAAAAATTTAAAATGGTCCGATTACGATGGTTGATACCTCTATCAATAGGTTTCGGGACCTGTAATTGCTGTGACAATTTTCATTTTGATTTCTCGATTATTTCTATACATTTCTTAGACAATTCAATTTTATTGAAAATCAACTGTGCTATAGCCCACAAGTTTTTGGGCGGCAAAAATCTAAAATGGTCCGATTACGATGGTTGATACCTCTATCAATAGGTTTCGGGACCTGTTATTGCTGTGACAATTTTCATTTTGATTGCTCGATTATTTCTATACATTTCTTAGAAAATTCAATTTTATTGAAAATCAACTGTGCTATAGCCCACAAGTTTTTGGGCGGCAAAAATCTAAAATGGTCCGATTACGATGGTTAATACATCTATCAATAGGTTTCGGGACCTGTTATTGCTGTGACAATTTTCATTTTGATTGCTCGATTATTTCTATACATTTCTTAGAAAATTCAATTTTATTGAAAATCAACTGTGCTATAGCCCACAAGTTTTTGGGCGGCAAAAATCTAAAATGGTCCGATTACGATGGTTGATACCTCTATCAATAGGTTTCGGGATCTGTTATTGCTGTGACAATTTTCATTTTGATTGCTCGATTATTTCTATACATTTCTTAGACAATTCAATTTTATTGAAAATCAACTGTGCTATAGCCCACAAGTTTTTGGGCGGCAAAAATTTAAAATGGTCCGATTACGATGGTTGATACCTCTATCAATAGGTTTCGGGACCTGTTATTGCTGTGACAATTTTCATTTTGATTGCTCGATTATCTCTATACATTTCTTAGACAATTCAATTTTATTGAAAATCAACTGTGCTATAGCCCACAAGTTTTAGGGCGGCAAAAATCTAAAATGGTTCGATTACGATGGTTGATACCTCTATCAATAGGTTTCGGGACCTGTTATTGCTGTGACAATTTTCATTTTGATTGCTCGATTATTTCTATACATTTCTTAGACAATTCAATTTTATTGAAAATCAACTGTGCTATAGCCCACAAGTTTTTGGGCGGCAAAAATCTAAAATGGTTCGATTACGATGGTTGATACCTATATCAATAGGTTTCGGGACCTGTTATTGCTGTGACAATTTTCATTTTGATTGCTCGATTATTTCTATACATTTCTTAGACAATTCAATTTTATTGAAAATCAACTGTGCTATAGCCCACAAGTTTTTGGGCGGTAAATATCTAAAATGGTCCGATTACGATGGTTGATACCTCTATCAATAGGTTTCGGGACCTGTTATTGCTGTGACAATTTTCATTTTGATTGCTCGATTATTTCTATACATTTCTTAGACAATTCAATTTTATTGAAAATCAACTGTGCTATAGCCCACAAGTTTTTGGGCGGCAAAAATCTAAAATGGTTCGATTACGATGGTTGATACCTCTATCAATAGGTTTCGGGACCTGTTATTGCTGTGACAATTTTCATTTTGATTGCTCGATTATTTCTATACATTTCTTAGACAATTCAATTTTATTGAAAATCAACTGTGTTATAGCCCACAAGTTTTTGGGCGGCAAAAATCTAAAATGGTCCGATTACGATGGTTGATACCTCTATCAATAGGTTTCGGGACCTGTTATTGCTGTGACAATTTTCATTTTGATTGCTCGATTATTTCTATACATTTCTTAGAAAATTCAATTTTATTGAAAATCAACTGTGCTATAGCCCACAAGTTTTTGGGCGGCAAAAATTTAAAATGGTCCGATTACGATGGTTGATACCTCTATCAATAGGTTTCGGGACCTGTAATTGCTGTGACAATTTTCATTTTGATTTCTCGATTATTTCTATACATTTCTTAGACAATTCAATTTTATTGAAAATCAACTGTGCTAAAATCTAAAATGGTTCGATTACGATGGTTGATACCTCTATCAATAGGTTTCGGGACCTGTTATTGCTGTGACAATTTTCATTTTGATTGCTCGATTATTTCTATACATTTCTTAGACAATTCAATTTTATTGAAAATCAACTGTGCTATAGCCCACAAGTTTTTGGGCGGCAAAAATCTAAAATGGTCCGATTACGATGGTTGATACCTCTATCAATAGGTTTCGGGACCTGTTATTGCTGTGACAATTTTCATTTTGATTGCTCGATTATTTCTATACATTTCTTAGACAATTCAATTTTATTGAAAATCAACTGTGCTATAGCCCACAAGTTTTTGGGCGGCCAAAATCCAAAATGGTCCGATTACGATGGTTGATACCTCTATCAATAGGTTTCGGGACCTGTTATTGCTGTGACAATTTTCATTTTGATTGCTCGATTATTTCTATACATTTCTTAGAAAATTCAATTTTATTGAAAATCAACTGTGCTACAGCCCACAAGTTTTTGGGCGGCAAAAATCTAAAATGGTCCGATTACGATGGTTGATACCTCTATCAATAGGTTTCGGGACCTGTTATTGCTGTGACAATTTTCATTTTGATTGCTCGATTATTTCTATACATTTCTTAGACAATTCAATTTTATTGAAAATCAACTGTGCTATAGCCCACAAGTTTTTGGGCGGCAAAAATTTAAAATGGTCCGATTACGATGGTTGATACCTCTATCAATAGGTTTCGGGACCTGTAATTGCTGTGACAATTTTTATTTTGATTGCTCGATTATTTCTATACATTTCTTAGACAATTCAATTTTATTGAAAATGAACTGTGCTATAGCCCACAAGTTTTTGGGCGGCAAAAATCTAAAATGGTCCGATTACGATGGTTGATACCTCTATCAATAGGTTTCGGGACCTGTTATTGCTGTGACAATTTTCATTTTGATTGCTCGATTATTTCTATACATTTCTTAGACAATTCAATTTTATTGAAAATCAACTGTGCTATAGCCCACAAGTTTTTGGGCGGCAAAAATTTAAAATGGTCCGATTACGATGGTTGATACCTCTATCAATAGGTTTCGGGACCTGTTATTGCTGTGACAATTTTCATTTTGATTGCTCGATTATTTTTATACATTTCTTAGAAAATTCAATTTTATTGAAAATCAACTGTGCTATAGCCCACAAGTTTTTGGGCGGCAAAAATCTAAAATGGTCCGATTACGATGGTTGATACCTCTATCAATAGGTTACGGGACCTGTTATTGCTGTGACAATTTTCATTTTGATTGCTCGATTATTTTTATACATTTCTCAGAAAATTCAATTTTATTGAAAATCAACTGTGCTATAGCCCACAAGTTTTTGGGCGGCAAAAATCTAAAATGGTCCGATTACGATGGTTGATACCTCTATCAATAGGTTTCGGGACCTGTTAT
The DNA here is from genome assembly GCA_958295665.1 of Tipula vernalis. Taxonomy (NCBI): domain Eukaryota; kingdom Metazoa; phylum Arthropoda; class Insecta; order Diptera; family Tipulidae; genus Tipula; species Tipula vernalis. Next base: position 377,722,610 of record OY282559.1, read on the forward strand.
TGCTGTGACAATTTTCATTTTGATTGCTCGATTATTTCTATACATTTCTTAGACAATTCAATTGTATTGAAAATCAACTGTGCTATAGCCCACAAGTTTTTGGGCGGCAAAAATCTAAAATGGTCCGATTACGATGGTTGATACCTCTATCAATAGGTTTCGGGACCTGTTATTGCTGTGACAATTTTCATTTTGATTGCTCGATTATTTTTATACATTTCTTAGAAAATTCAATTTTATTGAAAATCAACTGTGCTATAGCCCACAATTTTTGGGCGGCAAAAATCTAAAATGGTCCGATTACGATGGTTGATACCTCTATCAATAGGTTTCGGGACCTGTTATTGCTGTGACAATTTTCATTTTGATTGCTCGATTATTTTTATACATTTCTTAGAAAATTCAATTTTATTGAAAATCAACTGTGCTATAGCCCACAAGTTTTTGGGCGGCAAAAATCTAAAATGGTCCGATTACGATGGTTGATACCTCTATCAATAGGTTTCGGGACCTGTTATTGCTGTGACAATTTTCATTTTGATTGCTCGATTATTTTTATACATTTCTCAGAAAATTCAATTTTATTGAAAATCAACTGTGCTATAGCCCACAAGTTTTTGGGCGGCAAAAATCTAAAATGGTCCGATTACGATGGTTGATACCTCTATCAATAGGTTTCGGGACCTGTTATTGCTGTGACAATTTTCATTTTGATTGCTCGATTATTTCTATACATTTCTTAGACAATTCAATTTTATTGAAAATCAACTGTGCTATAGCCCACAAGTTTTTGGGCGGCAAAAATCTAAAATGGTCCGATTACGATGGTTGATACCTCTATCAATAGGTTTCGGGACCTGTTATTGCTGTGACAATTTTCATTTTGATTGCTCGATTATTTTTATACATTTCTTAGAAAATTCAATTTTATTGAAAATCAACTGTGCTATAGCCCACAAGTTTTTGGGCGGCAAAAATCTAAATTGGTCCGATTACGATGGTTGATACCTCTATCAATAGGTTTCGGGACCTGTTATTGCTGTGACAATTTTCATTTTGATTGCTCGATTATTTTTATACATTTCTTAGAAAATTCAATTTTATTGAAAATCAACTGTGCTATAGCCCACAAGTTTTTGGGCGGCAAAAATCTAAAATGGTCCGATTACGATGGTTGATACCTCTATCAATAGGTTTCGGGACCTGTTATTGCTGTGACAATTTTCATTTTGATTGCTCGATTATTTTTATACATTTCTCAGAAAATTCAATTTTATTGAAAATCAACTGTGCTATAGCCCACAAGTTTTTGGGCGGCAAAAATCTAAAATGGTCCGATTACGATGGTTGATACCTCTATCAATAGGTTTCGGGACCTGTTATTGCTGTGACAATTTTCATTTTGATTGCTCGATTATTTCTATACATTTCTTAGACAATTCAATTTTATTGAAAATCAACTGTGCTATAGCCCACAAGTTTTTGGGCGGCAAAAATCTAAAATGGTCCGATTACGATGGTTGATACCTCTATCAATAGGTTTCGGGACCTGTTATTGCTGTGACAATTTTCATTTTGATTGCTCGATTATTTTTATACATTTCTTAGAAAATTCAATTTTATTGAAAATCAACTGTGCTATAGCCCACAAGTTTTTGGGCGGCAAAAATCTAAAATGGTCCGATTACGATGGTTGATACCTCTATCAATAGGTTTCGGGACCTGTTATTGCTGTGACAATTTTCATTTTGATTGCTCGATTATTTTTATACATTTCTTAGAAAATTCAATTTTATTGAAAATCAACTGTGCTATAGCCCACAAGTTTTTGGGCGGCAAAAATCTAAAATGGTCCGATTACGATGGTTGATACCTCTATCAATAGGTTTCGGGACCTGTTATTGCTGTGACAATTTTCATTTTGATTGCTCGATTATTTTTATACATTTCTCAGAAAATTCAATTTTATTGAAAATCAACTGTGCTATAGCCCACAAGTTTTTGGGCGGCAAAAATCTAAAATGGTCCGATTACGATGGTTGATACCTCTATCAATAGGTTTCGGTACCTGTTATTGCTGTGACAATTTTCATTTTGATTGCTCGATTATTTTTATACATTTCTTAGAAAATTCAATTTTATTGAAAATCAACTGTGCTATATCCCACAAGTTTTTGGGCGGCAAAAATCTAAAATGGTCCGATTACGATGGTTGATACCTCTATCAATAGGTTTCGGGACCTGTTATTGCTGTGACAATTTTCATTTTGATTGCTCGATTATTTTTATACATTTCTCAGAAAATTCAATTTTATTGAAAATCAACTGTGCTATAGCCCACAAGTTTTTGGGCGGCAAAAATCTAAAATGGTCCGATTACGATGGTTGATACCTCTATCAATAGGTTTCGGTACCTGTTATTGCTGTGACAATTTTCATTTTGATTGCTCGATTATTTTTATACATTTCTTAGAAAATTCAATTTTATTGAAAATCAACTGTGCTATAGCCCACAAGTTTTTGGGTGGCAAAAATCTAAAATGGTCCGATTACGATGGTTGATACCTCTATCAATAGGTTTCGGGACCTGTTATTGCTGTGACAATTTTCATTTTGATTGCTCGATTATTTTTATACATTTCTCAGAAAATTCAATTTTATTGAAAATCAACTGTGCTATAGCCCACAAGTTTTTGGGCGGCAAAAATCCAAAATGGTCCGATTACGATGGTTGATACCTCTATCAATAGGTTTCGGGACCTGTTATTGCTGTGACAATTTTCATTTTGATTGCTCGATTATTTCTATACATTTCTTAGACAATTCAATTTTATTGAAAATCAACTGTGCTATAGCCCACAAGTTTTTGGGCGGCAAAAATCTAAAATGGTCCGATTACGATGGTTGATACCTCTATCAATAGGTTTCGGAACCTGTTATTGCTGTGACAATTTTCATTTTGATTGCTCGATTATTTTTATACATTTCTTAGAAAATTCAATTTTATTGAAAATCAACTGTGCTATAGCCCACAAGTTTTTGGGCGGCAAAAATCTAAAATGGTCCGATTACGATGGTTGATACCTCTATCAATAGGTTTCGGTACCTGTTATTGCTGTGACAATTTTCATTTTGATTGCTCGATTATTTTTATACATTTCTTAGAAAATTCAATTTTATTGAAAATCAACTGTGCTATAGCCCACAAGTTTTTGGGCGGCAAAAATCTAAAATGGTCCGATTACGATGGTTGATACCTCTATCAATAGGTTTCGGGACCTGTTATTGCTGTGACAATTTTCATTTTGATTGCTCGATTATTTTTATACATTTCTCAGAAAATTCAATTTTATTGAAAATCAACTGTGCTATAGCCCACAAGTTTTTGGGCGGCAAAAATCTAAAATGGTCCGATTACGATGGTTGATACCTCTATCAATAGGTTTCGGGACCTGTTATTGCTGTGACAATTTTCATTTTGATTGCTCGATTATTTCTATACATTTCTTAGACAATTCAATTTTATTGAAAATCAACTGTGCTATAGCCCACAAGTTTTTGGGCGGCAAAAATCTAAAATGGTCCGATTACGATGGTTGATACCTCTATCAATAGGTTTCGGGACCTGTTATTGCTGTGACAATTTTCATTTTGATTGCTCGATTATTTTTATACATTTCTTAGAAAATTCAATTTTATTGAAAATCAACTGTGCTATAGCCCACAAGTTTTTGGGCGGCAAAAATCTAAAATGGTCCGATTACGATGGTTGATACCTCTATCAATAGGTTTCGGGACCTGTTATTGCTGTGACAATTTTCATTTTGATTGCTCGATTATTTTTATACATTTCTTAGAAAATTCAATTTTATTGAAAATCAACTGTGCTATAGCCCACAAGTTTTTGGGCGGCAAAAATCTAAAATGGTCCGATTACGATGGTTGATACCTCTATCAATAGGTTTCGGGACCTGTTATTGCTGTGACAATTTTCATTTTGATTGCTCGATTATTTTTATACATTTCTCAGAAAATTCAATTTTATTGAAAATCAACTGTGCTATAGCCCACAAGTTTTTGGGCGGCAAAAATCTAAAATGGTCCGATTACGATGGTTGATACCTCTATCAATAGGTTTCGGGACCTGTTATTGCTGTGACAATTTTCATTTTGATTGCTCGATTATTTCTATACATTTCTTAGACAATTCAATTTTATTGAAAATCAACTGTGCTATAGCCCACAAGTTTTTGGGCGGCAAAAATCTAAAATGGTCCGATTACGATGGTTGATACCTCTATCAATAGGTTTCGGGACCTGTTATTGCTGTGACAATTTTCATTTTGATTGCTCGATTATTTTTATACATTTCTTAGAAAATTCAATTTTATTGAAAATCAACTGTGCTATAGCCCACAAGTTTTTGCGCGGCAAAAATCTAAAATGGTCCGATTACGATGGTTGATACCTCTATCAATAGGTTTCGGAACCTGTTATTGCTGTGACAATTTTCATTTTGATTGCTCAATTATTTCTAAACATTTCTCAGAAAATTCAATTTTATTGAAAATCAACTGTGCTATAGCCCACAAGTTTTAGGGCGGCAAAAATCTAAAATGGTCCGATTACGATGGTTGATACCTCTATCAATAGGTTTCGGGACCTGTTATTGCTGTGACAATTTTCATTTTCATTGCTCGATTATTTTTATACATTTCTCAGAAAATTCAATTTTATTGAAAATCAACTGTGCTATAGCCCACAAGTTTTTGGGCGGCAAAAATCTAAAATGGTCCGATTACGATGGTTGATACCTCTATCAATAGGTTTTGGGACCTGTTATTGCTGTGACAATTTTCATTTTGATTGCTCAATTATTTCTAAACATTTCTTAGAAAATTCAATTTTATTGAAAATCAACTGTGCTATAGCCCACAAGTTTTAGGGCGGCAAAAATCAAAAATGGTCCGATTACGATGGTTGATACCTCTATCAATAGGTTTCGGGACCTGTTATTGCTGTGACAATTTTCATTTTGATTGCTCGATTATTTCTATATATTTCTTAGAAAATTAAATTTTATTGAAAATCAACTGTGCTATAGCCCACAAGTTTTAGGGCGGCAAAAATGTAAAATGGTCCGATTACGATGGTTGATACCTCTATCAATAGGTTTCGGGACCTGTTATTGCTGTGACAATTTTCATTTTGATTGCTCGATTATTTCTATACATTTCTTAGAAAATTCAATTTTATTGAAAATCAACTGTGCTATAGCCCACAAGTTTTAGGGCGGCAAAAATCAAAAATGGTCCGATTACGATGGTTGATACCTCTATCAATAGGTTTCGGGACCTGTTATTGCTGTGACAATTTTCATTTTGATTGCTCGATTATTTCTATACATTTCTTAGAAAATTCAATTTTATTGAAAATCAACTGTGCTATAGCCCACAAGTTTTTGGGCGGCAAAAATCCAAAATGGTCCGATTACGATGGTTGATACCTCTATCAATAGGTTTCGGGACCTGTTATTGCTGTGACAATTTTCATTTTGATTGCTCGATTATTTCTAAACATTTCTTAGAAAATTCAATTTTATTGAAAATCAACTGTGCTATAGCCCACAAGTTTTTGGGCGGCAAAAATCTAAAATGGTCCGATTACGATGGTTGATACCTCTATCAATAGATTTCGGGACCTGTTATTGCTGTGACAATTTTCATTTTGATTGCTCGATTATTTCTAAACATTTCTTAGAAAATTCAATTTTATTGAAAATCAACTGTGCTATAGCCCACAAGTTTTTGGGCGGCAAAAATCTAAAATGGTCCGATTACGATGGTTGATACCTCTATCAATAGGTTTCGGGACCTGTTATTGCTGTGACAATTTTCATTTTCATTGCTCGATTATTTCTAAACATTTCTTAGAAAATTCAATTTTATTGAAAATCAACTGTGCTATAGCCCACAAGTTTTTGGGCGGCAAAAATCTAAAATGGTCCGATTACGATGGTTGATACCTCTATCAATAGGTTTCGGTACCTGTTATTGCTGTGACAATTTTCATTTTGATTGCTCGATTATTTTTATACATTTCTTAGAAAATTCAATTTTATTGAAAATCAACTGTGCTATATCCCACAAGTTTTTGGGCGGCAAAAATCTAAAATGGTCCGATTACGATGGTTGATACCTCTATCAATAGGTTTCGGGACCTGTTATTGCTGTGACAATTTTCATTTTGATTGCTCGATTATTTCTATACATTTCTTAGACAATTCAATTTTATTGAAAATCAACTGTGCTATAGCCCACAAGTTTTTGGGCGGCAAAAATCTAAAATGGTCCGATTACGATGGTTGATACCTCTATCAATAGGTTTCGGTACCTGTTATTGCTGTGACAATTTTCATTTTGATTGCTCGATTATTTTTATACATTTCTTAGAAAATTCAATTTTATTGAAAATCAACTGTGCTATAGCCCACAAGTTTTTGGGCGGCAAAAATCTAAAATGGTCCGATTACGATGGTTGATACCTCTATCAATAGGTTTCGGGACCTGTTATTGCTGTGACAATTTTCATTTTGATTGCTCGATTATTTTTATACATTTCTCAGAAAATTCAATTTTATTGAAAATCAACTGTGCTATAGCCCACAAGTTTTTGGGCGGCAAAAATCTAAAATGGTCCGATTACGATGGTTGATACCTCTATCAATAGGTTTCGGGACCTGTTATTGCTGTGACAATTTTCATTTTGATTGCTCGATTATTTCTATACATTTCTTAGACAATTCAATTTTATTGAAAATCAACTGTGCTATAGCCCACAAGTTTTTGGGCGGCAAAAATCTAAAATGGTCCGATTACGATGGTTGATACCTCTATCAATAGGTTTCGGAACCTGTTATTGCTGTGACAATTTTCATTTTGATTGCTCGATTATTTTTATACATTTCTTAGAAAATTCAATTTTATTGAAAATCAACTGTGCTATAGCCCACAAGTTTTTGGGCGGCAAAAATCTAAAATGGTCCGATTACGATGGTTGATACCTCTATCAATAGGTTTCGGTACCTGTTATTGCTGTGACAATTTTCATTTTGATTGCTCGATTATTTTTATACATTTCTTAGAAAATTCAATTTTATTGAAAATCAACTGTGCTATAGCCCACAAGTTTTTGGGCGGCAAAAATCTAAAATGGTCCGATTACGATGGTTGATACCTCTATCAATAGGTTTCGGGACCTGTTATTGCTGTGACAATTTTCATTTTGATTGCTCGATTATTTTTATACATTTCTCAGAAAATTCAATTTTATTGAAAATCAACTGTGCTATAGCCCACAAGTTTTTGGGCGGCAAAAATCTAAAATGGTCCGATTACGATGGTTGATACCTCTATCAATAGGTTTCGGGACCTGTTATTGCTGTGACAATTTTCATTTTGATTGCTCGATTATTTCTATACATTTCTTAGACAATTCAATTTTATTGAAAATCAACTGTGCTATAGCCCACAAGTTTTTGGGCGGCAAAAATGTAAAATGGTCCGATTACGATGGTTGATACCTCTATCAATAGGTTTCGGGACCTGTTATTGCTGTGACAATTTTCATTTTGATTGCTCGATTATTTTTATACATTTCTTAGAAAATTCAATTTTATTGAAAATCAACTGTGCTATAGCCCACAAGTTTTTGGGCGGCAAAAATCTAAAATGGTCCGATTACGATGGTTGATACCTCTATCAATAGGTTTCGGGACCTGTTATTGCTGTGACAATTTTCATTTTGATTGCTCGATTATTTTTATACATTTCTTAGAAAATTCAATTTTATTGAAAATCAACTGTGCTATAGCCCACAAGTTTTTGGGCGGCAAAAATCTAAAATGGTCCGATTACGATGGTTGATACCTCTATCAATAGGTTTCGGGACCTGTTATTGCTGTGACAATTTTCATTTTGATTGCTCGATTATTTTTATACATTTCTCAGAAAATTCAATTTTATTGAAAATCAACTGTGCTATAGCCCACAAGTTTTTGGGCGGCAAAAATCTAAAATGGTCCGATTACGATGGTTGATACCTCTATCAATAGGTTTCGGGACCTGTTATTGCTGTGACAATTTTCATTTTGATTGCTCGATTATTTCTATACATTTCTTAGACAATTCAATTTTATTGAAAATCAACTGTGCTATAGCCCACAAGTTTTTGGGCGGCAAAAATCTAAAATGGTCCGATTACGATGGTTGATACCTCTATCAATAGGTTTCGGGACCTGTTATTGCTGTGACAATTTTCATTTTGATTGCTCGATTATTTTTATACATTTCTTAGAAAATTCAATTTTATTGAAAATCAACCGTGCTATAGCCCACAAGTTTTTGGGCGGCAAAAATCTAAAATGGTCCGATTACGATGGTTGATACCTCTATCAATAGGTTTCGGGACCTGTTATTGCTGTGACAATTTTCATTTTGATTGCTCGATTATTTTTATACATTTCTCAGAAAATTCAATTTTATTGAAAATCAACTGTGCTATAGCCCACAAGTTTTTGGGCGGCAAAAATCTAAAATGGTCCGATTACGATGGTTGATACCTCTATCAATAGGTTTCGGTACCTGTTATTGCTGTGACAATTTTCATTTTGATTGCTCGATTATTTTTATACATTTCTTAGAAAATTCAATTTTATTGAAAATCAACTGTGCTATAGCCCACAAGTTTTTGGGCGGCAAAAATCTAAAATGGTCCGATTACGATGGTTGATACCTCTATCAATAGGTTTCGGGACCTGTTATTGCTGTGACAATTTTCATTTTGATTGCTCGATTATTTTTATACATTTCTCAGAAAATTCAATTTTATTGAAAATCAACTGTGCTATAGCCCACAAGTTTTTGGGCGGCAAAAATCTAAAATGGTCCGATTACGATGGTTGATACCTCTATCAATAGGTTTCGGTACCTGTTATTGCTGTGACAATTTTCATTTTGATTGCTCGATAATTTTTATACATTTCTTAGAAAATTCAATTTTATTGAAAATCAACTGTGCTATAGCCCACAAGTTTTTGGGTGGCAAAAATCTAAAATGGTCCGATTACGATGGTTGATACCTCTATCAATAGGTTTCGGTACCTGTTATTGCTGTGACAATTTTCATTTTGATTGCTCGATTATTTGTATACATTTCTCAGAAAATTCAATTTTATTGAAAATCAACTGTGCTATAGCCCACAAGTTTTTGGGCGGCAAAAATCTAAAATGGTCCGATTACGATGGTTGATACCTCTATCAATTGGTTTCGGTACCTGTTATTGCTGTGACAATTTTCATTTTGATTGCTCGATTATTTTTATACATTTCTCAGAAAATTCAATTTTATTGAAAATCAACTGTGCTATAGCCCACAAGTTTTTGGGTGGCAAAAATCTAAAATGGTCCGATTACGATGGTTGATACCTCTATCAATAGGTTTTGGGACCTGTTATTGCTGTGACAATTTTCATTTTGATTGCTCGATTATTTTTATACATTTCTCAGAAAATTCAATTTTATTGAAAATCAACTGTGCTATAGCCCACAAGTTTTTGGGCGGCAAAAATCTAAAATGGTCCGATTACGATGGTTGATACCTCTATCAATAGGTTTCGGTACCTGTTATTGCTGTGACAATTTTCATTTTGATTGCTCGATTATTTTTATACATTTCTTAGAAAATTCAATTTTATTGAAAATCAACTGTGCTATAGCCCACAAGTTTTTGGGCGGCAAAAATCTAAAATGGTCCGATTACGATGGTTGATACCTCTATCAATAGGTTTCGGGACCTGTTATTGCTGTGACAATTTTCATTTTGATTGCTCGATTATTTTTATACATTTCTCAGAAAATTCAATTTTATTGAAAATCAACTGTGCTATAGCCCACAAGTTTTTGGGCGGCAAAAATCTAAAATGGTCCGATTACGATGGTTGATACCTCTATCAATAGGTTTCGGTACCTGTTATTGCTGTGACAATTTTCATTTTGATTGCTCGATTATTTTTATACATTTCTTAGAAAATTCAATTTTATTGAAAATCAACTGTGCTATAGCCCACAAGTTTTTGGGCGGCAAAAATCTAAAATGGTCCGATTACGATGGTTGATACCTCTATCAATAGGTTACGGGACCTGTTATTGCTGTGACAATTTTCATTTTGATTGCTCGATTATTTTTATACATTTCTCAGAAAATTCAATTTTATTGAAAATCAACTGTGCTATAGCCCACAAGTTTTTGGGCGGCAAAAATCTAAAATGGTCCGATTACGATGGTTGATACCTCTATCAATAGGTTTCGGTACCTGTTATTGCTGTGACAATTTTCATTTTGATTGCTCGATTATTTTTATACATTTCTTAGAAAATTCAATTTTATTGAAAATCAACTGTGCTATAGCCCACAAGTTTTTGGGTGGCAAAAATCTAAAATGGTCCGATTACGATGGTTGATACCTCTATCAATAGGTTTCGGTACCTGTTATTGCTGTGACAATTTTCATTTTGATTGCTCGATTATTTGTATACATTTCTCAGAAAATTCAATTTTATTGAAAATCAACTGTGCTATAGCCCACAAGTTTTTGGGCGGCAAAAATCTAAAATGGTCCGATTACGATGGTTGATACCTCTATCAATAGGTTTCGGTACCTGTTATTGCTGTGACAATTTTCATTTTGATTGCTCGATTATTTTTATACATTTCTCAGAAAATTCAATTTTATTGAAAATCAACTGTGCTATAGCCCACAAGTTTTTGGGTGGCAAAAATCTAAAATGGTCCGATTACGATGGTTGATACCTCTATCAATAGGTTTCGGGACCTGTTATTGCTGTGACAATTTTCATTTTGATTGCTCGATTATTTTTATACATTTCTTAGAAAATTCAATTTTATTGAAAATCAACTGTGCTATAGCCCACAAGTTTTTGGGTGGCAAAAATCTAAAATGGTCCGATTACGATGGTTGATACCTCTATCAATAGGTTTCGGGACCTGTTATTGCTGTGACAATTTTCATTTTGATTGCTCGATTATTTCTAAACATTTCTTAGAAAATTCAATTTTATTGAAAATCAACTGTGCTATAGCCCACAAGTTTTTGGGCGGCAAAAATCTAAAATGGTCCGATTACGATGGTTGATACCTCTATCAATAGGTTTCGGGACCTGTTATTGCTGTGACAATTTTCATTTTGATTGCTCGATTATTTCTAAACATTTCTTAGAAAATTCAATTTTATTGAAAATCAACTGTGCTATAGCCCACAAGTTTTTGGGCGGCAAAAATCAAAAATGGTCAAATTACGATGGTTGATACCTCTATCAATAGGTTTCGGGACCTGTTATTGCTGTGACAATTTTCATTTTCATTGCTCGATTATTTCTATACATTTCTTAGAAAATTCAATTTTATTGAAAATCAACTGTGCTATAGCCCACAAGTTTTTGGGCGGCAAAAATCTAAAATGGTCCGATTACGATGGTTGATACCTCTATCAATAGGTTTTGGGACCTGTTATTGCTGTGACAATTTTCATTTTGATTGCTCGATTATTTGTATACATTTCTTAGAAAATTCAATTTTATTGAAAATCAACTGTGCTATAGCCCACAAGTTTTTGGGTGGCAAAAATCTAAAATGGTCCGATTACGATGGTTGATACCTCTATCAATAGGTTTCGGGACCTGTTATTGCTGTGACAATTTTCATTTTGATTGCTCGATTATTTCTCTACATTTCTCAGAAAATTCAATTTTATTGAAAATCAACTGTGCTATAGCCCACAAGTTTTTGGGCGGCAAAAATCTAAAATGGTCCGATTACGATGGTTGATACCTCTATCAATAGGTTTCGGGACCTGTTATTGCTGTGACAATTTTCATTTTGATTGCTCGATTATTTCTAAACATTTCTTAGAAAATTCAATTTTATTGAAAATCAACTGTGCTATAGCCCACAAGTTTTGGGCGGCAAAAATCTAAAATGGTCCGATTACGATGGTTGATACCTCTATCAATAAGTTTCGGGACCTGTTATTGCTGTGACAATTTTCATTTTGATTGCTCGATTATTTGTATACATTTCTTAGAAAATTCAATTTTATTGAAAATCAACTCTGCTATAGCCCACAAGTTTTTGGGCGGCAAAAATCTAAAATGGTCCGATTACGATGGTTGATACCTCTATCAATAGGTTTCGGGACCTGTTATTGCTGTGACAATTTTCATTTTGATTGCTCGATTATTTCTAAACATTTCTCAGAAAATTCAATTTTATTGAAAATCAACTGTGCTATAGCCCACAAGTTTTTGGGCGGCCAAAATCTAAAATGGTCCGATTACGATGGTTGATACCTCTATCAATAGGTTTCGGGACCTGTTATTGCTGTGACAATTTTCATTTTGATTGCTCGATTATTTGTATACATTTCTTAGAAAATTCAATTTTATTGAAAATCAACTGTGCTATAGCCCACAAGTTTTTGGGTGGCAAAAATCTAAAATGGTCCGATTACGATGGTTGATACCTCTATCAATAGGTTTCGGGACCTGTTATTGCTGTGACAATTTTCATTTTGATTGCTCGATTATTTCTATACATTTCTCAGAAAATTCAATTTTATTGAAAATCAACTGTGCTATAGCCCACAAGTTTTTGGGCGGCAAAAATCTAAAATGGTCCGATTACGATGGTTGATACCTCTATCAATAGGTTTCGGGACCTGTTATTGCTGTGACAATTTTCATTTTGATTGCTCGATTATTTCTAAACATTTCTCAGAAAATTCAATTTAATTGAAAATCAACTGTGCTATAGCCCACAAGTTTTAGGGCGGCAAAAATCTAAAATGGTCCGATTACGATGGTTGATACCTCTATCAATAGGTTTCGGGACCTGTTATTGCTGTGACAATTTTCATTTTGATTGCTCGATTATTTCTAAACATTTCTCAGAAAATTCAATTTTATTGAAAATCAACTCTGCTATAGCCCACAAGTTTTAGGGCGGCAAAAATCTAAAATGGTCCGATTACGATGGTTGATACCTCTATCAATAGGTTTCGGGACCTGTTATTGCTGTGACAATTTTCATTTTGATTGCTCGATTATTTCTATACATTTCATAGAAAATTCAATTTTATTGAAAATCAACTGTGCTATAGCCCACAAGTTTTTGGGTGGCAAAAATCTAAAATGGTCCGATTACGATGGTTGATACCTCTATCAATAGGTTTCGGGACCTGTTATTGCTGTGACAATTTTCATTTTGATTGCTCGATTATTTGTATACATTTCTTAGAAAATTCAATTTTATTGAAAATCAACTGTGCTATAGCCCACAAGTTTTTGGGTGGCAAAAATCTAAAATGGTCCGATTACGATGGTTGATACCTCTATCAATAGGTTTCGGGACCTGTTATTGCTGTGACAATTTTCATTTTGATTGCTCGATTATTTCTATACATTTCTCAGAAAATTCAATTTTATTGAAAATCAACTGTGCTATAGCCCACAAGTTTTTGGGCGGCAAAAATCTAAAATGGTCCGATTACGATGGTTGATACCTCTATCAATAGGTTTCGGGACCTGTTATTGCTGTGACAATTTTCATTTTGATTGCTCGATTATTTCTAAACATTTCTCAGAAAATTCAATTTTATTGAAAATCAACTCTGCTATAGCCCACAAGTTTTTGGGCGGCAAAAATCTAAAATGGTCCGATTACGATGGTTGATACCTCTATCAATAGGTTTCGGGACCTGTTATTGCTGTGACAATTTTCATTTTGATTGCTCGATTATTTCTAAACATTTCTCAGAAAATTCAATTTAATTGAAAATCAACTGTGCTATAGCCCACAAGTTTTAGGGCGGCAAAAATCTAAAATGGTCCGATTACGATGGTTGATACCTCTATCAATAGGTTTCGGGACCTGTTATTGCTGTGACAATTTTCATTTTGATTGCTCGATTATTTCTATACATTTCTTAGAAAATTCAATTTTATTGAAAATCAACTGTGCTATAGCCCACAAGTTTTTGGGCGGCAAAAATCTAAAATGGTCCGATTACGATGGTTGATACCTCTATCAATAGGTTTCGGGACCTGTTATTGCTGTGACAATTTTCATTTTGATTGCTCGATTATTTCTATACATTTCATAGAAAATTCAATTTTATTGAAAATCAACTGTGCTATAGCCCACAAGTTTTTGGGCGGCAAAAATCTAAAATGGTCCGATTACGATGGTTGATACCTCTATCAATAGGTTTCGGGACCTGTTATTGCTGTGACAATTTGTATTTTGATTGCTCGATTATTTCTATACATTTCTTAGAAAATTCAATTTTATTGAAAATCAACTGTGCTATAGCCCACAAGTTTTTGGGCGGCAAAAATCTGAAATGGTCCGATTACGATGGTTGATACCTCTATCAATAGGTTTCGGGACCTGTTATTGCTGTGACAATTTTCATTTTGATTGCTCGATTATTTCTAAACATTTCTTAGAAAATTCAATTTTATTGAAAATCAACTGTGCTATAGCCCACAAGTTTTTGGGCGGCAAAAATCTAAAATGGTCCGATTACGATGGTTGATACCTCTATCAATAGGTTTCGGGACCTGTTATTGCTGTGACAATTTTCATTTTGATGGCTCGATTATTTCTAAACATTTCTTAGAAAATTCAATTTTATTGAAAATCAACGGTGGTATAGCCCACAAGTTTTTGGGCGGCAAAAATCAAAAATGGTCCGATTACGATGGTTGATACCTCTATCAATAGGTTTCGGGACCTGTTATTGCTGTGACAATTTTCATTTTGATTGCTCGATTATTTCTAAACATTTCTTAGAAAATTCAATTTTATTGAAAATCAACTGTGCTATAGCCCACAAGTTTTTGGGCGGCAAAAATCAAAAATGGTCAAATTACGATGGTTGATACCTCTATCAATAGGTTTCGGGATCTGTTATTGCTGTGACAATTTTCATTTTCATTGCTCGATTATTTCTATACATTTCTTAGAAAATTCAATTTTATTGAAAATCAACTGTGCTATAGCCCACAAGTTTTTGGGTGGCAAAAATCTAAAATGGTCAAATTACGATGGTTGATACCTCTATCAATAGGTTTCGGGATCTGTTATTGCTGTGACAATTTTCATTTTCATTGCTCGATTATTTCTATACATTTCTTAGAAAATTCAATTTTATTGAAAATCAACTGTGCTATAGCCCACAAGTTTTTGGGCGGCAAAAATCTAAAATGGTCCGATTACGATGGTTGATACCTCTATCAATAGGTTTCGGGACCTGTCATTGCTGTGACAATTTTCATTTTGATTGCTCGATTATTTCTAAACATTTCTTAGAAAATTCAATTTTATTGAAAATCAACTGTGCTATAGCCCACAAGTTTTTGGGCGGCAAAAATCTAAAATGGTCCGATTACGATGGTTGATACCTCTATCAATAGGTTTCGGGACCTGTTATTGCTGTGACAATTTTCATTTTGATTGCTCGATTATTTCTATACATTTCTTAGACAATTCAATTTTATTGAAAATCAACTGTGCTATAGCCCACAAGTTTTGGGCGGCAAAAATCTAAAATGGTCCGATTACGATGGTTGATACCTCTATCAATAAGTTTCGGGACCTGTTATTGCTGTGACAATTTTCATTTTGATTGCTCGATTATTTGTATACATTTCTTAGAAAATTCAATTTTATTGAAAATCAACTCTGCTATAGCCCACAAGTTTTTGGGCGGCAAAAATCTAAAATGGTCCGATTACGATGGTTGATACCTCTATCAATAGGTTTCGGGACCTGTTATTGCTGTGACAATTTTCATTTTGATTGCTCGATTATTTCTAAACATTTCTCAGAAAATTCAATTTTATTGAAAATCAACTGTGCTATAGCCCACAAGTTTTTGGGCGGCCAAAATCTAAAATGGTCCGATTACGATGGTTGATACCTCTATCAATAGGTTTCGGGACCTGTTATTGCTGTGACAATTTTCATTTTGATTGCTCGATTATTTGTATACATTTCTTAGAAAATTCAATTTTATTGAAAATCAACTGTGCTATAGCCCACAAGTTTTTGGGTGGCAAAAATCTAAAATGGTCCGATTACGATGGTTGATACCTCTATCAATAGGTTTCGGGACCTGTTATTGCTGTGACAATTTTCATTTTGATTGCTCGATTATTTCTATACATTTCTCAGAAAATTCAATTTTATTGAAAATCAACTGTGCTATAGCCCACAAGTTTTTGGGCGGCAAAAATCTAAAATGGTCCGATTACGATGGTTGATACCTCTATCAATAGGTTTCGGGACCTGTTATTGCTGTGACAATTTTCATTTTGATTGCTCGATTATTTCTAAACATTTCTTAGAAAATTCAATTTTATTGAAAATCAACTGTGCTATAGCCCACAAGTTTTGGGCGGCAAAAATCTAAAATGGTCCGATTACGATGGTTGATACCTCTATCAATAAGTTTCGGGACCTGTTATTGCTGTGACAATTTTCATTTTGATTGCTCGATTATTTGTATACATTTCTTAGAAAATTCAATTTTATTGAAAATCAACTGTGCTATAGCCCACAAGTTTTTGGGCGGCAAAAATCTAAAATGGTCCGATTACGATGGTTGATACCTCTATCAATAGGTTTCGGGACCTGTTATTGCTGTGACAATTTTCATTTTGATTGCTCGATTATTTCTATACATTTCTTAGACAATTCAATTTTATTGAAAATCAACTGTGCTATAGCCCACAAGTTTTGGGCGGCAAAAATCTAAAATGGTCCGATTACGATGGTTGATACCTCTATCAATAAGTTTCGGGACCTGTTATTGCTGTGACAATTTTCATTTTGATTGCTCGATTATTTGTATACATTTCTTAGAAAATTCAATTTTATTGAAAATCAACTCTGCTATAGCCCACAAGTTTTTGGGCGGCAAAAATCTAAAATGGTCCGATTACGATGGTTGATACCTCTATCAATAGGTTTCGGGACCTGTTATTGCTGTGACAATTTTCATTTTGATTGCTCGATTATTTCTAAACATTTCTCAGAAAATTCAATTTTATTGAAAATCAACTGTGCTATAGCCCACAAGTTTTTGGGCGGCCAAAATCTAAAATGGTCCGATTACGATGGTTGATACCTCTATCAATAGGTTTCGGGACCTGTTATTGCTGTGACAATTTTCATTTTGATTGCTCGATTATTTGTATACATTTCTTAGAAAATTCAATTTTATTGAAAATCAACTGTGCTATAGCCCACAAGTTTTTGGGTGGCAAAAATCTAAAATGGTCCGATTACGATGGTTGATACCTCTATCAATAGGTTTCGGGACCTGTTATTGCTGTGACAATTTTCATTTTGATTGCTCGATTATTTCTATACATTTCTCAGAAAATTCAATTTTATTGAAAATCAACTGTGCTATAGCCCACAAGTTTTAGGGCGGCAAAAATCTAAAATGGTCCGATTACGATGGTTGATACCTCTATCAATAGGTTTCGGGACCTGTTATTGCTGTGACAATTTTCATTTTGATTGCTCGATTATTTCTATACATTTCTTAGAAAATTCAATTTTATTGAAAATCAACTGTGCTATAGCCCACAAGTTTTTGGGCGGCAAAAATCTAAAATGGTCCGATTACGATGGTTGATACCTCTATCAATAGGTTTCGGGACCTGTTATTGCTGTGACAATTTTCATTTTGATTGCTCGATTATTTCTATACATTTCATAGAAAATTCAATTTTATTGAAAATCAACTGTGCTATAGCCCACAAGTTTTTGGGCGGCAAAAATCTAAAATGGTCCGATTACGATGGTTGATACCTCTATCAATAGGTTTCGGGACCTGTTATTGCTGTGACAATTTTTATTTTGATTGCTCGATTATTTCTATACATTTCTTAGAAAATTCAATTTTATTGAAAATCAACTGTGCTATAGCCCACAAGTTTTTGGGCGGCAAAAATCTGAAATGGTCCGATTACGATGGTTGATACCTCTATCAATAGGTTTCGGGACCTGTTATTGCTGTGACAATTTTCATTTTGATTGCTCGATTATTTCTAAACATTTCTTAGAAAATTCAATTTTATTGAAAATCAACTGTGCTATAGCCCACAAGTTTTTGGGCGGCAAAAATCTAAAATGGTCCGATTACGATGGTTGATACCTCTATCAATAGGTTTCGGGACCTGTTATTGCTGTGACAATTTTCATTTTGATGGCTCGATTATTTCTAAACATTTCTTAGAAAATTCAATTTTATTGAAAATCAACGGTGGTATAGCCCACAAGTTTTTGGGCGGCAAAAATCAAAAATGGTCCGATTACGATGGTTGATACCTCTATCAATAGGTTTCGGGACCTGTTATTGCTGTGACAATTTTCATTTTGATTGCTCGATTATTTCTAAACATTTCTTAGAAAATTCAATTTTATTGAAAATCAACTGTGCTATAGCCCACAAGTTTTTGGGCGGCAAAAATCAAAAATGGTCAAATTACGATGGTTGATACCTCTATCAATAGGTTTCGGGATCTGTTATTGCTGTGACAATTTTCATTTTCATTGCTCGATTATTTCTATACATTTCTTAGAAAATTCAATTTTATTGAAAATCAACTGTGCTATAGCCCACAAGTTTTTGGGCGGCAAAAATCAAAAATGGTCAAATTACGATGGTTGATACCTCTATCAATAGGTTTCGGGATCTGTTATTGCTGTGACAATTTTCATTTTCATTGCTCGATTATTTCTATACATTTCTTAGAAAATTCAATTTTATTGAAAATCAACTGTGCTATAGCCCACAAGTTTTTGGGCGGCAAAAATCTAAAATGGTCCGATTACGATGGTTGATACCTCTATCAATAGGTTTCGGGACCTGTCATTGCTGTGACAATTTTCATTTTGATTGCTCGATTATTTCTAAACATTTCTTAGAAAATTCAATTTTATTGAAAATCAACTGTGCTATAGCCCACAAGTTTTTGGGCGGCAAAAATCTAAAATGGTCCGATTACGATGGTTGATACCTCTATCAATAGGTTTCGGGACCTGTTATTGCTGTGACAATTTTCATTTTGATTGCTCGATTATTTCTATACATTTCTTAGACAATTCAATTTTATTGAAAATCAACTGTGCTATAGCCCACAAGTTTTTGGCGGCAAAAATCTAAAATGGTCCGATTACGATGGTTGATACCTCTATCAATAGGTTTCGGGACCTGTTATTGCTGTGACAATTTTCATTTTGATTGCTCGATTATTTCTATACATTTCTTAGACAATTCAATTTTATTGAAAATCAACTGTGCTATAGCCCACAAGTTTTTGGGCGGCAA
This sequence comes from Tipula vernalis, assembly GCA_958295665.1. NCBI lineage: Eukaryota > Metazoa > Arthropoda > Insecta > Diptera > Tipulidae > Tipula > Tipula vernalis. The sequence goes on from OY282559.1 coordinate 377,742,090, forward strand.
AAATCTAAAATGGTCCGATTACGATGGTTGATACCTCTATCAATAGGTTTCGGGACCTGTTATTGCTATGACAATTTTTATTTTGATTGCTCGATTATTTCTATACATTTCTTAGACAATTCAATTTTATTGAAAATCAACTGTGCTATAGCCCACAAGTTTTTGGGCGGCAAAAATCTAAAATGGTCCGATTACGATGGTTGATACCTCTATCAATAGGTTTCGGGACCTGTTATTGCTGTGACAATTTTCATTTTGATTGCTCGATTATTTCTAAACATTTCTCAGAAAATTCAATTTAATTGAAAATCAACTGTGCCATAGCCCACAAGTTTTAGGGCGGCAAAAATCTAAAATGGTCCGATTACGATAGTTGATACCTCTATCAATAGGTTTCGGGACCTGTTATTGCTGTGACAATTTTCATTTTGATTACTCGATTATTTTTATACATTTCTCAGAAAATTCAATTTCATTGAAAATCAACTGTGCTATAGCCCACAAGTTTTTGGGCGGCAAAAATCTAAAATGGTCCGATTACGATGGTTGATACCTCTATCAATAGGTTTCGGGACCTGTTATTGCTGTGACAATTTTCATTTTGATTGCTCGATTATTTCTATACATTTCTTAGAAAATTCAATTTTATTGAAAATCAACGGTGGTATAGCCCACAAGTTTTTGGGCGGCAAAAATCAAAAATGGTCCGATTACGATGGTTGATACCTCTATCAATAGGTTTCGGGACCTGTTATTGCTATGACAATTTTTATTTTGATTGCTCGATTATTTCTATACATTTCTTAGACAATTCAATTTTATTGAAAATCAACTGTGCTATAGCCCACAAGTTTTTGGGCGGCAAAAATCTAAAATGGTCCGATTACGATGGTTGATACCTCTATCAATAGGTTTCGGGACCTGTTATAGCTGTGACAATTTTCATTTTGATTGCTCGATTATTTCTATACATTTCTTAGACAATTCAATTTTATTGAAAATCAACTGTGCTATAGCCCACAAGTTTTTGGGCGGCAAAAATCTAAAATGGTCCGATTACGATGGTTGATACCTCTATCAATAGGTTTCGGGACCTGTTATTGCTGTGACAATTTTCATTTTGATTGCTCGATTATTTTTATACATTTCTCAGAAAATTCAATTTTATTGAAAATCAACTGTGCTATAGCCCACAAGTTTTAGGGCGGCAAAAATCTAAAATGGTCCGATTACGATGGTTGATACCTCTATCAATAGGTTTCGGTACCTGTTATTGCTGTGACAATTTTCATTTTGATTGCTCGATTATTTTTATACATTTCTTAGAAAATTCAATTTTATTGAAAATCAACTGTGCTATAGCCCACAAGTTTTAGGGCGGCAAAAATCTAAAATGGTCCGATTACGATGGTTGATACCTCTATCAATAGGTTTCGGGACCTGTTATTGCTGTGACAATTTTCATTTTGATTGCTCGATTATTTTTATACATTTCTTAGAAAATTCAATTTTATTGAAAATCAACTGTGCTATAGCCCACAAGTTTTTGGGCGGCAAAAATCTAAAATGGTCCGATTACGATGGTTGATACCTCTATCAATAGGTTTCGGGACCTGTTATTGCTGTGACAATTTTCATTTTGATTGCTCCATTATTTTTATACATTTCTCAGAAAATTCAATTTTATTGAAAATCAACTGTGCTATAGCCCACAAGTTTTTGGGCGGCAAAAATCTAAAATGGTCCGATTACGATGGTTGATACCTCTATCAATAGGTTTCGGTACCTGTTATTGCTGTGACAATTTTCATTTTGATTGCTCGATTATTTTTATACATTTCTTAGAAAATTCAATTTTATTGAAAATCAACTGTGCTATAGCCCACAAGTTTTTGGGTGGCAAAAATCTAAAATGGTCCGATTACGATGGTTGATACCTCTATCAATAGGTTTCGGTACCTGTTATTGCTGTGACAATTTTCATTTTGATTGCTCGATTATTTTTATACATTTCTCAGAAAATTCAATTTTATTGAAAATCAACTGTGCTATAGCCCACAAGTTTTTGGGTGGCAAAAATCTAAAATGGTCCGATTACGATGGTTGATACCTCTATCAATAGGTTTCGGTACCTGTTATTGCTGTGACAATTTTCATTTTGATTGCTCCATTATTTTTATACATTTCTCAGAAAATTCAATTTTATTGAAAATCAACTGTGCTATAGCCCACAAGTTTTTGGGCGGCAAAAATCTAAAATGGTCCGATTACGATGGTTGATACCTCTATCAATAGGTTTCGGTACCTGTTATTGCTGTGACAATTTTCATTTTGATTGCTCGATTATTTTTATACATTTCTTAGAAAATTCAATTTTATTGAAAATCAACTGTGCTATAGCCCACAAGTTTTTGGGCGGCAAAAATCTAAAATGGTCCGATTACGATGGTTGATACCTCTATCAATAGGTTTCGGGACCTGTTATTGCTGTGACAATTTTCATTTTGATTGCTCGATTATTTTTATACATTTCTTAGAAAATTCAATTTTATTGAAAATCAACTGTGCTATATCCCACAAGTTTTTGGGCGGCAAAAATCTAAAATGGTCCGATTACGATGGTTAATACCTCTATCAATAGGTTTCGGTACCTGTTATTGCTGTGACAATTTTCATTTTGATTGCTCGATTATTTTTATACATTTCTCAGAAAATTCAATTTTATTGAAAATCAACTGTGCTATAGCCCACAAGTTTTTGGGTGGCAAAAATCTAAAATGGTCCGATTACGATGGTTGATACCTCTATCAATAGGTTTCGGTACCTGTTATTGCTGTGACAATTTTCATTTTGATTGCTCGATTATTTCTATACATTTCTCAGAAAATTCAATTTTATTGAAAATCAACTGTGCTATAGCCCACAAGTTTTTGGGTGGCAAAAATCTAAAATGGTCCGATTACGATGGTTGATACCTCTATCAATAGGTTTCGGGACCTGTTATTGCTGTGACAATTTTCATTTTGATTGCTCGATTATTTTTATACATTTCTCAGAAAATTCAATTTTATTGAAAATCAACTGTGCTATAGCCCACAAGTTTTTGGGCGGCAAAAATCTAAAATGGTCCGATTACGATGGTTGATACCTCTATCAATAGGTTTCGGTACCTGTTATTGCTGTGACAATTTTCATTTTGATTGCTCGATTATTTCTATACATTTCTCAGAAAATTCAATTTTATTGAAAATCAACTGTGCTGTAGCCCACAAGTTTTTGGGCGGCAAAAATCTAAAATGGTCCGATTACGATGGTTGATACCTCTATCAATAGGTTTCGGGACCTGTTATTGCTGTGACAATTTTCATTTTGATTGCTCGATTATTTCTAAACATTTCTTAGAAAATTCAATTTTATTGAAAATCAACTGTGCTATAGCCCACAAGTTTTGGGCGGCAAAAATCTAAAATGGTCCGATTACGATGGTTGATACCTCTATCAATAAGTTTCGGGACCTGTTATTGCTGTGACAATTTTCATTTTGATTGCTCGATTATTTGTATACATTTCTTAGAAAATTCAATTTTATTGAAAATCAACTCTGCTATAGCCCACAAGTTTTTGGGCGGCAAAAATCTAAAATGGTCCGATTACGATGGTTGATACCTCTATCAATAGGTTTCGGGACCTGTTATTGCTGTGACAATTTTCATTTTGATTGCTCGATTATTTTTATACATTTCTCAGAAAATTCAATTTTATTGAAAATCAACTGTGCTATAGCCCACAAGTTTTTGGGTGGCAAAAATCTAAAATGGTCCGATTACGATGGTTGATACCTCTATCAATAGGTTTCGGGACCTGTTATTGCTGTGACAATTTTCATTTTGATTGCTCGATTATTTCTATACATTTCTTAGAAAATTCAATTTTATTGAAAATCAACTGTGCTATAGCCCACAAGTTTTTAGGTGGCAAAAATCTAAAATGGTCCGATTACGATGGTTGATACCTCTATCAATAGGTTTCGGTACCTGTTATTGCTGTGACAATTTTCATTTTGATTGCTCGATTATTTCTATACATTTCTTAGAAAATTCAATTTTATTGAAAATCAACTGTGCTATAGCCCACAAGTTTTTGGGTGGCAAAAATCTAAAATGGTCCGATTACGATGGTTGATACCTCTATCAATAGGTTTCGGGACCTGTTATTGCTGTGACAATTTTCATTTTGATTGCTCGATTATTTCTAAACATTTCTTAGAAAATTCTATTTTATTGAAAATCAACTGTGCTATAGCCCACAAGTTTTGGGCGGCAAAAATCTAAAATGGTCCGATTACGATGGTTGATACCTCTATCAATAAGTTTCGGGACCTGTTATTGCTGTGACAATTTTCATTTTGATTGCTCGATTATTTGTATACATTTCTTAGAAAATTCAATTTTATTGAAAATCAACTCTGCTATAGCCCACAAATTTTTGGGCGGCAAAAATCTAAAATGGTCCGATTACGATGGTTGATACCTCTATCAATAGGTTTCGGTACCTGTTATTGCTGTGACAATTTTCATTTTGATTGCTCGATTATTTCTATACATTTCTTAGAAAATTCAATTTTATTGAAAATCAACTGTGCTATAGCCCACAAGTTTTTGGGTGGCAAAAATCTAAAATGGTCCGATTACGATGGTTGATACCTCTATCAATAGGTTTCGGGACCTGTTATTGCTGTGACAATTTTCATTTTGATTGCTCGATTATTTCTATACATTTCTCAGAAAATTCAATTTTATTGAAAATCAACTGTGCTATAGCCCACAAGTTTTTGGGCGGCAAAAATCTAAAATGGTCCGATTACGATGGTTGATACCTCTATCAATAGGTTTCGGGACCTGTTATTGCTGTGACAATTTTCATTTTGATTGCTCGATTATTTCTATACATTTCTTAGAAAATTCAATTTTATTGAAAATCAACTGTGCTATAGCCCACAAGTTTTTGGGTGGCAAAAATCTAAAATGGTCCGATTACGATGGTTGATACCTCTATCAATAGGTTTCGGTACCTGTTATTGCTGTGACAATTTTCATTTTGATTGCTCGATTATTTCTATACATTTCTTAGAAAATTCAATTTTATTGAAAATCAACTGTGCTATAGCCCACAAGTTTTTGGGTGGCAAAAATCTAAAATGGTCCGATTACGATGGTTGATACATCTATCAATAGGTTTCGGGACCTGTTATTGCTGTGACAATTTTCATTTTGATTGCTCGATTATTTCTAAACATTTCTTAGAAAATTCAATTTTATTGAAAATCAACTGTGCTATAGCCCACAAGTTTTGGGCGGCAAAAATCTAAAATGGTCCGATTACGATGGTTGATACCTCTATCAATAAGTTTCGGGACCTGTTATTGCTGTGACAATTTTCATTTTGATTGCTCGATTATTTGTATACATTTCTTAGAAAATTCAATTTTATTGAAAATCAACTCTGCTATAGCCCACAAGTTTTTGGGCGGCAAAAATCTAAAATGGTCCGATTACGATGGTTGATACCTCTATCAATAGGTTTCGGTACCTGTTATTGCTGTGACAATTTTCATTTTGATTGCTCGATTATTTCTATACATTTCTTAGAAAATTCAATTTTATTGAAAATCAACTGTGCTATAGCCCACAAGTTTTTGGGTGGCAAAAATCTAAAATGGTCCGATTACGATGGTTGATACCTCTATCAATAGGTTTCGGGACCTGTTATTGCTGTGACAATTTTCATTTTGATTGCTCGATTATTTCTATACATTTCTCAGAAAATTCAATTTTATTGAAAATCAACTGTGCTATAGCCCACAAGTTTTTGGGCGGCAAAAATCTAAAATGGTCCGATTACGATGGTTGATACCTCTATCAATAGGTTTCGGGACCTGTTATTGCTGTGACAATTTTCATTTTGATTGCTCGATTATTTGTATACATTTCTTAGAAAATTCAATTTTATTGAAAATCAACTCTGCTATAGCCCACAAGTTTTTGGGCGGCAAAAATCTAAAATGGTCCGATTACGATGGTTGATACCTCTATCAATAGGTTTCGGGACCTGTTATTGCTGTGACAATTTTCATTTTGATTGCTCGATTATTTGTATACATTTCTTAGAAAATTCAATTTTATTGAAAATCAACTCTGCTATAGCCCACAAGTTTTTGGGCGGCAAAAATCTAAAATGGTCCGATTACGATGGTTGATACCTCTATCAATAGGTTTCGGGACCTGTTATTGCTGTGACAATTTTCATTTTGATTGCTCGATTATTTTTATACATTTCTTAGAAAATTCAATTTTATTGAAAATCAACTGTGCTATAGCCCACAAGTTTTTGGGCGGCAAAAATCTAAAATGGTCCGATTACGATGGTTGATACCTCTATCAATAAGTTTCGGGACCTGTTATTGCTGTGACAATTTTCATTTTGATTGCTCGATTATTTGTATACATTTCTTAGAAAATTCAATTTTATTGAAAATCAACTCTGCTATAGCCCACAAGTTTTTGGGCGGCAAAAATCTAAAATGGTCCGATTACGATGGTTGATACCTCTATCAATAGGTTTCGGTACCTGTTATTGCTGTGACAATTTTCATTTTGATTGCTCGATTATTTCTATACATTTCTTAGAAAATTCAATTTTATTGAAAATCAACTGTGCTATAGCCCACAAGTTTTTGGGTGGCAAAAATCTAAAATGGTCCGATTACGATGGTTGATACCTCTATCAATAGGTTTCGGGACCTGTTATTGCTGTGACAATTTTCATTTTGATTGCTCGATTATTTCTATACATTTCTCAGAAAATTCAATTTTATTGAAAATCAACTGTGCTATAGCCCACAAGTTTTTGGGCGGCAAAAATCTAAAATGGTCCGATTACGATGGTTGATACCTCTATCAATAGGTTTCGGGACCTGTTATTGCTGTGACAATTTTCATTTTGATTGCTCGATTATTTGTATACATTTCTTAGAAAATTCAATTTTATTGAAAATCAACTCTGCTATAGCCCACAAGTTTTTGGGCGGCAAAAATCTAAAATGGTCCGATTACGATGGTTGATACCTCTATCAATAGGTTTCGGGACCTGTTATTGCTGTGACAATTTTCATTTTGATTGCTCGATTATTTGTATACATTTCTTAGAAAATTCAATTTTATTGAAAATCAACTCTGCTATAGCCCACAAGTTTTTGGGCGGCAAAAATCTAAAATGGTCCGATTACGATGGTTGATACCTCTATCAATAGGTTTCGGGACCTGTTATTGCTGTGACAATTTTCATTTTGATTGCTCGATTATTTGTATACATTTCTTAGAAAATTCAATTTTATTGAAAATCAACTCTGCTATAGCCCACAAGTTTTTGGGCGGCAAAAATCTAAAATGGTCCGATTACGATGGTTGATACCTCTATCAATAGGTTTCGGGACCTGTTATTGCTGTGACAATTTTCATTTTGATTGCTCGATTATTTTTATACATTTCTTAGAAAATTCAATTTTATTGAAAATCAACTGTGCTATAGCCCACAAGTTTTGGGCGGCAAAAATCTAAAATGGTCCGATTACGATGGTTGATACCTCTATCAATAAGTTTCGGGACCTGTTATTGCTGTGACAATTTTCATTTTGATTGCTCGATTATTTGTATACATTTCTTAGAAAATTCAATTTTATTGAAAATCAACTCTGCTATAGCCCACAAGTTTTTGGGCGGCAAAAATCTAAAATGGTCCGATTACGATGGTTGATACCTCTATCAATAGGTTTCGGGACCTGTTATTGCTGTGACAATTTTCATTTTGATTGCTCGATTATTTTTATACATTTCTCAGAAAATTCAATTTTATTGAAAATCAACTGTGCTATAGCCCACAAGTTTTTGGGTGGCAAAAATCTAAAATGGTCCGATTACGATGGTTGATACCTCTATCAATAGGTTTCGGGACCTGTTATTGCTGTGACAATTTTCATTTTGATTGCTCGATTATTTCTATACATTTCTTAGAAAATTCAATTTTATTGAAAATCAACTGTGCTATAGCCCACAAGTTTTTGGGCGGCAAAAATCTAAAATGGTCCGATTACGATGGTTGATACCTCTATCAATAGGTTTCGGTACCTGTTATTGCTGTGACAATTTTCATTTTGATTGCTCGATTATTTCTATACATTTCTTAGAAAATTCAATTTTATTGAAAATCAACTGTGCTATAGCCCACAAGTTTTTGGGTGGCAAAAATCTAAAATGGTCCGATTACGATGGTTGATACCTCTATCAATAGGTTTCGGGACCTGTTATTGCTGTGACAATTTTCATTTTGATTGCTCGATTATTTCTAAACATTTCTTAGAAAATTCAATTTTATTGAAAATCAACTGTGCTATAGCCCACAAGTTTTGGGCGGCAAAAATCTAAAATGGTCCGATTACGATGGTTGATACCTCTATCAATAAGTTTCGGGACCTGTTATTGCTGTGACAATTTTCATTTTGATTGCTCGATTATTTGTATACATTTCTTAGAAAATTCAATTTTATTGAAAATCAACTCTGCTATAGCCCACAAGTTTTTGGGCGGCAAAAATCTAAAATGGTCCGATTACGATGGTTGATACCTCTATCAATAGGTTTCGGTACCTGTTATTGCTGTGACAATTTTCATTTTGATTGCTCGATTATTTCTATACATTTCTTAGAAAATTCAATTTTATTGAAAATCAACTGTGCTATAGCCCACAAGTTTTAGGGTGGCAAAAATCTAAAATGGTCCGATTACGATGGTTGATACCTCTATCAATAGGTTTCGGGACCTGTTATTGCTGTGACAATTTTCATTTTGATTGCTCGATTATTTTTATACATTTCTCAGAAAATTCAATTTTATTGAAAATCAACTGTGCTATAGCCCACAAGTTTTTGGGCGGCAAAAATCTAAAATGGTCCGATTACGATGGTTGATACCTCTATCAATAGGTTTCGGTACCTGTTATTGCTGTGACAATTTTCATTTTGATTGCTCGATTATTTCTATACATTTCTCAGAAAATTCAATTTTATTGAAAATCAACTGTGCTATAGCCCACAAGTTTTTGGGTGGCAAAAATCTAAAATGGTCCGATTACGATGGTTGATACCTCTATCAATAGGTTTCGGGACCTGTTATTGCTGTGACAATTTTCATTTTGATTGCTCGATTATTTTTATACATTTCTCAGAAAATTCAATTTTATTGAAAATCAACTGTGCTATAGCCCACAAGTTTTTGGGCGGCAAAAATCTAAAATGGTCCGATTACGATGGTTGATACCTCTATCAATAGGTTTCGGTACCTGTTATTGCTGTGACAATTTTCATTTTGATTGCTCGATTATTTCTATACATATCTCAGAAAATTCAATTTTATTGAAAATCAACTGTGCTATAGCCCACAAGTTTTTGGGTGGCAAAAATCTAAAATGGTCCGATTACGATGGTTGATACCTCTATCAATAGGTTTCGGGACCTGTTATTGCTGTGACAATTTTCATTTTGATTGCTCGATTATTTTTATACATTTCTCAGAAAATTCAATTTTATTGAAAATCAACTGTGCTATAGCCCACAAGTTTTTGGGCGGCAAAAATCTAAAATGGTCCGATTACGATGGTTGATACCTCTATCAATAGGTTTCGGGACCTGTTATTGCTGTGACAATTTTCATTTTGATTGCTCGATTATTTCTATACATTTCTCAGAAAATTCAATTTTATTGAAAATCAACTGTGCTATAGCCCACAAGTTTTTGGGCGGCAAAAATCTAAAATGGTCCGATTACGATGGTTGATACCTCTATCAATAGGTTTTGGGACCTGTTATTGCTGTGACAATTTTCATTTTGATTGCTCGATTATTTGTATACATTTCTTAGAAAATTCAATTTTATTGAAAATCAACTGTGCTATAGCCCACAAGTTTTTGGGTGGCAAAAATCTAAAATGGTCCGATTACGATGATTGATACCTCTATCAATAGGTTTCGGGACCTGTTATTGCTGTGACAATTTTCATTTTGATTGCTCGATTATTTCTATACATTTCTCAGAAAATTCAATTTTATTGAAAATCAACTGTGCTATAGCCCACAAGTTTTTGGGCGGCAAAAATCTAAAATGGTCCGATTACGATGGTTGATACCTCTATCAATAGGTTTCGGGACCTGTTATTGCTGTGACAATTTTCATTTTGATTGCTCGATTATTTCTAAACATTTCTTAGAAAATTCAATTTTATTGAAAATCAACTGTGCTATAGCCCTCAAGTTTTGGGCGGCAAAAATCTAAAATGGTCCGATTACGATGGTTGATACCTCTATCAATAAGTTTCGGGACCTGTTATTGCTGTGACAATTTTCATTTTGATTGCTCGATTATTTGTATACATTTCTTAGAAAATTCAATTTTATTGAAAATCAACTCTGCTATAGCCCACAAGTTTTTGGGCGGCAAAAATCTAAAATGGTCCGATTACGATGGTTGATACCTCTATCAATAGGTTTCGGTACCTGTTATTGCTGTGACAATTTTCATTTTGATTGCTCGATTATTTTTATACATTTCTCAGAAAATTCAATTTTATTGAAAATCAACTGTGCTATAGCCCACAAGTTTTTGGGCGGCAAAAATCTAAAATGGTCCGATTACGATGGTTGATACCTCTATCAATAGGTTTCGGGACCTGTTATTGCTGTGACAATTTTCATTTTGATTGCTCGATTATTTCTATACATTTCTCAGAAAATTCAATTTTATTGAAAATCAACTGTGCTATAGCCCACAAGTTTTTGGGCGGCAAAAATCTAAAATGGTCCGATTACGATGGTTGATACCTCTATCAATAGGTTTTGGGACCTGTTATTGCTGTGACAATTTTCATTTTGATTGCTCGATTATTTGTATACATTTCTTAGAAAATTCAATTTTATTGAAAATCAACTGTGCTATAGCCCACAAGTTTTTGGGCGGCAAAAATCTAAAATGGTCCGATTACGATGGTTGATACCTCTATCAATAAGTTTCGGGACCTGTTATTGCTGTGACAATTTTCATTTTGATTGCTCGATTATTTGTATACATTTCTTAGAAAATTCAATTTTATTGAAAATCAACTGTGCTATAGCCCACAAGTTTTTGGGCGGCAAAAATCTAAAATGGTCCGATTACGATGGTTGATACCTCTATCAATAGGTTTCGGGACCTGTTATTGCTGTGACAATTTTCATTTTGATTGCTCGATTATTTCTAAACATTTCTTAGAAAATTCAATATTATTGAAAATCAACTGTGCTATAGCCCACAAGTTTTGGGCGGCAAAAATCTAAAATGGTCCGATTACGATGGTTGATACCTCTATCAATAAGTTTCGGGACCTGTTATTGCTGTGACAATTTTCATTTTGATTGCTCGATTATTTGTATACATTTCTTAGAAAATTCAATTTTATTGAAAATCAACTGTGCTATAGCCCACAAGTTTTAGGGCGGCAAAAATGTAAAATGGTCCGATTACGATGGTTGATACCTCTATCAATAGGTTTCGGTACCTGTTATTGCTGTGACAATTTTCATTTTGATTACTCGATTATTTTTATACATTTCTCAGAAAATTCAATTTTATTGAAAATCAACTGTGCTATAGCCCACAAGTTTTTGGGCGGCAAAAATCTAAAATGGTCCGATTACGATGGTTGATACCTCTATCAATAGGTTTCGGGACCTGTTATTGCTGTGACAATTTTCATTTTGATTGCTCGATTATTTCTAAACATTTCTTAGAAAATTCAATTTTATTGAAAATCAACTGTGCTATAGCCCACAAGTTTTGGGCGGCAAAAATCTAAAATGGTCCGATTACGATGGTTGATACCTCTATCAATAAGTTTCGGGACCTGTTATTGCTGTGACAATTTTCATTTTGATTGCTCGATTATTTGTATACATTTCTTAGAAAATTCAATTTTATTGAAAATCAACTGTGCTATAGCCCACAAGTTTTTGGGCGGCAAAAATCTAAAATGGTCCGATTACGATGGTTGATACCTCTATCAATAGGTTTCGGGACCTGTTATTGCTGTGACAATTTTCATTTTGATTGCTCGATTATTTCTAAACATTTCTTAGAAAATTCAATTTTATTGAAAATCAACTGTGCTATAGCCCACAAGTTTTGGGCGGCAAAAATCTAAAATGGTCCGATTACGATGGTTGATACCTCTATCAATAAGTTTCGGGACCTGTTATTGCTGTGACAATTTTCATTTTGATTGCTCGATTATTTGTATACATTTCTTAGAAAATTCAATTTTATTGAAAATCAACTGTGCTATAGCCCACAAGTTTTAGGGCGGCAAAAATGTAAAATGGTCCGATTACGATGGTTGATACCTCTATCAATAGGTTTCGGTACCTGTTATTGCTGTGACAATTTTCATTTTGATTACTCGATTATTTTTATACATTTCTCAGAAAATTCAATTTTATTGAAAATCAACTGTGCTATAGCCCACAAGTTTTTGGGCGGCAAAAATCTAAAATGGTCCGATTACGATGGTTGATACCTCTATCAATAGGTTTCGGGACCTGTTATTGCTGTGACAATTTTCATTTTGATTGCTCGATTATTTCTAAACATTTCTTAGAAAATTCAATTTTATTGAAAATCAACGGTGGTATAGCCCACAAGTTTTTAGGCGGCAAAAATCAAAAATGGTCCGATTACGATGGTTGATACCTCTATCAATAGGTTTCGGGACCTGTTATTGCTGTGACAATTTTCATTTTGATTGCTCGATTATTTCTAAACATTTCTTAGAAAATTCAATTTTATTGAAAATCAACTGTGCTATAGCCCACAAGTTTTTGGGCGGCAAAAATCAAAAATGGTCAAATTACGATGGTTGATACCTCTATCAATAGGTTTCGGGACCTGTTATTGCTGTGACAATTTTCATTTTCATTGCTCGATTATTTCTATACATTTCTTAGAAAATTCAATTTTATTGAAAATCAACTGTGCTATAGCCCACAAGTTTTTGGGCGGCAAAAATCTAAAATGGTCCGATTACGATGGTTGATACCTCTATCAATAGGTTTCGGGACCTGTTATTGCTGTGACAATTTTCATTTTGATTGCTCGATTATTTCTAAACATTTCTTAGAAAATTCAATTTTATTGAAAATCAACTGTGCTATAGCCCACAAGTTTTTGGGCGGCAAAAATCTAAAATGGTCCGATTACGATGGTTGATACCTCTATCAATAGGTTTCGGGACCTGTTATTGCTGTGACAATTTTCATTTTGATTGCTCGAATATTTCTATACATTTCTTAGAAAATTCATTTTTATTGAAAATCAACTGTGCTATAGCCCACAAGTTTTTGGGCGGCAAAAATCTAAAATGGTCCGATTACGATGGTTGATACCTCTATCAATAGGTTTCGGGACCTGTTATTGCTGTGACAATTTTCATTTTGATTGCTCGATTATTTCTATACATTTCTCAGAAAATTCAATTTTATTGAAAATCAACTGTGCTATAGCCCACAAGTTTTTGGGCGGCAAAAATCTAAAATGGTCCGATTACGATGGTTGATACCTCTATCAATAGGTTTCGGGACCTGTTATTGCTGTGACAATTTTCATTTTGATTGCTCGATTATTTCTAAACATTTCTTAGAAAATTCAATTTTATTGAAAATCAACTGTGCTATAGCCCACAAGTTTTGGGCGGCAAAAATCTAAAATGGTCCGATTACGATGGTTGATACCTCTATCAATAAGTTTCGGGACCTGTTATTGCTGTGACAATTTTCATTTTGATTGCTCGATTATTTGTATACATTTCTTAGAAAATTCAATTTTATTGAAAATCAACTGTGCTATAGCCCACAAGTTTTAGGGCGGCAAAAATGTAAAATGGTCCGATTACGATGGTTGATACCTCTATCAATAGGTTTCGGTACCTGTTATTGCTGTGACAATTTTCATTTTGATTACTCGATTATTTTTATACATTTCTCAGAAAATTCAATTTTATTGAAAATCAACTGTGCTATAGCCCACAAGTTTTTGGGCGGCAAAAATCTAAAATGGTCCGATTACGATGGTTGATACCTCTATCAATAGGTTTCGGGACCTGTTATTGCTGTGACAATTTTCATTTTGATTGCTCGATTATTTCTAAACATTTCTTAGAAAATTCAATTTTATTGAAAATCAACGGTGGTATAGCCCACAAGTTTTTAGGCGGCAAAAATCAAAAATGGTCCGATTACGATGGTTGATACCTCTATCAATAGGTTTCGGGACCTGTTATTGCTGTGACAATTTTCATTTTGATTGCTCGATTATTTCTAAACATTTCTTAGAAAATTCAATTTTATTGAAAATCAACTGTGCTATAGCCCACAAGTTTTTGGGCGGCAAAAATCAAAAATGGTCAAATTACGATGGTTGATACCTCTATCAATAGGTTTCGGGACCTGTTATTGCTGTGACAATTTTCATTTTCATTGCTCGATTATTTCTATACATTTCTTAGAAAATTCAATTTTATTGAAAATCAACTGTGCTATAGCCCACAAGTTTTTGGGCGGCAAAAATCTAAAATGGTCCGATTACGATGGTTGATACCTCTATCAATAGGTTTCGGGACCTGTTATTGCTGTGACAATTTTCATTTTGATTGCTCGATTATTTCTAAACATTTCTTAGAAAATTCAATTTTATTGAAAATCAACTGTGCTATAGCCCACAAGTTTTTGGGCGGCAAAAATCTAAAATGGTCCGATTACGATGGTTGATACCTCTATCAATAGGTTTCGGGACCTGTTATTGCTGTGACAATTTTCATTTTGATTGCTCGAATATTTCTATACATTTCTTAGAAAATTCATTTTTATTGAAAATCAACTGTGCTATAGCCCACAAGTTTTTGGGCGGCAAAAATCTAAAATGGTCCGATTACGATGGTTGATACCTCTATCAATAGGTTTCGGGACCTGTTATTGCTGTGACAATTTTCATTTTGATTGCTCGATTATTTCTATACATTTCTTAGAAAATTCAATTTTATTGAAAATCAACTGTGCTATAGCCCACAAGTTTTTGGGCGGCAAAAATCTAAAATGGTCCGATTACGATGGTTGATACCTCTATCAATAGGTTTCGGGACCTGTTATTGCTGTGACAATTTTTATTTTGATTGCTCGATTATTTCTATACATTTCTTAGAAAATTCAATTTTATTGAAAATCAACTGTGATATAGCCCACAAGTTTTTGGGCGGCAAAAATCTAAAATGGTCCGATTACGATGGTTGATACCTCTATCAATAGGTTTCGGGACCTGTTATTGCTGTGACAATTTTTATTTTGATTGCTCGGTTATTTCTATACATTTCTTAGAAAATTCAATTTTATTGAAAATCAACTGTGCTATAGCCCACAAGTTTTTGGGCGGCAAAAATCTAAAATGGTCCGATTACGATGGTTGATACCTCTATCAATAGGTTTCGGGACCTGTTATTGCTGTGACAATTTTCATTTTGATTGCTCGATTATTTCTAAACATTTCTTAGAAAATTCAATTTTATTGAAAATCAACTGTGCTATAGCCCACAAGTTTTTGGGCGGCAAAAATCTAAAATGGTCCGATTACGATGGTTGATACCTCTATCAATAGGTTTCGGGACCTGTTATTGCTGTGACAATTTTCATTTTGATTGCTCGATTATTTCTAAACATTTCTTAGAAAATTCAATTTTATTGAAAATCAACGGTGGTATAGCCCACAAGTTTTTGGGCGGCAAAAATCAAAAATGGTCCGATTACGATGGTTGATACCTCTATCAATAGGTTTCGGGACCTGTTATTGCTGTGACAATTTTCATTTTGATTGCTCGATTATTTCTATACATTTCTTAGAAAATTCAATTTTATTGAAAATCAACTGTGCTATAGCCCACAAGTTTTTGGGCGGCAAAAATCTAAAATGGTCCGATTACGATGGTTGATACCTCTATCAATAGGTTTTGGGACCTGTTATTGCTGTGACAATTTTCATTTTGATTGCTCGAATATTTCTAAACATTTCTTAGAAAATTCATTTTTATTGAAAATCAACTGTGCTGTAGCCCACAAGTTTTTGGGCGGCAAAAATCTAAAATGGTCCGATTACGATGGTTGATACCTCTATCAATAGGTTTCGGGACCTGTTATTGCTGTGACAATTTTCATTTTGATTGCTCGATTATTTCTATACATTTCTTAGAAAATTCAATTTTATTGAAAATCAACTGTGCTATAGCCCACAAGTTTTAGGGCGGCAAAGATTTAAAATGGTCGATTACGATGGTTAATACCTCTATCAATAGGTTTCGGGACCTGTTTTAAACATTTCTTAGAAAATTCAATTTTATTGAAAATCAACTGTGCTATAGCCCACAAGTTTTTGGGCGGCAAAAATCTAAAATGGTCCGATTACGATGGTTGATACCTCTATCAATAGGTTTCGGGACCTGTTATTGCTGTGACAATTTTCATTTTGATTGCTCGATTATTTCTAAACATTTCTTAGAAAATTCAATTTTATTGAAAATCAACGGTGGTATAGCCCACAAGTTTTTGGGCGGCAAAAATCAAAAATGGTCCGATTACGATGGTTGATACCTCTATCAATAGGTTTCGGGACCTGTTATTGCTGTGACAATTTTCATTTTGATTGCTCGATTATTTCTAAACATTTCTTAGAAAATTCAATTTTATTGAAAATCAACTGTGCTATAGCCCACAAGTTTTTGGGCGGCAAAAATCTAAAATGGTCCGATTACGATGGTTGATACCTCTATCAATAGGTTTCGGGACCTGTTATTGCTGTGACAATTTTCATTTTGATTGCTCGATTATTTCTAAACATTTCTTAGAAAATTCAATTTTATTGAAAATCAACGGTGGTATAGCCCACAAGTTTTTGGGCGGCAAAAATCAAAAATGGTCCGATTACGATGGTTGATACCTCTATCAATAGGTTTCGGGACCTGTTATTGCTGTGACAATTTTCATTTTGATTGCTCGATTATTTCTATACATTTCTTAGAAAATTCAATTTTATTGAAAATCAACTGTGCTATAGCCCACAAGTTTTAGGGCGGCAAAGATTTAAAATGGTCGATTACGATGGTTAATACCTCTATCAATAGGTTTCGGGACCTGTTTTAAACATTTCTTAGAAAATTCAATTTTATTGAAAATCAACTGTGCTATAGCCCACAAGTTTTTGGGCGGCAAAAATCTAAAATGGTCCGATTACGATGGTTGATACCTCTATCAATAGGTTTCGGGACCTGTTATTGCTGTGACAATTTTCATTTTGATTGCTCGATTATTTCTAAACATTTCTTAGAAAATTCAATTTTATTGAAAATCAACGGTGGTATAGCCCACAAGTTTTTGGGCGGCAAAAATCAAAAATGGTCCGATTACGATGGTTGATACCTCTATCAATAGGTTTCGGGACCTGTTATTGCTGTGACAATTTTCATTTTGATTGCTCGATTATTTCTAAACATTTCTTAGAAAATTCAATTTTATTGAAAATCAACTGTGCTATAGCCCACAAGTTTTTGGGCGGCAAAAATCTAAAATGGTCCGATTACGATGGTTGATACCTCTATCAATAGGTTTTGGGACCTGTTATTGCTGTGACAATTTTCATTTTGATTGCTCGAATATTTCTAAACATTTCTTAGAAAATTCATTTTTATTGAAAATCAACTGTGCTGTAGCCCACAAGTTTTTGGGCGGCAAAAATCTAAAATGGTCCGATTACGATGGTTGATACCTCTATCAATAGGTTTCGGGACCTGTTATTGCTGTGACAATTTTCATTTTGATTGCTCGATTATTTCTATACATTTCTTAGAAAATTCAATTTTATTGAAAATCAACTGTGCTATAGCCCACAAGTTTTAGGGCGGCAAAGATTTAAAATGGTCGATTACGATGGTTAATACCTCTATCAATAGGTTTCGGGACCTGTTTTAAACATTTCTTAGAAAATTCAATTTTATTGAAAATCAACTGTGCTATAGCCCACAAGTTTTTGGGCGGCAAAAATCTAAAATGGTCCGATTACGATGGTTGATACCTCTATCAATAGGTTTCGGGACCTGTTATTGCTGTGACAATTTTCATTTTGATTGCTCGATTATTTCTATACATTTCTTAGACAATTCAATTTTATTGAAAATCAACTGTGCTATAGCCCACAAGTTTTTGGGCGGCAAAAATCTAAAATGGTACGATTACGATGGTTGATACCTCTATCAATAGGTTTCGGGACCTGTTATTGCTGTGACAATTTTCATTTTGATTGCTCGATTATTTCTATACATTTCTTAGACAATTCAATTTTATTGAAAATCAACTGTGCTATAGCCCACAAGTTTTTGGGCGGCAAAAATCTAAAATGGTCCGATTACGATGGTTGATACCTCTATCAATAGGTTTCGGGACCTGTTATTGCTGTGACAATTTTCATTTTGATTGCTCGATAATTTCTAAACATTTCTCAGAAAATTCAATTTTATTGAAAATCAACTGTGCTATAGCCCACAAGTTTTAGGGCGGCAAAAATGTAAAATGGTCCGATTACGATGGTTGATACCTCTATCAATAGGTTTCGGGACCTGTTATTGCTGTGACAATTTTCATTTTGATTGCTCGATTATTTTTATACATTTCTTAGAAAATTCAATTTTATTGAAAATCAACTGTGCTATAGCCCACAAGTTTTAGGGCGGCAAAAATCTAAAATGGTCCGATTACGATGGTTGATACCTCTATCAATAGGTTTCGGGACCTGTTATTGCTGTGACAATTTTCATTTTGATTGCTCGATTATTTTTATACATTTCTCAGAAAATTCAATTTTATTGAAAATCAACTGTGCTATAGCCCACAAGTTTTTGGGCGGCAAAAATCTAAAATGGTCCGATTACGATGGTTGATACCTCTATCAATAGGTTTCGGTACCTGTTATTGCTGTGACAATTTTCATTTTGATTGCTCGATTATTTCTATACATTTCTTAGAAAATTCAATTTTATTGAAAATCAACTGTGCTATAGCCCACAAGTTTTTGGGCGGCAAAAATCTAAAATGGTCCGATTACGATGGTTGATACCTCTATCAATAGGTTTCGGGACCTGTTATTGCTGTGACAATTTTCATTTTGATTGCTCAATTATTACTAATCATTTCTCAGAAAATTCAATTTTATTGAAAATCAACTGTGCTATAGCCCACAAGTTTTTGGGCGGCAAAAATCTAAAATGGTCCGATTACGATGGTTGATACCTCTATCAATAGGTTTTGGGACCTGTTATTGCTGTGACAATTTTCATTTTGATTGCTCGATTATTTCTAAACATTTCTTAGAAAATTCAATTTTATTGAAAATCAACTGTGCTGTAGCCCACAAGTTTTAGGGCGGCAAAAATGTAAAATGGTCCGATTACGATGGTTGATACCTCTATCAATAGGTTTCGGGACCTGTTATTGCTGTGACAATTTTCATTTTGATTGCTCGATTATTTCTATACATTTCTTAGAAAATTCAATTTTATTGAAAATCAACTGTGCTATAGCCCACAAGTTTTAGGGCGGCAAAAATCAAAAATGGTCCGATTACGATGGTTGATACCTCTATCAATAGGTTTCGGGACCTGTTATTGCTGTGACAATTTTCATTTTGATTGCTCGATTATTTCTATATATTTCTTAGAAAATTAAATTTTATTGAAAATCAACTGTGCTATAGCCCACAAGTTTTTGGGCGGCAAAAATCCAAAATGGCCCGATTACGATGGTTGATACCTCTATCAATAGGTTTCGGGACCTGTTATTGCTGTGAAAATTTTTATTTTCATTGCTCGATTATTTCTAAACATTTCTTAGAAAATTCAATTTTATTGAAAATCAACTGTGCTATAGCCCACAAGTTTTTGGGCGGCAAAAATCTAAAATGGTCCGATTACGATGGTTGATACCTCTATCAATAGGTTTCGGGACCTGTTATAGCTGTGACAATTTTCATTTTGATTGCTCGATTATTTCTATACATTTCTTAGAAAATTCAATTTTATTGAAAATCAACTGTGCTATAGCCCACAAGTTTCTGGGCGGCAAAAATCTAAAATGGTCCGATTACGATGGTTGATACCTCTATCAATAGGTTTCAGGACCTGTTATTACTGTGACAATTTTCATTTTGATTGCTCGATTATTTTTATACATTTCTTAGAAAATTCAATTTTATTGAAAATCAACTGTGCTATAGCCCACAAGTTTTAGGGCGGCAAAAATCTAAAATGGTCCGATTACGATGGTTGATACCTCTATCAATAGGTTTCGGGACCTGTTATTGCTGTGACAATTTTCATTTTGATTGCTCGATTATTTTTATACATTTCTTAGAAAATTCAATTTTATTGAAAATCAACTGTGCTATAGCCCACAAGTTTTTGGGCGGCAAAAATCTAAAATGGTCCGATTACGATGGTTGATACCTCTATCAATAGGTTTCGGGACCTGTTATTGCTGTGACAATTTTCATTTTGATTGCTCAATTATTTCTAAACATTTCTCAGAAAATTCAATTTTATTGAAAATCAACTGTGCTATAGCCCACAAGTTTTAGGGCGGCAAAAATCTAAAATGGTCCGATTACGATGGTTGATACCTCTATCAATAGGTTTCGGGACCTGTTATTGCTGTGACAATTTTCATTTTGATTGCTCGATTATTTTTATACATTTCTCAGAAAATTCAATTTTATTGAAAATCAACTGTGCTATAGCCCACAAGTTTTTGGGCGGCAAAAATCTAAAATGGTCCGATTACGATGGTTGATACCTCTATCAATAGGTTTTGGGACCTGTTATTGCTGTGACAATTTTCATTTTGATTGCTCAATTATTTCTAAACATTTCTTAGAAAATTCAATTTTATTGAAAATCAACTGTGCTATAGCCCACAAGTTTTAGGGCGGCAAAAATGTAAAATGGTCCGATTACGATGGTTGATACCTCTATCAATAGGTTTCGGGACCTGTTATTGCTGTGACAATTTTCATTTTGATTGCTCGATTATTTCTATACATTTCTTAGAAAATTCAATTTTATTGAAAATCAACTGTGCTATAGCCCACAAGTTTTAGGGCGGCAAAAATCAAAAATGGTCCGATTACGATGGTTGATACCTCTATCAATAGGTTTCGGGACCTGTTATTGCTGTGACAATTTTCATTTTGATTGCTCGATTATTTCTATATATTTCTTAGAAAATTAAATTTTATTGAAAATCAACTGTGCTATAGCCCACAAGTTTTTGGGCGGCAAAAATCCAAAATGGCCCGATTACGATGGTTGATACCTCTATCAATAGGTTTCGGGACCTGTTATTGCTGTGACAATTTTCATTTTGATTGCTCGATTATTTCTAAACATTTCTTAGAAAATTCAATTTTATTGAAAATCAACTGTGCTATAGCCCACAAGTTTTTGGGCGGCAAAAATCTAAAATGGTCCGATTACGATGGTTGATACCTCTATCAATAGGTTTCGGGACCTGTTATAGCTGTGACAATTTTCATTTTGATTGCTCAATTATTTCTATACATTTCTTAGAAAATTCAATTTTATTGAAAATCAACTGTGCTATAGCCCACAAGTTTTTGGGCGGCAAAAATCTAAAATGGTCCGATTACGATGGTTGATACCTCTATCAATAGATTTCGGGACCTGTTATTGCTGTGACAATTTTCATTTTGATTGCTCGATTATTTCTAAACATTTCTTAGAAAATTCAATTTTATTGAAAATCAACTGTGCTATAGCCCACAAGTTTTTGGGCGGCAAAAATCTAAAATGGTCCGATTACGATGGTTGATACCTCTATCAATAGGTTTCGGGACCTGTTATTGCTGTGACAATTTTCATTTCCATTGCTCGATTATTTCTAAACATTTCTTAGAAAATTCAATTTTATTGAAAATCAACTGTGCTATAGCCCACAAGTTTTTGGGCGGCAAAAATCTAAAATGGTCCGATTACGATGGTTGATACCTCTATCAATAGGTTTCGGGACCTGTTATAGCTGTGACAATTTTCATTTTGATTGCTCGATTATTTCTATACATTTCTTAGAAAATTCAATTTTATTGAAAATCAACTGTGCTATAGCCCACAAGTTTTTGGGCGGCAAAAATCTAAAATGGTCCGATTACGATGGTTGATACCTCTATCAATAGATTTCGGGACCTGTTATTGCTGTGACAATTTTCATTTTGATTGCTCGATTATTTCTAAACATTTCTTAGAAAATTCAATTTTATTGAAAATCAACTGTGCTATAGCCCACAAGTTTTTGGGCGGCAAAAATCTAAAATGGTCCGATTACGATGGTTGATACCTCTATCAATAGGTTTCAGGACCTGTTATTGCTGTGACAATTTTCATTTTGATTGCTCGATTATTTTTATACATTTCTTAGAAAATTCAATTTTATTGAAAATCAACTGTGCTATAGCCCACAAGTTTTAGGGCGGCAAAAATCTAAAATGGTCCGATTACGATGGTTGATACCTCTATCAATAGGTTTCGGGACCTGTTATTGCTGTGACAATTTTCATTTTGATTGCTCGATTATTTTTATACATTTCTCAGAAAATTCAATTTTATTGAAAATCAACTGTGCTATAGCCCACAAGTTTTTGGGCGGCAAAAATCTAAAATGGTCCGATTACGATGGTTGATACCTCTATCAATAGGTTTCGGTACCTGTTATTGCTGTGACAATTTTCATTTTGATTGCTCGATTATTTTTATACATTTCTTAGAAAATTCAATTTTATTGAAAATCAACTGTGCTATAGCCCACAAGTTTTTGGGCGGCAAAAATCTAAAATGGTCCGATTACGATGGTTGATACCTCTATCAATAGGTTTTGGGACCTGTTATTGCTGTGACAATTTTCATTTTGATTGCTCAATTATTTCTAAACATTTCTTAGAAAATTCAATTTTATTGAAAATCAACTGTGCTATAGCCCACAAGTTTTAGGGCGGCAAAAATCAAAAATGGTCCGATTACGATGGTTGATACCTCTATCAATAGGTTTCAGGACCTGTTATTGCTGTGACAATTTTCATTTTGATTGCTCGATTATTTTTATACATTTCTTAGAAAATTCAATTTTATTGAAAATCAACTGTGCTATAGCCCACAAGTTTTAGGGCGGCAAAAATCTAAAATGGTCCGATTACGATGGTTGATACCTCTATCAATAGGTTTTGGGACCTGTTATTGCTGTGACAATTTTCATTTTGATTGCTCAATTATTTCTAAACATTTCTTAGAAAATTCAATTTTATTGAAAATCAACTGTGCTATAGCCCACAAGTTTTAGGGCGGCAAAAATCAAAAATGGTCCGATTACGATGGTTGATACCTCTATCAATAGGTTTCAGGACCTGTTATTGCTGTGACAATTTTCATTTTGATTGCTCGATTATTTTTATACATTTCTTAGAAAATTCAATTTTATTGAAAATCAACTGTGCTATAGCCCACAAGTTTTAGGGCGGCAAAAATCTAAAATGGTCCGATTACGATGGTTGATACCTCTATCAATAGGTTTCGGGACCTGTTATTGCTGTGACAATTTTCATTTTGATTGCTCAATTATTTCTAAACATTTCTCAGAAAATTCAATTTTATTGAAAATCAACTGTGCTATAGCCCACAAGTTTTAGGGCGGCAAAAATCTAAAATGGTCCGATTACGATGGTTGATACCTCTATCAATAGGTTTCGGGACCTGTTATTGCTGTGACAATTTTCATTTTGATTGCTCGATTATTTTTATACATTTCTCAGAAAATTCAATTTTATTGAAAATCAACTGTGCTATAGCCCACAAGTTTTTGGGCGGCAAAAATCTAAAATGGTCCGATTACGATGGTTGATACCTCTATCAATAGGTTTTGGGACCTGTTATTGCTGTGACAATTTTCATTTTGATTGCTCAATTATTTCTAAACATTTCTTAGAAAATTCAATTTTATTGAAAATCAACTGTGCTATAGCCCACAAGTTTTAGGGCGGCAAAAATCAAAAATGGTCCGATTACGATGGTTGATACCTCTATCAATAGGTTTCGGGACCTGTTATTGCTGTGACAATTTTCATTTTGATTGCTCGATTATTTCTATATATTTCTTAGAAAATTAAATTTTATTGAAAATCAACTGTGCTATAGCCCACAAGTTTTAGGGCGGCAAAAATGTAAAATGGTCCGATTACGATGGTTGATACCTCTATCAATAGGTTTCGGGACCTGTTATTGCTGTGACAATTTTCATTTTGATTGCTCGATTATTTCTATACATTTCTTAGAAAATTCAATTTTATTGAAAATCAACTGTGCTATAGCCCACAAGTTTTTGGGCGGCAAAAATCAAAAATGGTCCGATTACGATGGTTGATACCTCTATCAATAGGTTTCGGGACCTGTTATTGCTGTGACAATTTTCATTTTGATTGCTCGATTATTTCTATACATTTCTTAGAAAATTCAATTTTATTGAAAATCAACTGTGCTATAGCCCACAAGTTTTTGGGCGGCAAAAATCCAAAATGGTCCGATTACGATGGTTGATACCTCTATCAATAGGTTTCGGGACCTGTTATTGCTGTGACAATTTTCATTTTCATTGCTCGATTATTTTTAAACATTTCTTAGAAAATTCAATTTTATTGAAAATCAACTGTGCTATAGCCCACAAGTTTTTGGGCGGCAAAAATCTAAAATGGTCCGATTACGATGGTTGATACCTCTATCAATAGATTTCGGGACCTGTTATAGCTGTGACAATTTTCATTTTGATTGCTCGATTATTTCTATACATTTCTTAGAAAATTCAATTTTATTGAAAATCAACTGTGCTATAGCCCACAAGTTTTTGGGCGGCAAAAATCTAAAATGGTCCGATTACGATGGTTGATACCTCTATCAATAGATTTCGGGACCTGTTATTGCTGTGACAATTTTCATTTTGATTGCTCGATTATTTCTAAACATTTCTTAGAAAATTCAATTTTATTGAAAATCAACTGTGCTATAGCCCACAAGTTTTTGGGCGGCAAAAATCTAAAATGGTCCGATTACGATGGTTGATACCTCTATCAATAGGTTTCGGGACCTGTTATTGCTGTGACAATTTTCATTTTCATTGCTCGATTATTTCTAAACATTTCTTAGAAAATTCAATTTTATTGAAAATCAACTGTGCTATAGCCCACAAGTTTTTGGGCGGCAAAAATCTAAAATGGTCCGATTACGATGGTTGATACCTCTATCAATAGGTTTCGGGACCTGTTATAGCTGTGACAATTTTCATTTTGATTGCTCGATTATTTCTATACATTTCTTAGAAAATTCAATTTTATTGAAAATCAACTGTGCTATAGCCCACAAGTTTTTGGGCGGCAAAAATCTAAAATGGTCCGATTACGATGGTTGATACCTCTATCAATAGATTTCGGGACCTGTTATTGCTGTGACAATTTTCATTTTGATTGCTCGATTATTTCTAAACATTTCTTAGAAAATTCAATTTTATTGAAAATCAACTGTGCTATAGCCCACAAGTTTTTGGGCGGCAAAAATCTAAAATGGTCCGATTACGATGGTTGATACCTCTATCAATAGGTTTCGGGACCTGTTATTGCTGTGACAATTTTCATTTTGATTGCTCGATTATTTCTAAACATTTCTTAGAAAATTCAATTTTATTGAAAATCAACTGTGCTATAGCCCACAAGTTTTAGGGCGGCAAAAATCAAAAATGGTCCGATTACGATGGTTGATACCTCTATCAATAGGTTTCGGGAACTGTTATTGCTGTGACAATTTTCATTTTGATTGCTCGATTATTTCTATATATTTCTTAGAAAATTAAATTTTATTGAAAATCAACTGTGCTATAGCCCACAAGTTTTTGGGCGGCAAAAATCCAAAATGGCCCGATTACGATGGTTGATACCTCTATCAATAGGTTTCGGGACCTGTTATTGCTGTGACAATTTTCATTTTCATTGCTCGATTATTTCTAAACATTTCTTAGAAAATTCAATTTTATTGAAAATCAACTGTGCTATAGCCCACAAGTTTTTGGGCGGCAAAAATCTAAAATGGTCCGATTACGATGGTTGATACTTCTATCAATAGGTTTCGGGACCTGTTATAGCTGTGACAATTTTCATTTTGATTGCTCAATTATTTCTATACATTTCTTAGAAAATTCAATTTTATTGAAAATCAACTGTGCTATAGCCCACAAGTTTTTGGGCGGCAAAAATCTAAAATGGTCCGATTACGATGGTTGATACCTCTATCAATAGATTTCGGGACCTGTTATTGCTGTGACAATTTTCATTTTGATTGCTCGATTATTTCTAAACATTTCTTAGAAAATTCAATTTTATTGAAAATCAACTGTGCTATAGCCCACAAGTTTTTGGGCGGCAAAAATCTAAAATGGTCCGATTACGATGGTTGATACCTCTATCAATAGGTTTCGGGACCTGTTATTGCTGTGACAATTTTCATTTTCATTGCTCGATTATTTCTAAACATTTCTTAGAAAATTCAATTTTATTGAAAATCAACTGTGCTATAGCCCACAAGTTTTTGGGCGGCAAAAATCTAAAATGGTCCGATTACGATGGTTGATACCTCTATCAATAGGTTTCGGGACCTGTTATAGCTGTGACAATTTTCATTTTGATTGCTCGATTATTACTATACATTTCTTAGAAAATTCAATTTTATTGAAAATCAACTGTGCTATAGCCCACAAGTTTTTGGGCGGCAAAAATCTAAAATGGTCCGATTACGATGGTTGATACCTCTATCAATAGATTTCGGGACCTGTTATTGCTGTGACAATTTTCATTTTGATTGCTCGATTATTTCTAAACATTTCTTAGAAAATTCAATTTTATTGAAAATCAACTGTGCTATAGCCCACAAGTTTTTGGGCGGCAAAAATCTAAAATGGTCCGATTACGATGGTTGATACCTCTATCAATAGGTTTCAGGACCTGTTATTGCTGTGACAATTTTCATTTTGATTGCTCGATTATTTTTATACATTTCTTAGAAAATTCAATTTTATTGAAAATCAACTGTGCTATAGCCCACAAGTTTTAGGGCGGCAAAAATCTAAAATGGTCCGATTACGATGGTTGATACCTCTATCAATAGGTTTCGGGACCTGTTATTGCTGTGACAATTTTCATTTTGATTGCTCGATTATTTTTATACATTTCTCAGAAAATTCAATTTTATTGAAAATCAACTGTGCTATAGCCCACAAGTTTTTGGGCGGCAAAAATCTAAAATGGTCCGATTACGATGGTTGATACCTCTATCAATAGGTTTCGGTACCTGTTATTGCTGTGACAATTTTCATTTTGATTGCTCGATTATTTTTATACATTTCTTAGAAAATTCAATTTTATTGAAAATCAACTGTGCTATAGCCCACAAGTTTTTGGGCGGCAAAAATCTAAAATGGTCCGATTACGATGGTTGATACCTCTATCAATAGGTTTCGGGACCTGTTATTGCTGTGACAATTTTCATTTTGATTGCTCAATTATTTCTAAACATTTCTCAGAAAATTCAATTTTATTGAAAATCAACTGTGCTATAGCCCACAAGTTTTAGGGCGGCAAAAATCTAAAATGGTCCGATTACGATGGTTGATACCTCTATCAATAGGTTTCGGGACCTGTTATTGCTGTGACAATTTTCATTTTGATTGCTCGATTATTTTTATACATTTCTCAGAAAATTCAATTTTATTGAAAATCAACTGTGCTATAGCCCACAAGTTTTTGGGCGGCAAAAATCTAAAATGGTCCGATTACGATGGTTGATACCTCTATCAATAGGTTTTGGGACCTGTTATTGCTGTGACAATTTTCATTTTGATTGCTCAATTATTTCTAAACATTTCTTAGAAAATTCAATTTTATTGAAAATCAACTGTGCTATAGCCCACAAGTTTTAGGGCGGCAAAAATCAAAAATGGTCCGATTACGATGGTTGATACCTCTATCAATAGGTTTCGGGACCTGTTATTGCTGTGACAATTTTCATTTTGATTGCTCGATTATTTCTATATATTTCTTAGAAAATTAAATTTTATTGAAAATCAACTGTGCTATAGCCCACAAGTTTTAGGGCGGCAAAAATGTAAAATGGTCCGATTACGATGGTTGATACCTCTATCAATAGGTTTCGGGACCTGTTATTGCTGTGACAATTTTCATTTTGATTGCTCGATTATTTCTATACATTTCTTAGAAAATTCAATTTTATTGAAAATCAACTGTGCTATAGCCCACAAGTTTTAGGGCGGCAAAAATCAAAAATGGTCCGATTACGATGGTTGATACCTCTATCAATAGGTTTCGGGACCTGTTATTGCTGTGACAATTTTCATTTTGATTGCTCGATTATTTCTATACATTTCTTAGAAAATTCAATTTTATTGAAAATCAACTGTGCTATAGCCCACAAGTTTTTGGGCGGCAAAAATCCAAAATGGTCCGATTACGATGGTTGATACCTCTATCAATAGGTTTCGGGACCTGTTATTGCTGTGACAATTTTCATTTTCATTGCTCGATTATTTCTAAACATTTCTTAGAAAATTCAATTTTATTGAAAATCAACTGTGCTATAGCCCACAAGTTTTTGGGCGGCAAAAATCTAAAATGGTCCGATTACGATGGTTGATACCTCTATCAATAGATTTCGGGACCTGTTATAGCTGTGACAATTTTCATTTTGATTGCTCGATTATTTCTATACATTTCTTAGAAAATTCAATTTTATTGAAAATCAACTGTGCTATAGCCCACAAGTTTTTGGGCGGCAAAAATCTAAAATGGTCCGATTACGATGGTTGATACCTCTATCAATAGATTTCGGGACCTGTTATTGCTGTGACAATTTTCATTTTGATTGCTCGATTATTTCTAAACATTTCTTAGAAAATTCAATTTTATTGAAAATCAACTGTGCTATAGCCCACAAGTTTTTGGGCGGCAAAAATCTAAAATGGTCCGATTACGATGGTTGATACCTCTATCAATAGGTTTCGGGACCTGTTATTGCTGTGACAATTTTCATTTTCATTGCTCGATTATTTCTAAACATTTCTTAGAAAATTCAATTTTATTGAAAATCAACTGTGCTATAGCCCACAAGTTTTTGGGCGGCAAAAATCTAAAATGGTCCGATTACGATGGTTGATACCTCTATCAATAGGTTTCGGGACCTGTTATAGGTGTGACAATTTTCATTTTGATTGCTCGATTATTTCTATACATTTCTTAGAAAATTCAATTTTATTGAAAATCAACTGTGCTATAGCCCACAAGTTTTTGGGCGGCAAAAATCTAAAATGGTCCGATTACGATGGTTGATACCTCTATCAATAGATTTCGGGACCTGTTATTGCTGTGACAATTTTCATTTTGATTGCTCGATTATTTCTAAACATTTCTTAGAAAATTCAATTTTATTGAAAATCAACTGTGCTATAGCCCACAAGTTTTTGGGCGGCAAAAATCTAAAATGGTCCGATTACGATGGTTGATACCTCTATCAATAGGTTTCGGGACCTGTTATTGCTGTGACAATTTTCATTTTGATTGCTCGATTATTTCTAAACATTTCTTAGAAAATTCAATTTTATTGAAAATCAACTGTGCTATAGCCCACAAGTTTTAGGGCGGCAAAAATCAAAAATGGTCCGATTACGATGGTTGATACCTCTATCAATAGGTTTCGGGAACTGTTATTGCTGTGACAATTTTCATTTTGATTGCTCGATTATTTCTATATATTTCTTAGAAAATTAAATTTTATTGAAAATCAACTGTGCTATAGCCCACAAGTTTTTGGGCGGCAAAAATCCAAAATGGCCCGATTACGATGGTTGATACCTCTATCAATAGATTTCGGGACCTGTTATTGCTGTGACAATTTTCATTTTGATTGCTCGATTATTTCTAAACATTTCTTAGAAAATTCAATTTTATTGAAAATCAACTGTGCTATAGCCCACAAGTTTTTGGGCGGCAAAAATCTAAAATGGTCCGATTACGATGGTTGATACCTCTATCAATAGGTTTCAGGACTTGTTATTGCTGTGACAATTTTCATTTTGATTGCTCGATTATTTCTAAACATTTCTTAGAAAATTCAATTTTATTGAAAATCAATTGTGCTATAGCCCACAAGTTTTTGGGCGGCAAAAATCTAAAATGGTCCGATTACGATGGTTGATACCTCTATCAATAGGTTTCGGGACCTGTTATTGCTGTGACAATTTTCATTTTCATTGCTCGATTATTTCTAAACATTTCTTAGAAAATTCAATTTTATTGAAAATCAACTGTGCTATAGCCCACAAGTTTTTGGGCGGCAAAAATCTAAAATGGTCCGATTACGATGGTTGATACCTCTATCAATAGGTTTCGGGACCTGTTACTGCTGTGACAATTTTCATTTTGATTGCTCGATTATTTCTAAACATTTCTTAGAAAATTCAATTTTATTGAAAATCAACTGTGCTATAGCCCACAAGTTTTTGAGCGGCAAAAATCTAAAATGGTCCAATTACGATGGTTGATACCTCTATCAATAGGTTTCGGGACCTGTTATTGCTGTGACAATTTTCATTTTCATTGCTCGATTATTTCTAAACATTTCTTAGAAAATTCAATTTTATTGAAAATCAACTGTGCTATAGCCCACAAGTTTTTGGGCGGCAAAAATCTAAAATGGTCCGATTACGATGGTTGATACCTCTATCAATAGGTTTCGGGACCTGTTATAGGTGTGACAATTTTCATTTTGATTGCTCGATTATTTCTATACATTTCTTAGAAAATTCAATTTTATTGAAAATCAACTGTGCTATAGCCCACAAGTTTTTGGGCGGCAAAAATCTAAAATGGTCCGATTACGATGGTTGATACCTCTATCAATAGATTTCTGGACCTGTTATTGCTGTGACAATTTTCATTTTGATTGCTCGATTATTTCTAAACATTTCTTAGAAAATTCAATTTTATTGAAAATCAACTGTGCTATAGCCCACAAGTTTTTGGGCGGCAAAAATCTAAAATGGTCCGATTACGATGGTTGATACCTCTATCAATAGGTTTCGGGACCTGTTATTGCTGTGACAATTTTCATTTTGATTGCTCGATTATTTCTAAACATTTCTTAGAAAATTCAATTTTATTGAAAATCAACTGTGCTATAGCCCACAAGTTTTAGGGCGGCAAAAATCTAAAATGGTCCGATTACGATGGTTGATACCTCTATCAATAGGTTTCGGGACCTGTTATTGCTGTGACAATTTTCATTTTGATTGCTCGATTATTTTTATACATTTCTCAGAAAATTCAATTTTATTGAAAATCAACTGTGCTATAGCCCACAAGTTTTTGGGCGGCAAAAATCTAAAATGGTCCGATTACGATGGTTGATACCTCTATCAATAGGTTTTGGGACCTGTTATTGCTGTGACAATTTTCATTTTGATTGCTCGATTATTTCTAAACATTTCTTAGAAAATTCAATTTTATTGAAAATCAACTGTGCTATAGCCCACAAGTTTTTGGGCGGCAAAAATCTAAAATGGTCCGATTACGATGGTTGATACCTCTATCAATAGGTTTCGGGACCTGTTATAGGTGTGACAATTTTCATTTTGATTGCTCGATTATTTCTATACATTTCTTAGAAAATTCAATTTTATTGAAAATCAACTGTGCTATAGCCCACAAGTTTTTGGGCGGCAAAAATCTAAAATGGTCCGATTACGATGGTTGATACCTCTATCAATAGATTTCGGGACCTGTTATTGCTGTGACAATTTTCATTTTGATTGCTCGATTATTTCTAAACATTTCTTAGAAAATTCAATTTTATTGAAAATCAACTGTGCTATAGCCCACAAGTTTTTGGGCGGCAAAAATCTAAAATGGTCCGATTACGATGGTTGATACCTCTATCAATAGGTTTCGGGACCTGTTATTGCTGTGACAATTTTCATTTTGATTGCTCGATTATTTCTAAACATTTCTTAGAAAATTCAATTTTATTGAAAATCAACTGTGCTATAGCCCACAAGTTTTAGGGCGGCAAAAATCAAAAATGGTCCGATTACGATGGTTGATACCTCTATCAATAGGTTTCGGGAACTGTTATTGCTGTGACAATTTTCATTTTGATTGCTCGATTATTTCTATATATTTCTTAGAAAATTAAATTTTATTGAAAATCAACTGTGCTATAGCCCACAAGTTTTTGGGCGGCAAAAATCCAAAATGGCCCGATTACGATGGTTGATACCTCTATCAATAGGTTTCGGGACCTGTTATTGCTGTGGCAATTTTCATTTTCATTGCTCGATTATTTCTAAACATTTCTTAGAAAATTCAATTTTATTGAAAATCAACTGTGCTATAGCCCACAAGTTTTTGGGCGGCAAAAATCTAAAATGGTCCGATTACGATGGTTGATACCTCTATCAATAGGTTTCGGGACCTGTTATAGCTGTGACAATTTTCATTTTGATTGCTCAATTATTTCTATACATTTCTTAGAAAATTCAATTTTATTGAAAATCAACTGTGCTATAGCCCACAAGTTTTTGGGCGGCAAAAATCTAAAATGGTCCGATTACGATGGTTGATACCTCTATCAATAGATTTCGGGACCTGTTATTGCTGTGACAATTTTCATTTTGATTGCTCGATTATTTCTAAACATTTCTTAGAAAATTCAATTTTATTGAAAATCAACTGTGCTATAGCCCACAAGTTTTTGGGCGGCAAAAATCTAAAATGGTCCGATTACGATGGTTGATACCTCTATCAATAGGTTTCGGGACCTGTTATTGCTGTGACAATTTTCATTTTCATTGCTCGATTATTTCTAAACATTTCTTAGAAAATTCAATTTTATTGAAAATCAACTGTGCTATAGCCCACAAGTTTTTGGGCGGCAAAAATCTAAAATGGTCCGATTACGATGGTTGATACCTCTATCAATAGATTTCGGGACCTGTTATTGCTGTGACAATTTTCATTTTGATTGCTCGATTATTTCTAAACATTTCTTAGAAAATTCAATTTTATTGAAAATCAACTGTGCTATAGCCCACAAGTTTTTGGGCGGCAAAAATCTAAAATGGTCCGATTACGATGGTTGATACCTCTATCAATAGATTTCGGGACCTGTTATTGCTGTGACAATTTTCATTTTGATTGCTCGATTATTTCTAAACATTTCTTAGAAAATTCAATTTTATTGAAAATCAACTGTGCTATAGCCCACAAGTTTTTGGGCGGCAAAAATCTAAAATGGTCCGATTACGATGGTTGATACCTCTATCAATAGGTTTCAGGACCTGTTATTGCTGTGACAATTTTCATTTTGATTGCTCGATTATTTTTATACATTTCTTAGAAAATTCAATTTTATTGAAAATCAACTGTGCTATAGCCCACAAGTTTTAGGGCGGCAAAAATCTAAAATGGTCCGATTACGATGGTTGATACCTCTATCAATAGGTTTCGGGACCTGTTATTGCTGTGACAATTTTCATTTTGATTGCTCGATTATTTTTATACATTTCTCAGAAAATTCAATTTTATTGAAAATCAACTGTGCTATAGCCCACAAGTTTTTGGGCGGCAAAAATCTAAAATGGTCCGATTACGATGGTTGATACCTCTATCAATAGGTTTCGGTACCTGTTATTGCTGTGACAATTTTCATTTTGATTGCTCGATTATTTTTATACATTTCTTAGAAAATTCAATTTTATTGAAAATCAACTGTGCTATAGCCCACAAGTTTTTGGGCGGCAAAAATCTAAAATGGTCCGATTACGATGGTTGATACCTCTATCAATAGGTTTCGGGACCTGTTATTGCTGTGACAATTTTCATTTTGATTGCTCAATTATTTCTAAACATTTCTCAGAAAATTCAATTTTATTGAAAATCAACTGTGCTATAGCCCACAAGTTTTAGGGCGGCAAAAATCTAAAATGGTCCGATTACGATGGTTGATACCTCTATCAATAGGTTTCGGGACCTGTTATTGCTGTGACAATTTTCATTTTGATTGCTCGATTATTTTTATACATTTCTCAGAAAATTCAATTTTATTGAAAATCAACTGTGCTATAGCCCACAAGTTTTTGGGCGGCAAAAATCTAAAATGGTCCGATTACGATGGTTGATACCTCTATCAATAGGTTTTGGGACCTGTTATTGCTGTGACAATTTTCATTTTGATTGCTCAATTATTTCTAAACATTTCTTAGAAAATTCAATTTTATTGAAAATCAACTGTGCTATAGCCCACAAGTTTTAGGGCGGCAAAAATCAAAAATGGTCCGATTACGATGGTTGATACCTCTATCAATAGGTTTCGGGACCTGTTATTGCTGTGACAATTTTCATTTTGATTGCTCGATTATTTCTATATATTTCTTAGAAAATTAAATTTTATTGAAAATCAACTGTGCTATAGCCCACAAGTTTTAGGGCGGCAAAAATGTAAAATGGTCCGATTACGATGGTTGATACCTCTATCAATAGGTTTCGGGACCTGTTATTGCTGTGACAATTTTCATTTTGATTGCTCGATTATTTCTATACATTTCTTAGAAAATTCAATTTTATTGAAAATCAACTGTGCTATAGCCCACAAGTTTTAGGGCGGCAAAAATCAAAAATGGTCCGATTACGATGGTTGATACCTCTATCAATAGGTTTCGGGACCTGTTATTGCTGTGACAATTTTCATTTTGATTGCTCGATTATTTCTATACATTTCTTAGAAAATTCAATTTTATTGAAAATCAACTGTGCTATAGCCCACAAGTTTTTGGGCGGCAAAAATCCAAAATGGTCCGATTACGATGGTTGATACCTCTATCAATAGGTTTCGGGACCTGTTATTGCTGTGACAATTTTCATTTTCATTGCTCGATTATTTCTAAACATTTCTTAGAAAATTCAATTTTATTGAAAATCAACTGTGCTATAGCCCACAAGTTTTTGGGCGGCAAAAATCTAAAATGGTCCGATTACGATGGTTGATACCTCTATCAATAGATTTCGGGACCTGTTATAGCTGTGACAATTTTCATTTTGATTGCTCGATTATTTCTATACATTTCTTAGAAAATTCAATTTTATTGAAAATCAACTGTGCTATAGCCCACAAGTTTTTGGGCGGCAAAAATCTAAAATGGTCCGATTACGATGGTTGATACCTCTATCAATAGATTTCGGGACCTGTTATTGCTGTGACAATTTTCATTTTGATTGCTCGATTATTTCTAAACATTTCTTAGAAAATTCAATTTTATTGAAAATCAACTGTGCTATAGCCCACAAGTTTTTGGGCGGCAAAAATCTAAAATGGTCCGATTACGATGGTTGATACCTCTATCAATAGGTTTCGGGACCTGTTATTGCTGTGACAATTTTCATTTTCATTGCTCGATTATTTCTAAACATTTCTTAGAAAATTCAATTTTATTGAAAATCAACTGTGCTATAGCCCACAAGTTTTTGGGCGGCAAAAATCTAAAATGGTCCGATTACGATGGTTGATACCTCTATCAATAGGTTTCGGGACCTGTTATAGGTGTGACAATTTTCATTTTGATTGCTCGATTATTTCTATACATTTCTTAGAAAATTCAATTTTATTGAAAATCAACTGTGCTATAGCCCACAAGTTTTTGGGCGGCAAAAATCTAAAATGGTCCGATTACGATGGTTGATACCTCTATCAATAGATTTCGGGACCTGTTATTGCTGTGACAATTTTCATTTTGATTGCTCGATTATTTCTAAACATTTCTTAGAAAATTCAATTTTATTGAAAATCAACTGTGCTATAGCCCACAAGTTTTTGGGCGGCAAAAATCTAAAATGGTCCGATTACGATGGTTGATACCTCTATCAATAGGTTTCGGGACCTGTTATTGCTGTGACAATTTTCATTTTGATTGCTCGATTATTTCTAAACATTTCTTAGAAAATTCAATTTTATTGAAAATCAACTGTGCTATAGCCCACAAGTTTTAGGGCGGCAAAAATCAAAAATGGTCCGATTACGATGGTTGATACCTCTATCAATAGGTTTCGGGAACTGTTATTGCTGTGACAATTTTCATTTTGATTGCTCGATTATTTCTATATATTTCTTAGAAAATTAAATTTTATTGAAAATCAACTGTGCTATAGCCCACAAGTTTTTGGGCGGCAAAAATCCAAAATGGCCCGATTACGATGGTTGATACCTCTATCAATAGGTTTCGGAACCTGTTATTGCTGTGACAATTTTCATTTTCATTGCTCGATTATTTCTAAACATTTCTTAGAAAATTCAATTTTATTGAAAATCAACTGTGCTATAGCCCACAAGTTTTTGGGCGGCAAAAATCTAAAATGGTCCGATTACGATGGTTGATACCTCTATCAATAGGTTTCGGGACCTGTTATAGCTGTGACAATTTTCATTTTGATTGCTCGATTATTTCTATACATTTCTTAGAAAATTCAATTTTATTGAAAATCAACTGTGCTATAGCCCACAAGTTTTTGGGCGGCAAAAATCTAAAATGGTCCGATTACGATGGTTGATACCTCTATCAATAGATTTCGGGACCTGTTATTGCTGTGACAATTTTCATTTTGATTGCTCGATTATTTCTAAACATTTCTTAGAAAATTCAATTTTATTGAAAATCAACTGTGCTATAGCCCACAAGTTTTTGGGCGGCAAAAATCTAAAATGGTCCGATTACGATGGTTGATACCTCTATCAATAGGTTTCAGGACTTGTTATTGCTGTGACAATTTTCATTTTGATTGCTCGATTATTTCTAAACATTTCTTAGAAAATTCAATTTTATTGAAAATCAATTGTGCTATAGCCCACAAGTTTTTGGGCGGCAAAAATCTAAAATGGTCCGATTACGATGGTTGATACCTCTATCAATAGGTTTCGGGACCTGTTATTGCTGTGACAATTTTCATTTTCATTGCTCGATTATTTCTAAACATTTCTTAGAAAATTCAATTTTATTGAAAATCAACTGTGCTATAGCCCACAAGTTTTTGGGCGGCAAAAATCTAAAATGGTCCGATTACGATGGTTGATACCTCTATCAATAGGTTTCGGGACCTGTTACTGCTGTGACAATTTTCATTTTGATTGCTCGATTATTTCTAAACATTTCTTAGAAAATTCAATTTTATTGAAAATCAACTGTGCTATAGCCCACAAGTTTTTGGGCGGCAAAAATCTAAAATGGTCCAATTACGATGGTTGATACCTCTATCAATAGGTTTCGGGACCTGTTATTGCTGTGACAATTTTCATTTTGATTGCTCGATTATTTCTAAACATTTCTTAGAAAATTCAATTTTATTGAAAATCAACTGTGCTATAGCCCACAAGTTTTTGAGCGGCAAAAATCTAAAATGGTCCAATTACGATGGTTGATACCTCTATCAATAGGTTTCGGGACCTGTTATTGCTGTGACAATTTTCATTTTGATTGCTCGATTATTTCTAAACATTTCTTAGAAAATTCAATTTTATTGAAAATCAACTGTGCTATAGCCCACAAGTTTTAGGGCGGCAAAAATCAAAAATGGTCCGATTACGATGGTTGATACCTCTATCAATAGGTTTCGGGACCTGTTATTGCTGTGCCAATTTTCATTTTGATTGCTCGATTATTTCTATATATTTCTTAGAAAATTAAATTTTATTGAAAATCAACTGTGCTATAGCCCACAAGTTTTTGGGCGGCAAAAATCCAAAATGGCCCGATTACGATGGTTGATACCTCTATCAATAGGTTTCGGGACCTGTTATTGCTGTGACAATTTTCATTTTCATTGCTCGATTATTTCTAAACATTTCTTAGAAAATTCAATTTTATTGAAAATCAACTGTGCTATAGCCCACAAGTTATTGGGCGACAAAAATCTAAAATGGTCCGATTACGATGGTTGCACAATTGGATGTCCTAAACGCCGTGCTGTTTGCTGGATTTTGTAATCAAGTCGAATTAAGCAAACCAAATATAGAAAATTTCCTGAAATACATTATGCTGGTAAATACCAACAGCATTAGGTGGCATTTAGCATAATGATAAGTCAGTCACAAATAATTCACCCTGAGGGGGGCGGCATACAGCGTAAATTATAATATTCCCCTATAAAAGAAAGTGGTCTAATTTAATATTATTTCGAAATGAATGCAAAATTTGGTTGAGCGTCCGCCTAAATTTATGCGCGCCCCCAAGGCATAATTAATGGTTAATAGTCTTTAATACGTACTACAATAAGGTTTGTACGGTAATAAATAAATCAAATTGAAATGTCATCCGCTACTTTCGTTTAAATTGGTAAACCAAAATTGAAACAATATACACAGAACTAACACAAATCGTTATCCCACAATCAGTTTTATTGTGCTAACATGACATTTTAACAATTTTTATAGTTTACAAACTGTAATAGGTGAAATTTCTACATCGAATCGGTTCAATTCATTTCATGTTTTATGTATGTATGCATGAATGTATAGCGTTTTAAATTATGCTGCACTCGTTCGTATTTACGATAATTGTAGATAAGTATATAGTACATAAATATAAAATTGAAAGCGAAACTATTTATTTATTAACCGCCATTGCGCTATAACTATTATTTTTATACCTTCCGATTTATTTTATCTTCGTTTTCTTCTTATTTCTATAAAAGCAAAAAAAAACCAAAAATTGCGTCGTCATCTCTCCAATCCAATACAATTTTTTTTTTTTGTTTAGTTTAACATCTTCAATATTTTCTTTTGTACGCGCGGCAATGGTGTTGGTATGGTTTCATTTTTGCTTGCTTACTTTATAGGTAAAAACTAACATTAAAAGTAGGAGGAATGTAATCATGATTAGAAAGTTAATTCTTAAATTTTCTGTTTCTAAAATGAAAAGTGAATTTATGGTATTAAAATTGAAAATAAAAAATTAGTTGGATAAATTTCCTATACAGGTATACCACGCATAACACAGTTTATAGCACTAAAAGTTAGGCTATACCGTAATAGACGTATAATAGACTAAACAATCTAACAGTGTCCAATATTTTGTCCTAATCACTTTCATCGACTTCTACACCGTGTTAAATGAGTTATTCCTGTAAATACAAAATAAACGTACCAACACCATATTTTGCCGATGGATGATGTTGTTTATACGGAAACTGTGTTAAATATGCCATATTACATATTATTACACAAAGATGCTAAAGCGGAAAAGTTTATAGAAAAGCTGTTGTATGTTTATATGTACATATGTATATGTGCTTACTATAATTATACCGACTGCACTACTTTAAAAATATACATAATTATTACTATTTGTTATAAGTCAGCGAGATTAAATCAAATAAATTGGAGTTTACTTTACATTTTATTGGTATCAGCTGGTCGGTCGTTTCGGTCTAATAAATTATGTTCATTTCGTTGTATTTATTTCATTTAAACATAAAAACACTAACAACAACAAAAAATGTATGCGATTTTTATAGTCGACTATTGTTAACAAAAACGCTAAACACCAACGACTTTTTAAATATTAAAAAGTAGAACAATCCTTTCTCTTTCTTTCTATTGAAACTTTTTTTTTTTTCTATTTCTAATTTCATTTTCAAAAATACAAAAATCGAAAATTATTCATTTAAATCGGTTTGATGCAAATC
The DNA here is from genome assembly GCA_958295665.1 of Tipula vernalis. Taxonomy (NCBI): domain Eukaryota; kingdom Metazoa; phylum Arthropoda; class Insecta; order Diptera; family Tipulidae; genus Tipula; species Tipula vernalis. The sequence continues at coordinate 377,782,142 of OY282559.1, forward strand.
AACAATTCAACATTCATTGTTCAAGAAATAAAAAAAATAAAAAACCAATTGTTGAATAGATGATCAATGTGGAGGCGATTCGTTGCTAATGTATGCATTCGAAACAATGATGGGCTGATTTTTTTTTATGAAGGGTATGGTAAGGCAAAAATTAGAATCGGGCTAATGGAAATCGTACGGACAGTTTAATTAGAGCGATAATATCTGTACTTTCCAATTTTTTTCTATTACTATCCCCGGAGAGTCATGTTGTGGTTTCAGCCAATGGATCTAGGTTGGGTACATCATGAACTCTTAGAAATTTAACCAGTCCATTTGAAAGACTATTTTGCTCCCCTTTTCACAATTTTTTTTTTAACTAATATGAAGTAAAAATGTGGGAACGCCGGTAATAGGGTGTGATCGGATAATTTGGTGCCACAATCAAAGTTAAATTATCGATAATGCGGTGCGATAACTTCGGTTTGATTCCAGTTAAGCTCTAATTAAATTATGGGTATTATTCACTGAATCAATAACAAGAACTTTGGTTCAAAAACGTTATAAAATTTATTTATTATTAAATTGGTCTTGTTCACAAAATGGTTGGTAAAAGAGTGATGATAAGCAAAAAATTGAACAGCGCACGAAAGGCAAGTATAATGCACTAATTTATACTATAAAAATGATTACGTGTTTGAGCACAATATGTACTATAATTGTATACTCAAATTTTTAATTACTGTGCGCATTCAAATGTATTCATAAATACCGAAAGTTCAACAATCACTGAACTTGTTCGACTGCCATCAGATATAAACAAATTGTCAAAACGGTAGGTAAGGTTAGGTTGGAGTGGCTGCTTACGCACACTTAGACCGGTGACGGTCCATTGTGATACCACAGGATGTATCCCCTTTTACCCCTATTGGAACCATTTCGAGCTACTTATGTAGCGTAAGACGTCCCGCACTTTACTGTTTTCGAGATCCGAGAGGCAGTCCATCCTGAACTTACCTAAGTGTTTGTGCCTTCTGAGAGCCAATGCTGGACACGAGCAAAGGAAGTGGACCAACGTATCTTCCTCCTCTTCGTCCAAGCAGCTTATGCAGAAGTCATTAGCCTCCAGACCCAGCCTTCTTGCATGTTCTCCAAAAAGGCAGTGTCCCGTGAGAATTCCTACGACCGTTCTTAATTCACGTCTGCGTAAGGATATTAATGCCCTAGTGCGCCCCAAGTCCAGCTTTGGCCAAACTTGTCTTGCAACTCTACAGGTGAGGGTGTTAGACCACCTTTCCCCCGCTGAGGATAGCGCCTGCTTCCCAAGTGCTTGTCTCAGCGCTGTGATAGGCCTCCCCAGACTTGCCCTTTCCGGTTGCAGCTGGAGAGTCGTACCATGCCTAGCAAGTTCATCTGCCCTGCAGTTCCCCATGACGCCCGAGTGACCTGGGACCCAGACTACCTGGATGTTGAAATGCTCACCCATCTCATTTAGAGATGAGTGACAACTCAACGTCACCCGTGACGCCAAAGACACCGATTCTAACGATCGGATCGCCGCTTGACCGTCCACATAGATTGTGATATCGTCTGAGGATAACACATTATGCTTCAACCACGTCATGACCCCAGCAATCGCTACGATTTCAGCTTAGTACACGCTGCAGTAATCAGGGAGACAAATAGAAATATTTACATTTAATTTGTCACAGAATACTCCAGCTCCTACTTTGCCGTCTAGCTTGGAGCCAGCTGTGAAGAATTGCAATGCTTCGGTTTCCGATAACGGTCTATCCCTCCAGGATTCCCTTGAAGGAAAGGAGGTCCGAAATCGCTTCTCGAAGCGTAGAGTAGGTTTAATGTAGTCAAGATTCGCCAGCGCATCCTTCAACGATCTAACAATAGTAGAGTGTCCTATACTAAGACACCTCCACTGAGAGACGGCTGCAAGTCGTACAGCCGTATTTGCCGCCATCTGTTTGCCAAAAATGTCGACCGGAAGAAGGTGCAACATAACCTCTAAGGCACTTGTCGGTGTCGACCTCAATGCCCCGCTAAAAAGCATACAGGCCGTTCTTTGCACTCTCTCAATCTTACTTTTGTAAGTTACCTTGTCCAAAACCTGCCACCAAACACCCACCCCGTACATGAGTACAGGTCTCACTACGGCGGTGTAGAGCCAGTGTACCAGCTCCGGCTTCAGACCCCATCTATGACCAATGGCGTTCCTACAGGAGTACAAAGTAATAGTAGCTTTATATATTCTCTCCAACATGTTGGGCTTCCAACTAAGCTTACTGTCCAAGATAATGCCCAGATATCTAGCTCTATCAGTAAAAGCAAGTCTCGTGCCATTTAAGGTAGGAGGGACAACTACCGGGATTTTGTATTTCTTAGTAAAGAGTACCAGCTCTGTCTTGGACGGGTTAATACCAAGTCCAAATTTGCCAGCCCATTTCGTAACGATGGTAAGCGCATTCTGCATTACGTCTACAATCGTGCCCAGGAATTTCCCGGTAACAGCTAAAGCTACGTCATCTGCGTACGCAATAACTTCAATACCCTCTCTCTCCAATTCAAGTAGTAACCCGTTTACCACTATGTTCCAGAGAAGAGGAGACAGAACCCCCCCTGCGGGGTTCCCCTAGTTACTCGCCTCTTGATGGTGGAGTCCCCCAACTTCGAGCTAACAATCCTGCTTCCCAGCATATAATTGATTAACCCTATCAGAGGAACGTCCACCTCCAAAAATGACAATCCCTCCTTGATTGCCTCCGCTTTCACATTATTAAAGGCGCCCTCTATATCCAGGAAAGCCACCAAACAGAATTCCTTTAAACTAATCGATTTCTCAATCGTACACACCAAGGCGTGCAGAGCAGTGTCCACAGATCTACCCTTTGTGTACGCATGCTGAGACGATGCCCACTTCTTGGCACCTATTTTATCTCTGATGTATACATCCATCAGCCTTTCCAAGGTTTTCAAAAGAAAGGATGATAGAGTTATTGGTCTTAGGTCCCTAGGAGAGACATGTGAGCTTTTTCCCGCTTTCGGTATAAACACCACATTGACCTCCATCCAGTACCTAGGAATATAGCCCAGCTTCAAACACCCTTTGAATATAGCTTCCAGGTAGGGAAGAATAATTACTGAGTTGTTTTGAAGTTTAGCTGGTATAATTTGATCCGGACCAGCCGATTTAAATGGTTTAAAACCCCTCAGTGCCCATAGAATCCGTTTTCTGGTTACGATATCCTCTGTGGTTACTGACAGTGATTCCTGATGATTGCTACGCACCAAAAGGTATTCAAAGCTCCCTGGGAAGTGTGTCTCGAAGAGAAGCTCCAGAGATTCTCTACTAGAAGCTGTCCAAGATCCGTCCGGTTTTATCAAAAAACTAGGACTAGATGTACTTTTGGAAAGAATCTTCCTAAGGCGGAAGGTTTCGGATACCTCTTCCATATTATCACAGAAGATTCTCCAAGACCTCCTTTGTGCCTTTCTTAATTCTTTCTTATAAATTCCGAGTTTCTCCTTATAGGAGTCCCAATCCTGAGCCTCCCTTGTATTTTTGGCTCTATTAAAGGCTATCCTACAAGCATTACGATAGGTTCCCAGTTCCCTTTCATTAATGTCTGTGCTTCCCCAGATAGTGTGATGCGCATTAGCATCAACTCCCAGTACCACATCTACCTTTCATTGTTCCGCTTTACGGATCAGCTCCTCCAGGTTATCCGGAGGAACCTTCTTCTCCCGGTCCATGTAGGCTGAAACTAGCCAGAATCTACAAGTGCCTACTTCCAGGCTAACTGCAGTAGTGTCACCATTGCTGTATTGAGAGAGAAGGAAAAGATTAATATTATTTTTCCCAAGAATACAAGATCTGATCTTCCCAGACTTACTAGAGGATATAATTTTATACCCCTTGGTTCTGAGGCCACAGATCCTGTTGTTGTTAATCCAAGGTTCTTGGATTAATATCACATCCTCACCCGAACTAGTCAGCCTGAGGAGTAGAGCTGCCGAAGCAGCCTTAGAATGGTGAAGGTTAATTTGTGTTATCTTAATTATAACCATTTAACCTCTACCTATCTCTGTGGTATATTCCTGCTACCGCAGGAATATTATTTTTCGGTATTTTGGGATGCGCCGGATCCGCCCGTCTCGCCACCCCTCATACCCTCTGTAGAGGACTTGTCAGTGCCGACCCGTCTGGCCTGGCTGCCGACAGCCTCCTCCATCGGTACACCAGCTCCTTCGCTTATGTGCCCCTCCTTATGCTTCAAGGGAGGCCTTGTCCGACCGAGGTCGCCGGCTTCACTCTTCCCCATACCCTCAGCTTCTCCCCCCATGCTGCTGGTACCCCCTTCAGGCCTGGGCGGGTTGCCACCATCCTCCGGTTGGCCTCCCGTACGCGCTTCCGCCCCATCCTTTTTATAAACGTTGAGAGTAATTGACCCGAAACCGAAGTCAATTACTCCCTTCGTTTTGTGCAGGAGGGCAAGGGACTCCTTATTTATTACCATAATTGATAATTTCGAGCCCCCCTTCGCCTCTTCCTGCTTGACGATCTTCCAATTTCCGGTCGGAAGACTCGGGTTACTGGCCTGAATGATTTCCAAAGCCTCGTCAGGGCTAGCCGGTTCGGATGGCAGCCAGACACGTGCCCTCGGCCTGCTGGGAATTTCCTCCCGGCTAACTGCCGCAAGCTTTGCGCCTGGCCACACCTCCCCTACTTTGGCTATAGCCGTTTTTATATAGATCCACAGATCTAGAGTCCAAGCATGCAGTCATCTTCACACGCCCTTGATACCACCCCGCATCTCTGCAGGATGGGGGAGGTCCCGGATTTTCACCCAGGACCTTTAAAAAGACGAGGTTGAGTGCATTATACACCAACCTCCATTTTTCGGCCGTGATGGTCCCATATTCTTGACTTTCGTTAATGACGGCTAGCATCAACACATGCTCCCTCAGGACATCGTTGAACAGCTTTGTTCCTGAGTTGGAGCTCGGCTTCCTTTCAGTCACCAACTTGGCCCGCTTGCTGTTGACTACTTCCACCTCGTCCTGGGACCGCTGTCTTTTCGACACATGGTCCCTTTCCGAGCCTCCGCAGCCCACAGTGCTCCTTGCCCAAGCTACTGATGTTCTTTGCTCTTCCGTAAGCTGCCCCTCGGGAGTCGCAGCCCACTTCTCGAGAATTCGGAATGCCGAGCGGCGATTCCTGTATCGCCTTTTCGCCGGAGGAATGTCTCTCGTCCCACTCCCCTGTGCTGCGTTGGTACCGCTAACTCCCGGGACTTTTGCCCTAGAGCCAACCCCCTTTACAACCTTAGAGGCCCCACCCGTCTGGTTCGAGGTACCCCCATTCACTGATACCGGCTTTTGAGGAGAGCCGGTGCCCTTTGTTTTTTCGTTGTTCGATCTTTCCATCTGATTCCCACGAGTATCGGAGAAATAGAGGTCCGCCTGCGCAGAGATCCGAATACGCAGGTAAGGCTAAATACAACTGGAGGTCGCCAGATATCCAGAGGGCTCCGTTAGCGACTGGGCTTTGTTAAATGGGCCCCCAGCCTAGTTGATCATCAGCACGGGTCGCTTAACACCTTAATCCAGCCCATTCGGCTCGCTAGCACCGCGGCCTCTCAGCACCCCTTCCCTCCGCCCACATTCTCTCCCCCTTTCACCTATTCACATGGAGAGCCCAATCCAATGGGATCCATTCCATTCCCCGAGTCACCCGTTTATAGGGTACCCCCACTCATTACCCGCGGAAACTCCGGAGGTGCAGAGAGGACACGACGCCCAGTCCGCCGTGGTTATTGGTCGATGGTTTTCTGGCGCCATCTGTTCGCCTTTCCATGCTGGGCATCATAGGCACTCAGAATTTAATGAACTGAGGTTAACCACTCCCCAGTTCCCTGAGACTCTCCCACCAGCTGGACTGCGGTTGGGGGCGGCTTATTTATTTCACCGCTAGCCTACCTATCGATAGGCCGTCCACTATCCACCACCTGTGACCCCCCCCGATAGCTGCAGTACGCCACGGATGTCAAAACGGAAAGTAATAACAATAATAATTAAATTGAGGTTACTAATTTGAACTAATTTTAGGCTATAATAACGTACAACAAAGGTTCCAATTCGTGTTTAAAGTGAAGTGAATATACAGATAAGTTAATTGACAAATTGTCCTTTGAGTTTATATCTAATAAGTTTCTTATTCATTTTCACATTGAAAATTATTCTACTGATCAACGTCAATTGCTGGATCCGATTAGACCATTTGATGTACATTATTAACACGTAAGTAAATATTGAATTTGTCTTTTAATTAAACTATATAATATTCTTGTTTTGTATTGTTTCAGGTAATTTCAGCTTTGGTCATTAACATCCCGGCCGCATTGAATCGGATGATTCAATTTATTGGTAACAAACATAACTTTTGAATAGGTCGTTTAGTTAGACCCATAACTGTTTGCAGTGTAACCACCCTCACTTTATTGTCAGAACCTGGATGTAGTTTTACGACTCTACCCAAAAGCCATTTGGAAGGTGGAAAATTGGTTTCCTTAATTACAACTATGCTGTCAATTTTAATGTTTCGTTGATCTTGATTCCATTTGGTTCTCTGCTGTAGGTTTGTCAGGTATTCTAAACTCCATCTGTTCCAAAATTGCTGATTAATTTTCTGAACGATCTGCCATCTGGATAATCTTGATAATTTAGTTTCTTGGAAGTCTTCAGCAGGAATCTGAGTTGTAGGTCCACCAATAAGAAAATGTGCTGGTGTTAGGGCATCAAAATGGACATCTCCTCTACGGTAAGTATATGATCACCTATGGATCTTTTTAGGTGAAACTTGATTGACTTAACAGCAGCCTCCCACAGGCCGCCAAAATGAGGTGATCTTGGAGGTATAAAATGGAAACTTATGCGGTCTCTGTTGAGAAAATCGGAAATAAAATTAGTATTTTTCAGAATTAATTGGTATAATTGTTTTAATTGGTTTTTTGTGCCAATAAAGTTCGTTCCATTGTCACTGTGGATTTCTTTACAAATCCCTCTTCGTACCACAAATCTTCGAAGAGCTGCAAGATATGCTTCGGTTGTGAAATCAGTCACCAACTCCAGGTGGACAGCCTTAGTGCTAAGGCAAACGAATAAGCAAATATAGGTCTTATACGTCTTCTGCCCTCTTCCTTTGGATAAGTGGGTTGAAAACGGCCCCGCATAATCTACTCCTACTTTTAAAAACGGTCTTATTAGATCAACTCGCGCCTCGAGCAGGTCACCCATTATTTGAGTCATCTCTTTTGCTTTGTATTTGGTACATTGAACACAGCCATGAACCATCCTTTTTACTGCATTCCTGCAACCCAGTATCCAATATTTTTGACGAAGTGTAGCCATACTCAAACTTTGCCCTCCATGTAGATGTCGATGATGGTTTTCTTTTATAATGACTTCGGTGAGGTGATCTCTAGCCGGTAATATTATGGGGTGCTTGATTTCGTAGGTGACTGATGCATTTGACAATCTTCCCCCTACCCGTAGTACATCGTACGCATCAATAAATGGTTGTAACTATTTCAAGTTGCTCGACTTCTGCAACATTTTGTATGACGAGATATGGTTTATATCTGCTGCAAAATGTTTTCGTTAGATTATCTGGATAAGTCTTCTTTCAGCAATAGTTATCTCCGTAGTTTGCAAATAACTGGTTCTAATTTTCGGTTTGCGTTGAAAAACTCGCAAAACAAACATAAGCTAAAACGCGAACCATTTTAGCGAAACTGGAAATTTTGTTGATGATTAGTTGGACCACATTATCCTCGTGAACTTGCATATTAGGTTCAGGAAGTTGAACCTGTAATGAATGTGTCTTCCTCTCCTCCATCGTAGCGTTATTGTGTTTATATTGTGATGGCCATTCTTCAGGATCATTTAGCCACTCTGGTCCGTTCCACCATAAATTGAAATTAAGTAACTGGTCTGGTTCTTTCCCTCTCGAGGCACAGTCAGCAGGATTTTCTTCCGATTTAACATGATTCCACTGCGATCTGTTCATGTATGTCACAATTTCCGACGTACGATTGCCGATAAAAGTGTTCCAATGTTTTGGATGAGTGGACAGCCAATCTAGGACGATGGTAGAATCGGTCCAAGCGTAAATTTTAATAATTTTCATCTTTAAAGCTTCGTTTACTGTTCTTAGTAAATTGGCTAACAATAAAGCTCCACAAAGCTCAAGGCGTGGTATTGATAGCTGTTTCACTGGTGCTACCTTGGTCTTAGCTGACAATAGCATGGTAATACTTTCCCCATTAGGTTGGATTATTTTGGCATAAACAGCTGCTGAGTAGGCCTCCTTACTGGCATCGGAGAACCCATGTAATTCTATAATAGTGTTACAATTTGTTTGGATGTAGCGTGGTATTTTAATCTTTTCGATTAGTGGCAGATTATCTATCAGCTTCAGCCATTCTTCAGTGAGATTGTCTGGTAATTGTTCATCCCAGCCTAAATTTGCGATCCACAACCCTATTGGGTCGAATAATCGACTGGCCTCTGATAATATTCCCCTCTTGGTAAGAATTGGCTGTTGTTGGAGATTTACGCGGAAATGAAAATAATCTCTCGCTGGATCCCAGTGAAGTCCTAGGACCTTTACTGAAGTTGATTCTCGTATTTCGATCGATAAATCTGATTTGTCTTTTGTGGTGACAAAGAGGGGTTGGCGCTTTTATTAAAAAAAACGTAAGGGCTGCAACATGGTACAGGTGTTGAATATTACGAAATCTCAACATTTTGTATTGCACACATATGTATTGCACAACCCAATATTTTGGTCAATGTATTTTTTTTTGGATTAGTCATAGCTTTGCTACCATCATTTGGATTCCCTTTACAAAATAAAGTTGGTATAGGTATATAGTACTTATGTAATAATGTTTTATAACCCGATCGTACGATACTAGAGATGTATATAAGCCTGTTTGTGTTAGCATCAATTTGGTTTAAAAAAAAAAAAAAAAAAAAAACGATTTAAATTTCATTTTGAGTGAGGCCATCGGCAACGAATGGCATATCTAATATCGCCCTGTGAAATACAATAAAAATAATTTTGTTTTTTCTGCTTGCTGAATGGTAGGTTTGAGCTCGTAGTGGGCTTTATAGTGATTTGTGGTAACCTAACGTTCCTGATCCTTTTTGCAGAGAACTAGGACTTACAAATAATTGCTGAGTAGTTAGTAGTTAGTAGTTACTACAATCAAAAAAAAAAACAGTTATATAGTTTTGGCCGGTGAGTTCAGCTAGTGAAAAAATTAGTGTTAAATCCTTAAATAAATATTTTACTTAACAGTTGGGCCTCAAATAATAGTAGTGGAGGATAAATTATACATTAATAGCTGTCTGGGTTAGCCCCTTAATCTTGCATTACAAAATCTTGCATTTCAAAATCTTGCTTTACAAAATCTTGCATTACAAAATCTTGCATAACACTTTAATATTAATTTTTATGAAATTATTTATTTTAGGCAAATCCGAATTATCGATATTTCAGTGGTTACCTCGAACAAAGGTAAGGATAAGTTATTCGTTGATGGGTATGCGTACCATTTAAACAGAAAAACGAAGAAAACTTTTAATTGGGTTTGCAGCAAACAAAAATCTTTGTCGTGCAAAGGACGAGTAGTTACACGCAAAGTTGAAGGCAAACATGCAATATTAAAACATTCAATTAATCATTCACACGAACCCTTGGCTTTCGATAAAACCATATGCGTTGCCAATATTTCAATCAAAATCCAGGCTAAAAATGTCGATACCGCACCTGCTATTATTATTAGAGATAGCATTACTAATTGCCAAAGAAACTTGCGAGTATACTTACCGTCGAGAAAGGCACAAAGGATAAAAATTCAAAGAATCCGCAGAAATAAAATAAAAGAACCAGATAGTTTGCAGGCTATAAATATACCCGAAAGCTTCAAATATGTTGAAGGGGAATTATTTATCCTTTGTAATGAAGAATTTGACGATGAAAAAATTATAATAATGGGGACGGTTTCATCGTTAGCGTTACTAGCGGAATCGAGTTGCTGGATCATGGATGGAACTTTAGACGTAGTTCTACCCATCATGCAGCAACTCTTTTCAATTCACGCGTATGTTGAGGGGCAAATTGTACCTTTAATATTTTGCTTAATGAGCAGAAAATCTTTAAAGGTTTACGACAGATTTTTTTTTAACTTAAGGAAATTCAGCTTGGAACTTGGTATTAATTTAAATCCAAGGAGAGTCATAATAGATTTCGAAAAGGCAATTGTGTCATCAGCTTCAACATTTTCCCCCGAAGCAACGTTTAAAGGTTGCCTTTTCCACTTCGGCCAAATAATTTGGCGAAGGATACAAAAGCAGCGGTTTGTGGCTAGATACGCCAGTTCTAAGGATTTTTCAATCCAAATTCGGATGCTGAAAAGTTTGGCTTACGTTCCACCAAACGAAATACCTGGATATTATACACATTTATATGAACAATTTGATGAGAACAGCGGAGCGAAATTAATTGGACGGTGGTTCCACAAAAATTATATTTGGGGCCTCAATCATACACCAAGATATATGCCACAATTCTGGTCTATTGCCGATGCAGATATAGGATCAGAAAACTTTCCACGGACCCAAAACAGTGTCGAAGCTTGGCAGCGACGCCTTAAAGTTGTGGTTGGACAACGGCATGCTGCAGTATACCGAATCATTGAAAATTTATCAAAGGAACTAAAATTGCTATAATTTAATATAAACTCAAAACTGACTGTTTTCAATTTTCAATTGACTTTTATGAATATGCAATATTATGTTAGATACTAAAGACAGGTTCAGATACTAAAACTGAGAAATTTTGAAATGCAAGATTTTGTACTTGCAAGATTTTATAACTGCAAGATTTTAGTTTGGCAAGATTTTGATTTGCATGATTTTTAAAAAATGCAAGATTTTGTAATGCAAGATTTCGGGGTGCTCCCGAAATAAAGACTAGTAATAATAGCAATAAATTGTGTGGTACGAATCTATCAACATGAAGTTTGTTGTGCCTCATTCGAATATGATGACAAAACAACCCTCCCTTACCCACTGAGGACTATCCCGTTTTAATCATGTTGGTCAGTCCTAGGGGCACGTAACAAACATCAGCGAGGTCAGTAAGGTTAAAAAATAACACCATCGGCCATCGTTGTCTTTTCCTTTTGCATGTACAGATTCTCAATTATTTATCGAAGGTATCTAGCCCTCCTTTTGTTGTGTTATAATCCAAAATTATATTAGTTAGACTAAAGGCATTGCGGGCATGCACTCAAACCGTCAAATCTAATTATTGACAAAATTGTTTGATTTTCAATATTGAAATTATTAAAAAACTAGCGGAAACCCGGCGTGCGCTGCTATGCCTAAAAAATAGTTTTGATCTGTACACATAACTAATTTCAATTAACATAAATATCAAATTTCATCTTAATTGGTTAAGAACACATTGGTTCAAAAATCACATTTTAATCCCATTTCAATTCCACAAATAGATAAATATATGTATAAATGAATTTACAAAAATTAAGTAATGTGTTTATCGCAACGCTTGGTGATAAACAATATTTTTTGTCTTTCCGTTCGGAGAGAAAACAGGCATTGGCCTTGCGATTTATTAATCGTCATTGCAAATGCAAGGCGAACAGGAAACTGGACACGCTTAAATTGAAATTGCAAATCAGTTGTAATCAGTGGTATTCTTGGAATCAGAACACCCTCGCCTTTGAACTTTCCTGTGATTATCGTTGCTTCTATCACGTTGTTCATCAGCTTCTTAACAGCGAGTCTTGTTCCATTACATAGTTTCGGTTGGTTCAGATTACGTAACATGATTATTACCGAGCCGATCTTGAGCTGCAAATTATGCGGCTGCAGTCCTGGCAAATCCAATGAATTCAGAAATTCAACTGGATAATTGACGACTTCATCTGGATTGGTAAATTGGTTTGGTTGAATCGATCGACTTAAATGAATACAATTGGCCAGCGATTTGACTTTGAATTTTTATGTTCAAATCGTCATGTCCTTATTTTTCGCTGCCAAAATAGCTCGTTCGCTCAACCAAACATGGTTTTTGTAATGTGCACCAATATTCGGGAACACTTTCATGATCAATTCTTCTTGCGACGTTATGAATTGACAAAAATTAGGTGGAAACGAAATGAGGCCAGTGGAAGCGTCAACCGGAATTTTTCCATTGCCAATGTCTAATAATTGTGTGGAAAACACTTCCGCCGATTCGTCATTTTGTAACGCGACTCGCATATTCGTTGTTAACTTTAGAGTTTTCACGTATCTCCACAATTTCGATGACTTTAAGCGAGCGTTTATTTCATCAGCAGCTGTTGATCTTGGAATGACTGGCAGCGTTTACCGAAGGTCCTGATTATTGCGTAAATCTTTCAACATTCTATTGAGTGCCTCGAATGCCCGTTTGTGCGCCATCATACACTCATCCCAAATGATTATTTTGCAAATTCTGTAGTGCTTTCGTCATTGCCGATTTTTTGGCAATATTGCACGTCGGTTCATCTATCGTTTGCAAATTCAGTGGCAGCCTTAGGGCTGAATGGGCTGTTCGTCCTCCTTCTAACAATGTGGCAGCGATTCCCGATGATGCTATGGCCAGGGCTATTTGACCTTGTGCGCGAATCGAAGCTAAAATCAATGAAATTACGTTTTACACCAGTTCGAACCAGTTCGTTTTACGAACTAACATTTTACCAGTTCCGCCAGGTGCATCGAGGAAAAATATTCCTCCGTATCGTCGTTGACTGCTATCATCAATGTATTATACGCGGTTATCTGCTGCTGATTCAAAAGTCAAATTCAAATTTTCGGTTGAATGCATCATGCATGGGCGATTCGGCCCTGGCATTTCTAATTTCTGCAACATCTTGCCGGACATTATAAGGCACAAATCCTGTATAGAAATCAACGCCTCATTGTGGATTTCCGTGTTAAATTCAAGTTCACGACTCGCTGTTGTTGAACGCACTCGATGCAAAATATCTTCAGCCATATTGTCTTTGTATTTGTTCCATAAATGAAGTGGGTTAGATGGAAAACACGTTGAAATGATGATGGAGAAAAGTGATCTAATTTGATGAGCAATAAACGAAATAACAGTATCAGCAAGTGTATGATCCCAATAAATGTCAGGCACGCTTCTCGATATGTTGCGCACAACTCACCGTTGACAGTTCGTGTTCACGAACATTAACCAATAACAAACGCAGGTAAAAACATTCGTCAATGCTCGAATGAGTTGTGTAAATGCGCCCCAATGCATCGGTCAAATATACATTCACGTATCCAGGAACATGCTTTCCCTGTTTCCGACGTTGGAATTTTTTTGATGATGCATTCCATGTAAAATATCTCGGCATCTCCGAGTAAACCAGTGTTCTTGCAAATGGATCACTTGCGCATGCCGCGAAGAAACTTGTCAGCGTTGTCGCTGGTGGTCGCTAAGCTCTCTGCGCTGCGTTTGCTACTGTAAAATAAACTCGTTGTCCATTCTCCAGGTGCACAGCTAAATGGACCACAGTGGGATAACGTTCGTGAATGGCGAATGAAAAGATTCTCCAAATCGCCTCATTGCTGCTGACATATCTTCCTATTTGATATTGCGAAACTTCATCGTTGGCATCAGGAGATGCAATACCAAACCAGTGTCGCTTCCTTTTGTGACGTACTTGCAAACATATTTGATTGACTTGAAAGAATTGCAGTACTCAACATTGCAATGCGCTTTGAAGGTTTTAGAAAGCAGCGGCGAATACGGAACAATCCAGCTGTTATCGACTATAACGCCCTCATTCTTGACTTTTAACATTATTCTGTTCTGCCGTTTTCCTCTACAGAGCGACGACGATACAGGGGGTAACCGTCATTATCTGTGTTTGTGTCAGCCAACAATGCACGCGGATAACGTTTGGAGCATTTGTTTTCGATCATACATGGCGATTCCCGTTTGTGATTTCCACATGGTCCATCAATCATATTCGTCGTCACAACTTCATACAACTCTGGATCTGTTTCCTGATCTGGAATTTCTGCGCAAATGATGGCGTCAATTTGGCGACCATCCACAGGAGAATATGCTTATGAGGCAGCCCTCTTTTCTGCCACTCCACAGAGTACATCCAACAACGCACATCTCCGAAGACATGATACTTCACAATGCAGTCCTTTAGCGTATTTAGTTTCAGCTTGAAAACTAGTGCTGTAATGTCGTGACGATAGCTGGATGATTGATCGGGTAATAACAGCTGTGTTTTCGATCCATTTTGGGTTGCAAGTGAAAGTGACGAATAAGTCTCGTCGACCGTATTGGCGCACGTAGGTCATTGCATCTTGCGCGTATTCGTGCATGTGCCTCAGACTTCCAACAAATGTCGCCATCTACATTCACAACACTAAAACATACTAAAACTTTTATTTTTTTTTTTTTTTTTTTTTGCTTTCAAATTGTTAATTGTTACGTTTTTGCCTTGTCAATTAAGGTTCGTATCACTGGATTGTGAATAATACAAAATGAATTTAATTTATCACCAACGAATTTATTTATTTCACAAAATTTATTACAACACAGTTTATCAATAAAAATTCACAAAATCACTTTATATAAATTATTCTCAAATTTTTACTGTACACTTATAATTTTTATTTCCACAAAAACACTTTTTAATTCCTATTTAATCTTTACTCTATCGCTTACCAAATATTACTAATCCAATTCGACTTCGTTCGCCTTTTTATATACACAAACCAAACTTCTAGAAAGCTCATGATTTTTCTAGTTAGAATAGTGTAGAACAATTTTATCATGGAAAATTCCATTTTAGTACAATTTAACATTGAGCTATTAATTTAACTTATTCTATTATACACTAGGTGTCACCGTTACATTATTCTATTACACACTAGGTGTTACCGTCACAATACATTAAGCGAAAAAACGGCAAAGTTAGAGAAAATTGTTCAAATGTCCGAACATACTGAAACAATTTATCCACAGCGAAAGTATCCAGTCAACTCGGTTTCTGATGACCCAGACAGCGATATGCACGAGGAAACGTGGAAGAAAAAAATAAAAATTAAAAATTCTCCAAAACACTTCGGGAAACGTGTTTTAACTAGGTTTGCACAAATGACTCCTCAGTCGC
Organism: Tipula vernalis; assembly: GCA_958295665.1. Classification (NCBI taxonomy): domain Eukaryota; kingdom Metazoa; phylum Arthropoda; class Insecta; order Diptera; family Tipulidae; genus Tipula; species Tipula vernalis. Next base: position 377,797,393 of record OY282559.1, read on the forward strand.
TGGTAAATGGAATAACCAATGTACAAAAGTCATCGGGAGGAAGGTATTTTGCACATATTCATTGGTCATACTTTTGTACAAGATAAATCTACACCAAAAATTAAAAATACATGTGCATTCGATGCGACTGCCCAGATTTTTCTATGTTTGTTTACAGATACAAAGTTGTTCGTAAGTGTTCGTCGAATAAACATTTTTTAAATTTATACTGGAGCTAGCAAATAGTGATGATATTGAAACAATCTACTTAATTACCGAATATTAATTACTAATTATTAATAATTCCCGTGTGGGGTTTTGTCAGTTCCCCTATCGGCCGCCTTTCCAGGTGGCGGATCAAAAACTGGCAAGGCCGAAGAGTTGGAAAATCCGTCGATTTGTTAACTTCCAAAATTTTTTTGCAAGAGCCCTACGGCTCATATGAAGATTTCAAAAGGGCGCTTGGTTTGTTGATTTGTTGAAAAGAAAATTAGAAATGAATTTTAGAAATTATTTGAGGCCTATTTTATTTGAATAACTTTATTTTTGTTAAATACACTGTTAAAAGATGTACACCCGCATTAGGGTGGTCCACATTCCTATGTGATTATTTTTCCATATTTTTTGTTGCTCTCCACAAGCATTATTTTGTTCTATAGACCAAACGGAGTGAATATATCAAAAATTGGCCCATTTGAACTATATCTGTGGTGAAAAGGTAAAGTATCTTATCTCGATATTATACAATTTTCAGGAGAGCAAAAAAACGGTTAAAATAAATATGTGAAAAAATATATGACTATATAAGCTAGTTTTTCCAAGGTTTTCGTAAGATGATGCAATGCATTTTTTTTTTAAAGTATTAGTTACTTTAAATTTTATTAGAGTAATTAAGAAAACTAAGAAAAATGCAAACAGGTTATTTTACGTTTACAATTTTGTTAAAATAACTTATCTTATTTCACTTAAGCTATTTTACCAAATTTTTATGCATATTCCAACAAATCTTAATAGGACATAAGATATTGAATAAACATATAATTTCAACAAAAATAAAAGGGAAAAATCCCTTGTTTGTAGATAAGTTGTTTAAATATATTTTTTTTTTGAAACACTGAAAATTATGTAGAAACAAGGTGTTTTACTAAAATTATTTTGTTGACCTACACCATAGTATAAATACATATAGTACTTCCATGCAAACTTCATCGGTGAAGTGTTAGATGGAGATACTGACATCGTTTTCGATTTTTGAAAATATTTTTGTATATAAATCCGCCCAAATATATGTTCGAATTAATACGCCCAAATGTCATCATATTTTTCTAACCGTTCATTGAATATTTAAGTGTGTAAAATATAGACATATCCATAGATATTTGTTTATTTCGTTTCGGTTCAACCAACACTAAAACAATATTATTTATAAAAATTTTTATTTATGCACTGATGGTAAATTTTAATGTTGATGAAAATTCTTGGCAGTGCTATTTGATTAAATATGTACAATATCAAATTCCCCATAAAAACCATATACAAAACATAATTTTGTTTTCTTTGTTTTAATTTCTATTTGTATGAAAAATCCTAATAAAACCATGAATATCAACTCTACACAATAATATTTGTAAACAAAATCAGCTGATGTTAGATTTTTCATGTTAGTTCATCTTTAGAGAGAACAAGGGACCAAAGCATTTATTTCCCTTATGATGGAAAGAGAAAAACATTTGATGTGAAAACTAGTTTTTATAGACGGTTTGTAAAAAAACTTGTGCGGGGGCCTTATTCTCGAATTCCACATCCATTTGCCACAAGCGGACATCTGTCAAAATTCATCAAAACGTTCTGAAATTTTAATTCGTATATAAAACACATGGGGCATGAACATATTCTTTTTGGAGAATTTCTTCCACCTGCTTATACCCATTCGGAAATATTCCCTTAGTACCAAAAAAATTCAATTTTTATGAATTTTGACAGATGTCCACATGTGGAAAATGGATGTGGAATTCGAGAATAGGGCCCCAGGTTTTGACCTACTTAGCTCTTGTTTCAGTATTGGTATAAAAAGTAAAACTAAAAATCAAAATCAAAAATGTCTAGTATTACTGTGATAATACCGTAATAAATATTAATTTGTGACATTTACTTGAGAAATTTTCCCCTTCGCAGACATTTGTTATTTTTACTGCCCGAATTTAATAATAAGGCTGTGTTTCAAACGAATAAAAATCCGCATAAAAAGTTAAAAAGTTAAATTTTTGACAATTTATTCACGGACCAGTTAAAAATTTCTAGCTTGTATTTTACTTTTATCTACGCAAAATAAAAATAAAAAACGTACACGTTAGAATTTTAACCAGTTCCATTTAAAACACCAAAGCGATTAAAAAGTAAGGAAAATTTAATATTTTTCACCACAGTTAACAAATGTAACTTTTTATCCGATTGAAACACAGCCTAATTTGTACGTGATAATTTTCTCGCCTATTTTTTTTAATAAAATCAAATTGAAAATAATAATAAAAAATACGACTACATTATATTCCGCGGTTCCACAACCTGATTATTGGTGAAATATTATCCTGTAATGATGAGGAAACGAATAAATACGTAAGGATTTCTGGGGATTCGTTTCACGAAATCACAGATTTTTTACCACGCAAAACGCATGGATGGCAACGTTAGTTACAACTCATGGCTTTTTGTGGCTTAAAAGTGGGACAAGGCATAGAATGGTGGGAGCTGTTAATATCAAATTATATTATTGTTAATACCCAAATTATATTTTATTTAATATTGTAAAAAATAATATGTTCTCGCTCTTGTTGATTGCTGTTGCTAATAAAATATTCAAATCACATTCGGTAATAAAAAATTTCACATGGATCTGTCAAAATGTATCATAGGGAACGACTGTAATAATTTGGATGAGTATAATATTTAACAAGGTATTCAGGCACGGCCTAAATTAATGTTCGTGTAAAACAAACCAAAACAAGTTGTCGCTATAGTTTGAAGTATTTCTATAAAGGTATTTTGAAACTAGTTTCGTATGTATAAATTTTATTTACATTTTTAAATTATTAATATTAAAATAGTGTGTGTTTATAAAACTTATTTAAACAAAAACGGCACCAATGCCACAAGAACATTTTTTATTGTGCCACAGGGCAATCGCTGTAAAGTTTGGTTGAAGCATGGTTGTGTGTGGGATAAACTCCAAGAGTGTTCAAAATACTATATATTACATTTTGTGAAAAACACTTCTGTGTCAGTGAGATTAAAATAACTGGGTATACAAAAGTTTTGAAAAGAACGGCGCTAAATAAAATATTTAATAGTTTTATTTGTAAATGTAAAGACAATTACATCGACGTTGCTTGTCAAAGATTAATAAATCTAAAACTTTATACAACTCCTATTTCAAAAAAACCTTTGCCGCCAACCATTACTTTTAACACAGAGTATTCTGAGGTTGAGCCAGTACTCTGAGTAGGGCTGACTCGCCACCACTCAAACTAAAATATGAAGCAGGGCCCCCAAAAACGTATCTAAGGAATTATGATATTCCACAAGTTCCTTTAGCGTGTCCTATATCGCCCTCTCAGTTCCTCAGTCCACATCACCGAAGGAGGACCGAAACCAATCAAGAAAATAAGCAACTGAAAAAAATGTCGAGGTTCCTTTTAAACACTCCGCCTAAAAAGAAGCTCGCATCCTTGGATATTGTGGTAAAAGATTTTATTAGCAACTTAGTGAAACTGATACAAACAGAGCAAAAGTAATTTCTAGGATTTTATTTTAAATCACCTGCTTTTTTAAGAATAAGGATTTGTATACCAAATTTTAAAAATATGATTTGTAATATTTCACATAAGTAGCTATTTTATTTTATTAATTTAAAATTAATTTTTTATTTTTATTTAAATAGCTGTGCAACCAAATAGGAAATACTTCATTTTGTGTAACGAGTGGGATATTGCTCGCTTCGCTTATTTCGAAAATCACACAAGTTACACAAAATGATTATTCATAACGTTTCGTTACAAAGATTTTTCTAATTTTTGTAAAAAAAACAGTAAATTATTGAATTTTGGCAAAAAAGTCTTAAAGTCGTAAAATTCCAAATTAGTTTAATTTTTGTTTTTTTTTTTTGTTTTAAATCAAGTAGACACAAACTGGTGAATATTTCATCACCAGTTGTGAAATAAGGCAGTGATACGTGCAACGTGTTTCCATGCTGATTTGTTGAAATAGCTGTTACTTTTTTAAGATCATGTAATTTTGCGTGAAAGGCAAAAAAATGTTCTGTATACAAAATTGAACAATGTTCAATTTTTGCCTTAATGCCGCATACTTGAAAACTACCAACGGTAACTTGGTAATTTCAAAACAAAAAAGCTTGACAAAAACGACACGACAAAAAATTATAAACTTAAGAATTTTAGTGGAACCATTATTTTTCTATATTTGTTTTCAAACCAAACTTTCTGTACTTCTAATAAAAAAACTTGAATATTTTAAACTATTTTACTGTGGCATAAAATAAAAAACTATTAAACTACAAATTGTTATTGTTTATGTGCAAAGCAAAATGGGGCTACATAATTCGCCAATCACAAAATGTTGACATTTTTTACCTTTTAGGAAAAAATACACTAGACAAATTTTTTCAAATTAACAAATAAATTGATGCCTCCGTTAAGCCTAGAGAAATAAAATTTAAATAAATAAATAAAACTAAAAAGCCATTTACATATTCCTTAAGTTTAGATGCAAAATTACGAAGCTTCGTTAAATTTGTTAAGTGACGTTATTTTTCGCTGGGCGAGAATACAGAAATGCTATCTACCCCATTTTTAAGTTTTGTTAATTCTTAATTTTTAAGTTTATTAAGTGGTAACCAGCGAAAAATTATAAACTAATTAAGAATTAACAAAACTTAAAAATCCGGTAGATAGCATTTCTGTATTCTCGCCTAGCGAAAAATTGACGTCACTTAAGAAATTTAACAAAGCTTCGTTAAATTAGATCTGTCAATTAAGAAAAATTAAGAATGAGCGATTTTGTGTCGAAATGTAAGAAATAAATAAAAAAAATAAATAAATTTTTGATGCGGTAGGTGCAAAGATTTTTATTTCATGCGATTTTATTTATATTCAATTCATGAATTTCATCAATTTAAATTTTACTTTTATAGGTTTTATTGTGGTATTACACTGTATATATTCTTCATTTCTGATCTAGTTATGAAAAATCTGCCGTTTCGCAACCTACTACAGTAACCATACGTTATATTAAAATGAAAACCAAATTATAGTATACTTAATACTCAGTCATATATTTTTTTTACTTAGGAATATCGACTATTTTGCGTTGGCATTCGCTAACAAGATTTGAAAGTGGAGTATCCAAGAATATAATTAGTCTTTTAAAAAATAAATGTGACGGCATGATTAAAATAGACCAACGTTGCATTCTGTGATGGATAAAATATCAATAAAAAAAGAATTGGAATATAATACAGCAGATGACCAAATCCATGGATACCAGGACCTTGGTGGACTTGGAAGGGGCAATTTGATTTCCGACAAAGCATTTGTATTTATGCTACGTGCACTCAACCGTAATTGGAAACAAGTAGTCGGTTATTACATGGGTTCACCAAAAGGCGACCAACGGAACAGAAACAGTTGTCAACAAAGTTCCCAAAACCGGTTTGCAAATATTTGGTATCAAATATGGTCAAGGTAGTACAAACAGAAATGCATTTTCAAGTTTAGGGAGCCATGAGCAAGGTTTGGTCCACGAAAAATATTTTGTTTTTACGACATCCCTCACCTTTTTAAAAGTGTTCAGAATTGTTTATATACTGATAACATATTAACCAACGACTGCGAAAAGACAATATTGTGGCAGATACTACAAACACTTTATTCTATGGAGCATGGATCAGTGAGAGTTTTACATGACCTCACTCGTAAGCACATTTGCCCCGATATTTTTGAAAAACTTAAATTAATTTAAATAAGTCGCGTTTTTTTATTCGCTCCGGATAGCTGCTATCGAGAGATGTCATATAAAAATTGGCTCCCGATAGCGCTCCGTATAAATAGGTAGAGCCAAATATTTTTTATATGAAGATTTTGGTAAACAATTGAATTAAAAATGATAGTTTGATGTTAAATAAGTTTAGTTTACCAATAAATTGCGCGTCAAATTTAAATTTAGGCGTATAAAAATGACGGCTCTCGATAGCAGCTATCCGGAGCGAGTAAAAAAACACTACAATAGTTATATAAGGAATATAATACAAGAAAAGGTACAAAAAAATTATGCAACAGCTAAAGGAAGCTAACATATGTTTTGTTCCTAGATGTTAAATTATTATTAGTACTGCAAGTTGACAATATAGATCTGCTCTCCAGTATATTTAACAGGGTTTTTCAGTAACAAAGTTACTAAACAGTTTAATTGTAACAATTGCTCAATATTTGCGGTTATATACATATACAATATATACAAATAATTAAGAACGAGAAAATTACGCTCTTTAAAAATAAAGACCCATGTAACTGAAAATACGAAATCAGCTGCATGCATATGGAAATTTGTGTCCTCCGTCGAATTCGAAGAATTCAACGAAAACATATTAAATACATTTAAAAAAAATATTTAAAATATGGGTTGCGAAGAAAATATTCTTGACAAACTTTTTACGAAGTTTATTCACGGGAAATATCCACATCGATTAAGTGATGCGGACACTGCTCGTATTACCAAATATATAATTGCTGAATTTATACGTCTTAATACCGATTTTCCATCGTCAATAGTATAATAGCATAATAGTATAATACTATTATACTATTATTCCTTGTCGGTTTTCCATCGCACGCGATGAAGTTAGCACCAATTATAGTTTTTTTTATGTGAACATAGGTATAATTCTTATTTTGAAAATTTTAACGTCTATTCATAATAAAAAAACAATTAAAAATAACCAAGCATACGCATTAGTTGTGTTTTTAAAAAATTAATAAAATGTATGGACTATGCAGATACCAAAAAAAAAACAAAAAAAAAAATCGAATGGTAATTTAGTGAATTGTCAAAATAATACACTGTCAGATAAATTTACAATGTTAAAAACACAATTTGCTACCTATTATATTTTTGATAGCTAGTATAACAAAATATTATATTTATACTATTATACTATCAACTTCGGTTTTCCATCGTCGTAGTATAATAGTATAATGTATACTATTATACTATGACGATGGAAAATCGGTATTAGCTTAAAGCAAAAAAGATGATGAACTCAAGCAACCGAAAAGGCATCAAAATAAAATTTTTCAATTTAGAAGAAAACGAAAACTAAAATTCTACTAATAGCTATTTAACTTTTTTTTTGTTATTTTGAAATGGATTTCATTGTATTTACTTAAAATGTTTATGCTACCAAAACAAAATACAAAAACATCCCAATCATTCCTAAACAATTTTTTGCTCAATAGAAATTACATATCTACATATTCAATTATTTATTAAAATATAAAAATAAAAATAATTAGTGAAAATTTTAAATAAAATAAAAAATTGAGTTGAAATTAAAAAATGACAAATTGATTTTTATTGCCATTTTGGTCAGTTTTAGGCAATGACCTTCAGTATTTAAAAAAAAAAAAAAAATTATGTTTGAGTAGTACGTACAACAAAAATACACAATTAAAATGTGTATTTAAAAGGATGTGTAGTCGGCTATGAACATATGTTTATTCGTTACTAAGTGTTAGAGTAGGATAAAACTACACGTGAACAATTCGAATTTCTGTTGTATGTTCAATTAACCATACAAACATTTAGGCGATGGCCAAACTTTGTATATTAACTTTATATGCGATCAACGCGACATCTGGAATTTCACCGATTAAATATTTTTTTTCTATGATGGTAGTACTATATGTATTTATACTATGCCTACACTGAGACCAATTAGTCTCCGTACACTGTGTTGAGTTTCAAAATAATTCAAAAATACCCGTTTTTCAGGGTTACAAAAAAATAATTCAATAATCAGTCGGGCCACCGTTGGATTTAATAACCTGCTTAACGCGTCTTGGCATTGATTCCACTAATTTTTGTGTTATTTGGGGGTCAATTTTTGACCATTCGTCGTTTAAAACTTCAGCCAGATGTTTTTTATTTCTCACATGTCGAGTTTTAACTTTTTTTTTTTAGCTCTGCCCAGAGGTGCTCGATGGGGTTCAAATCTGGGCTCTGTGGTGGCGTATGCAGTTGTTTTGGGCAGTTGTAGAGAAGCCATTCTTTCACGAGATGTGCCGTGTGGTTTTGGGTCGTTATCATGTTGAAAGATAAACGAACTCCTTATACCAAATTTTTCTGCACTATCATGTAAATTTTCTTTAAGGATGTTCAAATAGACATGTTTGTCCATCACTGAATCAATAATTTTGAGTTTCCCTACACCACGCGCATTCATACAACCCCATACCATCAAACTGCCTCCACCATGCTTTACAGTTGTACAAATATTTTTAGATTTTAGGTGTTCTTTCGGCTCTCTCCAGACAGTCACACGCCCATCCGACCCATGAATGTTAACTTTTGACTCATCACTAAATATTACTGTTTCCCAGAAACTTTGGGGCTTATTATCATAAGCTTTTGCAAAAGCCAGTCTCTTCGCCTTGTTGATTTTGCTTATGAACGGCTTCTTTCTTGCCACGTGTCCTTTGTATCCAGCATTATTCAGCACATTTCGGATGGTTTGTGGACACACTTTTATTTTGTACTGCGATTGTACGTTTTGTACTATTTTAGGCGCACTTAATTTTGGATCTTCCCGTATACCTCTCAAAATATTTCGCTTTATCGTGTGGTTGAGTTTTGGTGGTTTTCCTGATCTGGGTTTTTTGAGCACAGTTCCCGTTGAATTATATATTTGCCACACATATTGCACTGAGTAACGGCTTCTACCGACTATTTCACCAGTTTCCTTATATGATTTCCCCTCAGATTTAAGCTTGACTATCAATTCACGAACCGCAATCGGTATTTCTGTATTGTTCGCCATTATAGAAAAATTTGAGAATAACTTTACAAATGAAATCAAAATATACTTCTAGACTAACAGTAAGATGCAAATAAAATAATCAGGAACAAAATAACATTCACTTTTTTTAACATTTTGTCTTTCTGTTCTAACGGATCTACTAACACTAATATGCAAATAAATAAGAAATTACAAAAAAAATAAAAAAAAAATACAGTAAAACTTCTAAGTCGAATCACTAATTACCACAATAATTTGTTCGATTTAGAGAAAATTCATGAAATTTAAAAATTTAAAATGTTCCATTTGAAATTTTTATTCCTCGAATTTTCTCCAAATCAAACAAATTTATGTGATAACTAGTGAATTGACTTATAGAGGTTTCACTGTAACAATTTCGCTTTGCTTTGAATACGTAGTTTGTCTATACTCCAACGGGATCGACTAACAGTAATATAAAAATAAAATAATATTGAATTACAGAAAATAAAATAACAAGTTCCCTTTATTTTACAGTGTACGGAGACTAATTGGTTTGCTTTTTTTTGTTTACTTTTCAATAAATCGTTTAATTTCTGTTACTGAAAATATATTTTGATTTTTTTTTTGTATTTTATAATTACTATATATTCCTTCATAAAAAAATAATAAATCGAATAATATGTTATCAGTGGTAACATAGCTATGGGCGTTTGTCTTTCAAATTTCTGAATTTTTTTTGGTGTACGGAGACTAATTGGTCTCAGTGTATATGTAACTAAAATGTTTTGCTTCCGAATTTTGTGATAACTTTATTTTAATTTTTAAATAAGATGTTTTTCCTTTTGATTTTATAGTTTTTTTTTTTTTTCAAATAAGTTATTTGGACAAACAGCCCTATTCTCATAGACGTGACATCTATCACATGATGTGATAATCACATTTTGGTATTCTGCTAGTCGACTGAAGTGACGTTTATCGGTTGATGTGATAACTATCACCTGACGCCATATTCTATTAGTCGTATCAAAAGTTAAACATCACTTGAAACGATATATTTCATCACCTCAAATTTGTAAGTGACGGTTCAATATGGAGGGAAACCAAACGTAAGTTTTTAATTTTTTAGATACATTTTATTGAAAATAACAATTAAATTATTCGAAATACTATAATTTAATAAAAACAAATTATATAAATGAATGTTTTTAATATTATTACATAATTATTTTTTGTGTTTCATGATGATATTATTAAAACAAATTATTATTAAAAGTTTCGAACTTTTTACGCGTACATAATTTAAAGTAAATATTTTCATTATTAAATTTTTATAATAGGAAAAGTATTACAAACATCAAGCAGTTTGAGCGATTAGTGTCCATAATGGAAAAAATGTCGAACTAGCCAAGGGATTTTTTACATTTGGTAGTTCAAAAGAAAATTATAAAGAATCGTGGAAGAGCGTTGCCACACAGCTAAATAGTTTAGGACCACCATTACGGGATGGAGTGGGGTGGCAGAAAGTATTTTAAAATATATATTCTTTTGTAAAATATAGTAATTTATTTTAAATATTATTTTAGGTTTGGAATTATCTCAAAAATAAAATTAAAAAAAAAATTGGGGCACAACAAAAAAGAAATTTCAGCCACTGGAGGTGGCTCTAATAAACTGTACGTTTTTTCATAGTTAGAAGAAAGCATAATCAGTCTTCTTTCTCTAGAAAAGACCTGCTCTGCTTCAAATATTACATTTGGGTTAGTCCGGAATACTCAAGAGCCATCCACATCCAACGCCAACACCTCATCCATTCAGATAAGAAATATTCAAGAGCCATCCACATCCAATGCCAACACCTCATCCATTCAAATAAGGAATACTCAAGAGCCATCCACATCCAATAGCAACAACTCATCCTTACAGATAAGTAATAATCAGGAGCCATCATTATCCAGTTGCAACAACTTATCCATACCGATATCTGGCGATATGTATGTCGAAAATGTTATGCCGCTAGCACCTCAACAATCAACAATAGCTGGGCAAGTAAATAATAACAGTAAAATAAATCAACCCCTACCACCAATAGCAAACCCGAACAAGCGGAATCGTTCCATCTCGACTAATTTTCAGGAAGAGAGAAGACAACTTCTTGAATCGCAAACACAAAATATACAGGAACACACTAAACACCTAAAAGAATGTGCCCGGTATACTCGAAAACTGTATGAGTTAAACGAAAAAAAAATTGAAAATGTGGTCTGAGGTTCAAAATGAAAAAAGAAAGTATCGCCAGCATATAATGGAATATAAATTAAGAGATTTAGAATATAAGGAACGAAAACTGGCATTACAAGAAAAATAAGCCAACAACAATTAATAATAAGCAATCAGTGATGGAGCATACACCTCGTGATAAAAAAGAAAGTGATAAGATGTGATAAATAAAAAAGACGAGTCTCAATCTTTTAACATATATTTTTTATACCCAAGTCATTAATTTAATAAAATTATAAAAGTAAAATGAATAAAACGAAATTATTATGTATTACAAATATTACGAATTACACTAAAAATTTTACGTTGAAGTAATAAATTTAATAAAATAGAATTTAAATATAAACAAATTTTTTTAATTAACAAATTGAATTCATTATTTGGGCTCTTATTCTTTGCCCGACATCAGAGTTTTCTCCTTCCACCGTATTATTTAATTCTTCATTATTATCCTGTTCGGTTGTTTCTTGTATTTCCATATCTACATTGTGGGAAATACACAAGTTGTGTAGAGCACAACAAACATTAATAATTTGTGCTGCTTTTTGCGGCGAATAATGCAGCTGCCTTGCACCCAATAAACAGCGAAATCGGTTTTTCAGCAATCCTATAGTTCTCTCAACAATATGCCTAGCTTTGGAATGCTTTGTATTGAACCTCCTTTCTTGTGAATCTGCTGCAGTTGCCCTAAATGGTGTTATTATATACGGCTTGAGAGCGTAACCGGCATCACCTTGAATATAAAATATGCTTACATAAAACAACATATAAACACAATGTTATTATAATTTTTTTAATATACCTAATAACCATGTATTCATCTGACCATTTTCGTAATTAACTTTCAGCTCAGTGTCCAAGTTGCTAGAATTGAAGATGAAAGAATCGTGACAGGATCCTGGGTGATTACTGTCCACATATGTAATTTGTTGTTGATCATCACAAACCTAATAAACAGAATTTAAATTAGTAACTTTAAAAATATCTTTAAAACTATCTTAACTCACTATCATTACATTTAAGCTATGGAAACCTTTTCGATTTACATATAAATGATTTTGGCTTTTTATTGGTGTGATTATTTTTATATGTGTCCCGTCGACACAGCCAATCACACCAGGAAACCCAACTTTTTCGTAAAACGAAAGTTTGATTCGCTCCTTTTCCGCATCGGTCGTTGGAAATTTTATAAATCGTGGGCATAATTCCTTTTCCAATATTATACAAATTTGGGTTAGGACTTTTGAAAATGTAGACTGAGCTAACCCAACTACAAATTCATTGCCCACACCCGTCTTATAGCTTCCTTCAGCAAAAAACCGCAACGCCGTCGCCAACTTTATGATTGGGGACACAGAACCGTACCTGATTGTTTTTTCTAATTTATTTTCAATTATCGATAGCATAAAACTAAATGCTTCCTTATTGATACGAAAATATTGAATAAATCTGGAAGAACAAAAAACTGATAAGTATACATATTTAAATAATTTATCAAGTTGCAATAACTCACAAATTATTAGGTAGTTCCAAAGGATTAGAAGCATCTCTTAATTGACGACGCTTTACGGCCATCTCATAAACATTTTCTTCCCCTTCACTATTGTCGGTGTAGAAAAACTCAACACTACTCATATTTTTTTTAAATATTTATTTATTTGTTTACTTATAAATTTTTTTCTTAAATAACACACCAGAAATAGATTGTACACATAAAAAAAATATTATTTATAAATGTCAAGTATTACGTCAATTGCAAGGATATTTTTAGTGCTGCCAGATAGGTATAGTTTCTGTCATTTATCGTATCACGTCACATGAATCGACTAAGAGAATGCCAATTTATACTTGAAGTGATGTGATAGTTATCACATCACCTGAAGTGATGCGACTAAGGGAATAGGGCTGAAAGTAATAACTCGAATTTTGTAATAGCTACAGGCAAACCGATTAGCTGCAAAAATAGCTAATTTTTAATAGAATATGATTTTGGTAAAATCTCAAAAAAATGTCTTATCTCGAGATAAGATACTTTACCTTTTCACAACAGATATATAGAGGTCGCTATGATATGATATGATTTGTTTTTGTAGAATTTTTCCATATGTATTTCTGGCAAGCAAAAAATGGTGTATAACGCTGAATAAAAGTCTATATAAAAGGTTAAATCCCCGTAATTTCTCATAGGATATATATTTCAACGAGAAATTTATCATTTGTGTCTTTTGTTTCAATGAGTAAAGTTGTTTGCAGAACAAGTAAAATATACTTTTTTAAATCATTATATATATATTTTTTTAATTTTAGTGTGCAGTGTAATTTTTAATTAAAATAATCATTTACTGTGAAAAGTTAAATTATAATTGAAGTTTAAAGGATTGAAAATGGCGTCCACTAATACGTCGGAATCTACAAGAACCTCAACTGGAGTTTGGCTAATTGGGAAGTCAACAGAAAGTCTATCCCATGCAAGGCTTCCATCAAAGGGGGATGTTCTTAAAAGATTCCATTATCACCATTTAGAATAAAAAATTACTGTTAAGCAAAGTATTCGGAATGCGGTAGTCGGAGTGATGGAAATTTAGGAAAAAGCCAGAATTCCTTCCCAAAGGATTGACTCAGTCGAAAGGAAATTAAACAAACTTGTTGGTGAATATTTGCTTCTAAAAAAGAATCGGAAAACCAATCTCGAAAGTTGTCGAATGAAAGAAAACATATTCAAAGCAGATTTGGTTGAAATATTTGACATAGCAGTTAAGGCAAAGCATTAACTATAATGAAAAATAAAGAGAACAAAACATTTCTTATCAAGCAAAGAGAAGACAACATGAGCTGCAGCATGGCAGGAGTAGACAATTATTTAAAAAATAAAGAAAACCGAAAACGAAAGAGAGACGCGGAAGCTGAAACCAGGCGACTACTAAATATCCAAAAACAAAAAGCAAACCAAGAAGTTGTTGATACTCTTTCTGAGATTATGGTTTCTGACGATTTCGGTGAAAATAGCTCCAACACATCATCATGTGATGAGTATCTCTTGGATCTATTGGTGGAGTACAAAAGGTGGATAGAGTTGCGATTATCGTCAGTGAAGGTGGATTAGAAAAACTAATAGGAGTTCCGGAGATCAAAAGAGGTACGGGTGAACAACAAGCCAATGCACGCTTGCAACTTCTTGACGATTGGTGTCTCAAGGGTCACATTCGCGCACTATGCTTCGATACCACAGCGTCTAACACAGGGTTAAACTTAGGTGCATGCACTTTAATTGAAAAAGCCCTTGATAAGGAGCTCATATGGATTGCTTGCCGTCATCACATTTTTGAAGTAATGCTTTCTAATGTTTTTAAAAAAGTTTTTGAATCATGCGGAGGGCCAGATGTACAATTATTTAAACGCTTTCAGAAACAGTGGTCGAAAATAGATAAAAAAATTTATAGTGGGAGATGGATCGTTATTTAGTACCAATAATTTGATAGAACTTCTTCAAGACATGCAAAATTACTATGCCGAAGCTATAAAAAGTCAACAGCCTAGGGACGATTACCTCGAACTATTGACCCTGTGCCAAACTTTTCTAGGATGTTCAGAAAAAACTGAGGTTAAGTGCCGTGCACCCGGCGCCTTACATCAAGCTCGTTGGATGGCAAAAGCAATTTATTGTCTAAAAATATACTTGTTTCAAAACTAGTTCGTCCTTACTGCAGCAGAGAAAAAAGGAGTCACTGATATAAGTGTATTTGTTAGTCTAATATAAGGCCGTTATTGGAATGAAGCCCCCATAGCCGAGAAAGCCCCTTTAAATGACACCAATCTACTTCAACTTATTGACAGCTATCCTAATAAAAATATTCGTACAGCGGCATCGGAAGCATTTCGTCGTCATATCTGGTATTTTTCGGAATATCTCATCTTTTTTCGATTCTCGAGTAACAGTTGAGTCTAAAAGAGAAATGGTTGCAATTGAGTCCTTTGTTACCCAACGCACAACCATTTTCTTTGACTTGTTAGTCAATGAAGGACGAGAAAAAGCGGCATCATTTCTTACAAAGGACCCCACGGAATGGAAGGATGATGCAATTTTTATTGAAATGGGGGAAAAAGTACGCCAGTTAAAAGTGATAAACGACTGTGCAGAGCGAGGTATTGGATTAATTCAAAAATTTGACAATAGCATTACCAAAAATGAACAGCAAAAAACAATATTTGCTTCGGTTAGTCGATCTACATAGAAAAAAATTTCCCACCGCTTCGAAGGCCAACGTGATGAAGATGAATCTGAGCGAGTAACACTTTCAATTTATGAGTCTTTCAATTTAATTCAATAATTTTGAATTTTTTTGTATTTTGTTAATAAATATCTTTTGTAAAAACTTGAATTGTGTATCATTTAAACATTTACCCTAAAAATGATCAATTATAGTGACCTCTAAATATTGTCCTACACTCTCAAATTTTTTAATGCAATTATTAAATGCAAGCTTAAATACCAGAAATTTTAAGTTCAGTTTAAATTACATTATAATACATACACTTGCATTAAACTATTATTTTAATGTAAATACGTTAATTTCCTATTCAATTACATTCATTATCCTTGTTTAAATGTAACAAGTATTTAAAATTAATTGTGTAATCTACTTTGCGTAAGTTTTATTCAATCTTAGTTACATTATATTTAAATGTAATATTAACATTACAATTCTCCTTTCTACGCAAAAATTTTTAAAAAAATACAATGGTACATTAAAATTATGTATTTCTAATGTAAAAATTTACAATTTTTTTTTTTTTTAAATACACAGAAATATATTTATCTCTGTCTATTACATGCAATTCAAGACATTATTTTATTCACGAGTTTTATCGTAATTATGACATTATCCTTTTTCCTCTGACATACTTTTTGTTTTTTTATAATAACGGTAATTTGCAGTTTCATAAATTTAGAATGTGCATTGTGCAGTGGTTTTCAAGCGTGTTAAAAGTGAAAAACAAAATTATTGTGCATAATAGATTCAAAATAATTATATATAAAATTATTTAATAATACGTGATTGTGCTAAGTGTGATTTCGTGGAAAAGTATCGAAAATATATTAGGATGTTACCCGTTAAATATGTAAAACTAATTGATAAGCGTGAAAAAAAGTTTATTGAAGTGACAAAACAATGTGTAAATCATGATTATTTATGCTATGACGATTTCTTGTCAGCGGGTAAAGTTTAAAGTTGGTGCAATGTGAGATTTCTGGAAATTCTCGCTTGCAAATTTGATTAGTAAGAAAATTAACCTACAATTTGACCTTCGTTTTTGTTTCTAGCCGCAATAAATTCGTCTTGTTCAGTAGACGAAATCGACTATTTTATAGACATCGACAATGTCAGGATTGAGGAAAATGTATTCATCGATTTTATATTACAAAAATCAGATCATCCCCAGTTCTGCTTAAAAATAAAGCACAAATTTAGTGATACTTGGATTGACCCACGCCTAGTTAAAATTGAAATTGACAGTAAGAAGCAGTACATACCAATAAAGAAATTGTGTAATAGTCATGAAACAGCTCTCTGTTACGAAGATTATATACTAGCAGGTAGCTATGTGTTTCGAAATAGTCGTGTTTAAAAATGATTAAATATTTAATTATAATTTTAATTATATTTCAGCTGCCTTACATTCAAATATAAGTTCTGCGGAAATTCATTGTTTTACCGATTCAGAAAACGTCATTATTCCTGAAGAAATATTTATGGAATTTATTCAACAATACTCATCAAGTCCACTGTTTTTTCTAAAAATACAATTTAAGACCGAAAGGATCGCAACAATTCCTAGGCTTAATAGTTTTTTGGTTATTGATAACCAAGAATTAAATGCCGAAGTAGCTATAGTCCTAGTTTTGTGTGAGTGATAATAAATTTTTTTTTTTATCTTTAAGGATCTAGAAACTCATTTGTGGCAGAGTCAGCAATCCCACGTCCTCTTGAAAAAGAAGAATAATGACAATCCATTAAAGCCATTAACACTCATTGAGCGAAGGGCGATCATACGAGAAGGTGTTAATTGTTTAGTTAAAAAGTTCGGGCAATACCCAACTGCAAATCAAAAACTCAATTTGGCAAATGCAATTGAATATTTGTTTCCCCAACTAAAATCAGATGGAGCGGTAAGTAAATATTTTATTGAATTTCAATTTCATATTTATAAAATATATTTCACGTTCAATATGATTTTTTAAATTCAGCTTATTATGCAACAATTATTCAAAATGAATTCAAACTACATGCAATTTGGAATTATATTTTTTATTATTCCTAATATTTTAACTTTTAGCTATTCTGAAAGGTGTTTATAGATAAAACATCTGATTATGAATAAAAACCTTACATTAATTTAATAACTTATTTTCACATTCAAGACATATTCAGAATAATACTTTGTACTTCATCTTTCCAATAATAGTTATTTGAATTTTGTAAATTTAAAAAAATTATCTCATTATGGTATAATAACTAACTAATTTCTTATTTAATTAAAACATTTATTAAAACATTTCTAACTGTTATGGAAAGAAGAATCACAATGCAATATACCAAATATATCCTTTGCAGAATTGCTATTGCTATATATTGGTGCAAAAATGCCTACTTTTATGTTGATTATAGGAAAACTATATTTACATGCTGTCTGAATTCATAATTATTAATTTGTTTAAAATATTTAGCCTGTATTACGATTTTTTTTTCAATTATAATGCTAGAATTTTATTAATTTATAGAAAATTCTGTATGACCCGAAAACCAACAAAGGTTTTATACCGAATAAATTAAGAAATATACAAGAAAAATATCGCCAAGTAGAAGGGATAAGAATCCGAAAACGAAAAACCACTGAACACGAAGAACATCGCGAAGATGCTATCATTGAAGTCGACAATGAGGATTTATTAATACTCAAACATGCAGATGTAAAGTTACAGAAAAATTTAATTAAAGAAAAGCTTTTATTAACAGGTGAAATTCGTTCAAAACTAATTGAAAAGGATTCCAATTACAATATTATTGAAAATTTACCATTTTTTTTCGTAGACCCAGATTTGGTAACTTAATTTAATATAAAACTAGGTAAAGAAAATATTTTATAATATCTTAAATTTTACAGATATTATTTGATTTTAATAACCGGTACAAAGAAAACGACAATTGCTTTTTCGAAAACTGGAGCCGATACGAGAAATTTATAGAAGTAGTGCTAAAGAACAGCAAGGCAATAGCAGAAACTGAAACCCAAACAGGTATGATGGAAATGAAAAATTAGATTCATTTTTGATCGGCAATTTTTTGAGATTACGTAACAATTATTTAAGATTAGTTAATCTTTGAAATTTGTCTGTGTATATTTGCTGTTAAATTTAGAAAAGTTGTACCTAACATTCAACAATTTAGGTTTATTGAATTTAACTTCATTAAATTTGATTAGTACTATCGAATCTTATCTGATAAAGCACAATTATCAATAATAATAAAACATTTCAATTTCTTTTATTGTAGATTGTGCTCCATCTTTGGAAAAAATATTTTGCCTTATAAAATTATGTCCACAAACAGCTAATGGAAAAAGTTCTAAAAAATTACCACGAGTGAGCATCGAGGGAATGAAAAGTCGTTTAATTGTATTTAAGCCGGTAAGTTCCATATGTATTCATTAAAAATATATTTTATATCGAATTCCGTTTTGTATTATGAACATTCGGAGTAAATAAAATCGAGTTTATGTAGTATATTAATACAATTCAACGTTTAACATTACAGCTAAATTCAACTGAATCAGAATTACTTGCTGAGGAATATTCTAATCCATATATAATAGCGACATGTTCAAATAAATTATCAGTTTCTAATTACTTTATTAATATTGAGAAACGTTTACTATCTGTACCGGAAGGCTTTTCTGTTCTCCAAACATTCGACTTACTATTCAAATGTCACTATATTTTCAATCAAAACTTTAATCAATATCTATCTAATTTTTGGAAGTTAATTTCCAAGATGTATTATAACTTTGAAAATATTAAAACAACACCAATCGTCGATGAAGTAATAAATAAATTCCACTGCTATAAAGACGATATATATAAACTATAATTCGAAATATTAATTAAGCTAAACAAAACTAAATACTATTTGTTTATAATTAAGCTAACTAACAAACTTAAAATTTTTGTATACTATTTATTTATGTTTATTATAAGGATTTGAATTTACATAAATCATTCAAATAGTTATAACCAGTGACAATGAAATATTTTTGTTTTATATGTAATAAGGAGTTTGATACTCAAACAAATATTATTTTTCATTTAAGAAGTGTTGAATTTATTTATGAAAATTCAAACACTCAAATAAAATGTATATGTGATCGAAATTGTACTGCCTGTTTTCAAACTTTTAGTGGTCTAAGACGACATATCAAAACTCATTTTGCTGATGCCAATATCACACAAAATAATTATGAGAATAAAAATAATTTAACGACGAGTAATATGATTCCTGAAGCTTCTCAATCCTACGCAGTTCATGTAGATAAAACTGTACCAAGTTATTCATTTAGAGATGAGGTTAAAAATTATTTTGATAATTTAAGTTCGTTAGGCCTCTCAGAAGCTATAATAACCGAGCTAAGTTTATCAACAAAAAAACTAGTCACCGGTGTTGCCAATGAGTTTGTAACTAATCGTAAAAATAACTTAACCGATCAACATACAGAAAATACAGTTTCCAATATTTTAGATGAATATACTTCGTTATATAAACGTCGTAAGCAGATAGAAATCCGAGAAGATATAATATTACCACAATCAATTTCAATTGGTAATCGTTGGGAAATGCGATATAGCAAAAACTTGAAGCTGTATAGAAAAGTATGTGTACAAAATGTATTTCAATATGTATCAATACTGCAATCTATTACTAAAATGTTTAAAAATTCCAATTTTCGAGAACAATATTTCAATTTTAATAAATCACATAAGTGTAATGATAGTTTTTATGAGAAACCTTGTTGTGGAAGTACTTTTCAAACATATAAAGCGTTATTAAATGATAGATACGCTGTAATGTTACAAATTTATTATGACGATTTTGAAATTGTGAAAGTTTTGGGGACGAAAACCGTTGTTCATAAGATAGGAGCAATTTATTTTACTATTTGCAATATGCCACATGGTTTTAATTCTAAACTCGATCACATATTTCTAGTCTCACTGTTTTATGTTAATGATCTTCAGGGAGATTTTAATTTAAATAATGTGTTGGAGCCAATAATAAAGGATATTAAAATTTTAGAAACTATGGGTATTGATATTGAAGGTTATGGAATACTCAAAGGGATATTAATTAATTTAGCACATGATAATCTAGCCGCAAACGATATCTTAGGATTTGCAAAATGCTTTTCTTCTGGAAATTTTTGTAGATTTTGTGAAATACCATTTGAAACTGCTAAAACTACCGTATCTGAAATAAAATCGATTTTGCGAACATCAGATTGTTCCGACATTATTAGGGAACAAAATCCCCATAAAGCAATACGGCTAAGCGAAACGAAAGGCATAAAAAGAGTTAGCATATTGAACTCTCTAAAATATTTTAACGTAATAGAAAATTGCAGTGTTGATCTAATGCATGATATCCTGGAAGGATGTGCAGGAATTGCTATGAAATATCTTTTAGCCTTTCTCATATCAAATAAACTAATAACATTGCAAGTCATAAATGAAATAGTATCATCGTTTGATTATGGTATTTTGCATAACAAATATAAACCATCTATTATAAATTTTGAACGAAGTAATTTAGGGCAATATTCCAGTCAGTCGTTATGTCTAACCATACATTTTCCTTTCTTATTCGGACATCTTTATAAGCAAGAACATGAAAAACAGTGGTCACTTATAATAACGTTGCTCCAGATTTTAAATGTCATTTTTGCTCAAAAAGTATCACTGAAAGAGATTAGAGAATTGGAAGAAAATATTGAAGCACATTTATCTTGTGTTGTGAAAATTTTCAATAAAAGTCTAACACCAAAGCAACATTTATTGACTCATTATGGTACTATTATTAGGAAGATGGGTCCGATAATCAATTTATGGACTATGCGTTATGAGAGCAAACATCGGTATTTTACAAGACTTAAACCTCAAAATTTCGTTAATGTTTGCAAGACATTAGCTTATCGGCATCAGCAAATGATTTCTTATAAATGGGCAAACCTTAACCTATCACCAGTATTTGTACATAACAAAAAACCTAAAAAGATTACTGTTAACGGTAAATATGTCAACCATTTTTCAGTATTTACGAAGAATCTATATTCATTAACATTTTTAAAACACGAATTTTACTATAAAATTGGTTTTTATTTGATGACTAAATTAGAAGAATCAGAAATATTATTTTATGAAATCAATGAAATAATTAAAAATGAGTCTGACTACTTTTTTATTTGTTCAGAATTCCAAGTGCAGTATGATTTCTTTCACAACAGTTTTGAGTTGATTGAGAAAATCAAGGATGATATTTTAATCCCATACAAAAATTTAAAAATTAAGCAAAGTTTTGAAAAGAAATATTCAAGAAGAAATAATAAACCTTATATTTTTAAATATAATCTTTCAAGATATGTGTTTGAGGTGTAATACTAGAATTTGTATGAACTAAAATAAAGAATTTATAATTTGAATATGTATATTGTTTTATTTTTATTATTAACATGAGAGCAAACAGCAATTAATCACATTTTCTTATACATCAATACATTTAAACTGAATGCACGTTAGATTTAAAAATTCAAATGCTGGATAGATTAAACTAAAATCCATGACAGCATTTAATTTTAAATTTAATTTTGGACCAGAATACAATTCAAATTGAACAATAATTTTTTAATGCATTTTTAGTTAAATTTTAATGCAAAGTTTAAATTAAATTTAAATATTTCATTACATCGAAAACTAGTCAAATTTACATTTAAACATTTAAAGTCAAATTACATTATTAATAAACTCAAATACAACATTTATTTTTTATTTTTGCTAACATTACAATTAAATGTTACTTTAAACGAAAATATTTAAATGCAGAGGTAAGTATTACAATTTAATGTAAAAATACATTGGACCTATATGTAATGCATCTTGCATTGCATATGTACGAAAATTTTTGAGTGTGTAGTTAGCTGAAATTTTGCAAAGTCGTTAGTTAGCATGTTTGGAATAAAAGCAACCTTGTGGAAAACCTAATTTTAATATTTCAGATAAATGGACCACCCTAACCCGCATAAACATATGTATGTCCAAAAACTTAATTTTTCTAAAATCTGAATTTTGTCCTAAAACTTCACAGTGTACAAAAACTTCACACCGGTTTAACTTTGATGATACAATTTTGATATCGTCGTTGAGATGCGCTGCGCATAGTCTTCAGTTTGCGGTAACTTAAAAAACAAAACAATCGAAAAACTGCGAACGTATATTGGTGCTTATTAAAGCGATGAAACTTAAATTACCCAAGCTATTGTCCAACGCGATGGAATTCCACATTCGAGATGCTATTTCTAAATTAGTTTTTGGTAAAGGTTTACCTAAAGCAATAGAAACAGCCATCGCAAAACGAAAAAATAAAAAATAATTGAATGGAGAAAATGTTTTAGCTGCTTATATCTAGATCCTCGATATAAAATATTTTAGTCGACTGAACAACAAGATAAACCTCGGGATCACCTGGAAATGTATCTCTTAGAAAAGGAAAGCGAATCTAACAAATAAGCACATAGTTCACTTTCGATTTTAGCTGATGATTGTATGAAATTATTAATACAAATAAATTCATTGAAGCCCGATCGTAAATATTGGAGCTGAACCACAAACTGGAACAATATTATTTTCACTCGGAATTTACACCTTACTATAAAATCAGCCCGGTTAGAATCTTGATACCGCTAAAGATAGATTTCGGGACCTGGGGGCCTATTCTCGAATTTCACATCCATTTTCCACATGTGGACATCTGTCAAAGTTGTCAAAAATTGGTTCGAAAATTGTAATTCGTATATAAAACACATGCAGCATGAACATTTTCCTATATGGGGAATTTTTTCCACATGCTTATACCCATTCGGAAATATTCCCTTAGTACCGAAAAAATTCAATTTTTATGAATTTTGACAGATGTCCACATGTGGAAAATGGATGTGGAATTCGAGAATAGGGCCCCTGTCTTACAAATCTAGGCCTAAGACATCCAATCACAAGATCGGATAAAAAAATCAAAATCAATTTTGAAACGATCAAATTGTAAAAATGTAATTTTAACCTTGCTGGTTTAGCTGCTCAATGGTTTGTAGAAATGTACAAAACGGTAACTAAAAATGAATCACCCTTTATACCGAGACAGCGTCTATTGACATTGACACGAACTTAAACCATAAATTGAATCAACCGACTCCGGGTCCGTATCATATTAGAATTTAAAACGCATTTAAATATTAT
Source organism: Tipula vernalis (assembly GCA_958295665.1). Classification (NCBI taxonomy): domain Eukaryota; kingdom Metazoa; phylum Arthropoda; class Insecta; order Diptera; family Tipulidae; genus Tipula; species Tipula vernalis. The sequence continues at coordinate 377,821,269 of OY282559.1, forward strand.
GCATGTGTATGCACAGGGGCACAAATTCGCTATACGTACTTTGATGCACGTTCTTGTTGTTGACCTTGCGCTAATAATTACGTCTAGTGTGACTTCCCCGTACAAACACAATAAAAATGCAAATAAACAATGCGATGCATCATGCATCACAGAAATTACACCGAAACCATTTAAACACGACACGGCTAGAATTTAATTAAAATTATTCTGTATTGACGTGATCCTGCAACAATATTGTTTGAATAATGGTTGAAAAAACCCATTGAATAAAAATACAAGTAAATGTCCATTCAAATGCGCTTCCTACTAATTGTAATCAATCAATCCAATATCAAAAAACACTTTGCTCGGCCACTGTATTAAGAATGACTTTTTATTTTTATTTTATTAAATATTTCAAGTTCAAATTTATATATATCCGTACATACATACATGTAAACACAATCTGTACAAATATTAAATGTATCATGTAATTTCGTGTGCCGCGCGCTTTCATCTCACGATGAAAATTCGGATTCAATTAAATTTTGTCGCAGAACATACTCGATACGATACACCATCTCACAATATGTTTACGAGAATTTTTTTTTTTTTTTTTTTTTTTTGTTCAGACACATCAGACACATAATCACAAAATTTGTGTTGTCGTATGATTTTTGGGTTTGACGCCAACAAAATATTTTTGCTTTTTTATACTGTGTGTATTAAATTATTGTTTAGAATATAGAATTTTATTGTCCGATTAGATAATAGACATATGTATGTAGCAAACATAACTATGCCAAGAAATATGATGAGTATGCAGAATTTTTTTCCCCATTACGTTTTAGATTTATTTATAGGGCCCAAAAGTAGTTTTTCAATTAGTCATATTTCGCGCTAATGAATTTTTATTGGTTTGCTAAGGCATTAGCAGTTTGTAAATAATATTTGGCGTCGAACATTTAACTATAGAGTAAAACTCGCTTTAATTTGCGCTACGGACTGTAAAATTGTGCCTCACCGAAAAATAATAGGACGTTCCAAAATTCCAAAAATTAATGTTGGTACACTAAATGGTGTTTCAGTGATATTTTACTAACATCCTTATTGTTTATAATCAACCGTAACGGTGACTGTATTTTAGTCAGGTCACTGCTAGATTCTTCTGTCTCTGAAAATATCAACAGTTAGTGCTAAAAACGAACCAATTTCAATGAATACAAATTGAGATTCCGATCCTGCTAAAGTATGTTGAATCCGACGTGCTTCTAGGTGCATACGTATTTTTCGATATTTTCCAAATTTGGTTCGATTATAGTGGCAAAGAGATTGACTGGATCTTCGTCCATTGAATAGGTAGAGAAAATGAAATTGATTATCTTCTATGCTAAGAGTTCATGGTTTTAATTTGAGAAAGTTAAAATCCAATGTGCCATGTTATTCTGAAAACAACATTCAGGCCAAGATATTAAATCAATATCTGAACACGGTGATACCAGTAAGGTTCTAGCTTTAGTATGTAATTAATCAATAGTCGAATTTGTATTTTAACATTTCTGTTAACACGACACACCTGAAATTTCCTGTCATACTGAGTTTTTCAGTAGTCGCCTAAACATTCAAAATAAACAATTTACTGAAAAAACCTATATTGCCAGGACGACCCTAGTATATTTTAGGACATGCTTTTTCTTCATACATCCTACATACAACACGAACACACCCATGTATACAAGGTTATAAACTATGAAAATTACATGTATTTATTAAGATTTAATTACTTGCGTTGTACTTTATACCGAAAAAAGAAAAATAACGGGTTTTTAATATTTTACGAATGCATTGGTTTTTAAATCAAACAGTTGTAGAAACTACATGGACCGAATCATACGTGTCTAAGAAAAATTAAATTTGTGCAATAATTATGGCAAGTGGAAGTAAACGAATTCTTAACACTCGTTATTTGACCCACCAAGAAGGGGAAGCATACCATAGACAGCTTATTGATGAAGTGTCTTCTGATGAACATGAATCTGAAGCAATCTCTAACCCGAAGCACATTTAGAGGATGATGATGATGACGATGAATATATGGACGAAAATATTGACGAAAACCGTTCTACATCAGCTGCATCAATTCAACCATTTATTGCACGTGATGGAACGGAATGGGCGAGAAATCCACCTAATACCCATCGCGTTCTCTCGCATAACATAATGAAGCAGCTCGGTGGCCCTCATAAGACGTATGAGAAGTTAGCACGAAATTTTCATCCCGAAAAGGCTTTTTTTCTAAAATGTGTGTCTCAGCTAAAATTTGAGGAAATTTTCATTCCATCCAGAAAAAAATATTCAAAACACTTAACCAAACGGTATTCATCCCGAAAAATAATTATAAAGAAATAGATTAGGGTTTAAGAGCATTATAGTAGAATAAATATAAAAATCAAATATAAGTATTATGTTTCGTAATACATTTACGTTGAGGTTCATTTTCACTATTAATCTCCATGATTTCTTAATGAGGGTAGTTTTTCTAACTACATAAGTGTTGAGAAGTCGGAAAACATGCATCATTTCTTGGAGACATCTCTGAGATTGGCACAAGAAATTTCGAAATTGGCCGTATTTCATTCTAAGTATTATGTTTCGTAATACATTTACGTTGAGGGTCATTTTTACTATTAATCCCCATGATTTCTTAATGAGGGTAGTTTTTTCTAATTGCATAAGTGTTGAGAAGTCGGAAAACATACATCATTTCTTAGAGACATCTCTGAGATTGGCACAAGAAATTTAGAAATTGAAATTTGATCGCGTATTTAGTGTTTATTTACTATAAATGTACATATTTTGTGTCCAAAGGAATCATCAAATATTTGATTTTTATATTTATTCTACTATAATGCTCTTAAACCCTAATCTATTTCTTTATAATTATTTTTCGGGATGAATACCGTTTGGTTAAGTGTTTTGAATATTTTTTTCTGGATGGAATGAAAATTTCCTCAAATTTTAGCTGAGACACACATTTTAGAAAAAAGCCTTTTCGGGATGAAAATTTCGTGCTAACTTCTCATACGTCCTCATAAGTCCACTAACAACCTTACGTTGCTACAGACATATAGTATACTATAAATCAATTTTTTTCGTCTGAAATGTGCGAATTAATTATAAGGCAGACAAACCGTAAAGCCGAACGTGCATATTATCAATGGAACATTGAGCATCCAGGGCCCTTATTTCTGAATACGAATTCGTGTCGAAAATGTACGAATTCGTATAGTTGGTATTTTGTTAGTATGATAGGAAATAAAATTCCCCTTATCGGGCAATACGAATAGGAGTCATTTTTGTACGTTCATGATCGAAGATGCATTCGTTGTGTAGTTAGTTGACGGGAAGAAAAGATAAAGAGCTGAAATATAAAAATGTATTTTGAAAATTGTTTTGTATAAAAATGTATTTTGTTATTGAAATAAATATTAAAAATAAATATATCCCAAGTATTATTCATATGCGAAAATTTTTGTATTTTTTTGACATTTAGCTGAAAATTGAATTTTTTTTCGAATGTTGGCCAAAAAAATCGGAAAATGATGTAATTTGGTTTCCATTTTTTTTTTTTTTGTCATCATTTTCCGATTTTTTTTTTGGCCAACTGTTTGGCCGCGATGAAATCAGTTTTAATATACTAATCTATGTGCATTTTAGGGCAAAAATAACGAACACCAAACAGCAGGGCTATTTGGGAATACAAATTTTTCATATTTGATTTAAATAAGAAACGAATGAATCTGATTCAATTCAAATAAGAATCTAATACATCGAGGACTCGATCACGTTCAAATCGAATTCCCAAATAGTCCCCCAGGGATGGGGAAAAACTATTAGTGGCGTTCATGGAGACGCATACCAATTTAGCTAATGGATTTAATAATACCTCAATGGATTTAATAAAATCTTTATGGATCGAAAATACTGATCAATGAAATGCTCACGGGCCTCCAGTTCGAAATTTCGAGGGATGGAAGAAAGTGTGGTCGGATTATAAATTCCATATTTTAAAAAAATTAAAATTAAATAAATTAAATATATCCAGAACTGGAGGTGGACCATATAAACAACAAACATTTTCACCCCTAGATGTAACGGTTATTCGGCTATGTGAATTGCAACGCTCACAAGAGACTTTGGAGACTCAATTTTTGATGTACCTGTATATAATATTGATTCCACTTCAGTTGAACTAAATCTAGAATCAGGGGTGCTATTCTTGAACCATTACGAAAACTCTCGTATTGCGAGTTAGTGTCAAATTATTACGAAAATCCTAAAATCGTATTCTTAAAATCGGATTACGAAAATTTTCGCAACGGAACGTTACTAAAATTTTCGTAATGGTTTTTTCGTTTCCCATTGCATTTCGTAATGAAATCATTTGGATTTTTGTGTTAATTATATTGATAAGGATCAGGGCATGTAAATACCCGGAAAATTTCAAAAACCGGTTTTCGGGTTTTTTGTGAATTGAAAACCGGTTAACCGGGTTTGGTCGGGTTTTCATCGACTTTAAATAAACAATAAAAAAACCGGATTTTTAAACTATATCGGAGCTGTTAACGTAGAAAAATGAACAAAACTATAAAAAAAAACGTTTGTTCTGCTTTAAAATTGTTTTATTTAAGAAAAAACTCAAAAATAACGTATTAAAATTCATTATATCAAAAAATTGTAAAGAAACAAGTCTTATAAATCTTGTTTTTAATTAAAATAGTATTTTATAAAAATTAATGCGTCTAACAGGTCAAATTTCATTGATGAACGTAATGAGGTACAGAAATTACCGGCGATCAAAAAAACTCTCTCAATGTCTGTTGACGTGGGTTGAATTGATGCCAGAGCATTAAACAACTTGGTGACCTTGAGGATCCCAAGATGAGGATCAGGATGCTATTGGTTCGACTTCACCTTCGTTAATATCTTGTTAATAACTGGTGGATCGCCGAATAATCTAGCAGCCAACGTCGTTGCAAAGTACAAAGTCGGCGTTTTAGGCGAATATGGAACTTCCAATAAATCTGTTTGTGGAAAACTTCCATTTTGTAAAAATTTATACAATGTTATTAATTCTTTATTTCATCTTTCAGAAATTCTTATTTTCAAGGAATTATAAAATTGTTCTCCCAAAGCAGTAGTATTTTGTTTCATTTGAATAAATAAAAATGTAAGAACTCCTTCCGCAGCAAGTAAGGTTGAAATCTTTTTGCCTAGTTCTTTTACTGCTAATTCTATCTGCTTTAATATTGCAATTAGATTTATCAAAACATTAAAATAGTTTTCGTTGTATAAATCAGCATGGCTCATTTCTTCCAGTGAGCTTTTAATGCAAACTTTAAGTTGCACTAATCTCTCCATCATAGGTATAAGCGAGTTCCATCGTGTTTTGCAGTTCAATATAAGTTTAAGTTTTGTACCTCCTTTCCTTCAACATATCGCTGCAATATGTCGTTTCTGACCAGCGAGTTTCTAAAAAATCTAACAATCTTTCGAAAGCTTTGCAGTATTTCATTAATGTTTGCGTTTTCTAAATTATTGTACCCAATATTATTAATATAGCAAGTAAAACAATCAAACAATTGAATACAGTATTTTTATTCTAAAAAGTGTCTACAACAGCCAAATGAATTGCTTGGTTTATGCAAAATTGAGTTTCTATTTCATTTAATTGAGCGTATTTCTTCATAACGCTGGCTCTATCTTGTGTTGATGCCAAAATATGCCGAAATTCAATACCATACTCCTCCAATTTTTGTTCAACTTATGACTGAACCTTGTACACATCACATGAACCTTCCTTGTATGGCAATAAAGCCTAACTTATAACTATCCTCTTGAGAATGTAATGTAACATTTAAATTTCTTTTGGCATTACAGCTAGTCCATTCTTCTATTGTTATTGAGAAACGCATAATTCAACCATTTTTATAAACTTATTTTGAAATTCTAATTTTGTATCATTAGCAAAATCCACAAGTAATTTTTTACTGTTTTCTCGCTTCTTGGCATTTCGTAACCCCGTTTTGTTATAAATTCTTTTATAGCACTTGAATGTGTCATAGCATGCATCGAAAACCGTCGTACGCCGCGCCTTCTCCAATAGATTCCCTTTTAATATACGTGTTTAGAATTGTTTTTGCTGTTTTCTCTACAGGTTCTTCATTTTTTTTAACATCGACATTATGTTTTGCTCGAAGATGATTTGCTAAGCTTGATGTGTTCCCACCTGTCCATTTTAAAAGTGAATTGCACATTGGGCATTTTGCCGTATTTTCCTTACTGGAATATTTTCCATACTCCTGATTTCTTGCTGGTCATTTTGGAACTAAACTGAAATATAATTAACGGTTGCACGAAGCTATTGATGTACGCATAAATAACTATAAAATATTTTTCAAAGTTCTTACTTAAGGCTGGAACAGCGAGTCAGTAAGAACTTAACGTAAGAAGACGATATATGGACTTTGCTTAAAACCGACCACCGAGACTTTAAGAACTTTTCGTCAAGTTTCGTTAAATTTAGTTGTCAACTTAACAGAGCGATAATTGTCGCACAAATGAAGGAAACGTCAAATTGAGTTGAGAATTTAGTATTTATACACATTCATTTGTTTATTATTATTATTGAGGTAGTTACTTTTATTTAAATTCAAAATCATTTTTATTGAATTCATTGTTTTTAAGCGCATAGAAGTGTAAACTTAAGTAATTTTTTAATGAGCACAATAAATTTAAATAAATTTGAGCTTATATTATTTGAAAATGGATTTTTAGATATTGATAAACGCTGACGAAACGCAAAAATACATTTACGATAAATCCGACAAACATTATAAATATAATCTCTTTAAAGATAAAGCTTGGGAGAATGTTGCGGAAATTACAGGAATGCCCAGTAAGTAAATGTACATATATTATGCTGTTATGCTGTATGAATGGAATATTTGTTTTGTATGGCACATCGTGCAGTTTTACACAATACAAATGGCTTCGTTAATCTGGTTAGAGTTCACCTTATAATAGCCAAATCTATTTCTTGTTCGGTTTATTTTTCTGACGGCACAAGATCTACGTCTTTTTTTTTTATTTTGTAGTTTTTTGAGACATTTTAATCCCTTCAACAATAAAAACATGTCTTGTAAATCTTCAACTTCTTCCATTTCAAATTTGCCACCAAAAACTAAAACACTTCTCTATATTACATATGTACTCGCAGTGCGAGTACCTACAAGTATAAAAAATATCGTTTATTTAAAATTTAATAACGAATAAAAATATAAACTTTTTTTTTATTAAAATTGAGCGTATTTTTAATGCGTTCAAAATATATTTCTGCTTGCTTTATGTTATCTGATAAGTTTCTTTACGGATTTCACTGCTCGACCTGTCAAATTTTCTGTAAGAAAAAACTTTCGTCAAATTCCGTAAGATTTCTTACTGATTCTTACTGACTAGCTGTTCCCGCGCCTTTAAATTTCATACGCTTGTGTTAACTTAAACACATATGATTATGCGTTATGCCCATAAATTCTATATATACCGTATATCTTCGATTCTAAGACGCACATTTTTTCATATTTAAGGATTTCTAAAAACCGGGTGCGTCTTAGAATCGAGGGCGTCTAACATTCGCAGTTTTTCGTAGAATTTGTATTTTATTGTATTCATATTTTAACTTCTTTTTGTGTACTGTTGGAAAAACCTTAAAACAATCAAAATATACAAATACTATACACAATAGCTTATCAAAATTCCAATAAAAAAATATAAGAAATAAAAATAATACATAGTAATTGCAGACATTTATAAAAAACCTGACAACTGTCCAAAATTCTTCATAGGGTGCAGCCAGATATATCTTTTGGTAGAGGTTTATATAAGGTATATCTTTTGGTAGACAAAAACTGATACCAACTCAATAACGCCCATCACATAAAATCTGCAAAACACAAGTATACGATTTTACTAAAAACTGAAAAACAATTCTAAAATTTAAAAAGGGGAAATCTTAGACCGAACTTGGGTTTTACCAAAATTATAAAATTACACTAAAACAATTAAAATCTACGTAATAATATTACAAAGTAAATTTTAATAATATTTAATGCTACAAAACCTAAACAAGAAATTTATTTACTGGAAGAAACAAAAAAAAAAAAAGACTTTCGGTTTTTCCCTAAAACCCGGTTTTTACAGGTTTCGTAATAATGGACAAAAACCCGGTTAACCGGGTTCGGTTTTAACCGGTTTACAAGCCCTAATAAGGATGTTCATAAAACTCAATATTTTCTATTCTCAATATTTTATAAAAAAGTGAAAACAAAAGCGTACCTTTTTTTTCTTTGTTTCACGTGTTCTTAAAAATATTGAAACAGGCAATTATAATTAGCATTATAATTGTCGTTTGTACTTAAAAACATTATAAAAAAAAAAATAAAAAAAAATAAAAACTAAAGATAAAAAAATAAATTGGTCTGTAACCGAAAAATAAAAATAAAAACTAGACATAGACCAGACAACAAAGGGACTATGTAATAAAAAAATAAAACCAAATGATCAATCCCCATAAAATTTTATGATCATATATATGGTATGTCAATAAAGAAAAAACAAAACAAAGGAATATCCTTTCGTTACTATTAGCATAAGAATATATTGTTTTTTAGTTTTTAGAATTAGAATGAATTATGTATTGTTTTTTTTTTTGTTATGATTATTAGTTTTTTTTTTTCGAAAAGATTTTGCTATATAAAGCCATGATCAAGCTGATTAAAGATAGACAATTTTAGAAAACGAAACTAGTGACATAGCCCCCACCAGTGGCAAGCGGCTAGTACGTTAAAAGTAAATTAAAATTAAAATTAACGTCTTTTTGGTACAAAAGTACGTAGTTTAATAAAAATAAAAAAATAAAAAAATAACCGTATTTTTTTTAATACAAAATTACGGAGTTTTGAAAAAAAATAACCGTCAAAAGTACGGAGTTAAAAATAATAAAAATAAAAAATAAAATAATAACCGTTTTTTTTTAATACAAAATTACGGAGTTTTGAAAAACAATAACCGTCAAAAGTACGGAGTTAAAAAAAATAATAATAAAATAAATTTTGTTCTTTTAGTATAAAGTACAGATTTTTTTTAAAATAATACAAATTAATAATAAAAATTAAATATATCACTTAAGATATATAATATTAAAAACAATACTAGTGACATAGCCCCCACCAGTGGTAAGCGGCTAGTATTTGTGATAAAATTAAAAATACAGAATTTTTAATAAAAATTTAAAAAGAAAATTAAACAAAAAAACAAAAACAACATTAAAACACAACAAAAATCCTAAGAAGACATAAGGGGAAGCAGCAGTTTTGGCAGACAAATAATTTAAGTATAAATATAATTTAGTTGTAATTTATTTTTTTTTTGTAATTCATATTAATAAGTAAATAATTTCAAAAGAAAAAAAAGAGAATTAAAATAAATAATTTTTTTTATTAACAAAAAAACCTTTTACCTGCACCTCGCTGAGTATTTAATAGCCGAGCAAAAGTGCCAGTGTTAGTTTCGTAACAATATGTATTATTTATTTCGAGATAACGATGTACATAACTATGCATTCGGTTTTGTTTACTACCTAACTAGAACAAAACCATATTTTCTTCTAAATTTTTGTATTTACATGTCGTATACCTAAATCTTGGGATATTTTTTTAAATGCTTGACCATTGTCTCAGTTCAGTTGTTCGCTAACCGATCGTGTGACACTATGTACTCTCAGTGTTCTGTGTTTTAACAATTTTAAGTTTGTGTGATAATTAAAATGACAGTTTGTGTTAAGTAAACGCTTAATCATTACAATGACACATTTGCGTGATCTACCACCTTCTCATGTAGCCGATATGCATTTTGTAAACCTGTTCTGTAATGGAAATGCACGCGTTGCTGTCGAAAAATACAGGCGTCGATATCCAACAGGCCAGTACTTGGGTATAGGACATTCATTGCAATACATCGACGTTTTTCCGAACAAGGATTATTCCAACAACAACACGAGTCCAGCGTGAATATTAACGTATACGTTGGAAGAGGATTTATTACGATTAAAACGCGCTGACCCTACGACAAGTATCAGCCGCCTGTCTATTAGATTAGGCATATCGAGGTCAGAAGGCCTTAATCCTTATCACTTCCGTCGTGCTCAACATCTAGGAGATGTGGACCATCGTGCCAGATCAGTTTTTTTGTAACTGGATAATTTCACAGCAAAGAAGTGAGGTCAATTTTATAAGGAGAATATTGTGGACAGATAAAGCTACTTTCACCAGGGCGGGTATAACAATTTATAGAAACCTCCATGTTTGCGCCTCGAAAACCCAAACGTCGTAAGGGAGACAGCTTCCCAGAGCCAATTTGCTATAAATGTATGGGCGGGAATGATCTACGATTAACTTATCGAATCTTACGTCGTAATAAACAGGCTTGATCAACATGTATTATTAGAATTTTCAGGAATCACGTTGTCATGGAAAAAGTGCTATTGTTGAGGAGAAGGTGAATGCAGCTGCAATTAGATGGATCTCCAGCACATTTTGCAAAGATAATACGTGATAATTTGAATGAAAATTATCCACGGTGGATCGGTAAAGGAGGTCCTGTAGCCTGGCCGCCAAGGTCCCCTGATCTTACGTCCCTAGATTTTTATTTCTGACAGCAAGAATTTTCGCTGCTGCAGCAGAAACAAGAGGCAACCCTTAACAATTGCGTTGGACAACAACTAGTGTGATCAGGAGAGCCTTTGTTTGTTTTCAAGAGAGTGGAGAGCATTTCGAACATGTCATTTAATTAAAAAGGTTTAATAATTTGTAATAAAAATTGTTTTTATTGATTATTAATAAAACAGTATTATTTTATTTCTTTGACTTTAATTTAAACATCTTTTTTGTTTAATTTCCCTACTTTCTCTAGGTGATTTTTGCGCGGTATTTTTCAGAGTTAGCTAGTAGCAAAGTTTACAGTTCAGTTTTTTAAAAAGTAGAGGTTTTCTTTACTAAAAAAAATGTTATTTTCCCGTAATTTTTTACATTCTTAAAAAAAACCTAGCTAAGTGCGCAAACTATCAAATAAAGTGACTCATAAACTTCATCTTTTCAAAAACCGCAAACAGAATTATAATCGAGCCCATAACTTGAAAATGAGCCACCCACTTTAAAGGATTTTTTGCGATAATTTTACTTAAATATTCCGAATTTTCCGGCCGGGCACTTGACGACAAAACACATTGTATATCTTGCAGCTTGTACAGAATTTTAATTGAAATTAATAAAATTTTAATTAACAATTTTGCATTTTAGTAAAATGATTTTTAGGGAAATCGTTAGGCTTCGTGTTTTTTTTTTAAATTTCTTTTCGTAGATTACTAGATTAGTTTTATTATAAATCATGGCTGTTTATGTAGTAGCATTGGTAAAGTAATAAAACTAATCTAGTAATCTACGAAATAAAATTTTTTAAAAAAGCACGAAGCCTGACGATGTTTCAGAATAAAAATCAGTTTACTAAAACGCAAAATTGTGAATTAAAATTTTATTAATTTTAATTAAAATTGTGGACAAGCTGCAATTCGATATATTTAATTTAAAATTATTTATATTTATCAATAAAAATGTTCATTTAAATTGAAAATAAAGACAACACAAAATAATTCCCATATGATTATGTTTACGTTTCATAGGAAAATAAAAATCTTTATTCCCCTCTTTATATTGGGGATTTGACTTTTATAGACTGATGTCACGGCTATTTATGTAGTGGCATTGTCCTATGATTCTATGACGATATGATTTTAGATCGTATTGTCGTACGATACTATTATTTTATGATGGTATGATTGTATGACTTTACGTACCATTAGTATTAGCCGCCTATGACGGTATATTAATTCAATTCCAATTACAACACGCGACATTTAAAAATACATCCCAAATTGTCAATTAGTATTGTAGCTATTACCCTTATTTTTAAGAAAATAATAAACATACCACAAGCAAATAGGTACCCTTTTTTGTGGTAATAAAATAATAAATATTTATCGAAATGTAAATACATTAATTACATTTAACCATCAACAGAAATTATTGAGTTTTATGAACGTATTTGTATGAATAAAATTAAAACAAAAATCTAAATGATTTCATTACGAAATGCAATAAGAAAGACAAAAACCATCCGAAAATTTTAGTAACGTTCCGTTGCGAAAATTTTCGTAATCCGGATTTCAAGAATACCATTTTAAGAAATTACATTTTCATCTTCTCTCTCGAAATTTTATTATTTCTTTTTGCCTCTCTTCGTTATATTCGTAATGGTTTCACGAATACTAAATAATGATTTCACCATTACTATTACGAAAATAGCATTACGAAAATTTTCGGTTACGAAAATTTTCGTAATGTTTCAAGAATAGCACCCCAGATATCAACTATAATAATGAAACACGAACATCAGCACCATCAACCTCCAATAATAGAACAAAAAATAAATACCAAGCGTTACAACAGCAAATTAATATTCAAGCTGCGTACATGCTATACATTTCTGGTGAAAAAATGTATACCACGATGTTAGCTATATGAGTTGAATTATTTCCAACTAAAATAAAAAGTTCACCAGGGTAACCAATTTTAACAAAAAATTTTACTATTTTGCTAACTTCGTGGTGTACATTTTTTCACCAGAATTGGATCATGTACGCACTGTCAGCAGCAATTTCATAACACTATCCAAGATAAACTTAAGTTAATTACCACACTAAATAATATAAGTCAATGAAAAGATTGGTTCGATTAAAGGAAAAATCATTTTCATTGCATTTTCATTAAACGGGAAGCAGCGGTTAGAAGAATACAAATTAAAATTAGATGAATTAGAAATAAAAAGTAAAAAATTGGAGTTACAAGAAGATAAATTTTAAGATGTATATATGTATATATTTTTAACTATAAGAAAATGAAATTGAAATGTGATAAAACTTATGAATTAAATAATTTATAGGATAATTTATTTTATATGAAATTTTTAATGAAACGAATATAAATACATATAATAAATTTATATTATTGAATTTAATATATTTTGTCTTATTCGACTAACTAATACAAAATATAAATCAACCGATTTAAAGAAACGTCAAAATGTCAAAAAATACAAATGGGAGAATATTATTATAGGAGTAATCATCAAAAAAAAAATTTCCCTATAGCCAAGATTCAAACCAAAAGTTCCTGTACGATCGTATTCAGAAATACCAATTTTTAATCGTATCGTGTATAACATTCGTATCGGAACACGATACATATCGTATTCAGAAATAGGAACCCAGACGAACGCCAACCAATTTTATGTGCTAGTCTTTTACATGGAGAGAAATGAGGGGACAGCAAAAAGTTATTTAAATGCCCCTTAATTTAAAGAGACTAGTAACAAAGTATTAGAAGATTTGACAAAAGAGCTAAATGACGAAGGCCCTCCAACAAAAAAAAAATAATTGGTTGGAAAAAAGAATGGATTTCATGAATTGTTCAAATGTTCCACACAAATCAAAGAGAATATTCTTTTTATTTTAATTACTAAAAAACGAAATAAACCAAAATCATTGTCAAAACCTTTCTATTATGGTTTAATATGCGACTTATCGAATTTTTTCGATATCGAAAAAATTCGAAAACTAACTTTCATAATAGGACAAATCCGCTTCGAATCGAATTTTTTCGATATCGTAAAAATCCGAAATCGAAAAATTTCATAATAGGCCCCTTGGTATAAATAAAAATTGGATTTCGTTAAATCCACAAGAATTTGACGCATATTTAGGAATTCTTCTAACTGCTGGTGTGTCAAGGTCGAATTATGAGCACATGAATGAAATGTGGAAAACGTTTTCGAATCCATTGTACCGAGCCAGCATTGCGATCTGCTGATTCTGGAGTATCACCCAATTCATAAGATTTGACGATGAAAATACATGAGCGGAACGTATAAAAAACGATAAAGCCGCACCGATCAGAGATTTGCTACAAATGCTTAACGACAATCTTATGCGGCACAAAGACAGCATATCCATTGCAAACCGATATACTATATACACCGGAAAATTACCAAATGAACCGCAAGAAGTGAACCAAGGTGAAAGAGTTGTATCCCAGCTAGTGGAATTTTATAAGAATATGGGCGTACTTTCACCGTCGATAATTTTTTTACTTCCTTACCATTAGCACAACGACTTATGCGATGGAACTTGGCAGTTGTCGGCATACTAAGGAAGAACAAAACATACATACCTAAGGAGTTCCAACCATCGAAAGAGAGGGAGGTTTTGTCTACAGAATTTAAGTTTCATGACAACATTACGTTATGCTCGTATGTTCCGAAAATCAAAAAATCTGTGATATTATTATCAACCCTTCACAATGATAAAGCTGCCAGTGGTGCTAAATATAAGCCGGATATCATCCACTATTATAATTCGACAAAAAGGGCAGTTGACACCATGGATAAAATGGATAAAATTCTAGGAGAGTATAATACTAAGTGTCAAACCAAACGGTGGCTCTTAGCTTTCCTTTTTAACATTTTGGATGTTGCTGCATTGGCTTTCCATATTAAATACACCATCAATAACCCAGAATTATCGAAAGCCACCTGTAAAAGAAGAAAAAATCTTCAAGAATTGGCTAAGCACTTACTATGCCATCCATAGAACAGCGTGCAGTAACACCAACTGTATATAGAAATTTTAGCACCAGAAATGGTTTAGAGGCAATGGTCCACCGCAAGGTAGGAGTATCTTCTGGTATGGCTAGTATTTCAGGTGCAGTACATCAGTTTGGCGAAAGAGATAAAACAGGCCGCCTGAAACAGTATGGGAATTGTTATATTTTTATATTTGCTATGAGAAATACCAAACGGCGATCATCTAGGAAAACATGTAGTGTTTGTTCTCAGCCAGTGTGTGCTGAACATAGCCGGGATCTTACAACTTGCCAGTCTTGTCGATAATTTTTATATTTTTCCTACAAATGTTTATAATTTTTATTTATTTATTTTTTAAATAGTGACATAGTGATTTTATTGAATTTGAATTTTTTTACATAATAAAGAACAATGAAATGTTATTTATGATCTTTTATTAATAGTAAAAAGAAAAACAAATAAGAAAGATTTTTATATAAAATACACTTTAAAATTTAATACACACCGGGGTATGCTCGTGTTAATGAAAAGTAGACACAAAGGTTAAGAAGAGTTATACGATGTGCCAACATGTACAAATGAGATTCGCTATGAAATCTGTTTGGTTTATTATTTCCAATTATCGTCATGATAAAAATATTGTATCAACAATTATGGTTAACTTGGCTAAAGATGAATAGATTACGTTAAGAAGAAGTTTGCAATAAATACGGAAGTATTCTGCAGCAATATACGCCGTATCAAAAAACGAAAGCAAAATGGTGAACTCCAAACGCTCTCTTTATAACATCTGTTCAATTTCTGGTGTTGGCTGGTTGGAGTCAGACAATTTTTATGAGTTTTATGCAAGTTGAAAAGCGAGACAGTTTAGTAGAAAGAACATTTTTGGAATGAGCCAGACGAAAGCCCAAAACGACTTTGCCTAAAGGAAAATTATAAAAAATCTCTGATTTCTGAATTCTATTCGGTGTCTGTGCTGATCCTAAATTTGAATAATAGTTAAAGTTCTATGTGTAATGACACTATAGTGTGTGGTAAACTTTTGCAAAATCTCAAACAATTAATTCCACAATCAAATATGAATTAATTTCGCAATATTCTTGCCGCGAAATTAATTCGTTTTTTTCCGCGGAATTGTTTCATTTTTAATTAAGAATTAAATCGGAAGCTTTTGTAGTCTAATAATTTGTTTTGGTAATTTTTCTTGAACGTATAATTTGGATAATCTATTTGTATGGTACATATGTGACTAATTCATCTGTACGTCGATAGTTTCTAGAACGAGGATGACTATAAACCGCGATAAAAAACTTGGTTCTGGGAAGTTGCCGCAAGAAGTGCATTTTAATTTAAATAAGAACGTTTTTAGTTCTATCCTGCTGTAGTGGAATCTTGAGGATTACAACGATGATGTTGTTTTTAACATCATTTTAACATCATTAAATTTGAGACCTTCACACCCCAAACTAATCACCGGCCAACAGTTTCAGTACGGTTTAAAAATTTGTACGAGACTATATGAAAGTTTGTTTACCTATACCGATTAATAATCGGCCGGCAGAACTATCCAAAGCCCTTGCGATCTCTATTTGATTCCTTTATCAATGTACACATCTACCAATTATTGCCGGCCGATTTGCTTCGGTTTTCCGCGACCGCTTGTGTGTGCTTTAATTACACAATTTAATACAAGAAAACTTTGCAACTGAAAGATGAACTGTAGATTAATGTTAAAAATCGACTGCTCTGTGCTTTTAAATAGGCTTGCAGTGAAGTAATTTCTATGAAATTTTAATCTAGAATTCATCACGAATACGAGACTAAAATAAAAATATTAGAACCCGATTGTGCACACCGGCTTCTTTAATAAGAATACCGTTTTTAATTCTTATTTTATTCCAATAAAAAATACTAAAATAAATAAAGGTATAGAGCCTTTTACTTTTATGGCCGCCATTTTGGTCAACATTTTCAATTCTCAAAATCAAACATCACCTTCTGATTCAGCGGTATAATATTTTACTTTACAATACTTTAATAGGGGGCTGGCGTCTTCTGGAAGTGGGGAATAAAGCTGTGTAGTAATAGTAGCTCCGTGACCTTCCTGTAGGGTGAGCTCCAGCAGGCTGTTCTAGTCATGTTTAAGGCCGTCCTTTTTGTGGGCCCACGATCTGCGCGTGGGGTAACCTGAGGGGTATAAATCTTGAAAGAAAAAAACAAATCTAAGGTGAGACACGTGCGCCAAGCGATGAATGATCATGGGTTAGTTGGTCGCTAGCACAGAACTCCGGATACTAGGCGACCTCCGGTTTCAATCAGCCTTACCATGGAAAGAGGCGCTTCCGTGGTGGACCTTTCATTCCTCAAACAAATTAATATTGTATGGATTCAATTAAAAATAAACTAAAGAAGGGCGGTGCTCCTTCAAACGCACCAATCTCAGAAGATGTCAAGGCCCATTCAGGTCCAGCTTCTGAGATCAAAAAATTAATAGATCAAAGTAGTGAAACCTCTGACAAGGACGTAGTGGTGGGCTCTCCTATACATGGCACTCTATTGCCTGAAATGGATACCCAATCCACGTCGACAACGGCCGAAATAAACAACGACTTTGAGGAATTGGAGCTCGAGGAGACAGCAAAGAAGAAAACATGCCTCAGTAGGACCGCGAGGAGACGTCCGTCCCATATAATTCAATTAGGCGTCTCCCGCGACGCTGCCTTGCAGCAATGTAAGGAGAAAATCAGGGACATAATTCTCCAAACAAATAAGAGGAATAGGTCGGATGACGACTCTACCCCCAAAAGTCATCGCGGCAAAAAGAGGGAAAGTTTCCAGTCCTTCACCGAAGGCATTGGAACCCTCCCCAAAAGCTGCAACTGAGGGCGACAATAAGGAGAGTTGCCCCGAAAGCAGGGCGGATACGGCCACAACGTATACCAATGCAGTGATGGCTATCAATACAGGATACCATAATGGACACAGTGGCGGAGCTGCCGTTAAATGGTGTTAGCCCAAATTTCCTGGGATGTCGCACCAGAAACGGTTGGCTCACGGTCAACTGTGCCGATGAAGACATGGCAGAGCGGCTTAGGGCTACAGTGCCCTCACTTAAACCATGGGATGGAGCATCCCTGAAGGCTGTCGGGGAGAAGGAGTTGCTTCTCCCAAAAATCATGTTTGTCTACCTGCCACGATGTGGTAAGGACGAACACTGGTAAGGAACGAAAAGATACTGCATCGTCTGGCGATCCAGAATAAGGACCTAAAAGACGCAGATTGGAGGATTATTGAAAGGAAGGAACGAGAAGGCGACCTCCTTCAAATTACGGTGTCCGTTTCACATAAAACGGCGGAGATACTCAAGGGATCCAACTACAGAGTCAACTGGATGTTTCGCTCTGTACACTTCCGCCCAAAAAAGGAGAGGGCGGTGGATGCTGTCAAGGGGAGAGTGGTGGAGCCGAATCTGCCCGGCACGTCAAGGGCAGTTTTGGCTGAGATACCTGGCACCTGCGGAACAGGGAGACCGGCCAAACCGCGCCAAAGAAGGAGGGAGAAAAGCCATGGGCTCCCCTAAAGGAAGGGTGGCACAACGGCAACCATCAAGCAAACCAGGCTCACCAGAGCAAAGAAATAAAAAAAAACACACATCATAGTAATACACACCAAACCAACACCAACAACGAAACTGAAAACGGCTACAAATAACCTAAAGTGTCTTTTTATGATTAATGACTGGGATATAGCGCTCATCTTAAGCATTGGACCAACAATGGGAAGATTAAAGGTTTTGCAGTCAATACAGGTAAGCTAGTCCACGACACGGCTGCAGATAGGCCAAGGACAGCAGTTCTCTGTCGCTCAAGACTCAATATCTTCTCTATTAACCAATTTATTTCTAGGGACATCAAGGCGGTCATTTCAATAGAAATGCCCTTACCCAAAGGATGCAGAAGGGTGATTAACATCGCTCCCGGGGATGAAAATTATCCCCCTCCAGAATTGGTACAGAGCTTCGTGAATTATTGCACACCAATTTAAGGGGTGAGCAACTTGTTGAATTCTGTCTTAGTAACAACTTAGCAGTAAACAATAAAGGGAGTGATGCGATTTTTATGAGAAGACAAGAGTTGATGTTAAGGATACCAAAACGCACCAACTGGCCAGCTTATAACAACAGACTTTTGGATAACTTAGCTGGTCTACAGACCACGATAAACTCTGTCGAAGTCCTCGACAGAGTGGCAAATGATGTTACAGAGGCAATAATTAATGCCTACCACTCAAGCTCACCCCTGGTGCGTATCAGAGGCACAAGGGATGTTCCTTGGTGAAACCAAAACTTGGAAAACATGAGACGAAATGTCCGTAAATTTTTTAATAGGGCTAAGAGGACGAACGATTGGACTACCTATCAGGATTCCCTTACCCAATACAACATAGCTCTTAGGCAGAGCAAAAGACTAAGCTGGAGAGATTTGTATCTGGTTCCAAAGGGAGCTCACAAGATCTCTAGGCAGTTCTTTACGCCGTAACGGATAAGCTGGGCAGTCAAATCATTTGGTCCTTTCAAATCACCGGGAGGAGACTGCGTATACCCTGTCTTTTTACAACAAGGCCTGCAGACTTTGCAGCCTTATTTTACTGTACTCTTCAGAGCCAGCTACAGCTTGGAATATGTTTCAAAATGCTGGAGAGAGGTTCGGGTGTTTTTTATCCCAAAAGCGGGAAAAAGATCCCCAGAGGAGATTAGGTCTTAAAGACCTATTAGCATCACATCATTTTTACTGAAAACCATGGAGAAAATTCTGGGACTTTGTATTAGATCCAACACTCTCCAAAGATACCCTCTGGACTCTATAGGCAGAACGCCTACCAAGTAGGGAAATCAACAGAAACAGCTCTACACGAGCTGACATCGGAAATCGAAGATACGCTCCGGAATAAAGAATTATAGTATTACTATGCTCCTTCATTGATATCCAGGGAGCTTTTGATAATACTGGTTTCGAGGTAATTCAGGAACAAGCACTAACAAGGGGTGTAGACCCCTCCACCGTAAGGTGGATAATAAACATTCCAAAAACCAGGAGAATTACGGCCTCTTTTGGAGACAAAACCATCACCATAGCGGCCACCAGGGGTTCCCCCAGGGAGGTGTTCTCCCTCCCTTATTGTGGCTGATCGTGATAGATCAATTACTTACCAGTCTGAGGAATTTACACTTCTCAAACATTACCTGTGCGGACGACCTAGTCTTGATGGTTAGGGGCAGATTCGCAAACACAGTAGGGGAAAGAATGCAACAAGCGCTAGAGGTAGTAAATGATTGGTGCACAGAGGTGGGCCTTACGGTAAATCGTAACAAGGTGAACTGTACTCTCTTTACTAACCGGAGGAAAACTGTTCTCCGGCCGATAGCCCTGGGGAGGGGGATAAGAATTAGAAATTGACATGGAATCCCCACTTAAATCATATTACAAACAAGGCGAAAAAGGCCTACTTCACCTGCCAAAGAATGATTGGCAAAACGTGAGGACTGAGCCCACAAATGTTGGTTTGGCTCTACCGAGCCGTCATAAGACCTATGGTCTCTAACGTGGCGTTTGTGTGGTGGCCAAAGACGGAGCAAACTGGTGCACGGAGAATATTGGACAAGATCCAGAGGTTAATCTGTGTGGGTGCAACTGGAGGAATGAGGACTTGTCCAATAGCTACCATTGAGGGAATACTGGGGCTCTCACCGCTGTACCTACACATTAAAAAAGTAGCCGGTTCAAGAGGTATGAACCTAAAAATTACAGCTAAAATTAAAACCATAAGGCCAGGACACAATAGTGTCCTACATAAATTAAATTTTAATTTGTCGGAGGAATTAGAGAATATCACCCCCGCCATGCTTCTGTATGGTATACGGATCGGTCGAAAACAGACGGGGGTACCGGTGCAGGGATAGTCGAGCCCGACCTAGAACTATGCATACCAGTGGGTAGCACCCACAGTTTTTCAGGCAGAGACCCTTGCTATTGAGGTATGTAAGCTTCAATGTCTCAAAAAGAAATATAAGAAGACCGAGATCTATATAATCTCGGACAGCCAGGCAGCTCTGCTAGCCTTAGGAGCTACAGTGTTCAACTCGAAATTGTTCTGGAGCTGCTACTGTAATTTATTAGAACTGGGTAAAGCAAACAAAGTCACCCTTTTGTGGTCTCCTGGCCACTCCACCTTTAAAAGAAATGAGGCAGCAGACCGATGTGCTAAAATGGGAGCAAGCCGAGATTTCCTGGGTCCCAGTCCCAGTTTTGATTTTTCCAAAACCCACTTGGCAGATGGTATAAGGAACTGGGAGCAGAACTACAGGAAATTACTCTGGGAGTCGTCCATTGGGATGAGACAGGCCAAGAAATTATTCAGTTATAATATTATACGTCTGGGAGAGGCACCGATACATCCCTTACCTGGTTTTTCACAGGGCACGACCCTTTTAATGGCCATCAACATAAAATAGGAAGGTCCCTTACGGGCCAGTGAAGATTATGTGACTGCGGTAAGGAGACATCGGAACACCTACTCTTTACATGCGATGCTATCATCCTAAAAAGATTCAAGTTCCTCAATGCCTACATAATCCAGTGGCCTAACGCCGACCCACTACATTTTACGTAAGAATCTCTAGGGATGCATAATAGGCCTCAATGGTCACAGTGCTCTGGGCTACAAACACCCATCCTTTTGGAAAAAAAAAATACTTTATAAATTTCAAGGCCTCTGGGTGAGTGAGCTCCAGCAAATATGTTTAATAATTTGAAAATGCCTAATATACTGTATAAAATAAGTGGTCAGTTGTGAAGTTGCTCGTGGGATTCAAGTTGGCATTTGCGGCCAGCTCCGTAACTTGCAACTTCCACAAGTGCTGGTGTTAAAGGGGTCAACCTTAAACAAATCGGTGGGCTGGGTTAAGGTGTTAATCGTACCGTGCCGATAATAGACCAGAATGGGGGCCAGCTTTAAAACTAGCTCTCAAACTAGCCAGCTTTAAAACTAGTTCTTGGCGCCCTCCGAATTAAGTAGCCTTATCTCTGTAATGCGGATCTCTGCACAGATGGATACTTCTTTCTCCACTACTCGTGGGAACAACTATGGATCTTAATGAAACTAAACAACAACAAAAAGAGTCCGGCTCGCTAAAATATCCGGAAAATGTGGACAACGAGACTTGCGTCTGTAAGCCTGCCTCTAAGTCTACAAATAAACGAAGGGACTTAAACTCAAGCGAGGCTGGTCCCTCCACTCAAGTCACCAAATCTGAGTATACAAATACAAAGCGGAACCAAACCACGAATGAAGCTGGTTCCTCAAAACCAACCTATAATACTAGGAGAAAGGCCTGGAGGGCCCTGGAAAAGATCAACAACATCTCGCCAGAAGATAGAACGGATAAAGACAAAGCCACGCTTGCGTGGGCAAAAGAAGTCACCGAGAAAATGTCGGAAGGCCCTTCAGCTGGCTCACAGCTTAAAAGAAATAGATCTCAGGAGGAAAGTCCTAAGATCGCAAAGCGGACAAAACTCCATGCTACCACTATGAGGCCTTTTAACGAGGCCCTCAAGGATCAGCTGGTTGTGGCACTTATTGCCAAATCCAAAGAGGATGGTAGTATCACGCCCGCCAATTGGAGGAAGGTGGAAGGGGCCTTAGCCACCACCTACCTGAAAGTCCTGTCGGAAAATCCAGGACCTGCTC
The DNA here is from genome assembly GCA_958295665.1 of Tipula vernalis. Lineage (NCBI taxonomy): Eukaryota > Metazoa > Arthropoda > Insecta > Diptera > Tipulidae > Tipula > Tipula vernalis. The sequence continues at coordinate 377,843,805 of OY282559.1, forward strand.
CGACTTGTCGGGATGCGGGCTGGCACAGGAATCAGGTGAAACTGACTGCCTGTGCAGATCAGAGGTCCCTGCTGCTTTATAAGAAGGCAGTGGAAGGACTTGGCGAGGAATGGCCCGGAGCCAGCCTTGCTGTGATTGATAGGGAGGAGATCCCCTGCAGACCGAGAGCTAGGGTGTTCATCCCTTCGGAGCCTAGTAATCCGAAGGTGATACTTCAGTTGTTGCAGGTTGGCAACCAAGATTTACCAACGCACAATTGGAAAGTTGCCAAGCTCGAGGAGATAAAGGCTGACTATAGGTCAGGTGTTATCATCTTAAACAGGGAGTCACTGACTGCACTGGAAAAAACCAACGGTTTAATCAACTATGGTTTCAGTGCAGTCACACTCGAGGTGTACAAGAAGGACGCGGACAAGCCGGATAGGCTCCGAAGTCATCTTCAAAAACTACCGCGGTGCTTGATAGCTCATCTGCGTGTGCGGAGGTAGCCAGCCAAGCGGAAACTCTCTCCACGGATACGGAGATGTCAACGTCGATGGAGTGTTTAAAGAGGCTCTCAGGGACTTCTCATCACGGGATGACTCTGATGTTACTGTGGTGGAGAATAGGCTGCAGAGATGACACTGGCATTTCTGCAAGTCAACCTCCACCACTTTAATGCAGCATCACCTGCTCTAATTTTAAAAATTGGGAAAGAAGCGACAGATGTCGTCTTGATCCAGGAACCTTGGGTCACTGAAGACCGGGTACTTGGGCTCAAGACTCCCTATTATAGATTAATGCACGCGAAAATAGAAGGTAAGGTTCGGTCGTGCATTCTCATCAAAAATAACATAAGTGGTTTTCTGCTATCAAATTTCAGTAATGGAGATGTAGCAGCGGTCTGCATTGAGGTCGATAAACAAAACCTCTGGCTATTATCAGCTTATCTAGCTTATGATGAAGTGGATACTCCACCAATCATTCTAGGTGAGCTAATCTTGGAGGCTCAGAAGCGCAAGGTTGGAGTCATCCTTGGGGGTGATGCAAAAGCTCATCACACGATCTGGGAAGTACGGACACAAATGAACGAGGTGAGTTACTAACATTATTATATGTAACATAGGCAATAAGCCGACCTTTATAACTATTAATAGACAGGAGGTATTGGATATTACTCTTGTCTCAAGTTGTTTGACGATTAGTCTATTAAACTGGAGAGTGTCGGAGGACCACTTCATCTTCAATTTGAAATGGAGTTGACTTCTCCAAAAACTCCAATCTACAGAAACAGGAGGAAAACCAACTGGGATCCCTTTAGAACTATTCTGATCTGAGCTCGATGGCTTGGTGGACGAGTTGTCCAGCGCTTTTAATAAAGCGATACGGGGTTCTAGTCCCCTTAGCATGCCTAGGGGTAAATCTCGGCCACCCTGGTGGTCCAAGGAGTTCCACAAACACGTCAAAAACGCAAAAGACCCTTCAAAACAGCACGAAAAACAAAAGCTTCTGTAGACTGGGACTCCTATAAGGAAGTCCTCAAAATTTACAAATATCAATTTAGAAGTTCCAAGAACAGCTCTTGGAAACTATACTGTGGCAAAATTCAGGAGTCTTCGGAGATGTCTAGGCTACGCAAAGTACTAGCAACTGGTCATTCCATCCCAAGTTATCTTCAACGGCCGGATGGGATATGGACCACTAATAGTGCGGAATCGCTGGAACTTCTGATGGAGACTCATTTTCCGGGTTGTTCCGAATCTGTACCTAGCACATCGGTAGGAAAAAGGGAAAGTAGCCTCATAGGCCAAATTGGACTGGACTCGATAGTATTATCCCTGCGGATATTCAACAAACTACGGATCCAACAATTTCCTGGTTAGAGGTAATTTTCAAAGGCAGGCTAGAACTATGTCACATTCCTAGTAAATGGACAGAAGTGAACGTGGTTTTCATACCTAAGCCGAGAAAACGCTCACCCTACAATCCCAAAGGCCCTTTTAGACCGATTAGCTTTGTCTTTCTTCCTTTTTAAAACACTGGAAAGACAAATAGAAGCTCATATTAGAGGCACGATTGTGTCAGAAAAGCTGTCTAAATCTCAACATGCCTATTGCAAGGGGAGATCTGTAGAGACTGATCTTCATTCTCTTGTATTTTTCATTGAAAAATCTTTCGAATATAGAGACTACGCAATGGTAACCTTCCTGGATATTAAGGACGCCTTTAACAATCTGCTTCCAGGGGCTATAACTCGGCCACTGTCAGATCTGGGAGTGGATGAATCACTCAAGGACTGGATAGATCAAATGCTAAGAGGAAGGATTATAAATGCTTGTTTTGGGGAATCCTCCGTCAGAAGATTTGCAAGCAGAGGTAGACCACAGGGTGGCATACTGTCCCCCCTACTTTGGAACTTGGTCTTAAATGACCTGTTACTGAGACTGGAGGACGGTGGCTTCAAGGTGGTTGCCTATGCGGATGATGTTGCTATTGGTGTCCGTGGTACATACCACGGCATCCCGGCACCCATAGTGAGCTTATGCAAAATGCCCCGGGCACGCTTTCATTATGGGCCAATGGCTGTAGGTTGAATGTGAACCCACACAAAACCGAATTGGTTCTCTTCTCTAGGAAATATAAACTTCCTCATATCGATCCTCCCCCTTTAAATAGATTCAGCTTGACTTTTACAGTTGAAGTGAAGTTTCTGGGTCTCGTTTTGGATAGCAAATTAAATTGGAAACCTAATATTCTGAAAATGGTAAAGAAAGCTATAGTAGCGCTATACTCTTGCAAAAATGCCATTGGGAAAGTATGGGTGCTGGATCCCTGCATCGTATATTGGTATTATACCGCAGTAGTCAGACCCATACTGTTATATGGGGTAATAGTCTGGTGGCCTGCTCTAGACAAAACTCTCAACCAAAAGCTGTTGACAAAAGTTCAGAGAATAATCTCTCTGTGGATCAGTGGTGCACTGAGGAGCTCATCCACTCAGGCACTAGAGACTCTGCTATTTTTGACTCCTCTACTGCCATACGGCTGAAATCCATCTCAATGTGGACCTGCAACAATATAGGCACTCATCTATTTTGTGCAACAAACAAATTCCCAAGACCTCCGACTATACTGTCCCGTCACTATATTTTGACACAAAGTTCCGGACTAGGATCCCATCCTGGGAGGACTGGATGATGGGTGCAGTTTTGGAACCAGGAGATATAAACTTCTTCACTGATGCAGAAAGGATATTGAAATGCCTCTTGCGGTATGCAAACTTCTGCTTCAGGAAGAAGCTAGCAAGCTGACGCATGACAGATGGTCAAGTATCACTTCTTGCGTAATAACTCGGCAGGTCTGGTCAAAGTTGGACTTGGCGAGATCCAAACAGCTGATCTCACTTCAGCGAAGTCAGATCAGTGTGGTTGTTGGAATGATTGCGGGGCACTGTCTCATATGGAGGCATGCGAGTAGACTTGGTGTCTTCTCACATGACTACTGTCGTAGTTGCGAGGACGAAGAGGAGGAAGAGACAGTACTTTACCTTCTTTGCACCTGCCCTCGTCTGGCATGAAACAGACTAAAGTTTCTAGGGGCACCCCTCTTCAAAGACCTGACGAACCTCTGTAGTATGATTATTGTGGTATGGCTACGGACCATTTTTGTGTCTATGCCTGATGCTAGTGGACCGCCACCCAAACCTAACCTAACCTTACCTACTACTTTATGATCACAGAGTAAATCAAAAACGTATTTATTGATTTTGGTACACCATTGGGCCGGCATATGCAATAGATTGAGGTTATATTGAAAGGGCAAAGGGTATTTTGTCCCAAAATTGCCACAATTTTTGTTGTTTTAATTCTCTTTACCGTCTTGCAAAGTTCCTCTATTGAATTTCAAAATAAATTGTTTTTTTTTAATAGTTTAAACAGCGAGTTACCTCATATTTTAAATAAATTGTTGCCTTCAACTTGAGTAATAAAGAAAAACATTTAGCACATAATAGTTAAAAAATTTAGCATTTGGAGTTTAATCCGAAGGTTTAAGTCGCAGAAATGACTGATGTTTTTAAAAAATCTAATGTTCATATAAACAAATATTATATTTTGCGACCGGTTAATTACAAATTAAAATTGGCTACCAATTTTTGCTTAATATAATTGTAACCTATTGATTTGCAATTAACTTCAGTTGGTTTCCGTTGTTGCTTGCAAAAAAAAAAAAAACAATTAAATCGAAATTAATTAACAAAAATCATTATTGTACATTAATATCCTTCAATTAAATTGTTTTGTTACACAATCACATATCGTATAGATGATTGATCATAACAATATTGTATTTACTGTACAATCGAGTGACAAATAAATTTTGTTGTCTTCAAATTGGGCGTATAAGGACTTTTGCCGCGCAACCATATGTGGCGACATTGAAACTTATATACATACTCGTATCTCTACTATAACTAAATAACATGATAAATCGATCAATAAGTCAAGCTTTATGCTATGTAGTTAATTGTTATACACAATTTTACAACATCATGATTTTGCTGATATTTTACTATTTACTTTCTCCTTCAAATAAAAATTTTCAAATCAAAATTAAAACTTTAAAAAATCGGCAAATTTCTAATTTCTTCCTCTCTACATAGATCCATACATATATAAATACATACATAAACTACGATTTCGATATAATATTGATGATAGTTTTGCTTTCGTCTTTCGATCTTCTCGAGAAAAGTAACGAAACATTATAAAGTGAAAATTTTTTGTTATTTCTAAGTCAAAAGTTCAAAAATATCAATGGGATGCGATTTAATTTTGAAACAAAAATCAATAATGATCGTGACTTAACAATAAGTGAAATTCAATGTTTGGTCCAATGGATGATACTTAGTCGGGCGAGAAAGTATTTCAAGTCCTCCCTAAAAAAATTATAACATACGTATATGGATGTACGTACTACGTACATAGAAACAAAGTGGTCTATGACCCATGAATGTTTATTAAATACAATACAATGAAATGAAACAAGTAAAAAACTAAATTTTATTGAAGGACGCGACAAAAATTCAATCATCATCCATATACCTGATAGCGCGAGCGCTTTATACCAAAAAAAATTTTTTTTTTTTTTTATTATTTTTATTAACGCAACGACCCCATGACATTGCCAAAATTATTTTATATACTCGCGTATATAAAATATTTTATTAAATGTTATTAGATAATTTCATGTAGAAGTGACATCATTTTTGTAATTTTCATTTCTTCAAAAAAAAAAAGAAAACAAACAAAATTAATAAATTCAAGGTGATATTCTTAAAATAGTCAAAAAAAAAACAAAGTCTATTACATTTCCACTCATCACCGGCACAAACAATAAGACAGACGCATACCCCGAAATTACTGTAAATCAATATTTTCTGTCTTGAGCTCTGAGAATTATGGTATTAGAAGTTTTTGCGTGCTATATGTCAATTGCTGTCACAACACTGTGTTTATTACATTAGCGAATATTGACGCACAAAATTATGGAATTGGATGTATTGTACATATATCGATATTAGTTTATGTTCAAATCTGGTTGGGTTGGGGCTTATGCTTTGGTTCGTTGTTGTAATTCGACGTAAATATGTCGTATTTGTTGCTGCTTTTATTTTTTTTTTGTTATAATTTTTTAGGTGATATATGATAAAATCAAGGTTACATCAATATTATTCACGTTCGGTATGATATAATGTGTTTTTTTGGTTGGTGGCCACAGGGACGTAGAATTTGGTCGGGAACACTGAAATTTGAACTTTATAATTTACATTTGTTTATTTTGATTTATTAAGTCGTATTTTGAAACGAAATTGTTGTTGTTGTTTTAGAAATTATTTATTCAATTGCTCGCTTATTGTTTTTAAAATTTTAAAACTCAAGGTTCTCCCATATAGTGGAGTGTTAAAGAATCCGGTGCACATCATATAATTTTGATGAGTTCTCTTCTAATCGCTTTGTTATGAATTTTAGATTACAGTTAAAAAAAAATCACTCCGTTGAAGCTTTTTTCAAAGTTATTTTGAAAAACTTAGCGCTTTTCTGTTGATGCCAACAACTTTTACGAGTGGCTTTCTTAAACGAGATGCAAATTGAAATAATGCGGAAACTTTTAAAATGCAATAACTAAATTTATATTAAAAAAGCTGTTTTTATGCACAGCAACCTTGAGTATACATACAAAGCCATAGTCTGAAAAAGGAAGCTTTTATAAGGGAATTAACATATGGGAAATCAAGACAAATTTTTAAATGAAAACTTTACAAATTCTTAATTATGATTTCTGAAATACTTTCATAAATGTTTGAATTTCAACATATATGAATGTCGTTTAAGTAAATCATTTTCATTTTCTTGTAATAATTGATTTATTTAAACCAAAATATAAAAAAAATTCATAACAACAGCATTCTGGTCAAATTGAAATAAAAGCTTACTACAATTCGTTTGGTCATTAAGTCAATATACATTACATGTGATGGCCGTAAACATTTGGTATAATCATACCAAAAATTTGTTAGTTTAGCTCTGTCTTGACGTTATAATTAATTGGATCATAATTCGAATTATGATCATAACTTTTTAAATTTTAGTACAGTTTAGTACTATAATTAATTATCCTAAATACCCATAATTAATTGGCACATAACTTTGACTTGCCGGAAAAAGCGCGTGGATCGCTTCAATCGCTATATGAAAAGTGTCAAATATTTGTCAAAATAAATTTGTTAAACAAAAATTTGTTAAAATTAAAATGGCTCAAATACATAAAAAACATTTTTGTGATGATGAAACGTCAAAATTAATAGATATATGGGGCGAACACCAAATAATCAACATGTTCGAAAAGTGTAAAAAGCACATCGTTATATATACCAAAATTGCTGATGAAATGAGTCTGTTTAATTATAATAGGACTCCTAACGAAATTAGAAACAAAATAAATAACCTTAAACAAATCTACAACAAAACAAAGCCAAAATCAGGTACATATAGTTTAAATCAATTAATAATTGAAATTATGGATGATGAAATTGTAAAAAATTGAAATTATGAAGGATTGCATTTCAAGATGATGTTATTAAATATTTCAGGTGAATCAGCACCAGCTTGGAAATTTTTTGACAAGTTACATGAGATACTTGGAGTCAAAGACAAGTACAATAGTCATCTAGGACAAGATAGTTTCATAGAAGGATCTAATAGCGACACAACCGAAATCTCGTAAGTTGTTTGACTATAAATATACATACCCATTCACACATGTCAAATAGTGGGGTGGAGTGCGAACATTCAAAGAGGATAGACGTGTTTTTTCTATCCTCTTCAAAAATTTAATTTAATTTAATTTTCTTTTCTTTTTATTTTTTGTTTCTTATGTACTGATATGTATATACTTTATATACATATGTATGTATATACATTTTAATTTTAAATTTTAAATTTAATTCTAATTAAATTCAAGTTTAGTGTAATGTGTAGTGAAAATAATTAAACTAAAGTGTAATTTTGGAAAATGCAATCCACCGGGATGCATTTGTCAGGCAATGTTTTTTATTTTTTTTATTTTTGTAGATAGAAAAATTAAAAGTGCATGATTTGATATTTTGTGGATTGTAAATACAATCAAATTTCAATTTTTAATTACTAATTTTAAATTATGGTATATAAAATAAGTCGCAATAAATTTGGTATTAGATTTTATTTTTAAGACACTAATACATACTTATAATTTAGTATATAAAAGGGCCATAAATATGTTTTTGTACTATGTAGCTGTGTCGTTTTCTCTTTGCACGATTTCTGTGAAGGAAGTGTGCGTGGTTTAAATAATTATTATTATTAATTATTATAGAAGATTTTGTTTTTGTATTATAAAGTACAAACAACAACGAGAAAGAGAATCTTTACGTTGGTTTTGATACAGCAGTCACAAGTAATTTACTGTTGTGTGAAATGGGCACTAATACATCCATACAACTTGATTCATATATGGTATAGGATCAACAATATGGTTGTACAGCTGCTTGTTCGCTCTTTACACGGATTCTGTTAAGGATTAAGGAAATGTAATATATTTTGTTGGTTTGTGTATTATAACGCACAAACAACAACAAAAAGAGAATTTTTTGCGTTACATAGTTTAAGTGTGTTTATATTTTCTATAAGGCCTACTAATACGCACATGAAAGATGGTAGAAAATATTTATCGTCAATGTGTGTTGGTGGTTTTAGTATATAGGATTTTGTTACTTGAATGCAGGTGTATTATTCTCTTTGTGTTTTTGTGTACTCCCGAAACAACTATGATATTAGCTGTATTTTGTTGAGAAATTTACAACAACAATTGCACGTGACAGGAATTAAATAATTCGAACAAAAAATTTGAATTATTTAATTCGAGCTCGAACAAATAAAATACGTAACTGTTTGAATGAAAAACCGAAGAAATACCAACATAGAATATAAAAATTAAATCGAAAAAATATTTCGCGGCTTGTTCTGTTGAGAAAGAGATAACTCCAAAATAATTCGAATTAATTTTTTCTCAACAAAGTGCAGCTATTATTGAAGTCATGTATTGTGTAAGCGCAGTGGAATTTGTATATTCGACTCAAATAGGATTTTTATACTTTGTATAATCGAATTGGTTTGAGTCGAATTGGAATTGGGAGCTGTCTTATACAATTCATTTGAACGGTTTATTTAGATAGGATTAATAAATTTTTTTTACAGGGTATTACATAATGAATCAAATTGTTTTCTAATTAATTTAATTAATATTATAAATTATAAATTGTCTAAATAAATAAATAAATAGATAAATGAATGCGAATTTAGAAATGTTGGTTTAAATTAAGTTAAGATTTGATTTTTGAGTTTAATGGTTGTCTTAATGGATTTATTGAAATTTAGATGGTGGGATGTACACATAATCGTCATAATTACGTATATGACACATCGATACATTTTTAAGAAAGTAAGGGTTAATTTTCATTGCATTTATTTATTTATTTATTATTTATTGTTTTATTTACTTTGCATGCTTGATTTGGCAGGGAATGAGGTCCGTGAACTGAGTTAAAATTTTGGATATACATATTTGTATTTATTTATTAATAAAGAGATAAATTTCTGAATTATTGATTAAATTCAGGTTTTTGGTGGCGGTGATCTCTTCAATTGGTAAATGATGCTAATTGGATTTTTATTTAGGTAGTCTAATATTTTATAAGTTTTATTTTTGGGTTGCGAAAATGACTAAGTTGAAGCAAATCAATTGAATATGTACACTATCAGACATAAATATTTGGATGACATCCGGGATTAATCATTGGAGCTGATTTTGGGGTAGCTGATTTTGCTACTCGTGCAAATTACCGCTCAGTCGACTTAGTTAAAGTCGTGGGCGTTTACAACGTTGCTTATTTGTGTTGATTTGGTTTCAATAAATTTCTTTTTTGAAACTGATGCTACCGTTTGATATTACATATTGTAGGGATTTAGTTTGATAAGTTTCTTGTCGTTGCAATTATCAAAAATTATCTTCTGGTAAAATCAATCACTTTATTGGTATTTAATTGTAATTTATATTAATGTTGCTATTTCGATAAATATTTATGTATATAGATTGAAATATTATGCTAATTAAATGAATAGCATCGTACGTTATCTAGGATAAGGGAAATTCCCTTTTATATGATATTGTAAACTGCATTGCATTGCAAAATTATTTGAGGTATTGATGAAAATATTTCAATACTTTTTGTCAGTTTAATTTAATTTAATTATATCAAAGTGTCATAGTTTGTTCGGGTATTTTTGTCTGATGGTCCAGTAGATATTAAGTATATATAATTATATATAATTGTTAGATCGTCTCCAAGCTACAAAAATATTGGTGAATTCTCGCTCAACATCCAGAAACTTCAAGCAGCAGTTATGTAGTGTAGAAAATGTATTGTTCTTGTGTTATCTATTTTATTTTATTTATCACTAACTAATTTATATAAGTTAATTTCTATTAATTATGTAGTAAAGCAATTTAATTTTCAGGGATACCTGGGAAACTCTAATTGTGTTTTATTAGTAAATATCATATATAGGTACATGTAGTACTTAACTAAATTATTGATATTCTAGACTTTTTTGCGTAGTATTATGATCAATGTTTAAATTATATTATATACTTTTATAAATAAATAATTAATTTCTACATTATTAATTTCCTTTTTCTAGATTTGTAGGAAATTGCCGATTAATTTAAATTTAATAGTATGGTTAAATATAAATTTTCAACTTTTATTTTTAAATCTAGTTGCAGTAGGTAAACAATTAATTAACTATTTACAGGAGAATGGTAACTAATGGAACAAGTGCTGTGAATTTAAATTATAACTTAACAATTTAAAATTTTTAAACATTCTTTTGGAATTTTAGCTTAGAAGTGGGAGAGTTTACATAGGCAATTTCATAAAATGTTAATTTTTGTAATTCTTCTATGTAATATATTGTGTTTTGCTCATTAATATATAATAATTAATTTAGATTAAAAATATTTAAAGGTTTCTCTTCCTTAATTTGCTAATAAATAATTCAATTTTCAGAATATAACATAGTTCCAGAATCAATCTTTCACAGGGAGATTAAATTAATCCTGAACTTCAGAATTAGCTTTAATATTATGGTGATTTATTAATTAAAATTAGTTTTCAGAATTACCTGGGAAATTATATATTGATTTTATTTGTTCATTCTTGATATACTACTTATAGTACTAACTGAATTATTGATGATTTTAGGCTGTTGTGGTGCTGTAACATTATCATTTTTAAATTATTTATTATAAATTTTATAAAATAATTGAATTTTTAATTATTTATTCTCTTTTTCTTGATCGGTAGGAAATTTCTGATTAGTTTTAAGTAAAATTTTATGTTTAAAATAGTTGTTAACGTTCATTTTAATTCATGTTGCAGTACGTAATAATTAATTAATTAGATATAGAAGGACCATGAAAAATAAGCGCGGTTTTTGTAATTTTAGCTTAGTAATTTTAGATTTTCTTAATTATTTTATAAGGTAAATTAATGAAAGGCGAACAGGGGGAAATTACAACATTAATAATTTTTAATTTAGGTTTAGGGAGTCCTGAGTATCCGGCCCTGGATTCCAGAGAAATGATCATCTAAAAATGTAGTTAGATTGTGTTGTCTTTTGTGCCGTCTATTTACTAACTATCGATCGCATTGGTGTCTGTAACCGGGTCGAGTCTGTCCCAACTAATAATCCTATCCTATCCTTCGGTTTTATTATGTGTAAACGGGTGTACGGTGTGTGCCCGGGAGTCCGGGAGACTTGCTATAATGCTTGGCCGTACACTCACAATCAATCAATCAATCAATCAATACCCATTCACACATGTCAAATACAATTATTTTTATTTTAGATATTCGAATGCCAGTATTGATATGGACAATTTGTATGGTGAAGTGCAATACTTGGAAGATGAAACCGAAAATCTTGATCTTGAGTCAAGTTTTTCGACTCCTCAGTCAAGATTTTCAATTTTTTCCCGTAAGAGTAATTTATCGGAGTCACAACTCTTAGAGGAACCGGATTATAGTGGCACCAGCAATTCAGTGCGCGCCGCTTCTAAAACAAGCAAACGCAAAAAAAATGACGATGCCATCGAAAGCCTTATAGCTTTAAGCCAAAAGAATCAAAACGTTTTGGAGAAGCTATTGCAAATCGAAGAAAAACGAGACAAAAGGGTAGAAAAAGAACACGAACAAAATGAAAAAGTGACAGAGGCAATGATCCGTTTCTTGGAGTCAAATGCTAAATAATTACGTAGATAGTAAAGTGACTGAATTCAAACCAAATTGTGATGAATTGTGATGAAATAAAATTAAATTAAATTTTTGTATTTTTTGTTATAATATATTTTCTATAATATATGTACAATTATTTTACTTTTGTATTTTTTGAAATAGCATCTTAGCTAATGAGTCACGTTTACTCAGGCCATCTGCATTCCTCATATCCGAAATTATTCTTTGGGGGACATTAAAATCTGCAGCATTAACCTGGGATTTGTATAGCCAACTGGCATAAAATTGGCATCTATTGCGTCCACATAAATTATGTATTATTACACAAGCCTTAACAATTTGTTTACAATGTTCCAATGAAAAATCCATCCTCTTTGAAAGAATTCTCATTCTTCCTTTCAGTCTACCAAAACTATCTTCAATTGTCATCCTTGCTGAGCGTAGACGAAAATTGAAATGCTCTTTAATGGGTGTCAACTTTGTACCCGGATATGGTTTAAGTAACCAATTACGCAAAGGAAATGCCCCATCTGCTATTATGTGGTTTTTAATAGTATTTCATTCAAAATATTCTGATAATTTTGAGTCCCTAAATACTACAGAATCATGAACTCCGCCAGGCCTACCAACATTAATATATCTTAAAAAGAAGATAAAACAGTAATTATTAATTAAAATAATATACATTAAAATTGAATAAATATACAAGAAAAGTACCTGAAGCAATAATTAGCATCGGCAAGGGCTAATACTACAATAGAGTAGTAGTGTTTATAATTAAAATAGTCTTCACCTGATGTTTCTGGTTTCTTAACCGGAATATGCGTACCATCCAATGCGCCGAATGTTCCGGGAAATTTCCAGTTATTTAAAAAAATTTTGCTTATGGAATCCTGTTCGATTTCTGTCACGGGAAAACGAACCTCTTCTCATATAAATTTTTCACCAAAGAATCACAAAATTCTTGTAAAATATGACCCACGCTACTTTTACCAACCTTATACAGGTCCACAACAGTACCTAAATCGCAGTTGCTTTCAATATGTGTAGAGCAATTATTACACGTTTCTCGACACTCGTAGCTTCCCTCATAATGGTACGTAACGAACCTTGAGTCGTATCACTGGATTGTGAATAAAACAAAATCAATTTAATTTATCTCCAACGAATTTATTTATTTCACAAAATTTATTACAACACAGTTTATCAATCAAAATTCACAAAATCACTTTATATAAATTATTCGCACAATTTTTCTGATCACTTATAATTTTTATTTCGCACTACAACGCTTTTTAAATCACTTTTTAATTCCTTTTTAATCTTTACTCTATCGCTTACCAAATACTAATAACACCAATTCGATCTTGTTCGCCTTTTTATATACACAAACCAAACTTCTCGAAAGCTCATGATTTTTCTAGTTAGAATAGCGTAGAAACATTACGTAACAATTTTTATCATGGAAAATTCCATTTAGTACAGTAAAACATTGAGCTATTAGTTTTACTTATTCTATTACACACTAGGTGTCACCGTCACAATACTTTTACACTTTATTTTTTTGTGGCCGTGTTCGTTACCAGAAGAAAACCAGATGTTCATTATAACAAATACAAAAAAAGTGCGTAAAAGAATATGTTGCCAGTTTTACAAAAGGTTTAAAAAATTATAGTTAAGTGTTGTCACATTTCATTTCTTTTACACTGTTACTTTAAAAACTTACTATAATATTGTTCGGAACTGAATTGATTCGGAACATACCGGGCCGCCTTGAAAGATTTATTTCAAAATAAACATTATACTATGATATTTCATATAAAAATATTCAATAACTGTACGTTTTCAAACAATAGTGTGATTAGTAATCAAACTTACATTAATGAAGGATTTCAAAAATACTAACTACATATATGTACAAAAAAAAAAATACAAAATTTTAACTTTTACTAGAATATTGAACTTACAACAAAGTTACAAATATCCACAACAGGTTTGAACACGGTTTATTATTATTATTTTATTATTGCTGCATTACGGCGGTCACTTCTCTCCTTTGTTCGACAATGATCTCTCGAGATTAATCGGAAGTATACAGATTCGAGCAATAGCTCGTTTAAAAATTCCCGATTGAGTTTTAACCGAAACAACCCTTACGATCTCATCTTTCCCAGGATGAGTCTCGATTATGCGACCCATAATCCATTTTATGGGAGGAATATTATCTTCCTTAAGAAGGACCAATGTTCCCACCTTAATGTTGTCAAACTGTTATAACCATTTATTTCTACTCTGCAATTTCGATAGGTACTCAGTCGACCACCGTTTCCAAAAATGTTATAAGTAAAATTGAATTCGCTAAAACCGGTTTAATCGGTTTTCATCCAAGTGAAATAACGATGGCTCGGGTAGTAAATTAATTTGTTCTCCAATTAAGAAATGTCCAGGTGTTAATGAACGAAAATCTGAAGGATCTTCAGACAAAGGTGTAAGTGGCCTGGAACTCAGACACGCTTCAACCTAAACGATCAGTGTACTTAATTCTTCTATTGTACATATATAGTTCCCTAGTACTCGTTTTAAGTGGTGCTTGGCGCTTTTTGTGGCCGCCTCCCACAAACCACCGAAATGCGGTGATCGTGGTGGAATTGTTTGCCATGATATATTATGATCGGTACAAAATCTCATAAGTTCATTACGATGAACTTCAGACGTAAATAATCGTTGCAGATCACCCAATTCACTTTGTGCCCCAATGAAATTGGTGGCATTGTCGCTGAATATATTTACACAACAACCTCTACGTCCAATGAAACGTCGAAGCGACGCCAAGAAAGCGTTCGTAGAAAGATCAGACACAACCTCTAAATGGGTTGCCTTAGTTGCAAAACAAATATACAGAGCAACATATGATTTAGTAGTGACATTTGATCTAACTTTAGAACGAGTGGAAAATGAACCACAAAAATCAATCCCGACACTAGAAAACGGTCGGGAGGGTTGCACTCATTGACTTGGCAATTGACCCATGACTTGTTCGATCGAAGCTTTGTTCTAAAACAACGAATACATTCGAATACTACACGTCGACACAAATTGCGACCATTAACAAACCAGAACTTTTGACGAACGTAACTTAATAAAGCATTGGGACCTGCATGCAAATTTCGAGAATGTTTGTTTCTGACAAACATTTTACTAAAATTGAGGCCTGCTGGTAGTAAAATCGCATGAATATTATCATAAGGTAAAGACGAGTTAGCCAGCCGACCACCTACACGTATTATACCATCACCGTCAATAAACGGGTTTAATTTTCTTATCGGGTTTTTATTGTTGAGAATCCTTTGTTTCTTTAACTCTTTCAACTCGACACAATAGACTTGTGACTGCACACCTTTCAAGGTGTTGTTTATTTCCTCAACATAAATTTGACATGATTTAATTTGTTCAGATTGAGGCCGTCTGCAATTTTTTATAAATCTAAGACATAATGCTGAAATTCTCAAAAGACGACTATATTCTGAGTATTGATCTATAAGGTCATTAGTAAACTCATTTACTTCAACTAACGATTTGATCGTGGCTAACTCGGAATCCTCTGATGCAGCTGAAGCTTGCGCTCGCGTAGTAGGCCAATGACATTGTGAATTCGACAAAAACGGCGGTCCATTCCACCAAATTGAATTTGATTTAATTTCCGTATCGACGTGTACATACGTGCAAAAATAAAACCTAGTAATTGGGCGACTTCTCAACATGCGTACTGGAAAGAGAGATCTGTGGACACGGCTCTGCATTCCCTGGTGCGAACAATTGAGAAATCAATCCACTCGAAAGAGTACTGTATGGTAGCCTTCCTCGATATAGAGGGCGCCTTTAACAATGTCAGGACGGAGGCAGTTCGGGAAGGACTGTCTTTCTTAGGTGTGGACGACCCCTTAGGAAGATTAATAAATCAGATGTTAGAAGGCAGGATTATTAATGCGGATATGGGGGAAACCACCATTAGGAGGCGGGTAGTTAGAGGAACTCCGCAGGGTGGTGTCCTATCACCTCTTCTCTGGAACATAGTTAGCAATGGATTACTTTTGGAACTGGAGAGGGAGGGAATAGGAGTGATAGCGTATGCAGATGACGTTGCGATCGCGATCTCGGGTAAGTACCTAGGCACGATTAAGGAGGTCATGCAACACGCGCTCGTAATCATTATAAAATGGGCCAGCAAATGTGGGCTGGGTATAAATCCATCCAAAACAGAGCTGATATTCTTCATCAAGAAATATAAAATTCCGGTAGTCGCCCCTCCTACCTTAAATGGCACGGCACTGGCCTTTACTGATAAGGCAAGATTTCTGGGCATAATCTTGGACAGTAGGCTAAATTGGGTGCCCAATATTTTAGAGAGGGTAAAGAAGTCTACCATGGCTCTGTACTCATGTAGGAACGCCGTCGGAAGGAGATGGGGTCTAAAACCAGAGCTGGTACACTGGCTTGTCACCGCTGTAGTTGGACCGATTCTGATGTACAGGGTGAGTGTGTGGTGGCCAGCACTAAACAAGAAAACTTATAAGAATAAGATAGAGAAGGTGCAGAGAACGGCCTGCTTGCTTATAAGCGGGGCACTGAGGATAACCCCTACACGTGCTCTGGAGGCTATGTTCTACCTTCTTCCTGTCGACATCTTTGGTAAGCAGAGAGCAGCAACTACGGTTGCACGACTCTCTGCCGTGGGCCCAGGCGGCAATCAAGTCGCTGGAATCAGTTTCCCTGACATCCGTGGTGGCATTGAGGTGCCGCTCATCTCTTAACGAGGTGAGTGAGCAGTTCAATATCCAGATAATCTGGGTCCCCGGTCACTCGGACGTACGGGGGAACTGCATGGCGGACGAACTGGCAAGGCAAGGTACAACTCTCCAATTGAAACCGGAAAGGGCAAATCTGGGGAGGCCCATAGCGGCGATTTTTAGGGCGCTTGGTAATGAGGCGATAGCCTCGGCACAGAAGAGGTAGACTAACACCATAACATGTTATGTAGCGCGGCAAGTCTGGCCGAAACTGGACTTGGAGCGCTCCAAGACGCTACTATCCCTACGCAGACCTGACTTAGGTATAGTCGTGGGGGTACTCACAGGACACTGCCTCATTGGGAAGCATGCGAGGAGGCTTGAGTCAATGACAAATGACTTCTGTAGAAGCTGCATGGATGAGGAGGAGGAAGAGACTCTGAGCCACTTCCTCTGCTCATGCCCGGCGCTAGCTTACAGGAGGCACAAATATCTGGGCAAGTATAGTTTGGACAGCCTTATGGATCTCAAGAACTGCAATGTGCGAGATATCTTACGCTACATAAGTAGCTCAATTGGTTCCAGTGAAGGTGGAAGAGGAGTAGGATCCCTCGGTATCACAACGGACCGTCATCGGTCTAAGTGTGCGTTTTAGCAGCCGCTCTAACCTAACCTAGCCTAACCTAATTTCCGTAGGCATTAGACCTCGCGAAACCAAACCCGCAGGATTTTCTTGGGTAGTTATGTGAGCCCACACATCCAGAGGAACTAGATCCTGGATTTTAGATATTCTGTTAGCTACAAACGTAGCATATTTCGAAGGAGACGATTGAATCCGATATAAAGTTATTTCGGAGTCTGACCCCAATACTATACTCGATCGAATTTTAAATCTAACGACTTTTGAACTTTATCGAACATTTTCGCTAAAAGTAACGCCGCACACAATTCCAATCGGGGAATTGTGTGTTTCTTAGAGCGTGTGACTCTGGATTTCGCACAAAGCAAACGACAACTGTAACTTCCATTATCCAACGCATATCTAATATACCCACAACAACCATAACCTTTTTCGGAGGCGTCTCCGAAACCATGAAATTCTACTATTTGATTAGTGGGAACTGGAATCGCATATACGCATATTCGGATTGTTGATAAAATGTTTAATTGATTTATAAAGGCTTCCCATTTCGCTAAAAGAGGTTGGGGCAAATCAGTGTCCCAATCTAACCCATTTGCCTTCCATGCTTCTAGCTTAATCAGTTTGCCTGTAAAAATGACGGGTGCACACAATCCCATAGGGTCGAACTTTTGCGTTAAATTAGACAACACACATCGCTTGGTGACCAAATTCGACTTTGAAATATTGTTAATTGGAGAGAGACTAAACTCATCATCGACAAAATTCCAGTTTATACCCAATACAGTGGTAGATGAAGACGTCTCATTTTCGGCGTTAGATCCCAGCTCTAATACATTTGACGACCATTTTCGTAAAACTGTTTTACATAAAATAAATCAAGTTCGTGTTGAAACCATAAAAGAAGAAGCAACCGTCGCAAATGCGGTAACAATTCCAATTTCTCTTCCCGAATTAGAAATACCCAAATTTTCGTAAGTCGAAACCACCCTTTGACAACAATTTAATTAATTCCTTCTTTAAGTCAGAAGCTTCTTGAATAGTATCGGTGCCAGAAATGAGATTGTCGACGTAAAAATGATTCATTAATCTTGTTGAAGTGTCAGGATAATTATCACATTCATCAAGCGCTAATTGCTTCAATACGCGAGTAGCCATAAAAGGCGCGCTCGCTGTGCCATAAGTCACAGTATTCAATTGGTAAATGGATAACTATTCACTGGGATTACGCCGCCAAATGATTTGGTGTAGAGCTCGATCTGATTCGGGGATAAGTACCTGGCGATACATTTTAGCGATATCAGATACCAGTGCAATGGGAAATGTACGGAAACGAATTAGCATTGTAAATATATCGTCTTGGATCGTCGGTTCCGTCATTAAAGCATAATTTAATGAAATGCCTGAAGTGGTTTTAGCCGAAGCGTTGAATACTACACGCGCCTTGGTTGTGGAGCTATGATCCCTAAAAACCGCATGGTGTGGAAGAAAATATCTTTTTCCTAAACACAAAAACTGTTTAAGAGCAGATTGATATGAATTTCCAAGTTCCGAGATTTTATTTTTAGTTGGAAGAGCGACGATATAACGTCCTTCTGAGTTTCGTTTAACATGTTTCGAATAATGAGTCTCACAAGCCTTCTCTTCGATGGAATAATTACTGATCGGACATATTTCTTCAGCTTGAAAGAGCCGTTCTACTTGTTGGTTTAATTGAGAACAACAATGCATCGAAATGGACGTTCCAATTCGAGGTCCGTTGGTTTTTCCGCAAATGAGATAACCCAAAAACATGTGTTAATAAAAGGAGGTAACTCCTCTACCAAAACTAATTTGTCACCACAAATAATTTGGTTAAAAATATCAGCTCCCAATAGAAGATCAATATCCTGGGGTATATTAAAAGTTGGGTCAGCCAAACTAATGCCCTTTGGTAAAATGCTACGGTCAAATGGAATTGGAAAAAGTGAAAGAACCGATGTTATTTTTGGTAAAATCAAAAATTCAGACGTTGATTCATATTCAGAAACCCTAGACCATATTGTTGAATTTGTGTACTTATTAACATTAATTCCTCTACCTTCAATTCAAGTAATTGGTACACACGTTGATATTTTCGATGCCCTTAATCATTGACAGAACGATTCCGTGACAAAATTTGACATTGAGCCTTGATCGATAAGAGAAGTTGTATTCCCTTGAAACTTTCGGTATAAACAATTGCTGTTGATAATAAAATTTGTGATTTTCGAGATTGAACATCACTATCCTGTAAACTGGTAGCAATAACTTGTTTTTGATCAGCATATTTATCAGAGATAATACCAGTAGATGAATTAACTACATTTACATTAGGGCCTGTCGTCGAATTATTTTGAATATGTGCCTGATTTGTGAAACTTGTACTTGACGTGGCTGGTACAATAATGTTACTATTATTGTTATTGGCGGTGATGCGCCTTGTGACATACAGGACACCCTTTTGAACGGCATTGAGACATATTATGATTGCCTAAACATTTTCGACACAAATTCTTTTTAATTAACCAGTCATTTCGTTGATCCCATGATAAGATTTCAAATACTTTGCACTTATAAATACTATGTTCGCCTTTGCAATAAAAACAAACAAAACTAGGTGGTATTTGAGAAGGTGAATTAGCTACAAAGCTAGATTTAACATGGTTTGCTTTAACTTGGGTCTGTTTACCAACCGTAGATTTATTAGTTGACATACTCGATGGTGTAGATGCCATCGCTTCTAAAACGCGTATTCGAGCCGTTAAAATATCTAATACTTGTTTAACGGTAAATATCTCATTGACCGAGTAATGATTCCGGGACGAGGATTATCATCAAAAATCAACTTTATCCAATAAAGTGAGACTTTCAAGACGGTTATGTCGGATAAGGCTACCTGAAGGCGGAAATATGCACACACATCTAAATGCCATGGCATGGACGAATGTATCGACGAATTAATTACCTTGGGTGAGCCATTAGCAGAGACTTTCGCAGTTTCGTTGTACCTGTCAAGTTTATCGGAAAGGTACAGTATTTTGATAACAGCTCTCGAATCACGTGCTGAGGCTGACTTGACGAAGAGTATGGTGAAAAACAAATTCTGTGGTCACAAGGCATAACCGCTTCAGTCAATTTCTAGAGACGTAGAAAAAGTTGAATAAATTCATTTTCGTTTATGCCAACTAAAGCTACTACGACTTGCGACCACAGCCTTTGGCCACAAGGTATATTACCACTTAAGTCAAATTTATTGAAGTTAGAAGAGAGCTAGAAAACGTTACACACTGAAAATTATTTTTGCCTTAAGTCGATTTAAGCGATTTTGTCTTGTGACCAAAGAATTGTTGGAAGAATATAAACGTCGGCAAGATATCGAAAATATGAGTACCAGTGAAGAAAATGCTCTTAAAGTTTACAAACAGGGCACATCAAAGGTGATTGCCGTAAATATGCAATTTGAAAAAAGAAGAAGGATTCGGGAAGCCAAAGCCAGAAACGTGTGTAGACTCAGGAGCATCCGTACATATGAGCAGCGACGAGTCGTTTTTCGAATGTTTAAACAAATCCACGATGAATTGAGTGACATTAGCCGATGGTAGTAATTTACCAATTAAAGGAACCGGCATTATTGAATTCAGTGATTCAGCCAAAAAGTTCAGATTGTGTGATGTACAGTTTGTATCTGGACTTAAGTGTAATTTACTGTCAGTTAGCAAACTAGCTAAAAGCTGTTGCACCATCACGTTTAAAGGAAAACAATATGAAATCAACAAGAACGGAAAAACATTATTTATCCTTAAATCCACCAATGATGTCTACAAGTTGAATTAACAAGCGCTCAGTGTAATTCAACAAGCAAAATCGAAATGCATTCATGAATGGCATATTGTACTTAACCATCGCACTTTAATCGATATAAGGAAAATGGTAAATTCCACCATTTTCCTTATATCGATTAAAGTGCGATGGTCAAGTACCATATGCCATTCATGAATGCATTTCGATTTTGCTGGTTGAATTACATTGAGCGCTTGTTAATTCAACTTGTAGACATCATTGGTGGATTTAAGGATAAATAATGTTTTTCCGTTCTTGTTGATTTCATACTGTTTTCCTTTAAACATTTGCAGCAAACATTAAGATAATAGCGACCATAATGATACGTGTGAAATCTGTCTTCAATGTAAGAAAACCAGAGATTCATTTCCGCAAAAATCATTCACTGGATCAGCGGGTAAATTAGATCTAATACCCATCGACGTATGCGGATCATTACAAATACCAATACGAAGAGATAATAAATATATACTGACTCTCATTGATGTTCATTCGAGATATTCCTATATATACTTGTTAAAACAAAAATCTGACGTTTGCGGAAAAGTGGTGGAATTTGTCGAAATGATGAAAACGCAATACGGCATGTCACTTAAAGTAATTAGGTCAGACAGAGGTGGTGAATATGTGGATAATGAACTGCGGAACTATCTAAAATCAAAAGGAACTAAATCCCAGTTTACAGTACCTAACACGCGAGAACAAAACGGAGTTGCCGAACGTACAAATCGGACCTTAATTGAAATGACACGGTGCATGTCGACTAGCTCAGGTTTACATAAACAATATTCGGGTGAAGCGGTGACTACGGCGAATCACATAATCAATCGTCTACCAACTAGAAGCTTAAAAACTACTCTGTTTGAGATGTGGCATGGTAAATTACCAGTTTTAAATTATTTTCATACTTTTGGAACACTTGTATATGCACACGTCTCGCAAGAACAGCGTAAAAAGTTGGATGACACAGCTGAAAAATTATTCTTCGTTGGTTATGAGTTCGATACGGGAAGAAGAGCAACCTACACGACGTTCTACAAGACCAAATAAGGGTGTGCCACCAAAACGGTTAATAACGGAAATTAATAAGGCGACAAAAGAAATAAACTCGGATCCTGTTACATATGAAGAACCAATAAATGGCCCAAATTCTGAAAATTGAATAACGGCTATGAATGAAGAGATGGACTCACTTCATAATTTTGGAACTTGGAAGATAACTAAATTACCACCAGGAGAAAATGCAATTGGTTCCAAATGGGTATATAAGAAGAAAACTGATCAAGAAGGTAACATCGAACAGATCGATACCGATGACTGGAAAAATTGTCTCAATCGATACTTGTCATCTTTTAGTCTATCGACCGCCCCTTGGAATACAGCTTTTAGGATGGGGTTTACAGATGGGGTTACTGTTTTTTTGATTATCGCTGATCTTAGTAACGGTTTAAATCAATAGTACAGGTCTCGAAGTTGATTCCCCATCCCCTTGGAGGGTGGTTTTTGGGATCCTTTCCTCGTTTGTAAACCATACTTGTTGAAAACTATAAACTATTATTTCATATTTTAATTGATTAATTTATTTATTTTTTTCTTTTTTTCTATGAAAGGTCCATCGAATACCGCCCACGCACTCTGGAAACTATTTTAATCGATAGTTAGTATTGGTAACTATCGGTTGGTAGTTCTAGTGTTAAATTGATTTTTAGATGAAGTTCCGAAATATTATTATTATTTTATATTGATATAAGGCTTATCGGATATTACGCCAAAAATTTTGTATGCCTTTCGTTTATTCGATCCTTGATCACATATCATGGCTCTTAAATCAAATACATTTTGTGTGTCACATTCAATGTTAAATCATTCCCAGATATCCCATTCATAGTAGCATAATACAATTTTGGATAGCTACTTTCGATTATCTGCGACTGCCTAAATCGACATAGCCATATGGATTATGTCGTTGTGCTTATCGCATAGCCCAAATCCTCGTGAATCTTCATTTCGTCGTACAATAATACCGCACATCTTTATTCTGGTGGCATCGACAGAACATATTTTGAAATTTGCGAAATTATGTTTTCATTCATTCCAGGAAACACGTTTTTGATTGGCCTCCTTTTCAATATTGAAGTCCGTGATGGTATAGTGAAAAATTAAGGCACTCTCGCATATAGCTGTAACATGGAGGTGATGTGAAATACATTTCAGAAACGTTTTGGACTTTTCGCTGATGCATTGCTATTCAACGAATGCTGGTATATTGTGAGCCCGCATAGTTTTTTTTGACACTCACAAAGTTTCATCCGAAGAAGTTTATGGTAGTTTTCTGTTAGTTTGATATGCTTTAAACAATAATAACAGGACGCTTCCAAACCACAATTTTTTGCAGATCCCTTCATTGTAGTTGGTGGTTTGAGAGTTTAAAAATCTTAAATTGTTAACACACTCTGAAAAGAAGCGTTAGCGATATCAGCATTTTCAATTTTATTTGAATTCTTTTGAATTTCACTATTAATAATACACGATTCAATAGCCTGAGATGTGCTGTACTTGGAGGTAAATTTAATTCCGGAATTGTGTTTCTTTTTAATTTATTTTTTCCTTTAACTTCTTAAAGTCAAATGTATTTCGATTTCGTTTTTTTTTTTTGAGTCACTTGCACTACACAAGCATAATTTTTGTGCCTTTCCATTTTAATCTGAAGGAAATTGTAATTCGAATTATATAGTATGCAAATTCGGTGTATTTTTACCTCGTACCGGATTTTCCGTTTCTTTTTTAACATGAAATTTTTGATTTATCCCCACTAAAGGTTGTTATACATTAATTAGAAATTGTAATAATAGGTTTTTAACGACAGTAAACAGTTTTGAATTTAACACCCATATTTGTCTACATTTTCTAAATTCTACAAAAAAATTTTATTTCTCTAAGTTCGAATTGATAGACGTAATTAGATAAATTGTTTGAAATTGGTTCGCCTTTAAAACACCGTTAATCGCGCAATACGCGTTAAAAGGCGAATAAATTTTATAAGTTTTGTAAATTCTATAAGGCTGCCAACAAAGTATTAAGCCGCTGCGCATTTTATACTGCAAGTCGGTCAAATTTTATCATTTAGACAAGGCGCGCGCATACCAGTGTATTAAAATGAAGAAAATAAATGCGAGTTTGCGCTTCAACCTTGCCAAAAATCAATTTTTATCTTATTTTATTTAATTTAACGAATTAAATCTCAAATTTATTATCTGATATGTGACGCAAGCGTTAAAGAACGCAGCCAATTTTTTTAAAGTATTCCATCTGCTTTCCAATGTTTTGTGCTGCATCAACTGCATCAAATTTTTAAATTTTATAAATTATTCAACGTAAATTATCATTAGGACCAAGCTCACCATTATAAATTTGTAATGAAAATATAACCTAAAATACTAAAAAATACAAAAAAACAATTTTTATCTTGGGGCTCAACCGGGAGTTGAACCCGGGACCTCTCGCACCCGAAGCGAGAATCATACCACTAGACCATTGAGCCTTTTGTTGTAGTTGTCAAAAAATGCACCCTAAATTGTAGCTCAGCAATAGTAAACTGAAATAAACTACTTTCTATAAAGATCGCTTACGAAAATTAAATTATTACGAACGCGATAGACTAATCTTTCTGCCCTTTATATAATCAATAATAAATACTTCCGCCATTTCATTCTTAAAAACGTATATAGGCATCCTTGAATAGTACACACGAGTACGACTTATTAACCTTAAAAAACTAGGTCGTATACTTAAATTTCCGGCACATATAGAAATGCGCGCAAAACACATTTTCCATTCGCTATATAGGTTAAAAATAAGTGACAAGTCAAATTTCATTCGGTTTTCTAAGTGTGCTTTGAAAATTTAAAAACTGCATGAGTAGTTTGTTTTGACAACCAAAAAACAACAACAAATCCGTGCACGTATTCATATGTGCATACGAAAAAAATACGTAATTGTCAGATAAGATGTGTGCAAAAATAAGGTTATAATTTCTAAGAATTTAAATTTAAAAAAAAAAAAAAAAAAAAAAAATTGATAAAGCAAATTATTTATTTTTGTTTTGTGGTTTTCTTATCAGTCAAGGTTAATTTTTATGTTTGTTGCGCTATATATAGTAGGCTATGTATTTATTATTTGTTTTATGTGTAAGCATTTTTCTATGGGTGTTCTGTATACTGACATCTCTGAGCACAAGATATTACGTACAATGCTACATATAAATTTCACATTACAAATTCGGTTTTTTCTGTTTGTTGTTTGATTACGAAATTTAATTATTATATTATGAAAGAAAATTAATCAAGATTTTGTTGTTGTTATGTGTTATTGTTTGATAAAAAAAAAAAAAAAAAAAAATTAAGAAATTTTGTTAGTAAATAAATATTTTGAATTTTTTGTTAAAAACAATATTATTTAACAATTTTTATTTGTTTTTAATAAGTAACATTCGAGATCATGACATGATCTGTATTTTGTGAGAAAACATGCGCTGCGCTTTTTTTTTTTTTTTTTGTTTTTGATTTAGAAAGTATTTTGTACTTTTTGTATCCATTTCTAAGAAAGAATGGTAAAGTTTGCATCTGATTATTTGGCTTGCTATTCGAGCTAAGATAAATTTTCCATATAAATTTGACGTGAAATTTAGATGCAAAATTTCGCTTACGATATCACTGCTCAAAAATCACTTTCACTTTCAAAAAGACTGGATGGAATGGATGGAATTGTGGGGTTATATGGCGTGATGCTAACAAAACACCATATAAATGTATAAATACGGCTGTAAATAATTATTTTAACGCAAATTCAACCAAGATTCTTCTGGCACATTTGGTTTTTAAAATGATACGATTTTAGAAATAGTGAACTTGGGGCGTTCTAACACACGACATTGTTTGTTTGTTTGTTTGTTTTTTAAATTTGCTCAGGTCAGATCTTTCAATCCATAAGACCAGTGAGTTGAGAAACAGCCCAAAATTTCCAGAGACCACTCAGGGGAGGTTCTGGAGGGTTGAATAAAGTGTACAAAATCAAATTAGATTAAAAAATTAAATAATAAAATAAAAGCATAATTATATAAAACAAAGTTTGATAATTAAATTAAATTAAATGAAAGTTAATAAATAAAGAATATTAGAAAGAAGATGAAGGATACATATAAAAATAAAAGTTTTAAAATTAAAATATAAATTTATAATTCATTAATTCATAATTTTTTTTTTTTTTTTTTTTTTTTTTTTTTAATTTTTTTTTTTTTTTTTTTTTTTAAATTTATAATTAATTCCTCCGGCGCAAACAGCGGCATGCGGCGCAGCGCAAACTAATTGCCGCCTCAAAATTTACGATAGGTCGTCAAACACTACCTAATTAATAGATACCGGTGCCGATATATCCGTGTTACCATACAACACACGCGATCACACAAAACACAACCCGGATTTCACCCTACACGCGGCAAACGGGTCCATTGTAAAAACTTTCGGAACACGACGTATGCACCTAGATTTAGGGCTACGCCGAAGATTCACCTGGACGTTCGTTATTGCCGAGGTTCCAACCAATCAGGACTATTAGTCGATATACAGCACAGCCGTTTAATCGACCCATTAACCAACATTTCCACATTAGCCACAAGAACTCAAGTCTCAGTGCCAGTCATCCGCGAATTGTACAACTACTGGAGAAATACAAAGAGATTACACACGAACGACAGTCATGGCCGGCAGCAAAACATACAGTAACACACGTCGTTTCTCAAAGACTCGCAAATTGAGTACCGAAAAACTGACTATCGCAAGGAAAGAGTTCGAGTATATGGTGGAGCAAGGTATCTGTCGGCATTCAGAGAGTCCGTGGGCAAGTCCGTTGCACTTGGTTCCCAAGAAGAATGGAGAATGGAGACCATGCGGAGATTATCGCGGTTTGAATAATGTGACGATACCCGACAGATACCCTATACCATTCATTCATTCATGATTTTACACAGCAATTAAGGGGAACAACATATTTTACCACCATAGATTTGGTGAGGGCATACCATCAAATATCGATCGAGGAAGGGGACATACCGAAAACCGCCATATCCACGCCGTTTGGCCTTTACGAGTTCACACGTATGACGTTCGGATTAAGGAATGCGGGCAGCACATTCCAAAGATGCATGCCTCCCAAAATTTACAACAACATTTCGAACACCTAGAAATTATTTTTTCAAAATTGAGCGACGCTGGACTAATTATCAATAGCGATAAATGTCACTTCGCCAAAACTGAAGTACAATTTCTGGGGCACGCAGTGTCAGCTGAAGGGATTCGACCTCTTCCAGAGCATGTAGACGATATAGCCAAATTCGAGCTTCCTAAAACCATTAATCAACTATACGAAGGTTTTTAGGCATGGTGAATTTTTACAGACCGTTCATGCCCAACGCGGCACATAATCAAGCCATACTCAATGAGTATTTAAAGGGCAGTAAGAAAAACGACACACGGGCAATGGATTGGTCAGACGAAGCGAAACAGGTGTTCGAACTCGCAAAAACACAACTTGCAGTGTCACAGCAGCAGAACGAGAACAAGAACGGGAACGAGATGGAATGGGAACCTCTCCAATTTTTCTCCACCAAGTTAAGCCCCACACAGCAGAGATACAGTGCATACGATAGGGAGCTCCCAGCCGCATATTCCGCGGTAAAGAGGTTCCGTCATATGGTCGAAGGTCGAACATTCACACTATATACCGACCATAAACCATTAATTTATGCATTCACACAAAATCCGGCTAAGGCCTCACCTCGCCAATTTCGCCACCTAGATTTTAAAGCACAATTTACAACGGATATTCGACATATAGTGGGCAAGGAGAATGTGGTAGCCGACACACTATCACGGATAGAACCATTGGCAATAGGAGAATCCATCAATTACACAGAGATTGCCGAAGCACAGCAAGAGGACGAGGAATTTAGACTGTTTCAAGAAACAGCACCGGAATTGAAGTTCGAAGAGATACCAGTCGCATTCGCATCCAAGCGGACGATATTGTGCGACGTATCCACCGGAAAAAATCGCCCATACATTCCTCCTAGCTACAGAAAGAAGGTTTTCGAGGCAGTACACAATCTATCACATCCAGGGGTACAAGCATCAGTCAGAGCCATAACAGAGCAATTCGTGTGGAATGCCAGAAGGCGAAAACCGCAAGACAAACAAAAAGTCCAACGGGAAATTACACACCAGTCGCAAACCGTTTCGAAGAATTACACTTGGACATAATCGGGCCGTTAGCAATATCTGAGGGGCAGCGTTACTGTATAACACTAATAGACAGATATACCAGATGGACAGAGGTCATACCAACAACAGATATGATCAAGGCCCCCAGTTTGAATCGGAGCTATTCACAGAATTGGCCAAACTATTGGGTTTTGTACACAAACGTACGTCACCGTACAATCCAAAGTGCAACGGCGCGATCGAAAGGTTCCATCGAACACTTAAAGCAGCTACAATGTGTCACCAAAAACAAGAATGTACACATATACTGCCAAAAGTGCTCCTGGGACTTCGAACAACATACCGAGATGATTTCAAGACGACGTCGGCAGAGTTAGGAGGAAATAGAACCAATAGTCAGTCAGAGTTCGTGGAGGAATTGCGAAAGCATTTCGATCAAATTCACCCACCTCCAGCTGCGAGGCATTGTCAAGATAAAATATTCATAGCAACGATACTAAATTCATGTCCGAACGTTTTTGTTCGCACTGATGCACTTCGAAGATCACTGCAACCTCCGTACGATGGTCCTTTCCCAGTGGTTAGTCGCGACGAAAAAACTTTCACTATAATAATTAGAGGCAAACAGTGCAGAGTATCAATCGACAGACTGAAACCGTGTTTTACAGAAAACGAACGAGACGATCCGATACCGGAAAATAACACACCGACGGAGACTCACAACGACACTACTTCAAACACGACAAACTACAGTACGTTGCATAACTATATAACCACCCGTTTTTAGAATTTTTTTAAATAACGGATTAAAAAATTTCAATACTTTTAATGCAAAAAGTTGAAAAAGGACGAAATACAGCAAAATATAAAAATAAACGTTTCAAAATTCAATTGTTTTAAACAAAAAAACAATTTTTTAAAAATTGCCTTGTTGCATAACTATATAACCACTTTTTTTAATTCAAAAAAATATCAATAAAATAATTCAAAATAAAAAAATTAATTTGCCGTTGGGCCACCTTTGTTTTCTGCTATAGCCAAAAGCCTGTTTGGCATACTTCTAACCAACGAATTGAGAATTTCAGGTGATATTTTCTCCCAGGCATGTTGAATGGCTAATTTTAGTTCATCTATGGTTTCAAATTGGCGGTTATCTTCATAAATTTTCCGAACCAATAGTCCCCAAAGATTTTCGATAGGGTTTTGGTCTGGCGAACAAGCGGGCCAATCTAATTCTGGTATGCAATGTTCTGCAAACCATAATTTTGTACTCCGGCTCTTATGTACGGGAGCATTATCTTGCTGGAAAATCCAGCTTTCGTCTTGATGTATGTACAAATAAGGTAACAGATGGTTTTCTAAGACGCCAATGTACTCCACGCTGTTCATTTTAGTGGATGGAAATGACAAGGTAAGGGTTCCCGCTGAACAAAAAGCCCCCCATACCATTAAGCTACCACCACTAAAATTCCGTTTAGAGAAGTACTTTGGCTCTTTCCTAAGATCCCTCCAATAGTACTGAATGCCATCTGGCCCATCAAGGTTAAATTTTTTTTCATCGGAAAAAATCACCTGTAATTGAATAATGGTTAGTTATGATAAAATCGGATAGTTATTTAAAAAACAAAACAAGTAATTCTTTAATTACCTTTGACCAGTCGCGACTCATGTTTGCCCTAACAAATTCAAGACGAGCGGCTTTGTGCCGTGGCAATAATTTTGGTGCTGACATCGTTTTGCTGTATTTCAGATGCCCAGCAACTTTCAAACACCGGCTGATTGTGCTTCGAGATACATTTAATTTAAGCTCGCTTTTCAGGCGCTTAAGGCTTTTAAAAGAATTACTCGCGGCTTTAACCAACCCACGAGTTTCGCGAGAACTCAACTTTTTTTTTGGTCCTCCGGTTTTGTTTGTTCCGTAATTAACCGTATCGGCTAAAAAATTACCAACGGTAACATGATTACGGTTTAATTTTCGCCCGATTTGCCTAAGCGAAAAACCTTCTTCGGAAAGGGCTAGAATTTTGCCCTTTTCCACGTCCGATAAATATTTTCCACGTGGCATTATTTTTCTGCGACACTGATTTTTATTCGGAAGACTAATTAATACTAAAATTTGTATAATTTATAAAGTTGAGCGAGAAAAATGATCAAAAGGTTACTATGGTTATATAGTTATGCAACAAGGCAATTTTTAAAAAATTGTTTTTTTGTTTAAAACAATTGAATTTTGAAACGTTTATTTTTATATTTTGCTGTATTTCGTCCTTTTTCAACTTTTTGCATTAAAAGTATTGAAATTTTTTAATCCGTTATTTAAAAAAATTCTAAAAACGGGTGGTTATATAGTTATGCAACGTACTGTATTTGAATATACCGACACAACGGACTGAAGGACGAACACCGATGAACGCACGGACAATCAGAATACGATTCAATCTGGACAAACAAGCCACACCGCCAACATCCAGCAGCAAAGCCTGTAACAAGACACATACAGCGACCGATCATTTACCTAGAACAGCAACCACAAGAGCAGGTAGAAATACCAAACTACCGGCACGCTACGCTCTATCACTCATCGGTGATTCGCTGGTAAGGGGGTGATGTGGCGTTCTAACACACGACATTTAGATATTATTTACAATTTTGACAGCAACAGAGTGACCAACAATTATCCGTCAATTCTTTTTCACCTCAGCGGAAAACAACGACATCTATCCGTAGGTAATAGAAAGTCGGTCGAGTTAGTGGGGAAAAATTCTGTTTGCTCTCAAATTTGATTGGAAAAAAGGCAACAATCGAAGCACGGCTACGGAAGACTAATGAACCGATTTTTAGATAGTCAACAATAATAAATACGGTTAAAGTCTTTCCAATAAGTCATATTTATTCTAAAAACTGTAAATCTGAAAATATAATATAATTATTATCTCTACTTTTGAACGAGCAACACCTAAAAAAATAATTGTGCAGTGAAAAATATATAAATCAAAATATAATAGTTCCAATTAAATACATTTTTAATCATAATAACCATATAAATATTAGAACTCTAAATTAATAAAATTATCGTAATAATTCAATTAATTAATCAATCATTTAAATATTGGAATTATTTCTTGTGTTACAATAAAATCCGTTTTAGTGCAACTGTTTATGATTTCATTCATTTTGTGAAAACGTTATTGGTATATACAATTTGTTTCTTTCAAATCCGTTATACTGTACATACTGTTTATTATTTAATTCAATTTCGGAAATCATTTTTGGTTTATTTTTATTGCTGTGTACACTTACCACAGATAATTTTTAAACTGTATTTGTACTATGTCTGAAACATGTAACACTTGCTCTTCCAATATTACTAAGGGAAGATTTCCTGGTGTCAAATGTGGTGGACCTTGTATGAAACCATTCCATATCAAATGCGCTCGCATATCTGATGATCTTCTACAAGGCATCAAAAATCGATCTGTGAATTGGTTATGTGAAGACTGTCGTGCAACGTCAAACCAATCAATTATGGATGATGATCAGGTTGCGTCGGACTCGGCAAATATGAACGTTAGTTTATCCGATGTTATGACCCAGCTTAAACGCATGGAAAGTAAGCTATCAGCACTTGAAGATTTAAAAACCATTGTTACATCGTTAAAATTTGAATATGAGGAAATCAAGTCGAATGTTTGTGTTTTGGAGGAAAAATTGCTTGTGCAAGACAACAAATTACGTCATTTGGAAGCTGAAATCGATAAACCAAATCAACAGCAAAATGTATCCAACATTATTATCAGTGGCTTACCATCTAACCATGAAGACATTCGTAGTTTAATAACTTGTGTTATCAAAAAAATAGGGGTGAACATAAATGGTGATCAAATAGTCTCAGTTGAGAAGATCGATAAAAAAATTACTGTCAACGCTGCTACAAATAGAAACCACTTCAAGCCATTGTTAAGAGATTTCTTTATTGTGAAACTAAACTCAACTGAACTTAAAAACAATATTTTAATGCAAATGCGAAAACACAAATCACTGTCTACTCAAGATTTGGATGTATTTCTACCAGTAAACCATCCAGTCCAGCGTATCTACATTATGCATCACTTAACAGCGTTCCAGTCAAATTTATACCGAGAGGCTAAAAATATAAAAACATTATATAAGTATAATTATTTATGGTGCAAAGCTGGACAAATATATTTACGGAAATCTGCAGGGTCTGATGTTCATCGAATTGCTTCGGTCAACGATATTTTTCGGATTAAAAACATTCACAAGAAAATTGAAGGCAATACATCTGATTGAACTATCTGGGAACCTGGAAATTTATAGATTGTTAAGTATTGTGATTTATTTACCTGTACTAGCTCAGTTTTTATTTTTTCTTTTATTTTATTTTATTTTATTTTATTTTATGTTGATTTCATCGCCACTATCAATTGCTTTGTCTATTTACATTTCCTTAACAGATTTAATTAGTCAAATTTTTTTGTGTTTAATTTCTTTTACGTTGGCACTATTGAATATTAATACTATGAATGTAAAGCACGATGTAAGTTATTTTTGGTCGTTTTACTCGTTTTTTGTTTTTTCTAATATTTTAAATTTTTACGTAAACATATCTTTTCTTATCATTAAGCGAATTTTAAATTCAACGCGATATTTTATGATTATTGCTCTATATTATATTTTTGCTCAATTTATTTTTATCATTGTTTGTAAGTTATTTTTGATTTGCATTTTTTATGAGTAGTAAATATAGCATACTGCACCAAAATATTAGAAGTTTAAGAGCAAATTTTGATATGTTTAGTACGTTTGTAGCCAGTCTGAATATTCTACCTGATTTGATTTTTGTTTCTGAAATTTGGATTTATTCGAACGAAACAACAGAATTCAATTTGCCTAATTACAGCTTTAAAGCTTGCTGTAACGATAATTACCGCGCCGGTGGAGTTGGTGTCTTTATACATAAAACTCTAACAGTTATATCATGCTGTACTTGTAATTGGACTTCAACTGATGTTCTTAGATTAGACATTCAACTAGGTAAAAATCTTTGGATTTTTCTGTGTTTTTACCGTTTTTGTAATAGTGATCTTAATGATTTTTGCAATGATTTAGATAATTTGCTGGGCACTATTAACAATAATAACATAGTGATCTTAGGTGATATTAATATAAATCTATTGAATAACGTAAGCTGTTTTAACTACCAAGCAATGCTTGCATCATATGGATTCCTCAGTGTATCTAACAATCCAACTAGGAATCTATCATGTTTAGACCATGTTTTTGTTAAATCCAGTAGTACATATACTTTTAGTATTGATAATTTACCAATACATTTTTCCGATCATAATTTAATTACTCTCAATATTTGGGTAGAATCGAATAGACCTGTGATATGTTATAGTGGAAAGAGTTCAAAAGTTAATTATGACAAACTTAGAGATCGTCTTCTAGTTGAAAACTGGGATCTTGTTTACCATGAAAAAGATTGTAATACAGCATTCGATATTTTCTTAAATAAATTAATTTCCCATATTGAACTTTCCAAAGAAATAATTACTTATCGCATTAGCAAGAAGTTAAAGCCCTGGATGAATTATTATCTTTTGTGTAAAATTAATAAACTTAAAAAAATTTCTAAAAAATTAAGAAGGTATCCAAATAACACTCGGTTAGAAAATTATGTAAGAAAACTCTCTAAGCATGTAAATATGACTGTTAAACGGGTCAAAAGAGTATATTACAAAGATAAATTTGGTTTAATAGGGAATAATCCTAAGCTTATGTGGAAGGAAATTGATGATATTTTGGGTAGAAATACGTCCCAAAACAAAAACCAAATAACACAAATTTATGAATATCAATCAAACGTTCTTCTTACTGATGATCAGAATATATGTAATGAATTTAATAAATTTTTTATAACTGTTTCATCCGATATGACTTCCAATATTTTTCCTAATAGTACTAACAGTGGAGAGCAAAAACAATTTATTTTTGGAAACCGTGATAGTTACTGTACTTCTTGTTATTTCGATGAAATTAATTCTTTGGAGATTATTTCTGAAATTCAGAAGTTAAAAAACAAACATTCTAAAGGATTTGATGGAGTAGATAATATCATTGTTAAAAATTGTGCCTGGTATTTGGTTGATGTATTAAAATTTTTATTTAATTTAAGTCTAAAGAGCGGAAATTTTCCAGACGCCTTAAAAATAGCTGTTGTTATTCCAGTTTTTAAAAAGGGTGATGCTCTGCAATTAAACAATTACCGACCGATCTCACTATTGAGTACTTTTTCAAAATTATTTGAGAAATTAATTAAACGACGATTAGTCTCTTACCTTGGTAAAATAAAATTTTTTAGTGATCACCAATTTGGATTCATAGAAGGAAAATCTACGGAAGAAGCTCTTTTAAATTTTCTGAGCAATATTTATTTAGCAATCAACAACTCTCAGAAATGCTCAGCAGTATTTTTGGACATTTCAAAAGCATTTGATACTGTTAACCATGACATACTCATAATGAAATTGTCAAGTATTGGTGTTAGAGGCAAATTATTAGATTGGTTTATAAGTTACCTTCGTAAGCGTAGTCAAATTGTAAAAATTAATAACGTGAATAGTCCTCCAGGTCTTCTAAAATGTGGTGTTCCTCAGGGCTCAGTTTTGGGACCCTTATTGTTTTTAATTTATTTCAATTCTATCTTTGAAATTAATCTTAGAGGGTGTGCTACAGCGTTTGCAGATGATTTGGCTTTGACATATGCGTCTAATGATTACGTTGATATTCAACGGTTTATCAATTTTGATTTATGCACTCTAAGTAAATGGTTTTTTTATCACCGACTTGTTGCTAGTGAAAAATCTAGAATTATGCATTTTAGACGACCCGACATAACAGTTGATCAAAACTTTTTCAAGTATCACGTATACCCGTGTGATAAGAATCCATGTTTTGGGCAATGTTTTGATTTGCCCTGCATAAATGAGTTTAAATACTTAGGTGTAACAATTGACTCGCAGCTAAATTGGACCTCCCACCTAACTAATATCAGGAAAATTGTTATTACTGCAGTGCATAAATTTTATAATCTTCGACCTTTGTGCCCTTCTTTTATTTTAAGAAGGTTATATCATGCTCTTGTTGAATCTTTCTTAATGTATGGTATAACTAGTTGGGGTGGAATTTACTTTGCTAATATTGCAGATCTTTTTGTAGCGCAAAAAAGAATTATCAAATTAATTTATGCTTGTCCAAGGAATACACCCACTATTCCGCTTTTTCGCGAGTTAAACTTGTTGCCTCTAAGGTATTTGTATGTTTTTAAAGTATTGAAAATGTTTTTTGTTCGTAGCAATAGTTATCATAGTCGAATATACCACGTGTATAATATGAGAAATCCAAACAATTTTGTCGGTCTTCGTTGTAATAGTGAAAGGTTTAGAAGATTTTATTTATATATGGCACCTTTTTGGTTCCATCTTTTACCTAAAAATGTGAAAATGCTTCCATCTGCGCAGAGGCATAAATTTAACAGGGAAATTCGGACTTGGTTACTTGACATCGATGATATCGAGCAATATTTTTAGTATAAATGTTAAATTACATTATGTTCTAATGTGCCGTCGTGTAGTTAAATATATCTATTTTAATAACTGAGCTTGTATTTTGTTGAAGATTATTGTTAATTATGTAAACAAAGAATATTATATAAATTTTAATTAAAATTTGTTTTAAATTGCTCCACTACAGACATAATGTCTATAGGAGCTGTACTTTATTTCATATTTTATAATGTTGTTTCAATTAGATTTTAATTTTGTATTTATTTTATTGAAATAAAGATAGTAATAATAATAATAATAATAATAATAAAGGAAATAAGAAAGCATTCCTTATTCATATGGTGAGTGGCAATCGCCAGACACCATAAACTTGTATTAAAAGGGGAATGTTTTAGTAAATTCGCTGTTACAAATTAGAATTTTATTTTCTGGACAATCCCTTGACTGTACATATCAAAATTCGTTAAGAACTGTAAATACTTCATAATCTGTACAATCTTATAGAGGGTAATGATATTGCTCATTCCTTAGTAAAACCTGAGGCTTGTTTTAAATTTGTTCGTCCCAAAACAGTTGCTTCCTTACCATTTAACTATGTTAAGGAGGCAAAGTGTACCCGTATGCAGTTTCTTGCTGATGTAAAACGTTTTGCTATTGATTCGGGAAGTTTTGTGATGTTTTGATTATCGGCATATTTATTGGAAAGCACATAAAGATTGGAAAATTTTCAACCCAAGCACCTTTACCTAACGCTTAAATTGACGATATTAGTGTTATAAATGCCAACGTAAGGTGTTGTTCAACATTTGCACATAAATTTGTCGCCCAGTTCCTTGTTCCGTCCTACTTTTTCTTTGGATAACCGGTCATAGTCTAATGATTCTATTTGATGATTTCTTAATAACAGATCGGTTGTGACATTATCTTGACCACTGATGTTCCGAATATCGGTGATGAATTGACCAACGAAATTTATGTTGGAATAATAATCTAAGTTCATTCAAGTTAAATTATTCTGTTTGTAGTGTAACTTAGCCTTTATATATTTTTTTGTATTTACTTTATAACCTGTCAATGTATCTTAATCGCATTTTCTAGTCTCATTGAATAAAAACGTGTGTTTAAATTGTGCCTGAATACTGCATGCTTGCTTACAATTTTCTACAAAATTTCTAATAGGTTATGGGCCCAGATGTAATAGTGAAAATAGTATCATACGTATTTAAATCGATTATAAGTGGATTAAAATGGCTGTTTCGTTTGGCAATGCGAAATTTTCTTTCACGCCATTAACAGATAAAAATTTATAATAAAACAACTTACGTTATTTTTAAATAATTTTAATTGAAAAAAAATTTTCCTTATAGTAACAATATTTTTTTTTAAAAATTTTTTTAGAAGATCGATTTCGGATTGACTCCTTCTTCGGTTCTTTTTTAACAACTATTATCTTAAAAAAGAACCGAAGAAGGAGTCAATCCGAAATCGATCTTCTAAAAAAAATTTTAAAAAAAATATTGTTACTATAAGGAAAATTTTTTTTCAATTAAAATTATTTAAAAATAACGTAAGTTGTTTTATTATATGTAAATATATAAGTGACAAAATATACACAAGAAAAATGGATATACACCATTATAACTCAGATAAAAATTATTTTAACTGGGCTTTCCGCGCCGAAACAATATTAAAGATGCAAGGTTTATGGGAATATGTGAAAGATGTGAAACCTATTAATGCAGATGAAAAGTGGGATGAAAAGAATGGCGAAGCTTTAAACCCAATAAATCTAATGGTGGACGAATCGCAGTATGTGCATTTACGGGGAAAGACCGTAGGAAAAACCGCATGGGATGCATTGAAAGCAACGCATGAACGGAATACTCCAGGTAGTCGAGTTCGTTTACTTCGTCAAATTGTGGTGCAAAAAGTTGATGACTGAAACTAACCTCAAATATTTTTAAGAATGCAACATTACTTGGTTCGTTACCTAGCAGCTACGATACATTAATCGTCGTAATGGAAAGTAAAAATGAGGAAGAATTGTCAACCAGTTGTGTACAATCAATTTTTGACTTAAACTTAAACGGTAAAATTGTTGCTTTTGCTGATGATATTGCATTAAGTTATTTTGACTGTTAATGACCTAACTAACCAAATAAATTCTGACATGAAAATTCTTCGCACATGGTTTGATAATCACTCCTTGCTCTTAAGTGAAAAATCTAAGGTAATGTTCTTCAAATTGGTTGGTGATCCTTATCGAAGTTTCATCCCCGAGATTTTTTATCATGTACGTAATTGTGACTTACGTAATTGTAGCAGTCTTTGCATTAAAATTGAAAATGTTCGTTTATTTAAATATTTGGGATTGAACGTTGATGCAAATTTAAACTGGAAATCACATGTTCAAGTTGTCAAAAATCAAGTTAATTCTGCATTACGTGCAATTTATTTGTTACGTAAATTTTGTCCATCCAATGTTTTACTCAATTTTTATTTTGCTTGCGTGGACTCTCGCATCAGTTATGGTTTACCATGTTGGGGTGGAGTTTATTTTGATACCATTGAACCGCTATTAATTTTACAAAAGTATATTATTCGGGTTATGTTTTTCAAGCGTCGATACGATCATTCTTGGCCTATTTTCAATGCCTGCAAAATTTTGCCATTACAGCACCTATATATTTTTAAAGTGTTAAGATTGTTTTATTTGCGACGTTGTCATCGGTTGCCGCGAATTGTTTACACATATCAAGTTCGGAATAATTATCGAAATTTGTACTCTGTTCCGCCATTTTCATCTGAATTATTTCATAAATATTATATAGTTTCTGCGCCCACTTTTTTTAATCGATTGCCGCTTCATATAAGAACGATGATTTATGATAGGAAATTTTTGCGTTTGGTCAAAGACTGGATACTAGAAACTAAAGATGTAGGGTTTATGTTTGCTAAATAATTTTTGTTTTGTATAATTTTCTTTTTCTTTTAATGTACTGTGGTTTTTAATCTTTTGTCTTTATTATATTTTTTTTTTTTTTTTTTTTTTTTTTTTTGTAAATTTAATTTTTAACACTTGGGTTAATCGTAACTGTCGTTTTGACAAAGATTATCCAATCTTCTTAACCACACTTTTTATTTTTTTTTTTTTTGTATGAGTTTATAAAAAAAAATTAAAATAATTGTATATTTGAATGGTTGAGAGAAATAAATAAATAAATAAATAAATAAAATAAATAAAATAAATCAACGATTATTGAAGAATATCAAAGATGAAATAAGCGTGATAGTGATTATATTCAACGTTCACAATTTTCAAACACAAATAGAGGGAGTGAAAAATTGAAATGTTATTATTGTGGTCGTGTTAGACATTTTAAACGAAATTGTAGAAAATTTCATCAGTCACAAAAGGATAATAAATCGAGTAAAAATGGACAAAACGCAAATGTGGTTGAAAACAAAGATGAATGCATGACTATTTGTTTTTGGTTGCTAAAAGTGATGGGTGGATTCTAGATTCCGGTGCTACTTGCCATATTTGCTGTAATCGCGAAAGTTTTATTGATTTTGATAATTCACACAAAGAAAAAGTTTCTGTTGCAAATGGAGATGTTGTGCAAGCAATTGGTAAAGGAAAGATTCCTGTCAATTTTGTAAATAATAATGACAAAGCAATGAAGGTCATGATTGAAAATGTTTTGTATGTACCATCAATTGAAAGTAATTTGATCACTGTAAAACAGCTAACACAAGGAGGTTTTAACGTTGATTTCTCTGGAAGTAGCTGTGAAATATGGTCACCAAATGGAAAACATCAGATTGCGGTTGGTGATATTACGAACAATTTGTATATTATGAGAACGCAGAACAATATAGTAAATTTTATTGAGAATAAGGAAAAATTATTTGTACATCAATGGCAACTTATATTGGGACATCGAGATATTGAGATGGTAAAGCGGATTCCAACAAGTGGGCTTGTTGAAAGTATATCAATTTTACAGTGTGATCGAGAATGTAGTCATGATTGTCAAGTGTGTGTTGAGGGTAAATTGGCACGTTTACCATTTCCAAAGGAGTCATATTCGAGATCAACGAACATTCTTGATCTTATCCACACTGACATATGTGGACCTATGCAAACGTCTGCGCCCGCGGGTAAGCGATATGTACTTACATTCGTCGATGATTTTTCTAGATACACAACCATTTATCTGTTGGAAGAAAAATCAGAAGTATTTGACAAATTCAAAGAGTTTCATCAATTGACAGAGGCGGCGAATGCATGAGTAAAGATGTCATTGATTATTTAAATAAAGGAGGTATTATAATTCAACGTAATGCCCCATATTCACCTCAACAAAATGGGATAGCGGAAAGGAAAAGTCGCACATTGATCAAAATGACTAGATGTATTTTGTTTGATGC
Organism: Tipula vernalis; assembly: GCA_958295665.1. Lineage (NCBI taxonomy): Eukaryota > Metazoa > Arthropoda > Insecta > Diptera > Tipulidae > Tipula > Tipula vernalis. Next base: position 377,884,259 of record OY282559.1, read on the forward strand.
AAATATGGAAAAACGATTTTGGGTTGAAGCAGTCATGACAGCGAATTTTTTTACAAAACCGGCTTCCGTGGAAAAATGTAGACAAAACTCCATATGAATATTGGTTTAAAAGAAAACCTACTTAAGACGTTTTGGATCCAAATGTTTCGTTAAAGTTCCTGACGAACAACGAAGGAAGCTCGACGTAAAGGCAAAAGAAGCCATTTTGTTAGGTTTTGATGTTGAATCAAAAGCATATCGTTTATATGTGCCATCGACAAAGAAAGTTGTGATTTCAAGAAATGTTAAGTTTATGAATGATTAGTGATGTAAACGGTAATATTCTCGGTGGTAATATTACCGGTAAAATATGTAATTTTAGGTAATATTACCCAAAGTGGTGTTACAGTGGTAATATCGGTAATATATATTAAAAATGTTTTTTTCCAAACAACTCAACTAGTCTAAATGCAAAAAGAGTTGTGACACCACTGCATTATACTCCCTTATGTACTGTTAACCTACTACACCAATAATCTACACTTTTCTCCTGTTTCATTAACATATTCATTTGGCAAATACGTAATAGAACTGGAATTTGACCATGAAACACCAATCACTATTTTAACTAGAAAAGTGGCTGCAACGTATTAGTCGATGAAAAGCTCTAATATGCTGGAATTTCGTTGACAACATGAGACCAAAATAGCACCAGATGGTCGAATAGATATTATTCGAGCAATTTTTGTTTTGTTTTTTGTTTGGTTCAACCACAAAGTCGGCTTGTATTGATTTGTTGAAGAAGGTACGACCGTTCTAAAAACTTCCTTCAAGATATCAACTCTCCAATCAATTATTGGATTTTGAATACCATCGCGTCGAAGAGTGAATCTTGACGTTGCAGACTGATGCTTGGTCGAACATACGCAGGGACTCCATAACAAATTATGTCATCAATACACCCAAAGCCTTTTTCTATAAATCTACTCACTAAGAAAAATCTACTTTTGGCTTTTAAAGTTCCGTTTCAAGAAAGTTGAGGCGGTGTTAAAAAACGTCGAAATTTATAAACTGGTTGTACTTATTACTGACAATGGAACGAACAATAAAGCGTCCCGAAAAAATGGTTAACAAAAGCTATCCCTATATTACCGAGTACGGATGCATCTCCCATGGACTTAACTTGCTCATTGTTGAAAAAAAAATTTGCACATTATTCATGCTACATTAGATCTACCTTCATGCTACATCAAGTATGCCCTAAAGGAACGAAGGCCATCGAAGACGAAGTAAAGTCAGTTATGAAGGCATTTACAATCTCTTATTCGAAATTATTCATTGTGTAATACCTCCGATTGCTAAATGGCCATCTTCTTTTGAGAGGTTGCTCGAAGAACTTATAAGTATTCTCAAATTTGCTTGAACCATTTATTCGAGGAAAGAGTCTTTCGAATTTATTTTTAATGTCGCAGAACTTCACCCAAAATATATGTAAGGACAAAAATATAAAGGCAACAAAATCTCTTTGGGAGTCTTTGGTCCATTACAATGTTCGAAGTGAACTTTTTTCACGACCGTTTGTGGTTGCAAGTGAGCAGCTCTCTGGTAAAACTTAGTGGGCGGGATTGTGCTCTACTTCACCTTTAAGTGTTTGGCGGGTGATATTTTGAGCATGCCTGCATCGAGAGCTGCAATGGAAAGCACATTTAGTACTTATGTTTTTATACACATAGTCCAACACGTAATCCATTGACTGTTGATCGTGCAGGAAAACTAACGTACATTTTTCATAACTTAAACCTGTCGAGATCGAACGTAGTAAGTGTGGATAACGAAGATGAAGTAAGAGGATGACTTGGAGGGAAGTAAGAATAATTCGATTATGGATGATGTTGAGGCTGAGGATAATAAATGTGTCGGAGGGGATGAGCCATACATTCATTAAAGTGTTTAATTGATTATAAACTCATATTTACGTATAATTTATAATTTACTATAGGCGTTTAAGACGACGTTGCCGTCCTTCGACATCTACCGATGAACACCACATCAAGGAAGTAGTAGTAGAGATTTTGTTGACATCACGAAAATTTTGGACAGAAAACTCTTGTTTTTTGCATCATGATAATGAGCCGACTCACACTGGATGTGACTTGTATGTGACTATTTGGCCAAAAATTCGACCAATATTGTTTCACAACTACCCTTCGCCCGATTTACCTCCGCTTGACTTCTGGCTATTCCTGAAACTCAAGAAACCGCTCCGGGTACAACGTTTTGACACGATTGAAGAGATTCAAGCCGAATCGAAGAAGGTTTTGCAGGCCATTCCGGAAATAGACTTTAAAAACTGTTTCGAAGACTGGAAAAAACGTTGGCATAAGTGTATTCTACCCGAATGAGATTACTTTGTAGACGATGAAGATTTGAGAGAATTTGAGAGAATAATGAGCCGCTTGTGTTTTATTTAAAAATCTTACTACTTTTGTCTAGACGTCAAAATATTACTAGTGCTCTGTGGTACAAATTGGAATTAAAATATTGAATAAAAATTGTGTTACCTAATTTACCCGTGTTACCGGTAATATTATCGGTAACATTAACAAATTTAAAAATATCAGAAATTTTACAACATTATGAATGATGTTAATGTTTCCTCTTGTAAATTGAATAATAGTAATGACATAAAGAAGTCCGGTGTTGACCAGAATGATGTTGAAGAACGTATCGATGCAGATTTAAAAATTTCGGAAAAATTTATTGACAATCACAATTTGCGTGCTGTAGATGAATTAAAGGAGCCGGGTGAAATAAGTCGAAAAGACATAGCGAGTGAAATAGATGTTATTGATGATCCAGTTGTTGACAACTCAAATACAGTAGTAAGACGTTCAAATCGACCAAATAAAGGTGTTCCCCCTAAATATTATATTGAGGAAGTAAATGTAGTCATAAATGGTGAACCAGGAAATTATAATGATGCAATATTAAGTCATGAACGGGATAAATGGATTCAGGCTATGGAGGATGAGATAAGTTCCTTAGTCGACAATAATACCTGGTCTCTGACTGATTTACCAATAGGTAAATCAAGTATTGGATGTAAATGGGTATATAAGCTGAAAATGGATAGTGATGGAAGTTTAAAAAGATACAAAGCAAGATTGGTTGCTCAAGGTTTAAGTTAGAAGTTTGGAACTGACTACACTGAAAAAAATCCTACATCAATGTAGACAAAATCTGCATTATTAGTAAGAAAAATTTCGTTAAAACTGAGCCGATACGACCCTTCGTTAATAGAACGAAAATCATACATTAATAAAGTGAAACACAACATTTTTTATTTTAATCTTGACTACTTACATTGTAGTATTTATGATTCGATTCATATAAGATATGAAAAAGGTTGTTTTAATGCACCAAATAGCATTTGTGGATGAATAGGTTCTTATTATTAACGTAAGAAATAGAAGATAACATGAAATTTTTCATAATACTAATGAATTTCTAACTTATAAATTCATACATTTAAGTTAGGAATTCATTGTTCATATGTAGGAAGAACGGAGTGCTCAGTGGTTATGAATAATTCACAAATATGATGATTATTTTCATAAATATATTGAAAATAATTCATAAAATGCAGGAACGGGTTCATAATTGATAATCAAAATTACATAATATTTATATTTAGTGGTTCATAGTAAGAATGTAAATTTTTGGGTTGTTTGATGACTAAATTCGTAAAATCTATGCATTCAATTCCTTTATTGCAATTCCTTTATTTTTTTTGGTTTCTTCTATTTGTTCTTAAAATGCTGTCAATTTAATCTCATAAAAATAGACTTTAATTTTAAAATAAATATAACTAACAATTAAAAAATATAAAAGGATTAATAAACGCCATGTTGACAAGTTACACTCGAATTTGTTGATTTCTCCCAGTTTCCTTTTGGAATTCGACAGTAATTTGCTAATCTATAAAATCAATAAATTAAATTAGAATCACATGTAGATACTTTTATTTGCTTATGTTTGTTACCTGATCTGATCCAAATAGGTGTACTCCAAAAGCGAGTTTAATTTAAGATTTTCTCCAAGTGTTGCTGAAATATCTTGATTTGCAGGATCGGCAAAATTTGGAATAGTAGACATTTTCTTACAAGCGTACTATAATAAAGCAGAGATATTACTAACACAATAATAAATCATATAAATTAGAAATGTACACATAATTTATATAACGAATTTGAGGGTTTTTTACACAAAAGAGTTTTCATTTTAATTTCACGAAATAAGAATTAATCATCGATAACAAAAGCGATGATTTTATTTTAGTTCTTATTAAAATGAAAACACGGGCATAAAATACCATATTTACCTGATTTTCAACACACAAAAATTATTTCAATGTCTCAAAATTTATCAAACTATGTATTTGAAATGATCCTTTCAAGCCGCACGATATTAGTTAATAATAAAGCGAATGCAATTTAATTGCTTTCGTTGTCCCAATTGTGATCCAACTTTACGTAATTTTCGTAGATGCTATAATGTGTAGATTCATCCAATCATTAATAATACGAACAAATTCGTATACATTATGCAATTATAAAATTTGATCTTTTCGGACAAATAGCAATGTAATGGAATCGTTACGCATATGAATTTATTCGTAATATTCAAGTATTATAGATCCACTTTCGTTAATATGATGAACAATAAGTATTTAAAATAAATTTTCATTATAGTCTTATTCATAAATATTATGAACTGTTCATAAATATAGTTTTTTAATAAAATCATGCAAGTTTCACTAATACGCAAACAACATGCGAATGTATTATTCGTCTAGTACAATAAACTAAACCATTTTTTAGTTTATGAACTGTGATTCATACCATTAACGCACAAATTTTCATGGATTTTTCTAAATTTTGTTTTTTTTTACGTAAATATAGTAAGTTTTACATTAATAGTACGAATTATGGTTAATGAACGCCATTCGTAAATAAAATGCACTACATTTTTTTCAGTGTATGATCAGGTGTTCGCACCCGTCGCGCGCCTTACTACTTTTGGTACGTTATTATCTATTGCTGCTAGTCAAAAAATGAAAGTGTACCATTATGATGCTTAAACCACTTTCTTGAATGGAGAATTACAAGAAGAAATATATTTGCGTCAGCCAACTGGTTTCGTGAAACAAGGTGAAGAAGACAAAGTTTGTTTACTTAAGAAAAGTCTCTATGGTTTGAAACAATCTGGTCGCATTTGGAATGAGACTTTACACAATGCTCTTATTAAATGCAATTTAAAACAAAGTACTGCGCATAATTGTTTGTATACGTATCAAAATACATTGATGATATTTTAATTATCAGCAATTCGAAAGTTTTGTCAAAAACAGTTGAGGATAAATTAAGAAAACATTTTCAAATTGAAAAATTGGGCGAAATCAATAATTATCTTGGGATTACAGTAATATTTGACGGTGATTATTTTCTTTTGGATCAGGAAAAATATATAACGAATGTTGTCAGGAAATTCACATTGGATGAAGCAAAGGAATCCGATATTCCACTTAGTCCAACAAAGATCCATGTGATGAAATATTTGTTAACATTGAAAAATATCGAACTGCTATTGGATGTTTGCTCTATATTTGCGCCAATACCAGACCTGATATCGCAGCCGCCGTGACAATTTTATCACAAAAATTGGCCAAACCAACGACAAAAGATTGGAATCAATTAAAGAAAGTGATTACTTATACTTGAAGGGCACTTTAAGTTTGAAGCTAAAGCTGGGTAGTTTATGTGAGGAATTTAATTTGGTCGGATATGCTGATGCAGATTGGGCTGAATGCCGTGAGAGTCGTAAATCGAATTCTGGTTATATTTTTCTGCTTGGTGTACCAATCAGTTGGTCATGTAAACGACAAAATTGTGTGACTTTATCAAGTACAGAAGCCGAATTTGTTTCTTTGGCAGAAACTTGTAAATAGTCTGTATGGCTCCAACGATTGTTAAGTGATTTGAACTGGAACGGTGATGATTGTGAAGATAATCAAAGTGTACTGAAGTGGATCGAGACTGAAAAATTTACTAATCGCTCCAAGCATATCGATGTGAGGATTCATTTTGTTAAGGAATACATTGACAGAAAGGAAGTTGTTTGTCATTTTTGCCCAACGGAAAATATGGTTGCTGATTTATTAACCAAGGGACTGGCAAAAGATCAATTTCAGAAATTAAGAAATAAAAATATTTTTAGATTAAGGAGGAGTGTTGGAATAATATTCTAAAATGTAATTTATTTTGCTTGCTTACAATTTTCTACAAAATTTCTAATAATTTAAACGACGAATTTGTTGAGGGGAAACTTTGTTCGTCATAAATCCGGCTTCCAATAATTCCCCATCGTAGATGCTATATTTTTGTTGGGTTTCGGTCATCTCTTTTGCAAAAAAACTCAATGGTTCGAATTTTTGACATTGCCCTTAATCATCGAATGAAGGTGAATTTATGTCGTTTGAGCTAGGAAAGTTTTTTTTAAATATTTCGCTATAGTAGGCTTATAATAATTTTTAATATAGGAAGAGGTCAGATACTGCAAATTCACATTTAGCGACATTGACAGAAAGTCGATATTTACGGAGGCGCTCAAATACTAATATGTAACCAAACGTAATGAATACAAAATCGTACAACCTAAATGGCGTCGAGGGATAGCGGTTTTCGAAATGTCGTTTGGATGAATTGGTACTTGATGATCTATTTTGCTGAATATTGCTGTTCCGCTTAAAATAGACGTACGATCATTGTTATATGGCAGTGGGTACCGATCAGGTACTCTTTGACCATTTATAGTTTTATTGTTTCCCCATAGTCGCCATATACCCTCAGATTCACTCAGTTGCTAGTAGAAGGGCGAATTTCCAAATTTTGAATGTACTGGTCTATTCACTTTCGTAATGTTGATCAAAAAACCTATGATAATGAAATAGCGCTTTGTGAATGTTCGTCGTCTGAGAAAGTTATCTATAGAAATTACGAAATAATGGAACCATATTTTTAGCAAAGTGTTCAATTATATTATACAGGTAAACTGAATTTATTACAAAAACAAAAACGACTTTTTTTTTATTTCCAACATGTGTTTTTGTGCGCACGTGTTTTCTAACTCAATTGCTAAAATTAGCTATCTCATTTTGCTTTAGAAAACGTAAAAAATTATCATGGAAAATGTATAAAAATATCAAAATTCTTTTGTAACCAACATAATCAAGACACCACCGCATTAATTATTATGTAACGTAGCATGTACCACCTGGAAAATTATATTCGAGGGAAAACATTTTTTTGGTTGTTTGGTGAAATAAAAATAATTTTTGGTTACGTAATAATTTATTATACATAATACAGGTAAATTTTAAACATGTTTTTTTAAGTGATTACATATAAAAATTACTAGAACCTTCCGACAACAAAATTGTTCAACACGCTATTTAGTAACCAACTATGTATAAGGTAGAACGTAATAAAAAAATAAAAAAATCGTATCGAACACAGAAAATCTCGTTCAATTTCACGTGACCACCGATAGTCGAACGTGTCACGCATTTACTATGCTCTATTGTTTATTTCTAAACTTTTGTATATAGCTGAAAGACGTAATAGACCTTCGATGACACAATACACAAAAAATTTTTTATTTTTTTTTTTTTTGAAAATGTTCATGAACTTGAAAATTAATTTTAGAAATACGAATAAATTTACATTTTTCCTTGACGATGGTGGAAAATTACAGTTTCCACATAACAAATTTTTTTATTTTTTTGTATTTTAATATTTTTTCAATGTTAGAGGTGATCGCCTGACTTAATTGTGTACACGTAATACAAATATATAATGCGAGATTTTAACCTTGTAAACGTCAAATATGAAACGTTGTTAATTTGCGTCTTTAACTGACCACCGCCATATCGTCACACATGATTATTAAATATGCCGCCGTTTCAAATTCCGCAGGAGCTTTGTGAAAATATCTTTAGCGGCACAACAAAACAATTTCAAATATATATTGGGAACAATTTTGGGCAAAAATCAGGGCTAGCTTCCTTATAAAAACGGGGGAATTAAACCCATAAGACAAGGTGACCCCCCAACGAAAATTCTTGCATATATTTGGAGTGAGTGAAACCAATCTAGAAGAGACCCTAAAGACCCTATTACATCCACAAAACTGTACTATTTGGTGCAGTTTGCAAGGAGATCGTAGCTGGTTCAATATTAACAAATATTTCTTTAAACATACGGATAACAACTCAGTTCAAACAACTCGGGCGATTTAATACCTCTCAGTGACAACTGACACCAGTGTTGTACCAGACAGCATGCCTCTTGGGCTTACTTTAATTGAAGGTGGCATTGAAAGTCCAAATTTCAAATTGATGAAAATCAGAGTGGTAACGATCAAATTACTTCTCTTTAAGATAGGCGTCAAATGGTGGATAAATTGGCCACAACAAACCAGGCATAAAAATACTTTAATTTAATCTAAATGAATCAAAGTCATTCAAAAACGGTTTGCCGCATATTTTTCTGGTATAACCCTAATTTTGCAAAGCCATTTATAGCAGCATTACTCGTAACACGAAAGGTGGGGTTCATAAGATATGGTCATTGCCTTCATCTTTCGGGATCAGATAAGAAAAAATACGATGTTGGTTATTAGTAGAAGTATAATAATTGTTAAAGTAATTGTTTTTTGAAATTTTTTAAATGTACAACAAAATAATTTGTGAAATAAAAATTTCATTCGTAATCGTAGTGTTATACAACAGCAAACATCGAATTAATTTGAAAAATCTCGAAAAGGCCAACGAAAATAACGCATCCTAGAGAGGCAGTCCATACATTGTTGGCGACACCACTGAACAACCCGACCAACATGACATCTGGCGACGAACACATCGAATCAAAAAATTATACGTCGGCAAAACCAAAATAATAAAACATCAAACTATATGTCGTGTAATTTCTGCCCTTCTCTCCTAGACTGCCAACAAAACAACATCGTAAATCTTGTTCATCGAAATGATAGTGATCAAAATCAATAATAAAGTATAACACAATCAAATAGTGAAAACTCTCGTACATCATCGCAAAATCCGCAAAATCCGCTAAGCTATCGTGGCTAACAATAACCAATGGGCAATCAGCATTGTGTTATTCTTCCATGCTCATAATTAGTCGCATTGCTTCTTGCTTTCTTCGGTAACATAAATGGTTCGTTTTATTTTTTTATATCATACTACCACAGAATATATACATATACAGAACAATATCTTCTATTGCGCCTTAGTCCTAAGAAGAGAAGATAGAAAACCAATTTTGTATGCAATAAATGAAACAAAAAAAAAGTACAAAAATGTAATTTTGTACCCACCTCTTTGTTTTGATCAATAAAAATCAGTACAATTTTAAAAGGAAAGAGAAATCGTTACACTTTGTAATGTGCTTAAAAGAGATGGACGTTCATAAATAATTTTTGATTTTGGTCTTGTTAGCTTTGCGAAACTTTAAAATCAAATCAAAAAATAAACAAAGGACCACATTTTGTTTTCGATGACGAAATACCAAATCATATCAAACAAATAATGCCACAATTCCACTGTGAATCAAAGTTTGTCAGTCAACATAACTTGAGATAAAAATATAAAAACGATGGTTATGTGAACGAGACACAACGGAGTCAGTCAAGATTTTACTTACAAAAAATGTGTGTCTGTGTTAGTGCACTGAGATCGAAATTAAAAAAAAGTATCAAATCGAGAACATTTTATGGCAGTCCAACTAATACATGTACATAAATATTGTGTACCGATGAAAAATATTTCACGCACACACTGATTTTTTTAATTTTGTATTTTAATATGAGTATTACTAATAATTAATTTATTAGATTATTTTGAATCGTTGAAATTAACACTAATTCATAATTTTTTTTGATAATTCTTGGTTATGTTTTTGTTTACTGACAAAATTTATTTATAAAATTTGCTATAAAAAAACAATAACAAAATAATATGTCTTTGTCCCTCCCTCTGACGGATTATTTTTTTTGTCTTCTTCCAACTTCAAGTTAGCTCAGTCAATTTTTCACAGTGGAATTAGGGCTTAAAGCCTGAATTCCATTACGAATAAAAATTTGTTAGTCAAAATAAAGGGAGATAAAAATATAAAATCGGTGGTTGTGTGAAAGAAACACAAAACGAAGTCAGTCAAGATTTGACTTACATCAAATGTGTGTTTATATTAGTGGATCGCCATAATTATGGTCAAAAATGATCAAATCGGGATCATTTCAACTAACACATCTGCATAAATATTGTATACGATGGAAAATATTTTTCGCACACACTAATAATTTTAATAGCATGGCGATTTTATGGTACAGATTTTTTAAATTTTTTATTATATGACGGAAAATATTCGAAAAATAATAATTCTGATATGAGTATTAATAATAATTAATAATAATTAATTTTTTAGATAGTTTTGAAAATGTGAAAATAATCGAATTAATGCTAATACTTAATTTGTTTTATAATCGTTGGTTATGTTTTTGTCTGATGTCAAAATTTAACCATAAAATCTTGATAAAAAAAAAATAATTATAATGCTTTTTCTTTGTCACTCTAATGGATTAGTTTTTTTTGTCTTCTTTTGACTTACAGTCAGTTCAATCAATTATTCATAGTGGAATACAGACTTAATAAAGACAAAAACAAAACTTGCATAAGGTTGTGTATGTGTTTGTGTAGCATTTCACTTTTATTTGTATAATTTTGTATCCCGCCATCAATCAACAATAAGTGGTCCCTCCCCTCCCATTTTTTGATTTGATTTTAAAGTTTCGCAAAGCTAACAAGACCAAAATTAAAAATTATTTATGAACGTCTATCTCTTTTAAACACATTACAAAGTGTAACGATTTCTCTTTCCGTCCTGACATCACAAGCGACTCTGATTTTCCGTGCGACAGGGCTTCTTGTTGAGCGCAGCATATACGCTTTTGTACGGTTTGTGTAACTGTTGTTGTCCAGGAATATCTTCAATAACGTAGCGTTCACCAGGAAGGACTTGAGTCATGGACCAACCCATGGGTCGTCACAACGTTTGTTATGGATACGTAATCTCCCATTATATAAGAATATGCCTTAATTCTTTCGCGATCGATGTATGCCCTGTTTTTCAAGGATTGACTTTTCGTGTTAACAACAACGTTTTCGCTAGTTTCATTTAAATTACGTTCGGATTCATTATTTTGTGATAAAAACTGTTCGAATTCATCGTTCGCCATTCGCTGATTTAAACCAAAAACAGCAATTGCCGGGGTAGTTTATATTGTTCGATTTATCGTATTATTTATAATAAATTCAGTTTCGGAAAGGAGTAAATCCCATTGGTAATGTTTATTAAGAGATGTCAATTTTGCGATAATTATATTTACCAAAAATTGTTTTGACGTAAAATATGACACATGATCGGATACTATATACGTTTTGGAACACTTAATTGATTAATGTACAGATTAGAGCATTTTAACAATTCCGTTGCGTTTGTCGTTTTTGTTGCAAATAAACGAGTAAACTTTGTAATTCCATTTTCGATCCATTTCCATTGCTTGGTCTTAGTTTCAGCGAGAGGATCAAGGTGATCAATATGTATCCTTACAGTAATAAACGTTTTTTTGTTCCTTGTTTCGGTTGATAAATAATCCACTTCAAACAGGTTTTAATAAAATCATTAACCTTATCAATGATTTTAGGAAAATAATAAGAACGCTTTATCATCTCAATAGTTTGTGAGACTCCCAAATGACCTATTTCATGGTACTTTCGTATAATTTCCGGTTGCAGTATCATTACGACATAAAACAAAACTTCTTTTTGAATTTTCTATAAACAAGTCCGTCACGTAACTCGAAATAACTATCATCGCCGTTTTTTGCTAAATTGTCTCTACAGTCAGTCAAGTAAGAGCGTGGTCGGGTTAATTTATAAAAAAATTTATTTGGTGAAACTTTCATATTTATAAATATATTGTACACATTACAAACGATGATGCAATTCGGTTAATATTGTGTCCAGTCACCATCGGCGTCGACAATTGCCTGACATCTCCGAGGCATGCTTTCTACTAATTTGACGGCGTATTCTAGTGGCAACGATCTCCATATCGCAAGATAGCTGGTTCAAAGTGTGTGTGCGTCTTCCACGAAGTTTCTGTTTAATATATGCCCACACATTTTCAATAGGGTTTGCATCAGGCGACTGCGACGGCCAATCCAATGTAACGATGCCAGATTGAGTCTTCCACTCAGTACAGAGCTTGCTGAGGTGTTTAGGATCGTTGTCCTCTTGCAGAATCCAATCTTCATTTTTGCTGATGAACCAACGTTTGGCAGATGGCAGTAAAGCCTTTTTGTAGATTTTAATCATTTTTTCGGCATTTAGGTTGTCGGTAAAGAGGTACAAAGTGCCGAATCCCTGCTTTAAGAAGCAGCCCCAAAGATGCACCTTTATTCCGTGTTTTACGGTCCGCTGAACAAGCCTATTGGTGAAAGTTGACCAGGCTCGCGTGAGGACACAACGAGCCCATACAGAACATTCATCAGTAAAAATGACATTTTCAAAATCTCTATCGATATTCTCATGCGCCCAAGCGAGTCGCTTTTTCACATGTTTTCCAGTCAACAGAGGCTTCTTCATTGTGTTGCGCCATTTCAGGTCATGAGTACGGAGATGGGTTCGGATAGTTTCGTAGGATATATCTAAACTTTTGCCTTTAATTTTGCTTGTCCTTGCCGCAGTGTTAAACCAGGATTCCGCGAAAACAGATTCACTATTCTTTTTTCATCTTTTTTGTCCACTTTTCCTATCGAGCCACGTTCTGGTAAATCATCGACATTTTTAGCCACTTTATATCGCTGTACCCACTTATGTACCCACTTATGCCTTCGACTTTCTCATATATTTAGCAGCCGCTGATTGCGACATTTTGGGACCTTTCGGGTGGGTGCAAAGGAACACAGCCTCGTAGCGCGACGCGTATTTAGCACTCATGGCGCTTAACGTGATTCTCTTTCAAAAGATCAACGACAACTGAATCTTTGTTGACAATGCATCAAGGACAAAGCTTCCCTCTATCGGCTCGCAAAGGAATTAGAGCGAAATCTTTCATTACCTGTCGGTAATGACGACCACGCTCTTACTTGACTGACTGTAATTAATTTAATTTCGGCATCGTTATACTGGAAAGTAGCAAGACGTTGAGAAAGAGTACATTCGTTAAGAATTAATATGCTTGGTGCCCGACTTAGGGCATCAACATGACGCATTTGAGTATTAGGGCGATGAATTATTTTATAAGAATAATTCTCGAGGAGAGAGTGGCTGTTTCATTGAATTACAGTCGGTAACAATTACGAAATCGATTATGGCTAAAGTTTCAATCACATACGAGTGATATCGTTGCTCGTGATCTGAAGTGTTTTTACTATAAAATGCGGTTGGATGTAGCGATTTATTAGTCTGCTCTGGCAACAAAATAGCGCCGAATCCTATGTAACTTGCATCAATGTGCAGTTTAGTACGTGCATTTAGATTATATAGCGCAAGTATGACGTCGTAAATTGATTTTGCTATTGGTTCCAGAAATATACCGATCAGTTGGCCGAGTCCCGTTACCACTAATCTCGAATATGGTTAAAACCGTTTTTTAAGGTCGAGCAAAGAGAATACTTTCTTCCCATGAAGTTTGTCGATGCAGTCATCGGCACGATGGCGAACCGTTTTTTTTTTATTGACTAGAACTACGCGACTAGCATAATCACTCTTGCTCGGTTGGATTATTTTTCAATTTAAAAGGCCTTGAACAATTTCACTCACGGTCACCAAAAGCTGCCGTTATTGTGATGTGTATGTCGACTGCTGTTGCATGCTGCTTTGATCTGTATTATTCGAACATTGGGTAGGCGTTCCTTTGGGATACACTTTATTACATTTGGGAAATCGGTCTCTTCGTGAGGGCAGAGGACACGCAGATGGCATATGTCCGACAGCAAAGTGTTGTAGCAAGTGACAACATTCCTATTATTAGGTCGTGAGTATGTATTGAAATTTGCAGAGTCCATTGGTATATCCATTGAAGTAACCGGTTTGTTTTGCTGCGGTTTCTACAGTATTCGATTTGGATACTCGTGTTGTCGTATATTAGCTGGATGTGCAGGTTCCCTATTCTGATACGACTGAATGCGTTCAAGTAAATCGTCTAAAGGTATTACCTGTATTACTCGCAGTGGCCCTTGCCGTTCATAATCATTGAGACCATTTATTATATACTGAATCATAGACTGTACTGAAATATTCGCTTAATCACCAATGGAGATCAAACTTGTAACAATACGTAAGCAAATACACGTTAGAAGATACTTGCTTCACTTATTTGTATACCGAAATTTGATTTAAAATGAGAGGGAAACTCACCAAATGGTTTTTTTAAGTCGCTGATTGGGCTCGAAGTTGCAAGCTGAACAGTTGCAAGCTGACTCCCCAAGTAAAATTGTCGGATATATTTGGAGTGAGTGAAACCAGTCTAGAAGAGACCCTATAAAGACCCATTACATCCACAAAAATATACTATTTGGTGCGGTTTTCAAGGAGATCGTAACTGGTTCAAGATTAACAAATATTTCTTTAAACATACGGATGACAACTCAGTTCGAATAACTCAGTTCCTCGACAGTCGAGGATCGACTTTTAGAAATCACAATTTGGCGATAGGTTGATTTCGAAGATCGGGCGATTTAATCACCCCTCAGTGACAACTGACACCACCGTGCTCAAAAAAATGTATTTGCATAAAACGACAGACAGCATGGCTCTTAGGCTTACTTTAATTGAAGGTGGCATTGAAAGTCCATATTCTCAAATTGGTGAAAATCAGAGTTGTAACGATCAAATTACTTCTCTTCAATATAGGCGTCAAACGATGGATAAATTGGCCATGAAAATGAATCAAAATATTTCAAAAACGGTTTGCCGCATATTTTTCTGGTAAAAGCCAAATTTTGCAAAACCATTTATAGCAGCCTAGCCCGGGACGGATAACGTTATAAAACGTTACCCGAATAACGTTAAGAAACGCTAAAATTGCGAAGTTTTTCAAGAAAACGTAACCAAATCCATTATGTTATGTTATAACGTAACCGTAACAGATAACTTTATAAAATTTAGGAATAACCAAATAAAATAACGTTATAAAAATGGTTTTTGTTACTTGCTCATGGTTCTCATATATCCACCTATATATACATACATATATAGGTAACAACTAATTGAATTAAAATAATAATAATAATTTCGGTGACACCAAATTATACAAATATGAACTATATTTTTTTTAACTGCTTATGCATTATAAAAGAAAACAAAATAAATATACGAATAAACAAGAATAAATTAATAAATTAAAAACTGTCAAATGTGCTCGAAAAATACACGAAATGAAATAATAAATTCTCATTCACTCTTATTTTGTTAAATTTCGATATATTTTTAATTCCTGGTAGCATTATTTAAAACTAGAACTACCGATCGGTCAAAATGACGAATTGTACATTTATTGAATTCACTTTTTCCTCATTCTTGAACCCTCATTTTGATTGGTCGGTAGTTCTAGTGTTAAAACTTTACTAAAGAAAAGATTAATAATTTATTTAACTTTAGATAACGTTATTTGCTCTATAACGTTAAAAACATTATTTATTGCTAAATAACGTTATGTAACGTAACGTTTTTATACTCGTATCAATAAAGATGTGTTGGCATTGTATTCCACACTAATAGGGGTTTATAAGATGTGGTCATTGCCTTCATTCTTCGGGATCAAATAATAAAAAATCCAATGTTGGCATTTGAACTAGTAATGTGCTTAATCATACATAACTAACGTTAATTGAGTTCGAAACCTTAATTAAATATTTTTTGAAATGTTTTACAGAATTTGAGCTAATAATAAACTGATGAAGAACGTTTTTCTTGTGCCGCCGGGCGCATCAAGGAAAAACAAACGGGTCATAGGCCAATTTTTGATCTGCAACAAAGTGGAATTGTTGTTCTCTCAATAAATCTCGATCATAATGGTCATAAGCAGGACGTTTTGGTGAAATTATGCCCAGTTGAGTGAGAGTTTTGTTGATGATGGCTAAGCAAATTTATTCGATTTTTATTAGAACTTGAAAATGTTGTCCGAAAATAGAATGGTATTATTGTTACTATCGTTACTCTTCGCTCAAGGCCTCTCTGGAGTTGGATGGCGAACATGTGACTGCTGACACAGACGTCCATCAATGTAAGTTGGTCATTTTCGAGTAAATGACGCTTTTGGCAAGCTTATTTGTATGTCTAACATTTTACGCGATCGATCGTTCTCAAATTTTCAAATGAAGATGAACCTTCGACATTAATCAGCAGCATTCTCAAATAGTAGCATTCAGCATTATTTGGATGTATTGTGTAAATACGGCCTAATGCATCAGATGAATGCAGATTTTGATAGCCTTCAATCCACCCGCATGCCTTCTGTTGTCGATTTTAAAATAGGCATTTCTAATTCTGATTGTAACTGTGCTACCTCCAGCATCTGGTTTACGGCGACAGTATTAAGGATAGCCGTTATCACTAGAGCGAGTTTCATGTATAAATTCTCTGAGATACTTTTTCGTGTAGTTGTTCTCTCCCATGATGGTGATTGTCAATTCATAGCACCGCACGATCCATGACAATATTGAACAACAATTGATTTTCCTCAGGATCTATGGTATTTCTGCACAAATGACATCATCATGTGATACCTCCGAAAGCAATGACAGCAAAGGTTCAGGTGATAGATGCAAAGTTGGAAGTCTAACCTTGCCCTTTACGCAGTATATTCCTGGTGTTTCTTTATTGAACATTCGTGCATCGAGATGTCCAAACACGTTATCCATTTTGCTGATGTCCAAACTTGGATGCAGAATGCAGTGGTATTTGATATTTTACTGGAATGTATCAAGATACAAATCAAATCTAACGGTCTTCAGATCTAACGGTGTTCCCGGATACTGGGCACCCTCCGGATTATGTAGCCTCATCTGTACATCGTGGATCTATGCACGGATGGACATTTTCTTTTCTCTGCTACTCGTGGAATTCTTATGATAGATCTACACAGGAAGATAGAGGTCGAGACTCTTAAACATCCGGAAACTAAGGCTGGAGGTATATCTGCTTCTAAGCCTCGCCCTGAAAGCCAAGTTATGAATTGGGGCATAAGCAAAAATATTGCTGGTCTCTCTATCACAACCACTGCTGGGAGAGCGTTGACCTAAAGGTCTGGTTCACAAACAGCAGTAATTAAGAAGGACATTAGCTCGTATAAGGCTAGTTCCTGTTACACTTTGGGAAAGGGCAAAAGCTCTAGTAAAACTGGTCCAGATCGTTGGGGACACTATGTAGATTCCAGGAGGACTTGGTGTCGGACTCGCTTTTGGCTGGAGTATTCCGACTGCTGCATATCAATTTAAACCACTGCAAGGCAGCCTCCATCACCAAAATTGATGATTATGAAAAAAAATATTGGGGGTTTTTAAATTTAAATTACAACAAAAAATTCAAGCAAAACAAAATTTTATTGGTTAATGCTTAGTATTGTCCCCCTTGCGTCTACAACGGTTCACATGCGATTCCCCATTGACCTTATCAAGAGTTTAACAAAGACTTGGGGAATCGCACCCCACTCCTCAACCACATGGTCACTGATGTTAGATGGTACCGGATTTTTGGAGCAGACACTCCGTTTTAGTTCGTCCCATAAATGCTCAATTGGATTCATGTCTGGACTGAGGGCTGACCACCTCATCGTCGCGTAGCGGTCAGACCTTCTCTACGTCCTCCACAAGGTATGAAAACAAGATCTGTTTTTCCCTCATGCGATATGCCAGGCCATACCACGCACGAACTGCCGCCGTACGAGACTGTTTCAGCAAAACAGCACTGCGAAATCGCTCTCCTGGACGCCTGTAGACCTGGTCTCTCCTATCACTGAACTGTGAATAGAACGGACTTGCATTGCTCATTGCGCCAATTGTTGTGTTCGCGAGCAAATTCGGGTCGTTCTTTGAGGTGGCTTGCTGTTAATTTTGGGCCTCTAGCGAGCCATGTTAGATTGAGGTTGGCTTCCTTTAAGCGTCTCCTTACTGTCCATGGACTAACAGCTACATCTCGAACTTGTCTTAGCTCCTGCTGCACATCGACGACCATGAGATGGCGATTTCGCAGTTAAGTTAGAACGATAAATCGATCGTTCCTCTCAGATGTACACCGATACCGGCTGGTAAGTGATTTCCGTTTGAAGGTACCAATTTCCTGGAGCCTTCTGTATACTCTTGAGACAGCAGATTGGCTCATGCTTATCTGACGAGTGACTTCTCGTTTATTGCGTCCTTCTTGAAATAAAGCAACAATTTGTGCGGTTTTTTCTGGAGTAGTATCAAAGCAACCTTGATTATACAAAGCCATGGTCTAAAAAACGAAGCTTTTATAAGGGAATTAGAAACGAGGAAAAAACAAAACTTTTCATAGTAAAATACACAAAACAAATGGGAAATCACTTTTTTCCCTAAGACAAATTTTTAAATGAAAACGTTACAAATTCATAATTATAAGAGGTCGTATAAGAGATAGGTGTGTTACTCGCAATTGTAAGGCTTACCAACGTTAAGATCGATCTATAATTTCCAGCCATATAATGGGAAATTGATTTTTACTGGAAATCACCAAGGCTTTAGGCCATGAATTTTTGAGCAAAAACTTAAAATTCGTTATTTTGATCATTCGTTATTGTAACGTTCAGATCGATCATTAATTTCCACCCATTTAATGGGAAATTGATTTTTACTGGAAATCACCAAGGCTTTAGGTCATGAACTTTTGGAGCAAAAACTTAAAATTCGTTATTGTGGTCCTATAGATAGCCCAAATGATAGGTGCTTTACTCGCAATTGTAAGGCTTACCAACGTTAAGATCGATCTATAATTTCCAGCCATATAATGGGAAATTGATTTTTACTGGAAATCACCAAGGCTTTAGGCCATGAATTTTTGAGCAAAAACTTAAAATTCGTTATTTTGATCATTCGTTATTGTAACGTTCAGATCGATCATTAATTTCCACCCATTTAATGGGAAGTTGATTTTTACTGGAAATCACCAAGGCTTTAGGTCATGAACTTTTGGAGCAAAAACTTAAAATTCGTTATTGTGGTCCTATAGATAGCCCAAATGATAGGTGCTTTACTCGCAATTGTAAGGCTTACCAACGTTAAGATCGACCTATAATTTCCAGCCATATAATGGGAAATTGATTTTTACTGGAAATCACCAAGGCTTTAGGCCATGAATTTTTGAGCAAAAACTTAAAATTCGTTATTGTGGTCCGATAAATAGCCCAAATGATAGGTGTTTTACTCGCAATTGTAAGGCTTACCAACGTTAAGATCGATCTATAATTTCCAGCCATATAATGGGAAATTGATTTTTACTGGAAATCACTAAGGCTTTAGGCCATGAATTTTTGAGCAAAAACTTAAAATTCGTTATTTTGATCATTCGTTATTGTAACGTTCAGATCGATCATTAATTTCCACCCATTTAATGGGAAATTGATTTTTACTGGAAATCACCAAGGCTTTAGGTCATGAACTTTTGGAGCAAAAACTTAAAATTCGTTATTGTGGTCCTATAGATAGCCCAAATGATAGGTGCTTTACTCGCAATTGTAAGGCTTACCAACGTTAAGATCGATCTATAATTTCCAGCCATATAATGGGAAATTGATTTTTACTGGAAATCACCAAGGCTTTAGGCCATGAATTTTTGAGCAAAAACTTAAAATTCGTTATTTTGATCATTCGTTATTGTAACGTTCAGATCGATCATTAATTTCCACCCATTTAATGGGAAGTTGATTTTTACTGGAAATCACCAAGGCTTTAGGTCATGAACTTTTGGAGCAAAAACTTAAAATTCGTTATTGTGGTCCGATAGATAGCCCAAATGATAGGTACTTTACTCGCAATTGTAAGGCTTGCCAACGTTAAAATCGATCTATAATTTCCACCCATATAATGGGAAATTGATTTTTACTGGAAATCACCAAGGATTTAGGTCATGAGCTTTTGGAGCAAAAAATTAAAATTCGTTATTGCGGTCCGATAGATAGTCCAAATGATACGTGTTATACTCGCAATTGTTAGGCTTACCAACGTTAAGATCGATCTGTAATTTCCAGACATTTAATGGGAAATTGACTTTTACTGGAAATCACCAAGGCTTTAGGCCATAAACTTTTGGAGCAAAAAATTAAAATTCGTTATTGCGGTCCGATAGATAGTCCAAATGATAGGTGTTTTACTCGCAATTGTAAGGCTTACCAACGTTAAGATCGATCATTAATTTCCAGCCATATAATGGGAAATTGATTTTTACTGGAAATCACCAAGGCTTTAGGCCATGAATTTTTGAGCAAAAACTTAAAATTCGTTATTGTGGTCCGATAGATAGCCCAAATTATAGGTGCTTTACTCGCAATTGTAAGGCTTACCAACGTTAAGACCGATCTATAATTTTCAGCCATTTAATGGGAAATTGATTTTTACTGGAAATCACCAATGCTTTAGGCCATGAATTTTTGGAGCAAAAACTTAAAATTCGTTATTTTGGTCCGATAGATAGCCCAAATGATAGGTGTTTTACTCGCAATTGTAAGGCTTACCAACGTTAAGATCGACCTATAATTTCCAGCCACATAATGGGAAATTGATTTTTACTGGAAATCACCAAGGTTTAGGCCATGAATTTTTGAGCAAAAAACTAAAATTCGTTATTGTGGTCCGATAAATAGCCCAAATGATAGGTGTTTTACTCGCAATTGTAAGGCTTACCAACTTTAAGATCGATCTATAATTTCCAGCCACATAATGGGAAATTGAATTTACTGGAAATCACCAAGGCTTTAGGACATGAATTTTTGAGCAAAAACTTAAAATTCGTTATTGTGGTCCGATAGATAGTCCAAATGATACGTGTTTACTCGCAATTGTTAGGCTTACCAACGTTAAGATCGATCTGTAATTTCCAGCCATTTAATGGGAAATTGATTTTTACTGGAAATTACCAAGGCTTTAGGCCATGAATTTTTGAGCAAAAACTTAAAATTCGTTATTGTGGTCCGATAAATAGCCCAAATGATATGTGTTTAACTCGCAATTGTAAGGCTTACCAACGTTAAGATCGATCTTTAATTTCCAGCCATATAATGGGAAATTGATTTTTACTGGAAATCACCAAGGCATTAGGCCATGAATTTTTGAGCAAAAAACTAAAATTCGTTATTGTGGTCCGATAAATAGCCCAAATGATAGGTGTTTTACTCGCAATTGTAAGGCTTACCAACGTTAAGATCGATCTATAATTTCCAGCCATATAATGGGAAATTGATTTTTACTGGAAATCACTAAGGCTTTAGGCCATGAATTTTTGAGCAAAAACTTAAAATTCGTTATTTTGATCATTCGTTATTGTAACGTTCAGATCGATCATTAATTTCCACCCATTTAATGGGAAATTGATTTTTACTGGAAATCACCAAGGCTTTAGGCCATGAACTTTTGAAGCAAAAACTTAAAATTCGTTATTGTGGTCCGATAGATAGCCCAAATGATAGGTGCTTTACTCGCAATTGTAAGGCTTGCCAACGTTAAGATCGATCTATAATTTCCAGCCATATAATGGGAAATTGATTTTTACTGGAAATCACCAAGGCTTTAGGCCATGAACTTTTGGAGCAAAAAACTAAAATTCGTTATTTTGGTCATTCGTTATTGTAACGTTCAGATCGATCATTAATTTCCACCCATTTAATGGGAAATTGATTTTCCTGGAAATCACCAAGGATTTAGGCTATGAATTTTAGGAGCAAAAACTTAAAATTCGTTATTGTGGTCCCATAGATAGCCCAAATGATAGGTGCTTTACTCGCAACTGTAAGGCTTGCCAACGTTAAGATCGATCTATAATTTCCAGCCATATAATGGGAAATTGATTTTTACTGGAAATCGCCAAGGCTTTAGGCCATGAATTTTTGGAGCAAAAAACTAAAATTCGTTATTGTGGTCCGATAGATAGCCCAAATGATACGTGTTTTACTCGCAATTGTAAGGCTTACCAACGTTAAGATCGATCATTAATTTCCAGCCATTTAATGGGAAATTGATTTTTACTGGAAATCACCAAGGCTTTAGGCCATGAATTTTTGAGCAAAAACTTAAAATTCGTTATTGCGGTCCGATAGATAGTCCAAATGATACGTGTTTTACTCGCAATTGTTAGGCTTACCAACGTTAAGATCGATCTGTAATTTCCAGCCATTTAATGGGAAATTGATTTTTACTGGAAATTACCAAGGCTTTAGGCCATGAATTTTTGAGCAAAAAACTAAAATTCGTTATTGTGGTCCGATATATAGCCCAAATGATACGTGTTTCACTCGCAATTGTAAGGCTTACCAACGTTAAGATCGATCTATAATTTTCAGCCATTTAATGGGAAATTGACTTTTACTGGGAATCACCAAGGCTTTAGGCCATGAACTTTTGGAGCAAAAAACTAAAATTCGTTATTTTGGTCATTCGTTATTGTAACGTTCAGATCGATCATTAATTTCCACCCATTTAATGGGAAATTGATTTTCCTGGAAATCACCAAGGATTTAGGCTATGAATTTTTGGAGCAAAAACTTAAAATTCGTTATTGTGGTCCCATAGATAGCCCAAATGATAGGTGCTTTACTCGCAATTGTAAGGCTTGCCAACGTTAAGATCGATCTATAATTTCCAGCCATATAATGGGAAATTGATTTTTACTGGAAATCACCAAGGCTTTAGGATATATATTTTTGGAGTAAATAACTAAAATTCGTTATTTTGGTCAGTCGTTATTGTTACATTCAGATCGATCTATAATTTTCAGCCATTTAATGAGAAATTTATTTTTACTGTTGTACGTTCCTATATTTTGTGAATTTGTTTTGCTTTTCCTACAATTTTTGAACTTGAAATTTACCAAGGTGGCAGTTTTTGGTACGATTTTGCCAAATTTTTACTGCCATCTCTGCCATCTATTTAGCTTTAGTAGTAAGCTCTTGTTTCTATTTGACCAGAATGCTGTTGTTATGAAATTTTTTAATGTTGGTTTAAATAAATCAATTATTACAAGAAAATGAAAACGATTTACTTAAACGATATTCATATATGTTGAAATTCAAACATTTATGAAAGTATTTCAGAAATCATAATTAAGAATTTATAACGTTTTGATTTAAAAAATTGTCTTAGGGAAGAAAGTGATTTCCCATATGTTTTGTGTGTTTTACTATGAAAAGTTTCGTTTTTTCCTCGTTTTTAATTCCCTTATAAAAGCATAGATTTTTTGATTATGGCTCTATAAAATACAGGGTGCTCTGGTAGTATCCATGATTTTTTAGGAAACAATGAGTGAAGGTTTTGTTTGTGGCTTTAAATTTATACGATGTTAATTTTTAGATAAAATTATCGCTTAAGTTGTATAGTATTAGCATTATGTTAACATTTTCAGTTTAATAAAAGCTCTTTCTAAACTAAAAAGTAGATTTTAGAAAAATGGAATAAGCTTTTTGAAAGAACCATTATACGTAAACCTTTTGTACTAAAATTTTTTTTTATATAGGAAAAAGAAAGGTTCTTAGACAAACTCAGCAGACAAGACAACCATTTATTACGTCAGCTTAGTGTTTAAGATTACACAGAATTTTAGAACCAGATTTTACATTGAAACTTTGCATTTGCTAATAACTCAACAAAAACATTAAAGATCAGCTTTCCATATGTGACTTGTTTTTACCATCCCAGTATAAAAAAAGTAGAAGGTTCCGGAAATATAGGAACATGATTTATATTAAAACGTTTAATACGTACTAAAAGCTCATTAAAAACTGTATTCGAGTGACACTAGTTGCAACATTTTACTTTCTAAAAGCTCTTTAGAAACTCTATGTAGTATCTACTGATAAATTTTTTTAAATAGCCTAAACAACATGCGTTTGTTGTTCCAT
The DNA here is from genome assembly GCA_958295665.1 of Tipula vernalis. NCBI lineage: Eukaryota > Metazoa > Arthropoda > Insecta > Diptera > Tipulidae > Tipula > Tipula vernalis. The sequence continues at coordinate 377,908,498 of OY282559.1, forward strand.
ATAATATAATTAGATTAAAACTTTTAATTTAATCAAAGCTAATTAAGTAGTTTAAGAATTGTCTTATTGATAAGCTTTAATTGACCTTTTATTGATAAAGCCCTTAATTTAAGTGATTTAAGGAATACACGTGTTCCCAGTACAATGTAGTTTTCTATAAAAAAAATTATCTTAAAATTGTTGCTGGGGAGGTTGGGGTATTTGCCTATATCAACGGAACATTTCCCGATTGGTTTTAAAAATCTCGAATGCTGAAAGTTAGAATTTCCGTCTTTTAGCAAAAATTATTTCATTATAGCTAAAAAGTTGTTTGTTTCTGAGGGAACACATAATATTCAAGGTGAAATTGAAATAGGACAGACAAAGAATAAAAAAAATTAAACCGAACCCAAATTTGTTAATACATTAAAGGGAGTAGTACACTGCAGGAGCAGTATGCTAATGTACACGAAGAGCTGGCCACTTAACTTAACTCACTTACATTCAAAAGAAAGGTATTTTGTCTTGAGCCAATTTGTTTAGGATATTTTTTGGCTCCAATGCTTAATTTTCGAGTATACTACTCTCATAGTACACCCTATAATGTATTAGGAAATTTGTACAACAACAAAAAACGAAAAAATGTTGTGTTCGAGCAATGCTGGGCGTTCCAGCTAGTTTTTTTATAAAATGTTAATATTCTCATTTTTAACTTACACCTAAGCAAATAAACTGTGCTTCATTACTCATTTTTTTGATAGTTCAAGATCCCGAAAGCAATACCACCTAGCGACAAAAAAATATCTGTATTTTGTCTATAAACGAGGCGCAAACTTATTATCGATCGACATCAAGGCCGCATTGTTTACAAAACGCGAAAACGATAATATCGCGGCGCGTTGGTAAATTAGCAGGAAAACAAAACTGCTCTTACGCGCATGATAATGGTAAAACTGTACGCTAAACGATCTAATTAATGCTAATTTAGATGTATGCAACATATAACTTTGCTATTTCATAAAAATGGCGTAATCAAACATTTATAGCGGCAACGAATAGAACTTAAATTTTTAAAATGTCAGATCCCGAATTGGAACCCATTCCTTAAAAATATGTATTTTGATATATTCTCCCACATTCAAATTACTCTCCCCACACATCATTCAACTCCGGTATCGCATTATACCACAAGTAGATAATCACATATTTGTTATCAATGTCGCATTTATATATATACCGTTCGCAAGTCAATCGCCTTCCTTGTCACAACGCGACATTAAATATTTTTTCCAATGTCAATACACTTATTATCTGTATGTATGTATTGTAAGTATATAACAAAATTAAAACACAGATCGTTTTCATTACATCCACCTCACATTATATCGCGCGCTACACTACATGTTACATATGTGTATATGGTATGTATTGATATGTATGTAACTCGCGTGCGAAAATAACAAAATAAAAAACTACTGTGTAATTTGACGGCCTGCGCGCCAACTACTCTTGTAGTTCAAAGAACGATCAAACATTTGTGATTTAATACGGAAAAAACTTGTAACGAAAAATTAAAATTCTTCGTCATATCGCACGACATTAGAATAGAACACACTAGATAGACTCGAACACATAGACGCAAAAATTAATTATAGATTTGACGTTGTGTTTTATGAATTTATTATCTGTCAAGGTTACGTTTATTTATTTTGCCGATTTGTTTTATATATGTGTATTATAAACACTCGTATGTATAATTTGTTATTTAGTATTAGTGTAAATTAGATTTGCGCAAAATACAAAAAAAAAATTTCAAGAACAAATTAAGTCACGGAATATAATATAAAGTGCTGACTAACCCCCATATTAGATAAAGTCTGAACTTCGAGAAATTAGCGCTTATGTTTGTTATTGACAATGAATGAATAATTTCATTGCCGCGTTAGATTAGCAATCGCATTTTTTCCGGGTATGTTATCACTAAGTCTATACAAATATTGAGGTACGTCAAATAAATCGAATATGAGATATGAACGCGGAAATTTATCATCAAGATACCATATAAGTTGGAAAAAGTACCCTAAATTACATACGCGCATAGATAACCGTACCATGGAGTGTGACACTGAGGAAAAGATGAAAACATTTTGTGCCAGTGAGATTTGCGTCGGTAAATAATTCGACACAAAAATACCAATAATAATTCAAATAGGCAACCGAACATGGCAAGTAAAAAAAGATTTCGAATGATGATAAGATAAAAAAAATAAATTTTAACTTATCTTAACAGAGTTGTGATGATCTAAAGTTTTTTAAAAGTAGGTAATTAGTACACCTGGTAAACAAAATTAAGTATCTAAACAATTTTCGTTTAGTACACCCTGATTTGCACTAGCCACGTCAATTAAAAAAATATAAAGGGCTGAAACCTCATAAGGTGATCAGAACTTCAGTCTTGATTAATTCAACTCCCAGATCAATCACGAAATGAACCTCTTCAAATCAACCCTTAAATATTTCCCCAACCGAACAATTCATACCCCAATGCAAGCTAACTAAATCCTAATTCTACATCAACTCATCTTAGCTAGACCCAAATCTCAACCCACAGCTCAACTCTACACTTATTTTCCAACCAAAGCTACATGCGTGTATGAACTCAATTCAATCTAACCTCGCACTAAACCCTAAACCCTAACCGAAATTAAAGTTAAAAAATGGACAAGTTCTATCCTAACTGACCATATTCCAGAATTTCATTTCAAAATCATTTTAGAATCCCAATACTATTCTACCTAACGAACTGCATAATAATCGCTTGAGAAATAGCCAACTTCCATCTTACTTCATACTTGGCCATATCTAAAAAGATCGTTTTAGAATCCCATTTCCAAAGCATATGTCAAATTTGATCATAATCGGTTGATAAATAGGCAAGTTTCATCATACTTGGCCATATTCCAGAACTTCATCCAAAAATCATTTTAGAATCCCATTTCCATCGCGGAAGTCAAATTTCACTAAAATCTGTTAAGAAATAGATAAGTTCCATCCTAATTGGCCATTCATTTAATTTGCTAAAGGTTCAATTTGAGGTTTGAGATATTAACAGTGGCCTTAAGTCTGAAACAATATTTGTGTAAGGTTTGGTTCAAATCGATCAAGTCGCGAGGATTTGTTTAAATGTCATACACATATGCTGTACATACATACAAACACTCACTTTATTTTATAGATTGCTCAACTGCTCGCTAAACACTGGTCCCCACCATCTCAACCCCAAATCAACCCGCAAACGGCCCCCAACTCAACCCTCAACTCAACCGCAAACTCTCTTTAAACTCAATCCTCAAAGCAGCATATATAAAAAATTGGTCAGCTGCTCACTGTATCTTAACCCAACCCAAACTCAACTCCAACTCAACTTGAAGTCAGCCCCCAAATTGACACCTAACTTAACCTTCAACTCAATCGCAAACCAGCATATATAAAAATTTGGTAAATATTTCTAAAACCAGGTATTTTAGGTCAATTCGTATGGTTGGTACCCGATTCCTCTTGACGCACGGGTTCCAAAAGCTTTTCAAATCTTGGCCTTGATCATAGACACAGATTGGCAAAAAAAAATTCTAAATCGAACAAGCCGTTCTCGAGATACCATGGGTACAGACATCCAGACATCCAGTCAGACGTACGGACATTTTGTTTTTTTGGTTTTTTAAACTCGGGACTTTCAAAACGTCGAGAAAAGTGGTTTTGGACCAACCAAATGTTTGATCTTTTTTGACTAATTTATCTATAGCATCGGACTAACGTTAACGGTTATTAGAGTTGAAATAGTACTACATAGTACCTCATAATATATACAAACGGAACAATATCTTCTATTGCACTTTAGCCCTAAATTTATGAACAAATATTTAGATTAGGATTTAGAAAAGATAGAAAAACAATTTTGTACGTAATCAATGAAACAGAAAAAAATAAATTTTAAAAATATTTGTACCCACCTCTTTGTTTTGATGAATAAAAACCAGGACAGTTTTAAAAGGAAAGAGAAATCTTTACACTTTGTAATGTGTCTAAAAGAGATAGACGTTCATAAATAATTTTTGATTATGGTCTTGTTAGCTTTGCGAAACTTTAAAATCAAATCAAAAAATAAACAAAGCACCACTGCTGGCTGGTCTTTCTCTCTCTCTCTGGCTTTCACATCCCATGGAGGGATTTTACCGCCCGCACTAAGGTCCTCCATCCTTCTCGATTCATCGCTCTCGTCCTCCAGTTTCGACATCCTAATACATGTAGATCTTGTTCGACGTCGTCACGCCAGTGCAGTCGGGGTCTTCCTCTACGACGAACACCGGCTGGTTGTTGATGGAACATTTTATTGGTCATTCGTTGTTGTGGAGACCGTGTAACGTGGCCGACCCATCTAACTCGATTGGATTTGATGAATCCAATAATATCGCAGCCTCCAAGAAGTTTCCTTATATTCGTTGTCCGCGACTTTAATTGGACCAAAGATTGAGCGAATGACCTTCCTTTCGAAGGTAGATAACAATCTACAATCGTTAGAGGTCATGGTCCAGCTCTCGCTTCCGAAAGCCAGCACAGGTTTTATGAGTGCTTTATAAAGTGCGAGCTTGCACGACTGCGACAGATGTTTAGATCGCAATAATTTCGATTGGGCGTAGAAAACTCGTTGTCTGGCAGCGATTCGGGCTTTTATATCTGCCTGCCAGATGTTATTTCAAAGGAGTCTGACACAGCTCCCTCAATTACGATTCTACATACAGACCCAGAGGTTGTTAATTTACACAGAGAAACGAGGTTCTCTGGAATTTCTAGGCATATGAGCGCGGCCCATAGGTTTTCGCGGTTTATACTGTCATATGCCGATCGATCGGTTGGGACGAAAACCACATTGATAGTCGCCAATGATGTTTTCGGCGAAAGGGATGAGTCTGGCAAGTACAACAGTAGCCAACATTTTGTAAGCAGTGCTCAATAGGCCGATACCACGATAGTTTCCACATTTAAGACGGTCTCCTTTTTTGTGCAGCGGACATATGAGTGCGGTCTTCCAATTCTCCGGCAGCTCTTCTTGGTCCCTAATTGAGACGATGAGATCGTATAGATTTGTTGCAAGAGTAGCGCCTCCGAGCTTAATGAATTCTGCGGGGATTCCGTCGAGACCGTATGCCTTTCCATTTTTTAATCTACTAATAGCTGCATCTACTTCCTCTACTGTGGGATATTTGACAAAGACCTCTTCACCTGGAGGAGCTATTGCTCTAATGGGGGTCACTTCGTCATTCCGATTTAGCAGATTTTGAAAGTAGGTTTGCCATACAGAAAGAACATCAGCCACGTTAGTTCTCAGCTCTCCATTTCCATCTTTGATGGCTGTACTTCCTTGGTGGAAGTCTTTAGTTAGACTTCTGGCGTTAGCAAAACAGTCCCTTAAGTTTCCTATTTCCGCTTGGAAGCTGATGTTTTCGATGCAAGATCTCCTATGATCGCGCTTCTTTTGTCGAAGGTATTTAGTCATAGCTTTCCTAGCGCGGAGATATTCTGCTAGAGTGCTTCTAGTGTTGAGAGCCAACCATTTCTCACGAAGCTTTCATTTATTTTCGACGACCCTTCGGCATTGATCATCGAACCAATCATTGCAGGACCTCGGAGGCCTTCTTCCGATGGAGCTTTGCGCCTCGGTGGTTATGGCTGACTGTAAAGCGTGCCACTGCTCCTGGATGTTAGGAGGAGCTTCTTCGTTGTTATTGGGCCGGTCTAAATAATTAGTGACAGCTGATTGGTAACTCTGCAGTGACGTTTGGTCTTTTTAAGCATCAATATTCCACCGAACGGTCTTTTGTGCTTGTCTGTTGAACGTAGTTGACAGTTTGCACTTATACTTAAATATGACAAGCGCATGATCGCTGTCCATGTCTGCACCTCTGTAAGATCTGACGTCGGATAAGCTGGTGGAGTGTCTCTTAGACACCATGACGTGATCGATTTGGTTTTCCGTTCTTCCATCATTCGATCTCCACGTTACTTTGTGGATTCTCTTTTGTGGGAAAAACGTACTTGATACAACTAAGTTGTACGTTATTGCCAGGTCGGTGACGCGTTGGCCGTTGTTGTTACTAGTTAGGTGCAGGCTGTTAGGACCGATGTACGATGTGTTTTCTGCACTCCTACCGATTTTTGCGTTAAAGTCGCCCACGATTATTTTAATGTCGTGGTGCGGTATGTTATTGATGACTTCCTCCAGCTCGACAAAGAAGAGATCTTTGATGTCATAAGATTTATCTTCGGTGGGTGCATGTACATTGACGATCGTGATGTTGAATTTCTTGGTGCGGAGCGTGACCGTGCATATCCGCATGTTTATAGGGCGGAAGTCGATGATATGATGCTTCGCGCGCTGATGGATAAGGAAGCCAACTCCAAATTCTGATCCATTCTGATGGCTGGTCTCCACTTGTATATTTTTCTCTTGACAAAAAATAAATGAAAAACGGCTCGTGAAATTTTTTGTACAACTACTAACATAAAGAATATAACTAATTTCTCTCTTTGAGAATAAGAAAAAATTTGAATTTGCTTCGTTTTTCGAATAATACAATTTTTGGCATATTATTTTTGTATTCCACAATTTATTATTTATGTTTTATTTTAATAACACAAATTTTATTATATTTTGACCTAAAATTTATTAAAAGGACAAAATTTTGTCAAAAAAGAATGAAAATTTCATTTTATTTGTCAAAATATTCAACTTGAAATTGAGCATAAAATACAATTTATGCTCAAATGGGATAACGTCATTGAATATTCCGATCTTTTCTTCTCTTGACCAAACTTCAATGTGCATGCTCAAATCCAATTTTGTGTATGTATTTTGGAAAATGTACTAAAAATTGTCACGAGGAAAAAAATGGACTAGATTTTTTTTTTGTTAAGAGAAAAATACGAAAATGGAGACCAGCCATTATGGTTTGATGACGAGATACAAAATCATATTAAACAAATAATAAAAACAAGAACAAAACTTGCATAAGGTTCTGTATGTGTTTGTGTAGCATTTCACTTTTATTTGTATAATTTTGTATCCCGCCATCAATCAACAATAAGTGGTCCTTTGTTTATTTTTTGATTTGATTTGAGTTTCGCAAAGCTAACAAGACCAAAATCAAAAATTATTTATGAACGTCTATCTCTTTTAGACACATTACAAAGTGTAACGATTTCTCTTTCCTTTTAAAATTATACTGCTTTTTATTCATCAAAACAAAGAGGTGGGTACAAATATATTTGTAAATTGTTTTTCTATCTTTTCTAAATCCTAATCTAAATATTTGTTCACAAATTTAGGAGTTTTGGGGGAACCAGTGAGTCAGTAACAACTTTAAGTAAGAATGCGATATATAGAAAGTGAATGCTACTGACCAGCGAATCTTTAAGAATTTTTTGTTCAGTTCAACCGTCACTTAACAGAGCGAAAATTTACGCACAAACTGAAGGGTATGTCAGAATACATCAAAATTTTCACAGCACACTTTTCTTAAACATAATAAATTTTGCTATTCACTTTATAATTTTAATACTGTATTTGTCAATTGTTACGGTTTCGGTGGCCAATATGTCAAATATTCTGTAAGAAAATAGTTTCATCAAATTATGTAAGGATTCTTACTGATTCGCTGGTTGCCCCTTAAAGCGGAATAGAAGATATTGTTCTGTTTATATATATTCTGTGATAGTACCTGCATAGCACACTATGATACGAGTATTTTGTTTTGCATTTTCTTGCCAAACAGTATATCAGTTGAGTAGAGGCTTGGCTCTCAAACTTTTTGAAGTCGAGGAACACTAAACTCTGATATATTTTTAGGCGGAATATCTACAATTCAGCAGAAACGTTAAAATAGGGGCGCGGGTTGCTAACCTTTTTGAAGCCAAAAGAGCAATAAAAAACGGAACACCAGTGTTCCACGGAACAAGCTTTGAGTACCAGGTAGTCTACAAAATGACCTAGTCCACTAATCGTCACAGTATACGGTTACGGTATAATATTTAGTTTTTAAAATAAATCGAAATAAATTCCAATTTTAAATTGTCAAAATTTTAAAATTTTTGCAATTTGAATTAAAATTCTGGCAAGCTTGTAGCTCCTAAATACTTAACAAAATTAAAAAAAAAAAAAAATTCTTCAAATTTAAACAATTTTCAAAGTGAAGCTCTGAACGTTTGAGTGTCCATAGCGTTTACCAAATATCAAATTTTTCCTCTATGTAGATTTGATATTTTTAACAAGTAACAATGTTCATTGGACTATTTTGCTATTTACTTTTAAAGCCGTATGAAGTAGCCAATTTGGTATTCAAACAAGAAGTCACAAATATGGTTTACGAGAACCCGGTACCTTCCAATCCGAACACCACAGCATTAAGCTTTAACCATAATGCCGTTTGGTCGATTACTTTAAATTGATTTTAGCCAATTCTGCATTAGCACAAATTAGAATCACAGCGATATTGTTAGTGAAAATGAAATAAATGGCTTAGGCAATCAAGTACACTGAAACACATCCAAGCGGATCCAACCAACAGAGATGGAAAAATTTCGTTTTATTTTCCTTATTCTAGAAAAGCACCAGCTCGCAACTTACATAATTAGTGGATCACTGAAAAAAGATAATTACCTCCAGGTCTAGTATTTTTAAGAGATAGTCAGTCGACTGAATTTATTTCTCTAATAAAATACGTGTTTTAAATTAATTGGATTTTCCGAATCTTAACATGTGAGTTGCGCACAATGCCAAAATATTCCAAAAAGTAGGGACACTATTTGGTTAGAGTTTGTAATTTCCTCTCATAGAAACCGAGAGTTTTGCTTCCCGACGAATTTAACATGTTTTCACAATTGGTATCAAAATGAATGAGTCGTTGTCATAGATTTTTAGCAAAAGAAATGAATCTATCCAATCTTCGTGATGGAAAATGTCTGTCGTATATTCTCTGTAGTATTAGTGACAAAATTTAGTAGCTAATTGACCTTGGTTATGAAATAATAATGGTGAACTTCACTTTTTTCGTTTTTTCGGTCAAATTGAGTGTAGACCGAACACGAATTTAAAAGAAAAATTAGTTCTTAACCCAATGATGACAGATCAGGATTTAATCGAATTTTTATATGCTTAAATGTTAGTAAAAATATCCAAGTCTATCCGAATCCTCGAACGACCCTTTTCCCACAAATACAGATCACCAAACCAACTGTTATAGATCCATAGGTCGCTGGTTCGAATCCGGCTCGAAGGACCAATGATAAATCTCACACGTTAACGTTTTCAAGTCGTAAATTTGAACTTGTGTCGGATTTATTTTGTGTGCTAAAGTTGGTTATGAATTTGCTCACCATCGGCTTCGTGCTGCTTGCAGATGTTGTTGATTGGATAGTGCTTAAATTGCCATAATTCATAACGTCATCGGAGGTGGAACTTGATGACGGTCCTTTCTTGATGCCCCCTTTACTCTCCCTCTTCGGTGGGTTTATTGAAGAGGGGGCACAAGAAACTCTCTGCACACACCGTTGAATCGATCGTACGCCTGCTGCACCTGTTTTTGGTCAGTGAAAGAAGGATGAGACGCCTCTAACTCCACGCGAGCTATTAATTCTTGATCACCCTTACAAAATGATGCGTACCGCGTGTTTACAGCTTGTTGATAGCTCTAGAACTGGTTTCGGGTTAAATTGCTTATTTCCCGTCTCTTGGCTATTTCTATAAAAATTTGTTTCCCCAACTCGTTCTGCTTGTGCACCGGCGCCTCGATTGATGACATTTTTTATCTTCTTAATTATCGCCGGTCGGATGTAACTATTTCGGCTCGAAAGACCAATGATTTCCAGGTTGATGCCGGTTTTCGCATCCATCCATCCACTTATTTCCACGTCTAGTACCTTTATCACTTGTTGAATTAGTCAGCAGTACTGCGCCACATAGCTCTAAATGAGGGATTGTTAACTTTGTTTTTAGGGGGCGACCTTTGCTTTTGCTGCTAGAAGACGCTCTGCTATTTGGCCGTTGCTTATAGTTCTACAGTAGTAGAATGAAGTTCAACACGGTTGTCTTTGTTCTAATGAATAAATCTAGGCATTCGAATGAGTTGAGTAGCTTTCAGTTCTAATTTAATCTGATCCCTTTTGTCCGCAAACCGCGTTGGAAGCGTGTCGTCCCAACTTAAATCCATACTCCATAAGGTCTGATACATTATCTTACAGCTAACTATTAGTGGTGCCAGCCATCCTAATGGGTCAAAAATTCTAGACATTTCGGACAGGAATTGACGTTTTGTAAGTCCGCCGTTGTTCAGCGAAATCATCTGTTGTCGGGCTATAATGTATTTATTTCCAAGGTTTTAACTTACTGTTCATCCATAAAAGTGAGGTTGCCTATGAGGAACTTCTCCTGACGTATTCCCGTTAAAAGATCTGCATGGTTACTCAACTATTTCCCAAATTCCATTCCTCCCTTACGAAGTAGTTGAATTAGTTGAGATGGCAAATGTTGAGCCTCCTCTACCGAATCTGCACCGGTTAGTATATCGTCCACATAGAAAACATTTTTGATAATGTGACTGGCTTCGGCATGATTATTGATTTCATCTTCAGCCAATTGAACAGTTGTTAATTAATACTCTTTGAAACGATTATATTTACTTTCTCTCCTCAGGATTGTTTGATATAATTGATGTTGTATACATGAAATACGATACATTTTCTCGATGTCCACGGAAAAAGCAATTCGATGTTTTCTCCATTTTAATAGTATGGCCCTATAAATCGTTTTGCAATGGAACCCATTGTATATGGCGTCATTCAGGCTCTTGCCCATCGATGTTTTCATAGAAGCGTCATAAAACAAACGTATTTTATTGGATTCTGATGTTGTATTTACTATGGCATGGTGGGGTAAATAGTATTTGTTTGCGCGCGGTGGTGCTCTCTTCATGTGACCCATGCTGATATACCCTGTCATAAATTTGATGTACAAATCTCTTAACTCTTGGTTAGAGTCCAATTTCTTCTCGAGCTGCAGAAAACGTTGTAGTGCTCGTTGCTTAGAACACCCAAATTGATCCAATGAATTTTCCCTGAATGGTGGTCGTACCATATATCGTCCATCTGATTCTCGTTTGGTGGTCGCTTGAAAGATGGTTTGCACCATTTCCACAATCTAAGCTTAAAAAGACGGATTGACTACATCAATCGAGCAGAAATTTGCACCAACTGCCTTGTGCACAACAAGAAAATTGTGTGCACGGAAAAACCAGCATGTAAGGTGTGTCGCGACAGGCATCAACCACCAGAAAAAAAGGTATCTGAAGATCGACTGAACACGAATTTAGAAGAAAAATTATTTCTTAATCCAATGATGACGACCCTTTTCCCATAAATATAGATCACCAAACCAACCATTTACATTATACATGGATTTCCCGTTATTTTGAGCAACGTCCTTAAAAAATGTCACGAGTTTTGTTAAATTTGGAGACTTCTTCCGCAATATCACAATTGGTCATAACAATATAAATCTTCTACTCTCAATCCGCCAAATTACAGACTCACAATTAACATTAGATTATTTAGAACGGAAACATGTTGAACTAGAATTAACTTCGACATTTAACAATTAGATCCAGTTATACATCTCTAGTGTACTGTTAAAAATCCTTGAAAATTCTCCGTTCAGACAGCATCCACAATGTTCAAAATTTCTTTTCTCAAAAGATGTACCGTTTATTCAGATCATAAATGTAAGCAACGTAATAATTGGCTGATATATGTAATTCTTTACTCAATGCTTTAGTCCGGACGGAGCCTCGCTGTGGACCATCCGAAAACGCAAAAAAAAAAAAATAAACACCAGCAATAATAGAAAATCAGAATTAACGTCAAATATCTTTTGTGACCGAAAATCCACCTCATTGCGCCACATAACATTTCATTTTCTATATCTCCTACCGCCTATCTCTCCAACTTCCTCCGCCCTAAAAGCGTGATATTAATTTAAAGGGCGTCCCGTAATAATTGTCCATTACGATTTATATACGACCTTTAAATACCAAGAGAATTTATTACTCAGAAATAATACCTTTAAATGCGATTTTATTACAGCACTTTACAAAAAATGTATCGATCAACATGTCGTTGACATTTCAATCAATAAATTGTAAACGTCAGAGAAGTGATTTATATTTCAAAGCTTACTAGATAAATTTTATTTTTAAATGATGACGATATTGTTTGCCATCAGCAAAGTATTTTAGATAAATTTAGAAATTTAAATTCCATTTAACGACCCCTGTGGAACAATTGCTGGAATTTGGAAGATGTATTACCTCGGAAAACATTTCAGCAAGTTTTTTACTTTTCCCATTATAACGAAGTAAAATTTAATTGATTTTTTCGGTTTTTTATAGACAAATATGGTAAATCAGAAAAATAAAGGGGCCAATATCTACCGGGAAAAGTAGAAATATCATTCCCCCCCCCCACCGCCCTCCACGTACTTTAGCACAAGGGCCACCAGTTATACAACAGGGAAAAGGTTGATCCTTTAGTACTTTTTTCGGTCCTTTAGAAAATAAAAAGTACTTCGATATTCTTGATCAACATTTCAGTCCTTTCGAGAAAAAATATTTATATTCAATTTTTTCTGTAAACATTAGGCAGCACTTTCGAAGATCGAATCATTTTTCGTTGGATAATCTTCAAATTTCGACTAAATTCAATTCTAACCGCCGAGACGACCGAATACCGACGACAAACAAATGTATTAACGCTTTTTTATAGTCAGTAAATTTTATCCTTTATTTAAATTTTAATCACAACACCAAGCACGAATTCTAAATGCGAGTGAACATTTTTTTTATAAAATTATAATACAAAAAAATACTTTTACATAAAATTTTTGTCCATTTATAGTGTTAGTACGATGTTTTCAATCAAATTAAATTTAATTAAATCCGAAAATTCTTCGAAGTTAGAGAAAATCGAAATTCAATTGTAAAATGCGAGCGAATATGAGCGAATATGGTTTTCTCTAATTTTGACGTAATTTTTCAGATTTAATTAAATTTAATTTGATTGAAAACATCTCACTAATATTATAAATAGGCAAAAATTTTATATATAAGTGATTTTAATATCGTAAATGGAAAAAAAAAAAATTATACTCGCATTCGCAATTCGTGCTTGATGTGAATAGCCCCTAGTTCTAAACAAATTATCTGTGCCGACTTTTTAAGTTCTGGTTAATTTAGCAACAGAATACCTGTATCTAATGCTTCACAAAATCAGCATTTAACCTTTTAACTGAACCCTCCCAAAAAGGTAAAATGTTTAAATATATTTTTGTAACTTTTAGTGACATAAAAGTGAAAAGTCGTCAGTTATTGAAATATCGTCATCTTAGAATTATTGTTGTCAAAGTCCAATTTTTATTCTATTTGAGTTATAAATCTGTGGTCACAAAACAATGGGGCACAAGACGAGTTGTGCTGTTTTACATATTATTTAAAATTCGAATTCTCCATATTCGATTTCATATATTGTAGTATCAATTTTTTGTAATATTCTGGCAACTACAAATAACCGTATACTGTTTACAAACACTAAAATTCAAAAAATTTATACGATTTTCAATGGTTCTTTGCGAATTTTCGAGTTGTACCATTTGTTGTATGAGCACAGATATGTAGCTAGAGTAAAACGACCATAAGGAATATAAATTTTTCATTAAAATTCAGCTAACTCCAATCGTTTATGCGATAATTTTTTAAGAATTTGTCTATTTCCTATAATGTTTACCACGTTTATATCCTTGAGATTCGTTTTGTGGGCTACCTCCAAGGCAAAGCTGACAAAAAATGTTGATTTAATTTTGTTAGATGTGGTTTTATCTATGTATGTATATCCGTACGATTTGGTCTGTACCCGCAAATTTTTTCTTCAGTTCTATTTTTTTGTTTATATCCTTGAGTTTTGCAGTATTATTGAGAGATACTCCCTCAACATCAGCAAAATGTTCGTCTTATTTAAGATTAAAAGTCCTGACATCAACATTAAAAAAATGAAAGAGATACATTGCGATACATGTGCGATAAATGCGAGGCAATGCAAATGATAGTATTGGCTGCATCCGTAGAGCAAACCAACGAGTACGAGGCACATATTCTAAATGAAATTTACCTAAGGCAAACTGTTTAGAATTTTCAGCCTTAATATTCAAAATAACTTCCAACTGCTCAAATGAGTGTGAAGTTTATGCTAAAAAAAATAACAAAAAATTACACTGTTAAATTAGCTATTTTTCTAATTGGAATTTACATTATATTAAAATTTAAATTTTTTGTAGTTTTGGATTTTTCGTACCACCAAACAGAATCTTTTCATCAGGAAACAGGTTCTTTTCATCGTTTTCAGATAGCTGGACTATCTGTTTATTTCGTTAACCAAAAGCATCCAATTGTGTTGAACATTACTATATTTCAGATAATTTAAAATTTGACTGATTTTTGATGGTTTAAATAATTATTTAAAGGAAAAGTTTACTATACTTCACAGAATTTAGAATTTCTAATAATTTTGATGGTTTTAAAAATTGTTGTATCTCCGATCACAAAGATGTCCACAAGGTCTTTCCCATATTTTCTGATAAATTGGCCATTTGCCAGTCTACGTGGTCAACCTTATCAAATTGTGATGAACTGTACTATACTTCACATAATTTAGAATTTTTAATAAGTTTGGAATATGGCTAATTAGGATGGAACTTTTCCTATTCCTTAACCGATTTTGATTTAATTTGACATGTGAACCTATCTATTTTGGAACCGATTTCAGTAACATTTGCGATGGAAATGGGACCTTAAAATTATTTTTAGATAAAGTTGTGGAATATGGCCTGGTTGGTTAAAACTCAGCTATTCCTCAACTGTTTTGGATTAAATTTGACAAGAACTACGGAAATTAGATTCTAAAATGATTTTTCTAATTCCGAAATCCTACGCTAACTTTAGAAGTTTTACTGATGCTGCACGTTCTCTTATTCATTTTTTCTTATTTTCCTTTGATTAGGATTAAATTTCCCGGCAGATGTATAGTAAATGTATCTTAATTTAACTTAATATACCAGTTTTTTAACTATTAATAAATTTAGCAATACGAGAAACCTCAACAGCTGCCAAATTCTCAAACAGGCAATGTCATTAAATCACAGGCAATGTCATTAAAGCTATTGTCTGTTGCTGTTTCCATATACTATGCAGCTGTCGAGGTTTATTTACTCTAAGGCAGATCGAAAATCGGTTAAGAAATAATCGGTAATTCCCATTCTAATTGGCCATATTAAAGAACTTTATCTAAAAAATAGTTTTTAGAATACCATTTCGTCGGCAAAACGCTTCTTAATACCTTCCACTACAATATTATCATTAAGTAAAAGAGATCCCAAGTATCTGCACCTTGTAGCTCCTCACCGCTAAGCTACATTGCGATCCGCAACACAATTTTGAACCTACCAAACAAATTAAATCAAAAATTAAAATAAGTGCATACATCAAAAACATTAAAATGCTACACACTCCGTTGCGATATCAGACAGACACCGTGAGACTAAGTAGTATCAGCGATAAAGATTCTCTTTGTCAAACACCGTAGTTAATTGCAATGCAATGCACCAAGTGACCGATTTTATGTCATTTTACTTAAAGTACTAAACTCTATAAAATTTAGTATAGTTCATCACAATTGGATAAGGTTAACCCCGTAGACTGGCACATGGGCAATTTATCAGAAAATGGGCAAGACCTTGTGGACATCTCTGAGATGGGAGATACAACAATTTTTAAAATCATCAAAATTATTAGAAATTCTAAATTCTGTGAAGTATACTATAGTTCATCACAATTGGATAAGGTTGGCCACGTAAAGGGTGTTACACGCCTCCATGCGCGGCTAACACGTTTTAAACGGGTAGACTCAGAGGAAAGTGGGAGGTTCTTTGCCGCCATGTGTATCGTGAGGCACAACAAAAATATTACGCGTTCAAAAAAAAACAAAGATGTAGGTTCTCCAAAGACCTACGGACCAATACATCACCAACTGAATTAATAGAATTAGGTTACCACATTATAATAGCCTCATATAGCTTTTTATTTCCAACAAATAAAATCAAAAATACGCATCTTACATATAGAACTTACAAAAATAAAGTTTCTCTTTTTTTTTTTTTAACTGAATATTTTAGGCAAATGTGGCTAGATGAAAGTGTGTGTGTGTGTGAGATCGCAAAACACTACGAACAATTTAGTAGGAATAAATATTTAATAAAAAAAACTCACCCGTAAAGCTCCAGAGGTACCTATGGCTCCTTACGAAGGAATATCTGAAATAGAATTCTTTTCTTGCTTTTAACACACACACTTGCACAGTTTTTAAATTACTCTAATATTCATTTGAGAACAATCAAAAAAATTGACCACATAAGTTTTCAAAAAAAATTTCTTAATATGTAATTATAAAATTAAATAGCTAATCACTACAGAATACCAAAACAAAAAAACATGAAAATTTCGAGACCAATTTACATGATATCACAAAACTTTTATCATCATTATTATTATTATTGTTTTCTTTTGCTAAAAAAAATAATAACGAGTACACCGCTACTTATCCGGATGAGACGTCCCTTTGCATGCAATTTTAATTCCAATAATGCTAATTCGGCTTAGTCTCCATTATATTAGGCCCCGCAATCTTATACCATTATTTATTGCA
This sequence comes from Tipula vernalis, assembly GCA_958295665.1. Taxonomy (NCBI): domain Eukaryota; kingdom Metazoa; phylum Arthropoda; class Insecta; order Diptera; family Tipulidae; genus Tipula; species Tipula vernalis. Next base: position 377,925,331 of record OY282559.1, read on the forward strand.
TATAACGCGTTCCTTTCTTGATAAATTGAACCACAATGTGGATATAATAAATTTATCGAAAGATCTGGATAAGGCACAAACAAACGAAAGATTATTATAATTTGTTCAAATCGTGATTTCTTACGATCACAAGCAAAAAAACTAAAACAATTTCTTACCCGCAAATACTTGGAGGATTACAAAGAAATTTTAATTACTTCGGACACTATTAAATTTATCCCTTAATAAATCACTGTCATATGTACAGTCTGTTGTTACTTTTTATTTTTATTTTTTACCGATGTAACGATGTACAACACAACTAGATATGAAAAGCTATTTCGATTTAGACACGGTGGCCTCTCAGAAACAATTATTTTTATTTTATTTAAATTTTTAAAATTTTTTTTTTTTGTAACCGAAAATTGTTTCCTCTACTTACTACTACTATGTATCATTATATACTTAAAATACGTAAACATATACTACCTAAATAAAATATAATGATTCATCTTATAACGCACTAATAAATAATCTATGTTATTTACAAATTCAGATTGGTATATATTTCAAAGTAATCATACATAATAACTGTACGATTTTTATACTCCAATTGTGACTAATTACCACTACCACCTGAGCAACACCCAAATAAATCTATATATAAGCCAAATAATCGTGTACAGTTGTGTAAATAAACCACCAACTCGAGTTCATTGAACTCATGAGAAAAAGATTTATTTGTATTCTGTATGTACCAATTCTGCAATAACAACAACAACAAAATATTATAATTTCCAAGATTACAGAAGCGCACCCCCAAACGCAATTATTGAACGATTTGTCTGCATAACAAATTCATATTAGAGTAGACAACCGTAACAGGGGTTTATGGCCAAGTTATCTGACAATATTTTCTATCCGAGGATATTGTCAAGACCTTGTAGACATCTCTGCGGTCGGCGATATAAAACTTTTAAAATAATCCAAAATTATTAAAAATTCCAAAAAATGGCTTAGCTATTCTAAGAAATGTGCTGGGCCTTCGGGACTTTTCCAGGATCGACGCTAAATAATTATTTAAACCATCAAAAATCTGTCAACTTTTAAATTATCTGAATATAGTAATGTTCAACACAATTGGATGCTTTGGGTTAACGAGATAAACAGATAGTCCAGCTATCCGAAAACGATGAAAAGAATCTGTTTGGTTGTACGAAAAATCTAAAATTACAAAAAATATAAATTTTCATATAATGTAAATTCCAATTGGAAAAATAGCTAATTTAACTGTGTAATTTTTTGTTATTTTTTTTAGCATAAACTTCACGCTCATACTGCTCAAAGCTAACAATTCAAACTTTTTTTATAAGCGAACATTTTGCGTCTATAATTTAACGGGTGAGGTTCATGGTGATAAAGAAGTTTTAAATGCAATTTTGTACGTATTAATTATAATAAGGTAAACATTTCATTCGAAATAGGTAATAACTTTCACATTTTTAGGTATGAATCTATTTGTAGCCGCGAAGGTACTCACATTGCAAATGCGCTTATAAAAATGTTGGACAGATATATTAATTCTTATCCGGAAGTACAAACCATTATCTCTTGGTCATATAGTTGTGTGGTGCAAAACAAGAATTGCATTATGTCCTTTGCTCTACAGCAATTTTTAAATACAGCCTCATCGCCTGCACAGAACTGGATAGAACAAAAATTTTCGGAAGGGGGCACAGTAATATACAAAATATTGACTCTGAGCATAGCGTTTGAACAGAAATTTTAAAAATAAATTTGTATATTTCTTGTTAGCCTCACCGTTCATACTCCTATGGAGAGCATGTGTAACGAAACCCCACAAGGGGATTCCGTTAACAGACATGAGAATAGAGGTCTGGTGCGGTATAGTAGCTGGCTAGAGCTCAAGGTGCAGTGTGGGGTTTTCCAGACATATTCCCTTGCTTGAATAACTGCATGAAGAATAACGATGAGAAGGGAAAAGAGAAATTGAGACTATTTTTGCCACGGCCTCAGCAGCTAAGGAAATGATAAGCCAGGAGTAATCGTTCCGGAGTGACCGTTTCAATTCTAGGCGATCACCGCCGTAACTGTCACACGGGCCTCCCTTCATCGGTCTGCCTACCGGGATGCTGTCTCCCAGTCGCGGCGGTTCCCAATGCCGGTAAGAAATGGAAGTAAGCCCACATGACAATCCCAGCGATGACCCCCCACTCAGAGCAATTACAATAAGCAACGCCAAAGAATCAACAATACATTAATAAAAGGAATATTCCAGACGAAAAATATGGAAAAAAAATTAAATAAGTTCGCAATACACTATCTATTCACAGATATGAAAGTAATTCACACTGTACGCACAACTCGATATAACGAACATGGAGAACTAAAATTTTTTATTTATCTCTTTACAATATGCATAGAAAACACAAAATATGTTCCTCGACAAAACGAATTGAATATTACTTTTAACTTTAAAAAAATAAAAAGAGCATAAATAACCCTTCAAAGCGCGAATTGTTATAAACGAGAAATATTAATTTATTTGTACTTTTCGAATTCCACAATTTTTGTTTGACATGGTGGAGACGGATGACGGTTGTTCAGTTCGCAGTGAAGAACAAATAATTAAAAATAAAAGTCTTAAATTTTGTCAGTTAATTTAACAATAATTTATAATCATGAAGTTATTACACGAATCAATTAATTAATTCAAATTAAAGTTAAAAAAAAAAATTGTAATTTAACTGTAATCTGATATATATATATATATATATATATATATATATATATATATATATATATATATATATATATATATATATGTATTTTTTACGCAATGAATTTGTGCTTAAACAAATGGGTTTTATAATTTGCTTTATATTATTATTTTAATAAACATTGCTTGGTATATTCTAAAAATTAGTAATTTCAAAAATCGAGGATATAGGCAAAACATAATTGACATAGACAAAACAATTAAATTTGAAACTTAAATAATTAAATTACTTTCTGAGTTTGAAACATTATACTTCATAATTAAGCTTTCTTTGAACAAATCTATTTGGAAACCAAAATTTAGTAAAGAAATCGCTCAGGAACATCTTCAACTTTTCAGCTAAACTTTAAATGCCGTTTTCTCCAATATAGGCAAAACGCATATAAGGATAAGGATAATTCTGAGACGATGATATGTAAACACATCAAAAAATTAAAAAGTACTTTAAAGCCCAATTTAGTCCTCTGTTGCTCAACATTTCAGTACTTTGGAATTGTTATACAAATGTATTACTATTCAAACATGAGAAACCTCCTTGAGTTCTTAGGTTGGTAGTTTGGTTTCGTACTGAAAAGTTGGTCTACTCATCAGGTAGCTACGAACAAACTACAAAAATACAACTCTCGCCATTTACATTAAGTATCTGGCCAGAACGTACTGACATAGTGAATTATATTCACTACATCAAAAACCCAAGAACAAACCTCATTTGTGTGTGTGTGTGTGTGTGTGTGTATTATGCCCACACGAATATTTATTAATAATTTAACATTTCTGTCTGTAACCAATTAATGGCTTTTTATAGACAAAATATTAATTGTTCATGACATTCCCGATATTTTCTATTTGGTAAATCAGAAAAATAAAGAGTCTAATCACTCATAACATATCTACGGAACTAACAAAAATATCGGGAATGTCATGAATAATTAATACATTTGTCTATAAAAAGCCGAAAAAATCAACTGATTACAGACAGACTGCCATCCTTCCCTCCTTCCATCCTTCCAGTCATACATTTTTTTTATTTTTTTTGTCTCCTATTCTCACAAATATAGATAATTTTAGTTGAAATTTTGTACAAAGATAGTATTTAGTAATAAGCAGTTTGTGCTAACGTTTAGGCCCGTTCGAGTTTAGAATACAGGATGTTGTAGTGGAAGAGAATACTGCCAAACAGATTTTCTCAAAAAAGACCCATCGATGATTTTTTTGTTATGTTGATGATAGATTTAACAATCCATCATCTGCCTATTCACAAAATTTGAAGTCGATTGAAAAATTGAAAAAATAGTCCGAAATAAATTTAGCTAAATCCAATAATTAGCAATCACACAACAATACCGCAGGTATACACACAAAACAAAACTTCACTAAAAATATACCGCCTTCACCAACTGTACAGATTACCTCCAATAAGCTCAACACTTATAATCAGTGTTATGTAACGTTATTGTACAAAGTAACCGTACACCGGAATACCGAAATTATTTTACTCAACCCTTAAAATACAAATAACGTGAAGTTATTTGTAACTGTAACAGGTTCGGAATTCGGGTACAATTTACGGTTTCCCGAGCGACGTAATAACAATGACGAATATTTGTTTGATGTTAGTTTGATGTTTAGGTTAAAATTTGTGAAACTTGGTGGTTTAAGTTATTCATCTTGAATAGTTGGTATATCAGCCAGTGCCCCGGTAGAACGTTCAGAAGTGAAATTAATTTTATTTTAATAACTTTTATAAAACTTAAATTATCTTATTAATTTGGTTTCGAACTTTTCAATTCTCATAGGTTTTCGGAATTACTAAAGATTTTCATTCTTGGCAAGTTTTAGAATGCATTTCTTAACCGATTTTCTCTGGTCACGAATTTTACCTATAAAATATTTTTTGAACAAAACACTAATTCCCAAAACCGTATTGTTCTGAAAATTTAAATCACTTTTAATGCCCAATTTTTAGAAGTTCAGACATACATTTAAATAAAACTCCTTAGATTTCGACTTCAAATCATAAAGAATTGACCGTATTGAACTCAAACTTTCATCCAAATCTTATAAGATCATTCAAATTTTGTTTCAATTAATAGTTTATAGTTTCATTCGCCCCTAGCTAACGTGTTGTTGGGTGAAAGGAATAAAACGGTTGAACTGAATCAATAAATATTTTTCATACACACACTTATATTCAGCATCTCACTTAGTGCCATTTTTCAACTTGAGATAATCCACGCGAATTTTTATTAGGCAATAGGTCGTATAAGACGTATTGCCACCACAGTTTGAGAACTAAAACGATAGAATTATTGCATTCTTCAAATGTTATACAATGCACGGCAACATTCGAAAAGGAATAATTCCTATTTTGAGAAACTAATGCCTGAACATCTTAATAGCACGTCGATTGAAAATTACAAGAAAACCCGAGGGATTAATTGCTTCAAGAACTATGAGGTTATCTCGAAGAAAGGTAATATAAAACTTACCTTGGATGATTAAAGTGAATAAGTAAAATTGTTGGAACAAAACTTTTACCACCAAATGCCGCAATTTTCTTTTTTTTCTCAGCAAACCATTAGTGTTAGGAGTTTATTGCCTCTCTAGAATATGACCTTTCAAAATAGCATCTTTCCCAAGTTCATGCGATATTGGAAAGTAGCAAAACAAATTTACATATAAACAGCGCCGTAACGGACGAATTTCATAACCAAAGTGCCAGAACTAAAATTTTTGCATTCTTCAAGACCTTTACAGCAACATGGTACCCGGCTATATTCGACTGAACTGAAAAATTTGATTTCCACCTCATGATGGTGAGTTTTTATAGGAGTTCTTGCGTCCTTAGATTAAGAAATTTCCATCTGCACCATTTTCAAGTCTATACGACTTCCAAAAGTAACCAAACCTGTATATTTTCCACCTAGTGGTCTATCTAAAGGTGTTTAATCCTTTAAGACCTTTAAAATGATATTCAGTAAATTGTTTTTCACCTAACTGTAGTGAATATTTACAAATGGTGAAAATGCTTTTTACAACTGTTTATCAAGGCCTTTCCAGTAACACTTCCTTCAAGTTTCTGAGAAATCTGCATGGAAGAAGCATGAATATATGACATCAGCGCCATAGCGGTAAATTCGCTAACTATCGTATTAGAACTAAAACTGTTCCTTTTTCAAGGACTTCAACTCGATTGAAAAGTTTAGTTTTCACCTCACAGGATAAAAAAGTTTAGAATATTTTCCTTATCACGATCAAGTCACTTACTTCAATATCACTTTCATGTTTATATGATATAACTGTAGAAACGTAAATTATGCTCTGTAAGCAGAGTTTAAAAGGGGATGGCATTTCGCTCTTCGCTCTTCATTTTTTTCATAAGGACCGATATTGTAAAAAAAAATATCGCTCTTAAGAACAGGAGCATTACTTTTTACGGCAAACGGTTACATTCAAAACCTTCTAAAATTCTCCCTTTAGAAAGCCTGATTGTTTTGTTAGCGAACAGAAACACATTTAAAAATATCTACTGTTCTGCAATACGGCCAACTAGGATGGAATTGGGCTATTCTTTAACCGATTGTGATGCAATTCGACATGTGCCTTGTAAATGGGATTCTAATCGGATTATGTCCAAGCAGATTTTAGTGAAATTTAATATGTGCGATGGAATTGTGATTCTAAAATGATTTTTAGATGAAGTTCTGGAATATGGCCAACTAGAATGGTACTTGGCTATTCCTTAACCGATTTTAGTGAAATTTGACATGCGCGATCGAAATGGGATTCTAAAATGATTTTTAGATGAAGTAGGATTAAACAATGATTTTTAGATAAAGTTCTCAAATATGGCCGAACTTAGCTAACCCTTAACCGATTATGATGCAATTTGATATGTACGTTTTTAGATAAAGTTCTGGAATATGGCCAATTTGGATGAAATTTACCGATTATTTCTTTAGCGATTATCGATCTGCCTCACAGCAGATAAACTTTGACAGTTGCCTGGTTTACGGAAACTTCAACGGATAGTATCTTTTATTAGCAGATGTTTAATGTGATTAGCGTGACTATAATTTGTATAATTTTAGCTTCACAAGAATGTGTTACATTTTGTATTTTTTCACCTCACAAAGTGACACTTCAATCCGTTCTTGCATGCAATATTGAAAATAATTTAATTTTAGTACTTGGTCTAAGGCCGTCCATCGACTTGCGTTACTGCGCTACAGGGTCGATAAGGAATTTCTGTAAGGTTACAACTAAAGAATTTTTACGTGAATAGGAAAGTTAGCCGAAAGTTTCCAGCCGAAATTGAAAAGTCGATAATGCAGATTATAGTATTGACAATCCAGCCGAAAATAAATCAGTCTCTAGAGTGTTATGTCTGGAGATGGATTGCATTGATGTGACTTGTCAATAGCTATCGCAGGAAAACAAATCAGTTCAAGTTTCCAGTGGAAAATCTCGGGATTTAAAATTTTGGAAAATCGAATTTTCCGAGATTTCCCCCGAGAAACTTGAACTGAATTTTTTTCCTGCGATAGCTATTAGCAAATCACATCAATGCAATCCATCTCCAGACATAACACTCTAGATGCTGATTTTATACAAATTTTCTAATAATTTTTGGAAAATCGAATTTTCCGAGATTTCCCACGGGAAACTTGAACAGGATTTTTTCATTCGATAGCTATTGACAAATCACATAAAACGATTCAACTTCAGATATACGCTCTAGAGGCTGATTTTATTCTAATTTTGTGGATTCTTCTGGTTTTCCGATATTTTCTACGAATAGGTTAAGAAAACTTTTACACGTAAAGCTATTTATAAAATGTTTTATTTAAATCCAAGTATCCTATTTACTTTCGGCTGATAACCACTAAATTTTTTATTTTCGGCTGCAATGTCAATATCATAATCTGCATTATCGACATTTTAACTTTCTGCTGGGATTTGTCAATCTGCATTACCATTTTTTGTACTTCCGGCTGAACTAACGCAATCTGCATTATCTACTTTTCACTTTCGGCTGGCAACTTTCGGCTAACTTTAACAGAATGTGAATAGGGGCATATACATATTTGAAAGCTTGGGAGCTTGGGTTAACTTGCTGAATGTTACTAACTTCTACAAATAATTGGATAACTTCACTACATTTTATAGATTTTTGTTGCCGACTTTACAGATTTTTCGACATTTTTAAAGTTTTTTTTTCGGTTAAGCGAAATTTTTATAAATTTTCATTTCGTTTCGACGTTTTCGTTATTTGAGGGTTTTCGAAATTTCCGAATTTATTCGAATTTTGCATGGTAATATCTGGCGGTTAGCTTTTAGTTGCGGATTATACAAATAGATCTGAATCGTGGCTTTAGTATAATTTGAAATTTTTTTGAGATTATTCGAAATTATTAGAGAACATCCAGGCTATTGAAGATTGATTTTGCAAAGCGGTATTACCGTATTTTGACTTTCTTTGGTTTTACAGACTTCCAAGATACTTCAAAATTTCGAAATTTTAGGAGATTTCGAAAATATTGAAACTTTTCTCGAAGTTGGTGATATTTGCGGGAATGTTAAGAAATCTTCTTAGCGTTGAGTTTTGGCTTGACGTTTCATTTTTTTTTTTTTTTTTTTCAAAGTTTTCGAGGTTATTATACGTATGTAATTCTAATAATCTAGAAACTCTCAGATACTCTAAAAAAACCTCGCAAAATCTACAAAATTTTTTTAGATAAACAAATATTTAAAGTATTGGTTGGATTGCATAAAATTTCAGATGATATCGAAAATAATTTTAGAGGTATTCAAGAGGTAGGCATCATATAAAGCAGGAATTGGAAAATAGCTCAAACAATCGATAAGCTCACCAATTGTCGCGTCCTTTTATTAATCTCGATAGATCTCTTGTGGTTAAACTATAGTTACTTCAGTTTAATTTCATCCACTAGGACTTTTTACGCTGAATTTTATCGTTTTAATTCATTTGATATAATTACATAACTTATTAAATGTATATGAACATCTTGCATTCTATCGAGACTACAGATTTTCCCTTTCATGAGTATAGACACTTATTAAAAAAATTTATTTCAGCATGGAAACATACCAAAGTTAATTTTTAGTACATCTGCCATTTTCATTTAGTACAATAGAAACTAGTAGCTGATTTACATTTAATCATTTGCTCTATTTCAAAAGACAGAAGATGTACGATAAAATGATGCATTTTTGAATGATTTCCTTGCATTATGTAAATACCTATTCAAAATGAGTTATTTAATACTATTTACCGCAATCCGCAAGTTTTTTTGGTGAAAAAGAATGGAAAAATCGAATAAATGAACCTGTTTATAATTTTTCGTAAAAGTTGCTCAAAATTTGTAAGATCATAGTAACATTTTGAAAGAAAAAAAAAAGTTTTAGTATGTCCGTCTCATTTTTATACATGGATAAATGTATTCGCACTTTTCCTCATGTATTTAACTTTTGGAATAACAAAATATAGTGAAAACCAACATGACGTAGCGTTGTCAAAATAAACACAATTCTTAGTGCTGCCAGGGGTGGGATTTTGCACAAAAGTCGAGAAGAGAATTTATCTCTCTTTTTAAAAGAATAAGTTTTTACTCCATTTCATTCGGTCAATGTCGCTTTTTCTATTGCGATCTCAGTCAATTATATTATGTATAAGAGCTATCTCCTTTTCTCCGCTTCGACCACGTACCTTCGTTGGTGAGAGACACAGACGAATGATAGTTGAAATAGAATATCATTTTATTTTGGATAGTTGAGATCGCATTAATAAAATATATTTCTACTGAGCGAAATACTGTTCGTATTCAGTTTAAGTAAAAGAGACACAAAACTCGTTTCTCGCTTTTTGTGCAAAATCCCAGTCCAGTGCCAGTATTTTTAAGTGGATGATTAGTAGCTACAATTTCCCATTTTTTTATTTTACAAATATCTGAATAGATCTATTGAGATTAAGAGATTTATGATATTTATTAAAATAACCTACAGATAGGAGAATCGAAGGAAGGTTTGAAAATACAAAACTGCGGCAATGTACAACCAAAGCACCGAAACCCTTATATTTATACAAAAGCGCAAATAAAATTGTTTCCGACAACAACCATATTGCAGTGAAAGTTCTCAACGTTTATCCTGTATCCCTCAGCTCGATTTTTAGTCCGTTTTTTTATTTGTGCCCGATAGATATTATGAGGAGCAGTCAACCTTCAACCAGCCATTTAATAAAAAGTTTTCCCGAGAGGTTACTTTTCAATTTTCGTCCTTTAAAAGATTTCATAATCACATAATACTTTGAAAATTTTAAATTTGCGCCATGATTATTAGTTTCGCTAAGGATAATGAGTATTGAATTCAATTTATTCATCATTATTATTGATAATTATATTTACGATTATGAAAATATTGTGTTTCAGTATGCTATCTTCATTTGGCCAAATGTTAAAATGAACAAAAATTGTTACACTAATCGGGTTCTCACTTGTAGGTAACTGTTTGATCTTAGTGGTTAATGTGGGGGGTGTCACCTTTTTCACTAGAAAAATCGTTTACGTTATATTATATTAGGCATTGAAAACCCTTTTAGGGTTTAGAAAATATATTTTATTTTCTTCTATTCTCTTCCATCACAACAACACTTCGCTTGGGGGCTATATAAATAAATGCCTAACTTTTCTATCCTTCATTTGAAATTCGCAAATCTGAAATTATTCAAGTATTTTCAAGAATTTTAGAACGACTAATTATGTTATATTTCGGCGCCTCCGTTATCCCGTCGAATTGCATGACAATAATAAGGCAAGCAAAATATAAAAATCAACGTGTGGATGCATCCTCCTTATCCTGCCTAGTTACATCATTAAACTATAGATTTGAATTTAAAAAAAGAGATTTAATTAACGAGATTTTTCAAACTTCTAAAATGGTCTCTAAAATTTTCAAAATTTTAATTCAAGTCTAGATATTGGGTTACTGAACAAATATGAAAAAATTGCATTAATTGCTATTAGAGGTTTTGGAAAAATTGTTGTTGTTTACACTAAACTGTTCACTATCCAAGTTGAAATAAATCTTCTGAATATCTGGGGAATTTAAAAATTAGTAAGCAAATGTATCCCATAAAAGTTTTATCGGAATCTCTCGTTTGTGTATTTCATTTTGCCGTTAAACATTTTTAAACCTTCTCCTATTCAAAATTAAATGCCTCGTTGTTTCGAGATGATGATTATACATAATAAACACCAAACAAAAACCACACCATAAACTTTGAATTCCCCAAATGATAAAAATTTGGATAAATAAATTTACCAAATGTTTATTCCCAGAATCTGAGTATACTTATCTTTACTCTGCTGAGAATTATACAAATGCTCGTATCGGTAACCAGATGGCTTAAAATCTAAAATTATAGACAGAACACCCAACTATTTTTGATGGTTTCGCGCTTGATGACTACATTAAATCTTTTTAACCGAAACAAATATTTTAAGATTTTAAGCACTTTTACCAAAAAGTAAAAGTAAAGTAAAAACTAACAAAAATTTATAGAGCGCATAAAATATGCTTAAATAAGATACCGTTTCCGCAATACCTAAACAATACTGGAATGAGGGTATACAAAAACCACCTAAAACTCTAAAATGGCAAAATAATGACGATTGTTCTAGAAACGGCACATGTTTTTCCTAGAAAATTATCAGTTTTAATCAATGTTCAAATATGTGTATAGTATACATACAATTTAAGCACACAAAAAAAAATTATCCACTTTACATAAAGCATAAAAAAAACAATACGGCGAAATCTATGCGCACCCATTTCTTGATAACAAAACCCAACCGAAAAAATAAAATCATCGAGGTAAGGGGTGATAGCTAGTATGTGCGTTTATTTGATTTATTGTGAAATTACGACGAAATAAAAAATTGTTTTCCCAAATTTTCGTCTTATGCATTAGAATTTTCGTATTAATTGATAATTCCGTTACCATACCAGCTAACCAACCCTAAAACAGAGCGTATATGCTTCTCGTTACACGTTCATTAAAAGTAAACAAATACCGGCACATCAAGTCATAACAATTATTAGTTTTCGTCACTAGCTATTTACCAAAAACATTTTTTTTTTCTATACATATTCAAATTAAGTAGATTAAAAACGCGAAAATATCAAAAAAAAAAAAACCGTGCTTTATATATTTTTTTAACCTTGAAAATAAACAAATTAAATTTCTAAAAATACTGTGTATGTACTATTATAATACGTGTATATATACTCCCCTATACATATAGTATATGTACGTGTATCCCGCACGTCCAACAAAATATATACATAATCTACAAAATTCGTCGCCTACCTACACTGCCGCGCTTTTATTAAATTACTCTCTATTCAATGTGTTATAATAGCACACGTATGTACAGTATTTGTTAGGAGTACAAATTTTGACGGTTGACATTGAAATTATTTTACAGAGATATTTGAATACTCCAGTTCGGCCATTTTCTCGTTATACCCAATTTTCATAACAAAATAGTAAACATTTTTAAAACAATTACTTATATCATGGATCATGCGCGGCATCCTTGAAATTAAACAAACGAAAACAAAAAAAAAAAAAATTACAAGCAATTTAAATAAAACAAGTAAATCGGGTAACAACTGTATAACGGTATTTGTTTATAACATTATTTCGCGTCGTAATAATTTTTGGGGTATTTTGTTTTAAACACGCCATCCAAGATGTCCCTGATTTTGCAAGCTATATTGATCGAAAATAATACATTGATAAATCGGCGGATACCAGAATTTTTTTTTTTTTTTTTTCAATAAATAAATGAACGTCAAACAAACGTCAGGGGAAAGAAGCATGTGCACAATAGTATATTTAAAGCACAACAGCAAAAACAACAATATTATGTTATCAACAATTTTTTGTTTTTATTTAAAACAAAATTATTTTTATCAATTTAGCCTTGGCCTTGAGTAGATCATAACCAAATTTCCCGCAAATTATTGTTGTTTTACATTTTTTTTATTTTTATTTTTATTTATTCGTGTGAGTTTTATAAACATATTGTATTTGTATTTGGTGTGTGATATTTCTATTTGATAATTTATCGAAAGTGAAGTAGGCAGTGCTGAAATAGCGTACACAGTTAAAATGTTTAAGGGAATCAGTTTTTTTTTTTTTTGTAAATGATTTATGGACGTTATAGATTACTATAGGATTTATTCGTCTAGAACTCGTTGCCAAGTAACAGTTTTATCGTGACGTAATATTTGTACACTCAAGTACAGAGGAACACTAAATAATATTAACAGAATCAAATGAATGCGACATGTTTGGTTTCTCGCATTCAAGCTTTTAAGGGGCAAATACAAGAAACCACGTGGTTGGTTAAAAAATCTTTTCCTGATTTTTAGGTTAATAACAGTAATTCTGTTGATAGAGGGAACTCGACAAAAATAAAATCACCCTAAAAACTAAAATACAAAGTATAGTGTTCATTTAAAAACGAAAACCTCATTGAATTTTTATTAAGGAGAATTTACAAACATAAGCTGCATCATAATTTCACACCAAGGACGGGTGTGTAACGAAATCCCGGTTTTCAAAATCTTCATGTTTTTCAAATCATGTTTTTTTTTTTGTTAATCATGATTTTCAAAATCTCGGTTTTCAGAATCACGGTTTTTAAAACCCCGGTTCTGCAAAAATAAAAATCTCGCTTTTCAAAAAATTTCAATTTTTATTTTTATTTTACAGGTGTACTATGAAATCCCACTTCAAAATTAAAATTTTCCATCACCAGAATTTTTGGAAACCGGGATTTTAAAAACTGGGATTTTGGAAACCGGGATTTTGAATTCGGGATTTTGAAAACCGGTATTTCGTAGGACACCCACCGAGGACCAATGCTAAATGGCTTCGAGGAGTTTTTTATTTTAGTATATTGTGAAACACAAACGTAAATATTATTAACCCTCATACGATCTTTGGGTGAATTTTCACCCATATAAGTATGTATGTATATATATTTGGTATTGCAAGTACAAGATTCAGGTACATGTTTGAATTTACTCAGAAAAAAAAATTAATTATAATACGTGTGAAATCCAGTGCAAACTTATAAAACTAAAACTAACAACAATAAAAAGCCGCGAACAAACGTTCGCACGCAATCACACTACTTTTATTGAGCCTGTTTACATTTGTATTCTTGCATCAGTTTTCCTCGTTTCTTACCTCTGTACCCAAAATCAAGTTTTTAGTTTATTGGTAAAGAGGTAAGGAACTACACTCAGAAAAAAAATGATTATAGATTTAATAAATATCGTTTATTCAAATAAAATATTGAAAAATCAATAGTTCAATGTTTAGATTAATAAAAATACTTTAACATTAATAACAAATTTATTAAATAAACTATGTGAGCCAATAATTACGGTTATTATTTTAAATCTGCAAAAATTATTGAACATGAAATTACCAATTTATTTTACAAGCTACAAAATTTTACAATTAATTAGTTTAATTATTGATAACATAAATATGAAAATAAAATTATGATTATTCCAATAAATACGTTATTGAATTGAAGAAATATTTATTTCAACTCTCTAATAATACATTTTATTAAACCAATACTGTTTTATTATTCGTCAAAAATTGGAACTGTTTTTGATTTGATAAGTATAAATAATTCAAATAAAATTTTTAAAATCTGAAATTTTTTTTTTCATTGTGCGCATGAAAAAATGTTTAGGAATATGAATATGTGCATATATGTATGTATAAATTCGCAAATATGTTGAATTTCCTCGTCCGTCGCTATTTGTTGATCAACGACACAACTTTAGATTAAAATTATTTTGTTGCTGGCTTTAGGGTAACTATGTATATCATCAGCCTAAAGTTCTCATTAAACAACAGGTTTAAATCAATTGTACTTGATAGAACCACCCACAAAAAATAAAATAGATTAATCTATTACGTACATCGTACAAACATGTATTGCAACAACAAACAATACTCCTAAATTATTTTATTCATACAACAAGTTAAACACTATCAACTAATCTGTCCAATTCGTAGTATATAAAATGAAATGAAAAAAGGGACAAAGCGTTAAATGAGAACGAAATAAATACATATATTGGTGTTAATACATATGTGTTTATTAATGTTTCGAAATTTTAGCCACCAGCAGTAATTATGAACTACAATAACCGACAAAATTGAGGTAACATTTTCCTTATATATATTTCAGATTTTTTAAGACTTCTGGTGAATATAGCCTTTAACCGTGAGTGTATATATACATATACAATATCCATCGTATAATGATGTAGATGATGAAAAGAGAAATAATTCAAAAAATAAATAGGATATGTTTCCACCTCACAATTGGCTATACTAATGCATATTTGAATGTTTAACGGTTTTTGGTTATATACAAATGGTATATAATCATTATATGTGGTCATTTCATTTCATCTTTAGTTATGAGTGTATGATAAAACGAGAAACACAATATATGTTTTAAAAACGCGACAGTTGTAGGATTTTGATTGTACATAAATATTTCAGTTGCAAATAACTTATTAATTGATGAAGCTCATTGTGTGTTAATCATTATTGTGAAATTTTTGTGATATACGAGTAAATAGTTTGAGTTGATTTTAATTCAAGTAACATAATTTGATTATTGAAAATAGAAAATTGCCGATTATAAGGCGAGTTAAATTTTTTATATTTTTTGATCGTCATTTTCATTTTATTTATTTTTCCGAATAATTTCATATGGTTCAGTGGTGTGATGAAAAGTGATAGTACCTATATAGTGTGATGAAATTATAAGTGTAACTATTTTTGAATTGTTTAGTGTCTAAAATAATTTCTGATGGATTTTGTTAATGTAATGAATTGAATAATTCAAAAGAGGAATACATAACAAATAATTATGTTTCCTTATCGCAATAAACCGGCAATTCAGTTGTTATATTTTATTTCAGTTTTATAACGGCCATCACAGTAGTTTTTGCAGATCAACTGCTATTTTTGTAACTCATGTGTGAGTATCACATGGTTCTTACTAATCAGCAAATACCTACTGTGTTTTATTCTGTGCGTGAAGTGGTAAAATGTATTGTAAAACACGGTTCATTTTTCTGATTATCAAATGAGTTAGTGACCATTATCGGTAGTGTTAATTTAATCTGTGATACGTTACTGTAAAATCTTTTACGGTACAAAATGGCCACACATGTTCAGTGATAATTAATAGATTTTGAGGTTAAATCGAAAACACGTAGAAAAAGTGTATTTATTATAAATTAAATTAAATTTTAATATTTATTTAATAAATAAGTTAATGTTAAGTATGTAAATACTTTGAAACAATAAATTTTTTTTGAAGGTTTAAGATGGAACAACAAATTAATTCGTCAAGTGTCGAATTATTCGATGAAAACAATGGTGCGGTCGTGAATAATATAGACAAAGCTAGCAGTGAGTTCAACAATTTGTTGGATACGTTTGATATCACCTCTGAAGTCAAGGAACAAATTAAAAGTAAAGTTATTTAAATCTTAATGATATTTTTACTTATAATATTTATTAATTTTGTTCAATTGTTAGAATTTGGTTTAGATATGGAATCCCTTAAAATTATGAGAGGGCGAGACCTTGACGAAATATTTAATTTAAATCAACTAGGAGCCAAAATCAAATTTCGAGAACAACTTTTCGAATGGCGAAGATTAAACGTAAGTTCTAATTATTCTTCAATATTATCAATAATTCCATATTTAATAAATAATATTAAATACTTTAGGGTTATGTTGTTGATTTGGACCATGAGCCGGCTAGTCTCAATACCACGATTTCGGATGTAGGAAGCGTTCAAGAATGGGTAGATGTAAATACGTCTGGCTCCACATCATCCTGACCCTATACTGCCCAACAACTTGTAAGTAGAATAGCGCAATTATTTCATTTTTCAAGTATATGTCTTTTAGAATGTCCACCAAATTTTGCAACAGACCAGAAAAGGACAAGGTGTTATAGAATTTTACAATAACAACAACTACCTTAATATTAAACATCAAAATGACATTACGTCCTGCATTGTGTCTCATTTTGTAAATACGTACAGACGTGGGTTAAAAATATTTGAAGTGAATGATTTTGCTGATCAAATCAAAATCAGTTTTCCAAATGAAGACAAGGTAACGAAATTTTTTGAATTTATGTAATTTTATTTGCTAATGATATACTTTTTATTTTCAGTCAACATATTTTATTCCGCGGTGTGGGCGACAAAACCCTAGAGGTAAATTATACGACAAGAATGTCAATTCACTGCAGCAATACCGGAAACATGGTTATTTGACCAAATGTAACAAACCGTTACAAAATAAACACCTTTTGGACACGATACCCGATAATACCAACATGGAGGAAGAGAACGCAGAAGAAAATAGGATTTGGCTCAAGAACAATTTACTTCCTTGGAGTATTATTCAAAACAAATGGTATGAAACCATCAATTATAGAACAAAGTGGATGGCAGAAACAGAAAACACGAAATCTATATTAGATAATTGGCCACGAATTAAAGATGCCAATGGTTATTTATTGGTAACGATAAAATTAATGCTTAATTTTGTTAGCAGTTAAGTATATTATTTTATTTTTAGATTGAAATTGATTTCATGTACAAATTTGGTGAAAAAGTAAAAGGTTTATATAACCATTGGACGGATTTTCTACCAAAAATTTTAGAATATTTTAGCCATAATATTAGAGAAGAAAATGCCAAGAAATTATTAAAAAGATGTTTGCTGCCAGAAACAAGCGAAGGTAAAATGAATAGTTTTATTTAAGATATAATTTATTTGTATTAATCAATTCATTAAATATTTTTAGATTCTAAAAATTATATTGTTATTCTGCTTCTTTTTAACATATTGCTACCAAGAAGGATATCTGTAAAGGCCAATCAATCAATAAATGCAGTCAAATTTTGGAAACCATCCATATTAGAAGCACAGGAAGCATTTGCCACAATAGTACCAACTGTGAACGATTTGGAGAAAACGATAGCCGATAGAAGAGACAAATATTATGCTCTTGGCTTATCTATTCAACCATTTATAATAGTCGTAGGAGAAGAAACAAATCTAAAGGATTTTTATGTCATTACTGACTCAATTAAATACAAATTACCAACGTTTTTAAAAGCCGTGGACGTATCATTTCAAATGTTTCATATTTTGAATTATGAGTATCCAATCGCAGCACATTTAACTTGGTATTTTATCCAAAAGTATTTCTTTCAAATTACGACTAAATTCGATAAGGAAAATCCTAGTGTAAACAGCCTTATAAAAATATTACAAAATTAATAATTTTAAGGATACTTTTACATATATTTTATTGATGGATTGCTGTTATTTATTTCATTTAACATAGTTATGTTTCGCTGTAATTCTTGTCACTTATTGCACCGGTAAGTTGATTATTATCATAAATGTCATTTTAATTTCGAGTAATAATATGTTTAACTATATAGGAAATTCATCAGTTTTATTTGAGCTTAAAAACAAATTTTCCACTTACAATTACAACAATCACCGTCCCAGCAAATTGCTTAACGTGCTTGCGTCAAAAATATGCAAAGGTAAAATTTATAATTTTGGATAATGAGAATATGTTGTTGTGATGTACTGTCTCTTAATTTTAAAATTTGAATGAAAATAATAAACTTGGTAGTACAATTTGTGAAGTGCAGTTAACTGGTTTTCATATTACTATTTCCTGAGGAATCATAGAAAAGAAAACAATAAATGTGATAATTCAACAATCTTTCAACAATAAATGTGATAATTTTTAATGATTATATTTATGTTCATTTGTACTTTTTCAGATGTTAACAATCGGGTATAGGTACTCCAGTTTTCCTAACACTTGCCTCTAAATACATGAAGTCCACATCATAAAAACGAACGAAATTATAACATTCCATCTTTAAGTCCGTGCAATGGATAACAATCCATCTTTAAGTAAGTGCTAATGTTTACAACCACTCAACTGAGTTTTAGAAAAAACAAATATTTTACCATTTCGTCGTCTATTATCACCATCCAGTTGCAGCCCATTATTTATCAGTAAGAAAATTATAGTATCCGTCTATCGAAAATCAGCAAAGGTAAAATGACCTTTCAACCAATAAATGTGATAATTTTTAATGATTATATTTATGTTCATTTGCATTTTTTCAGTTGTTAACAATCGGGTATAGGTACTCCAGTTTTCCTAACACTTGCCTCTAAATACATGAAGGCCACATCATAAAAACGAACGAAATTATAACAATCCATCTTTAAGTCCGTGCAATGGATAACAATCCATCTTTAAGTAAGTGCTGATGTTTACAACCACTCAACTGAGTTTTAGAAAAAACAAATATTTTACCATTTCGTCGTCTATTATCACTATCCAGTTGCAGCCCATTATTTATCAGTAAGAAAATTATAGTATCCGTCTATCGAAAATCAGCAAAGGTAAAATGACCTTTCAACCAATAAATGTGATAATTTTTAATGATTATATTTATGTTCATTTGCATTTTTTCAGTTGTTAACAATCGGGTATAGGTACTCCAGTTTTCCTAACACTTGCCTCTAAATACATGAAGGCCACATCATAAAAACGAACGAAATTATAACAATCCATCTTTAAGTCCGTGCAATGGATAACAATCCATCTTTAAGTAAGTGCTGATGTTTACAACCACTCAACTGAGTTTTAGAAAAAACAAATATTTTACCATTTCGTCGTCTATTATCACTATCCAGTTGCAGCCCATTATTTATCAGTAAGAAAATTATAGTATCCGTCTATCGAAAATCAGCAAAGGTAAAATGACCTTTCAACCAATAAATGTGATAATTTTTAATGATTATATTTATGTTCATTTGCATTTTTTCAGTTGTTAACAATCGGGTATAGGTACTCCAGTTTTCCTAACACTTGCCTAAATACATAAAGGCCACATCATAAAAACGAACAAAATTATAACAATCCATCTTTAAGTCCGTGCTGATGAATAACAATCCATCTTTAATTAAGTGCTGATTTTTACAACCACTCAACTGAGTTTTAGAAAAAACAAATATTTTACATTTCCTCGTCTATTATCACCATCCAGTTGCAGCCCATTAGTTGTCAAGAATAAATTATAGTATCCATCCACCAAAAATCAGCAAAGGTAAAATAAATCATATTCAGAAATATTGGAATACAATTCATCTTACTAATTTTTATTTCTAAAAAATTTGCAGATCCGATAAAATATTGAAAGAAGGCTTAGGAGGGATATTTAAACATAAGCTTATATGCACATAAACCCTTTGGCGTAATGTACAAGTATACATGCTATAGTTGTGGTCTATGCTATAATATTTCTGATTTGATTTATCATTTTAGAAAAGTACATAATTTAAAATCAGTAGGGAATTTTATATGTAAAGAAAAAGGTTGTTTTAAACGATGTTTTTCTTCAATTTTCACATTTAAAAAACATTTGCTTAAAGAACATAGAGAAGATTATTATTCAGATATCAAATCAAGTTCAGACATTTCAGTAAAAGCTAGTTCGGCGCCGAAACCATCTCCTCAAATTAGTTTAAATAGTCCAAGTACAAACCAATGTCTAAAGTTAGACTTTGATACACTTGTGGCAAATCTACAAAAATCGGCATTACAATTTTCTTTAGAATTACATGCAAAGGATAATTTTACTCGCCATGATGTCTACGATATACAATCTAAGGTCAGTCAGTTGGTTTGTAACAAAATTATTGACATTGTTGAACACTTTATGAATTCAAATAGTTCTCCAGGTATCCATGATTCTCAATTATTTAACTTGTTGAAAAGTTGTAGGGATCCTTTCTTAAATATAAAAACGGAATATAAATTTTTTAAACAATTGAAATCTCAAGATTTATTTGAATCACCAAAAAATATTTCTTTGAATAACCAAATAACTGAGGTTATTCAACAAGGTATTCCCAACTTAGATGAAAGGATAAGCAAAGGAGTTTTAATGCCAATGAGATTTAACTTTAAAAAAATATTTGAATCAGAAAATGTTTTCAATTCCACCATAAAAAATATGAATAATTTTGAATTGCTTGAAAAAGGGCATTATTCGAATTTTATTAATGGATCAGTTTGGAAGGAAAAAGTGTTGATGGTTAATAAAAAATATGTTATTCCATTTTTTCTTTATTTGGATGATTTTGAGGTGAATAATCCTCTAGGCTCTCACGCAGGCGTACAATCTGTTTGTGGAATATATTATAATTTTCCGACTATACCGCAACACGAATTATCAAAATTAGATTTAATTTTTTTGGCCGGATTTTTTAAAGCAAAAGATATATCGAAAATTGGCACCGAAACATGTTTCTATAAACTAATTGAAGAAATAAAGTTTTTGGAGAAGGAGGGAATATCAATTGAAGTCGGTAGCACGTTTATTCAAGTACATTTTGTTTTAGGCTTAATTCTAGGTGATAACCTGGGTCTTAATAGTATATTAGGTTTTACCAAATCATTTAATTCAACTTTTTACTGTCGAAACTGTAAACGTTCAAAGCAAAATATGCAACAGGACACAAATGAACATTCATCTGATCTGCGTAATATTCAAAATTATACCAGTGACATAAAAATTAATAACTACAAATTAACTGGACAATCTTCGATTTTTAATAGCATTCCAACATTCCATGTCACTACAAATTTTTCTTTTGACATAATGCATGATTTGTTCGAGGGAGTATTAAAATATGATATGAGTAAAATAATTTTAAGTTTGATGGAATCTGGCTATTTCTCATTAGATACTTTAAATAACAGAAAACAGTTATTTGCATACGGTGAATTAGAGATAGGTAATTTGTCTAATCGTATTGAATTCAACCACCTAATAAACTCGGGTATCAAAATGTCTGCCAGTGAAATGAAAAGTTTTTGTCATTTTTTCCCACTATTGATAGGAGATTTAGTCGATACTAAAGATAAGGTTTGGTTATTCTTTTTAAATTTATTGAAAATAGTTGATTTAGTTTTATTATCACAAATTACTTTTAAAGACATTGTTGAATTAAAAAAATTAATTGATCAACATCATAAATCTTACAAATTATTATTTAACGATACTCTTAAGCCAAAGCACCATAATATGGTTCACTATCCCACAGCAATAGAAAAGGTTGGCCCTTTGCGACATTTATGGTGTTTTAGATTTGAGGGAAAGCATAAGGAATATAAAAAATATGCCAAAAATATTCAATCTCGATTACATCTATCTCTGTCATTGGCGATAAAAGCTGGATTAAAATTTTCTCAACTATTGATAACGAAGAAATTTTGGCAACCTGAATTGCAAATAGTAGACCAACGCCCTTTTTATGTTTTTAGGTATCCTGATATAAAAAATTATAATGTTACAGTTAATGAACATAATTTAAATTTTAAAGTGGAAAAATTAATGTTTAAAAATTCAGTTTATAAAAAAGGATACATATTAGGAATAGTTCTACAACCATCCCTAACCCAATTCTATGAAATTGAAGAAATAACAATATCAGAAAATTCGTCTTGTTTCTTAATTACTAGAAAACTTATTACACAATTTTCGGAACATTATCAGGGATATGAAATCGATGGAATTGAACCCGGATTTTATCTCATTAACATTTATCATTTTAGTACTTATTGTTTGCATCAATATTTGTTGAATAATGGTAAAAAAATGATTAGAAATAAAATAATATAATAGTAAAATTTTGGATTAAATTTAATCAATTTATTGTACACGAATTATTATTTTATAACATTGTAAACGTAAAAAAGATTTATATATTTTAGTATAACTGACATATTATTTTAATGTACATATTGAACGGAAATATTTTGTTATTGAAGAATAAGATTAGAATAAGCATTACACCATTAAAATTTAATTAATTTAGGAAGTTAATATAATTTATTAAATGTATTATTTTCTATACAAATGTATTATATATATATATATATATATATATATATATATATATATATACCCATACATATATATATATATATATATATATATATATATATATATATATATATATATATATATATATATATATATATATATATATATATATATATATATATATATATATATATATATATATATATATATATATATATATATATATATATATATATATATATATATATATATATATATATATATATATATATATATATATATATATATATATATATATATATATATATATATATATATATATATATATATATATATATATATACATACATACACTAATAATTTTGTCATGTTTATTATAAAAAGTGAATTATTAAATAAACGTTTTATTATTATTCAAATTATTGTTTTATTTATTTTTCCAATAACGTTTCGGTAGTGGTTTCAATCACTTTTATTGTACATATTTACTTTTTTCAATAAGTGAATTTATTGAATTTATAACTATAAATTTATAAAAATAATAACTTTGAATTATTTGTTATATAAAATATCATAATCAAATTAACGAAATAGTTATTTGGTTAATAAATAAACTTATTATTGATTTTTCCAGACCAATAGGTTTGAGTTATTGGTTGAATAAAATATATTAATTAGACCAACATAATATTTTATTTAACCAATAAATATAATTATTCAATTTTTTTTTGTTGCCAATAACTTTAGATTATTTAATGTATAAAGTAACATGATTAAATAAATAAATTAGTTATTCAAATAATAAACCAAACCATTATTTTTTTTAAAAACATTTTTAATAAATCTTTGGTAGTTGTTACAATCGTTAAATTTATTGTCTAGTTTTCAACCTATGAAAAGTATTAAAAATATATATATAATTATTCATATAACAACTTTTTTTTCTGAGTGTAGGAAAAAATTGATGCAGGAATTCGAGTGTAAACAAATCATTAGTAGTGCTTATAACACAAACTATAAAAAACAAAATATTGTACATTATGGTAGAGAACTATTGTTGAGGATTGGAATGATCTCGACAATTTCACGATTCAGACATACATAGGAACACTAATTTTGGCAGGGGTTTACAAGTTTAACGGGGAATCTATTGATAATCTGTCGGCTGATCAAAAGGGCAGAACAATGTTTCGAAATGTACAATGGCGAAAAATGACTACTCAAAATGATTACTCGCGTCATACGGTTTGATGATAGGAGCGATCGACTAGAGGGTAAGGGATACACGGGTTGGCAATATGCCACTACTTTATGTTCCATATTATGAAAACAAGCGACTATTGCGTTGTCCTTTCAAGCATTATATACCATCTAAGCCAGCAAAATATGGTATTAAATATAGTTGTATATGATAGAACCTCGAAATTTGCTTGGAACATGTAGGTATACACTGGAAAAGAACACTGCAAATTCAGCACCTGCAACAAATCAACTCTTTACAACTCTCAACTTGGCTAAAGAACTATTCAAACATAAAAATACAATTGTTGGAACAGTACGCTCAAATAAAACATTTTTACCAGCCGTCACGAAACAGGAATTACATCGGCGTCCCGTATTTTCCAGCAACTTCTATTTTTAAGAAAATATATCGTTGGTGCAATATGTTCCAAAAAAATATAAAAATGTCACAGTTTTGAGCACATTTCATCACACAACTACTTCCACGGATGGAAAATGTTTACCTGAAATGATAAAATATTACAATAGAACCAGGTCTAGTGTCGATACCTTAGATCAAATGGTTGAGACCTACACAACAAAACGAAAAACCAATCGCTGACGTTTCGCCTTATTTTGTGACATGATAGACGTTTCAAGTGTATATGCATATGTTTTGTGGCTGGAAGTCGACCCCAACTGAAATAAAAACAAACTATATACAAACGACGTTTGTTTCTAGAACAACTTGTAGCTGACTTTTTCTATCAACAAATAATAAGAGGACCCAGATTATCAAGAGGAAACTCTTCAATGGAACTTGTCAAACATATACTCCACAATGCTATCGAATCTGATGTAACAGAAACATCTAGTATAATGGAAGCGTCTGGTGCCACCAGAACGGTCAATGTTACAGAAGAAGCCGGTGTTAAAAAAAAATAAAATCTCGGGGTCTCGTTGTGAGTTTTGCCCCAAAAAATATAGAAAAACATATTCAGTTTGCCATACCTGCCAAAGATCTGCCTGTGGTGAATACAAGACCGTTGTTTACTATTGTCCGAATTGCAATAAAACATAACCTAAAAAATAAATAAAATTAACTGTAACCAAAATGAAATAAATAATTATTTTTCTTTATTTCAATATGTGGTTGAAATTTCACCCAAAGGTCACATGTGTAACTTTTTCTAAGGGTCGTATGAGGGTTAATAAATGTAAATATTTTTGAAATTTTTTTGACGTTTTCCTGTCATCCTTGCACAAAGGACCCAATATTAAATGGCTTTGGCTGTTCTCTATTTTAGTATGTGAATAATTGTTGTATTAAAAAAAACAAATTTTTGAAAAAATTTCTAATTTCTATAAATGTTAGAATTTCAATAAATCGTCAAAGCGGAGGGAGAGTATTACGGCGGCAGCACCATCCTCCCATCCTCTAAGGTAAAAAACGAAAAAAAATATTTATTCAAAAATTTGTTATAATTAAAAAATTTGATTTTTGGAATTCTTTTTTGGATTATTGTTTTGGGGATAACGCCACCAAACCGTTGATAAATCGAAAGTGTGATGGAAGGTGTCTGAAATCCTTCGGTGCCAAAAATGCTTAGCAACTTAAAGAATCGCTGTGAGACAAAAAACTCGAAACATTAGACTTTTCAGTGAAAACGCTTTTTAGTGAGAATCTTAAATTAAAAACTGAAGTTTCATTTCTTAGCAGCCAGTATTAGAACCTCGAACAAACGTCCAATGCTAAGTGTGCTGAAATCGTGAGCGTTACATATCAAAAGGGAGTGGTGGTGTATAAAGTCGTTCGTGAAATTTTTAGAGTGATTAATTTTCCTTGTTTATCGGAAAACTAAAAGTCGGCTAATTGTAATTGAATTCTACTCCAATCCAATTAAGACTACAATACACTCACAAAGTGAGTGAACCAAGGAATAATTACTACAAATCAACATGAAGATGATTCAAGATGGGCAGTGACGTAACGGCAGAGTAGTTCATTAGGTCAGACTGAATATAATTTACACGGGCTTTGTAATTTTGTATTAAGAAATGTAAACAGTAGACGAAAAAGAAGAGACGGAACAACTACAACAACAACATCAAGCAACATTTTATGGTTAATACAAATGAAATCTCGCCGTGCCCTTCCCCTAACCGCCGGTGTAAAAAATAGTGAAAAGGAAAAAAAAAACAAAAAGGTGTATAATATAGAGTAAAATAACAATAATAATTAATTAAGTTACTCACAGATTTTCAGAACTTGTGGCTCTAATGGCTCCTAAGTATTGTGCTTTAACAATTTGCCATAAAAAATAAAAAAATAACGAAAAACATACTAAATATTGACTACTTAAGTGTCTGGAACCTATCTTTCGATCTTGTTACATGTAAACGGTGTATAGAAGGCCCGGTCTCATACGAAAGTCGAGCTTAGAAGAGCGTTTTTTAAAAAGTCATTATTAAACGAAAATTTTGAGTTTGCCTGTTTGACGAGGATAATGGCTGAATAAGAATTTCAATAGTTCTGAATTATTTGATGGTCGACATATTGTTTTTAGAAAGGATCATAATTTGGAAGCGACGATGTTGGGTTTCTTATTAGTGTTAAATGTATGTATGTGTTAAAGGAATGTTCATTAGAACTTCCCCTTTGGAATTAGGGCGATGTAGTTTTCTTTAGAATAGAATTGAGGAAAAGGTCCGAACTAATTCTTTGTATAGTTAAGTTATTTTTTTGATTATTTATCTATTGATATTTTCAGTATATTTTCAAATTTTTTACTTCTAATTATTGGGGACTTTAATCTTTCTAGTATTTAATAGCAAGCTACAAATTCAATTGTACTAATATCCAATTGTGTTTTCAAATTTCCTATCAGATTTAATATCCGTACGTCAAGCTGATTATTTTTTAGAGTCCGTTGACGTTTACCATCCACCATTGTAGGTAATTCTAACAGTATTTAAAAAAGAGAAATTTTTGTCTGACGGTTTTCTAAGTAGGTAGGGTAAAACACCTAATAATAAGCCCGCTACCCAGTAATAGACCAGTAGCGCGTTTATATGATAATAACTAATTTTCGCGCCAAAATTTATTATTTATATTGGTATATTATTTAAATTGTTTTTGTTTTCTTTAATTATGTGTATATAAAATAACTTTAGATTTTCAGCCGTGTTAAAAATTGAAATGTGATTAGACGTGTGTTTGAGTGATTCAAAAATTAGGTGAGTATTAGAGATTTTCTTAAGAAATTGATTTTTTATTTTACATTTTAAATATTTATTAATAATTTTTAATGTTAGAACATTGGTTTTCCTAATAATAAATATAAAAATAAAGGGAATTTTAAAGGTTGAATATCGGAAAAATAATGCTTAGATTAAATAATAAAGGGGCTTATAACTGGTTGTATATATTAAAATTAATCAGTAATGGGCTATAGGGGCTTATAAATGGTGTTTCTGGTTCAATTATGTTTTTTTTATAAGCCCCTAATTAAAACAGAACTTAAATATTTTTTTAATGGATAAATTTGATGTTATTATAATGAAAGAATTTTTTTATAATTTATACAAGTGGCGGTATTTATTTCCTAAGATGTCTGTTGCCAGAAAAATGCCCAAAGTTAGTAAATATAACCGCAAAGATATAAAGACTGCACTGACCGAAATAAATGATGGATTATCGATTAACGCCGCTTCTCGGAAATGTAATATTCCGAGATTTACAATACAAAACAGAATCCACAACAGGGCAAAAAAAAGTTCGTGTGGGCCACCACCAGTGCTAACTATAGAGGAAGAAACAGATATTGTCGACTGGCTTAGCGCAAATCTCGCGAAAGGATTCCCACGTCGAAAGCAGGATGTCCAGAACGCTGTTAAAATATTTTTAGATGCGTCACCCAGGGATAATCCATTTAAGAATAATTGTCCGGGAAATTTATGGTACATGAGTTTCCTTAAACGGCATCCAAATCTTACAGTTCGGACTCCATAATTGGTAACCGATGCCAGTTCGAAAGTAGCCGAGACAAATATTCGTGGTTGGTTAATGATTAACGGACAAAAGCTTTTTAAATATTCTTGAAGACCCATCAAGAATATTCAATGGAGATGAAACCAATTTTTTAATGTGTCCTAAAACTGGAAAGGCAATTGCTCCTAAAGGTAAGATTTGTTTAGTTTAATTTATGAAAAATGAATTTAAATAATTGGTTACCAATTCTGTAACAGGCTCAAAGAACGTGTATGAAATCGATCGAGGCCAAGCCAAGGAAAATTTGACGGTCTTGTTCAGTTTCTCCGCATCTGGTTTTGTAGTGCCTCCATTAATCATATATCCTTACAAGTGCGTACCGGCAGACGTAATTAACTCAATTCCAGATGGTCTTAAATGGCTGAAATCTGATTCTGGGTGGATGACAAACTGTTTACCAGTATATTGAAGACATATTTTATCCCAGCATTGTGACACAAAATGTGGAGTTCCCTATTATTTTGTATGTTGATGGCCACAGAACGCATCTGATATATCAGTTGTTCAAGTTATACGATAAATTAAAAATTATTTTAATTTGCTTATACCCAAATTCGACCAGAATTCTGCAACCAGCAGATGTATCGATTTTTACGCCACTTAAAACAGGTTGGCAAAAAGCAGTTTTAAATTGGTGGAAAGAAAATATCGATCGAAAACAGTGATCGATAAATATATCAAAAAATGCTCAATTGTGAATGGTTTTCGCACATGTGGTTTATTTCCATTCAACCCAGATGCGATTGACTTTTCAAAGTGTTTGGGAAGAAATTCTACAAATGTTGAACAGGAAAAAGGTCACTTTAATGGTGGCAATCTGGGTATTAATACAAACAATGTTGAAAGTTCAATTAATTTTGAAAATTTCAAAAATATTGTTGGATCAGACAAACTGAAAGAGTTTGAAAATCTCCCAGAGCAAATTCATATTACATTTATTTTCGACAACGATGTTGCGATTGGAGACTACCGCGAAAATGGAGAAGGTGACGCTTTTGATCATGAAATAATAAGTAATGCCACAGATGAGTGAGGCAATATCGCAAGGAATACATTCTATTGAATTCATTGAAGAGGTAAAAATAATTATATTATAGTGTTTAATCTACGTTTTCAAATAACGACCAATTTTTTTGCGACGAAATTTTATAGTTCAATGGTCCAGAAACTTTCAATTTATCCGGTATACCAGTGCTGCATATCCTAGATGATACAAATGTTCAAATACGAAGCTTTCTCACGGTTCCTGAAATACCCGTGCGCAAGGGAATTAAAAATTCAGAACATCGCAGCTTTATTATTTTGTCAACACCTTACCAGAAAGAAGTAGAAAATAAACTTAAAAAAAAATAGTTGCAGAAACTGAGAAGGAAAATCGAATGAAGGAGAGAAAAATTAAAAAAGAAAAAGGGATCAAGAAGCGTTACTAAGGCAAAAACGGAAAGAATGGATTGTAGGTTACGTAAAAAGCCTAAACCATTAAGAAAAATGCGATATCGAAGAATTCATCTGCAAAGTTGAGGGAAGTATTACAAAACATAACCAAAAATGATTAGTCAACTGAAGTTCAACAAATCAGTAATGAGGCTAATGACGTCACCAATGAATGCCACGTTCGAAAATTGTTTTTGGACGAGTACGATGTGACGTAACATATGGCATATGCTTTAAATATGCTGGACACATTACTAGTAGCAAACTCGGAGTTTCTTGCAATTTATGCCAATATCGAAGGTACCATATGGGACTGTGCTGGGACAAATATTAATAATACATTTATTTGTTCAGCTTGTACGCCGAACTAATTGTTTAAGACTGAAACTATGTAGCTTAAGGTGCAAAGTGCAACTGCCTTTTTGCATGATTGAAATGTGATTTTATTTTTTGTTCCTGATTATTTCTGAATAAATTAATTATTTTAGATTTAAGTTAATTGTACCTAACTTTATTTTTTGTTGTATTATGTAATTATTATTATAGGTATGAATAAATTGAATAAATTATATTTTTTTACAAAAGTAACATACTAAAAATGATCATAATTACGTTTTCATAAATGAAATACAAAGGGGCTCTTTACTAGTAAAACTGTATGGCCCATTACTGAACAAATATGGCCCATTACTGGAAAAAGTGACATTTCTCGTTTAATGTGATTTTTTTTATATTTTACATTAAAATGTTTATGACATTAAACTCATTACTGATTCTTAAATGTTTGCTAAACATAAAAAACACAACTTCAGTAAAATTTGCCAACTGACTAAATCATAATTATTCCGTAAAAAAAAATAATTCGCTTAAGGAGGCCCATTATTAGGTGTTTTACCCTATTTGATTTATTTAGTTAATCAAAAAAGTAAATCCCATCGAATTGCAATTAGAACCGGTATGAACATTTTTGAAATTATAACAAGTCGTTACGAAGGTCTAGTGATTATCCGGAAACGATGTAATTTGCAGATTAGTCAACTAGTAAATGTCAACCAATTACTAATTGGTTTGCTCAGCATTTCAATTGTGTACATTCAATTCTGTTTTTTTAACATCACTCTAGATGAGACTGATATTATGAACACTATAAGTTTTCTTGACATAGCTAAGGGAGAAAGTTCAGATGGTATACACCCAATATTTTTATTATTAATTTAACAGATGTTTTAATCACAACCTTACATTATATCTTTAATTTATATTTTTCATCCTGGTTGTTTTCCAACTAGATGGAAGGAAGGAATTATTTATCCAATTTTTAAATCAATCTTCTTGCCATTGGGTTTAGCAAGATCTTTGAAAAATATATTCATAAATAATTGTTTCATTTTGTAAAAACTTTTCGTTAAAAATAGGTCTACACTTTCCAATCTTTTTGAGTACGTTGAATTATTGAACCATTTTGTTGACCAAAGTATTCAAGTCGAGAGCAAATCACTAGGCTTTGCTAAAGCATTTGATTAGGTAAATTTTAAAATTTTATTGAACAAACTGGAACTTGTTGGGTTTCATGCAGTAGGAGTGTCTTATTGTAAAATGCAACTTGTTCGGTTCAAAGGGTTTTAGTCTATTAAATTTCAACCGAAATCTGGAGTTCCTCGAAAATCAAGTTAGTTGTCATGAAATTCAAAACGATGAAGAATGATTGATCATTTGAATATTACTAAATGGAAAGTTACTATTTTCTCCAGGAAAAGAAACCAATCACCTTTGATTATACTATAAATTATAACAAATCGGGCAGAGTTTCAGAAATCTCTGATTTAGGGATAATTTTTGATAGCCAGCTTAATTATTACATAGTCAGAAGTATATTGGAACAGTGTTCGCAAGCTTGGAGTCCACTTTATAAGATATATATAGTACTGTGCAAGATACAGTACTGTGCAAAAAAAATTGGTCAAACATAATTTTTTAAAAATTGGAGTCTTGATTGCTAAAATTACAAAGCATTTGGAAGCAATTGGCTTATTGTTTCTTTTGAAATACTTATGAAAATATTCAAAATACGTTGATTGGAGCTAAAGTAATGGAATAAAGTAAACACTTCGTTTTTAAATTTTTTTGTTTTTTATTGGTTTATAGAAATTCTATCTTTGATATTAATATTTTGTCTGTCCCGCTTTTTGCTTTTATTACGGCGGTACATCACCGATTCATTGAGTTTGATAAATTTTTCAAAGTCGATGAAGGAAGGTATGGATTCCTAGATATTCATCAACAAAGTTTTTGGAGGACTTGCAGATAAACAGCTGTTGTGACTTTGGAACTAAGGAAGCACATTCGACTGCTTCCTTCTCCAGAAAAACTCCCCAGACCACAACTTCTCCAGTTTTCGGTGGAAGTCTTAAAAGACATTCGTTGCTAAGTCTCTCTCGAGGTTCTCTTCGTGCGAGGGCCACAGCAAATTGTTTTTTACTGTTTTTGTTTGATTCGTAATGTGAACTCCGAATTCTGGACTGTTTCAAATGCTCACAAGCCAGGTTTAACCAGTCTTCTTCTCACTAAGCTTGATGAAATTCATTTGTCCGTTGTTCATTCTAGATCCACTCTTATGTCCTATGACGGAAGGCATGTAAACTAGCACTAGCACTTGCGGGGATGTACCGCAGTTGTTGATGAACACAAGGCTAAAGTATTTGCAGACCATTTTGAAAGTACGGACGAAGAGAATAAACACATTCAAAGTTTCTTGGAATCAGCTTTGCAAACGAATCAACACATCTATCACAAAGTTTTCTATGTTAGAAGTAAGAACTGTGATACGTGCTAGGTCCGATATTACATCTGTGATATACCGCAGATATGCCTACAAATAATCAAGTAACTGTCACAATATTTGCAGACGACAAGGCAGTATTCTAATCACGTGAATACCCCAATAAAGCTAGAGAAGTTTTGCAGGAGAACATTAAGAGTATTAAATTATGGATGAAAAATTGCGAATTAAAGTTAATGATGCTAAATCTAATCATGTATCCTTTACAATACAAAGATGTACATTGTCCACCAATACAAATGAATAGTCAGGGTATACCTCAAACCTATGTAAAATATTCAGTTATTCACCTCGACAAACGACTAGCATGGCGTAAACATACGTATTTGGACAAAAAGAAAGCAATTGGGAATGAAACTGCGAAAAATGTATTGGCTGATAGGCAGAAAATCAAGTTTAACAATTGAATATAAACTACTGCTCTATAAAATAGTAATAAAACCTATCTGGACATAAAGTATACAGCTGTGGGGAATGGGAAGCAACTTGAACTTGGACCATGGTTCGTATCAAACGATATAATTCACAGAGATCTACAGGTACCAACAATACGGGAAGAAATTAGGGATTCCAGTGCCTGGTATCACTCAAGATTGACAATTCATCCAAACAACCTAGCGATCAAGCTGCTCAGTATCATAACGAGGGAAAGGTTAAGACGTCTCAAAATTTTTGATTTGCCAAATAGGTCTTAGCCCACAAATATTAATTTTTAAAATCTCTAGTGAATCGAAACAATAATAGCACTGTGCTCGAATCGGAGACAATTCGAGTATACTGAATCCAACGCCATCGGCCGGTTTGGAAGGTTGACTCTGGTTTTCGAGATATTCACGTGTAAAGATTTTACACAAAAAGAGCCAATAAACACGTTTTTCTATTTTAACCATTTATTCAACAGATACCTGTTCAGTTCGACAAAATTTCTTCGTTTCGATAAAATCATATTGAATGAGAACTGTTTAACCTATTTGACAATCATGGGTGGCATTAGTATCGATCGGTTCATTAAATTGTTTGCGGCAGATTCACTATTATGACAAGTAAGCGTGCTATTAGTTCGGAAATCGTGTATCATCAATACTTTGGTGAAGATATCATTCATGATGTAAAATGGCTCCCGTCTGTTATATGTACGAGATTCTTGTCGGGATTGAACGAGTGTTCGAAATGTTACTACAGGATGCAATCACATCGAAATTTCTTAAGATCGCTTTGATGTCATCGTATGCCGTCTCAAATTATCGCAGCAACAGTCAAGGAATTGAAACAAGTAAACGTTTTAGCACCGGATTATCGTATATATGGAGCATACGGTCGTCAGCGTGAATTTAAAATTTTTTTTCAAATCAACTGAAAATAATTCTTTTGCTTATTGCACGAAAATCCGCGGTTTGGTTTTGGCAATCGACAATGAAGAATATAAAATTGAAGACTGGAGATTGTTAATCGATTCCTCGAAAAGTAGTCTGAAGGCAGTTCTTCTTCACGTTACCAACTCGAAAAATTACATTCCGATCGTATTCAGCACTAACACCAAAGAAACGTATTCGGCATTGAAGAAATCTTGAATACTGTCAAATACAAGACAAGTGATAGCTCTTTTGAGAGGAATGCAAACAGGATACACAAAGAATATATGCTTGCGGGAACTGGCCTCTACGACAACGATTTCGATTGCGACATCACAAAATTGTTGAGATTCCACTCGAACCAATCAAAAAACTTTGCCTAACGAATTACGTAGAATTTTTCCACGGTTAAGCGACATAAAAATAAAAGAAGGTTTGTGTTCAAATCTATTCCAGTCTAAGTTTTGATCAATTTAAATTTCATTGTGTATTTTTATTACAGGAATACTTAATGGACCTGATTCGGTCCATTGAGAATGTTCTAGCAGGACATTCTTATTACTTTTCACCGAGTCAATGTTAAACTCCTAATAGATTATAAAATAAAGGAAAACAAAACAAAAAATTCTCAAAATTCGAAAAGAAAATTTGAAAAATGAATTTTATAGCCAAAATACAAAACTTTGAAAATTAACATTTTTAAAACTTACAAAATTTTCAAAACTTGCAAATTTCACCTGAATTTCCAAAATCATTGAACTTTTTTTAAAAAAAATGTATCGAATTTTCTAAATACATATCTAAATTTAAGCAATTATTTTGAATGTTAACCAAAAATCAATTAGCATCCATAAACGCTAATTTAAAGTAAAAATTTTGTTCCAAATTTCCAAACAGTTGAAAAATTTTAATAAAAATTCAACATTTTCTAATCTTCGAATTCCAAAAATCAGAATTTTCAAAATTTCAATTCGTACCATCAAAATTCCACATAAAAATTATCAAAATTTGAATTATTAACTGAAACATTCAAAATAATTTGAATGGAAATGTTTAAATCAAAATTCTCTTACAATATAAAATTTTTAAAACTTGCAAACTTGATTCGAAATTAAATATTATTTAAATGTTAGGGTATCGCATTTTGAAATTTCAATAGTTTCAAAATTATGAATATTTTAATTGAAATTCAAAGTTGTGTTTGAAAAACATTCGAAATAAGTATCAGAACTACGAAAACTTCAAAATTTGTTTAGTTTTCCAACATTTCAAAATCAACATTAGCAGTTTGAAAAAATTCAAAATTTTTGAATTGAAATTTTTATATCAGAGAACTTGTCAAAACACGAGATTTCGAAACTTGAATAGTTGTTTTGTGATTCAATCCCCATCAAAGGACAAATGGCACCGAAAACTTAGGTGCAGTCCGATGCATATTCGAAATAGATGCTGAAATACTAATGAACAAATTAAATGTCGTTGCACGCTCGACACATTTCGATCTAGCAAAATGTGTTTCGAGCTAAACTCGTTCAGCTACCTTCTATGCGATAAAATGCGATTAGCTAAAATTGTGGTTGAAAACTACGGCTAAACTCGAAAAATTCACTAACAGTATCTAGTCAAAATGTAGTCGTTTCCACGCTACTTTACTTTATGGTTTTTGGGTTGTAGAATATGACAAAATTGATTTCTCAACTAGGGGTTGGGAACTTCAC
The DNA here is from genome assembly GCA_958295665.1 of Tipula vernalis. Classification (NCBI taxonomy): domain Eukaryota; kingdom Metazoa; phylum Arthropoda; class Insecta; order Diptera; family Tipulidae; genus Tipula; species Tipula vernalis. The sequence goes on from OY282559.1 coordinate 377,960,821, forward strand.
CTGTAAAATGCAAAACACTTCTCTTTATGGGAATTTCTTGTGTTTTGGTGGTGGATAAATAATTTATTATTAAATATTTTAGAGCCTATCTCCTAGGATCTTGCTACTGTGTCATAGTAACGACATCTATAAGAAAATGGGGGCGACATATTTTTTTCTATTTATTTTCGAAGAAGTGAGTTCGTTTTTCGGACGTGTAAGGTTCCGTGCTTAAACATAGATGTCGTAAAAGGAAAAAAAATCAACAAAACGTCATAGAATAGGATTGGCAATTTTTCTTTTCGATTTGGGCAATGGTAGCGAGTGGTTGTAAAGACAACGTAAATAAAGAAATAAGGGGGAAAAAAAGAAACAAAGGCAGTTAAACCAATAACAGGATAGACATATAATAGCTACATAGGGGCTACACCTAGATTGCGGGTTGACATCAAATCTCGCCGAGTTATGGCAACAGGCGTGATAAATTGGGTCGCCAACTTAAATTGGCCAATTGGAGTTCATCTGTAGCGGCACCGGGGCCACACCGGGATTACGTAGACACCATCCGAAGCACGGCATTTCGCCGAAGCACGACACCAAGGTGTACACTAGTATTTCTTTTTATTTATTTTTTTTTTTTTTTAATTTATCGGTAAAGTAATAAATACATATTTATAAGGGAAATTGTGAAATTTTGTAAATTTGTGGGTCTTCTAACCGAGTCTTCTCACGAGGGCGGCTAAGTGTTGTTCTTGTTTTGTTTCCTACTTTGTTTTATCGTTTCAGAAGTGCAACGAGCGAGATACGTCGAACTCACTGTGTACTCATCCACGTTGCGACGGGCGCTGTTAATTTCATCACCGTAATTCATATAATTTTCTTATATTAATCAGCAGGCGGGGGAAAAAAACAAAAGAAAAAGAAGAAAACAAAAAAAACAAATTTCAGATTTTTTTTTTTTTTGTTTTTATCTGTCGTAATATTTTTTTAATGTTAACGCATATCGTAGAATTAAACGTAAAATATGTGTTCGGTCAGAAGACCAAAATAAAGTTGGTTTATATTGTAAAAATGTTGAAAATGCCTGGCGTTTAAATCTATAAATTTCAGGATGTGAATGAGTCAACAGGTGTGTGTCGGAACGAAATGTTAGTGCAGCAACCGTATGTCCCATTCGGACATCACCCGAAATATCCCACCCCTAGGCTGAGTACTAGCTGGCTTATGCTGCCGGTGATGACCATGGGATACATTTTCTGTTTACGGTTAATCGCAAGGTTGATCGTAACAATCTTACAGGGCCGGAAATGATTCTTTATGTTGTGAGTTGGTAATATGTAATACGGGTCAACTCTAATAAGCATACGAGCACCAGCCGTTCATTGTAATTTGCACACTCGACCAGCTTCCAAATGATTCCGTGTAGTGCTCGTATGCTTGTGGACCCATATCGTTGCCGAACTTAAAACATAAAGAATCATTTCCGGCCCTCTAAGATCTTAGGAGATAGGCTCGAAAACATTTATCGATAAATTTATATGGAACCATTTGGAAGCTGGCAGATTGTGCAAATTAGAAGTCAAAGGTAGTGTGTTAGTGTCAAAGGTAATACCTTCAATAATTTATTGGCACCAGATTGAATTTCCGGCGTGTCTGTTCTGTGTTCGTTATTATCGATAACAACAAAACTGAAAAGCTCTTGTTGCATGAGACAAAACAATGGTACATCATCTATCGTCGTGTTTTGTAAATGAATTTTGTTCTTATAGTGAACCGTTTAAAGATTACAGTTGTTGATACGTGTTTTGTAGGTATACCTAAAATTTGAATGTCACTCCTGCTTCCAATTTCAATTAACCAAAACCATTTAAATAATTTAAATGTCAAAAAACCGTCACATGCCAAAAACATGAAAAAACCATGTAAAACACACCTCTACTTTACCGTTACAAGAAACAAGTGATCGCACAGCCAGTATACAGACAACAATTCAAAACGTAATTATCTATTTTCGCAAAAATGTGGGTGATAAAATTGTTCTCTTTTGCAGCATAATACAAAAATCTCGAATTCTCTTGAAACACGAAATTTTTTTGTAAAGCATTTCCGGGTAACGTACGTACACTCAGCATTAGCGACCAACTAATTGATTATGGACACCTAAAATTGATCAAATATTATAAAAATGTAAATCGTTGTCTGTATTTATTGTTATTATGTATGTACGTGTATCTAGAAGTAGCAAGTAATCTAATCACCCCTACATTGTTGTTCTTAACGTTTATTTTATAAATGCGCTAGCAAATTTACACGTGATTTTCATGACATTGAGATTACGAGTTGATTTTTGTTGTTAATTTTTTTTTCGTATAGCACGACATGACAATAATATGGTTCCATTTGTTTATATTGTGTTAAAAAGTACTGTTCAAGTTTAACATGAAAGCCATATAAAGAATATGTCCTAAAGGTGTTGGTGGTGGTTACAAGAAATTTGCTTGTTTACCTATAATAACTCGAATAAAGTCCTATATGTATACAATACAATATAATAAGCAAGTGACGTCAGCCGAATTTTTTTAAACAAGTAGTTAATTTGAGAGTACGTTTCGTCAAATCATTTTTTTTTTTGCTTTTTAAATTGAAATAACAAGATGCGAATGTTACGTAAGACTCAAAATAATAATCATCATGTCATGATGCCGCTTTATTATATAATTTACAATAAATATTTAGGAAACATAAAAAATCGCGGAATAAATTCATGGGCATATATGAATCATGGCTCAAATCAAGCACAGTATATAGATAGCAGAAGAAAATATTACAATATAATGTATGTATGTTGGTCTATACGAGGGAGAAATGGGATCAATAAATAGCGCGTAACGAAATTATGTGGCTTGGAGTAAACACTGAGTCATCGACACATTTTTGTTTTGTTTTATATTTTTTTGGAAATAGAATCATAATTGTTGGACGGTCATAATTTATAGTAATTTAGTTTATTTATAGTTCCTTTGTGCTCAACGATTTGTAAACATGTATGTATGAAATATGTATGTTACTTATAGCATTTATGAATAAACAAAAGGGTTGGACATTTGACCAAATGTCAAGATAATAAACTATAAGACATCAATTTGGTGATTCTACATAAATTACAAGGAAAACCAATTTTATATAAGAAATTTACCTCATCGATATTTTTTGGAATTGGAATTATCAGGCGACGAAAAGTCTCCTGCTACATTAACTCCACGACAAAGAGCAGAACTGTCAAACTGCGAGGGAAATATCCGCAGTGATCAAAAAAAAAATCCGGGCCCTAGACAAGCTTTTGCTTTTGGGGCCCTCGAAATTAGGAACATTTTCGTGTAAATGACGCAGATAATGTAGGCAATGTATCGGTAATTTTCAGCTGCAGAAAATTTTAAGATCGGCAAAAGCAAATAAGTGATGGTAACGTATAAATGTTATGATGCAAGAAACGGTACACGAATAGGTGGTTCAATCGATTTTCTGGCACAAAATGCAAGATATCATCCTTAATGCTATTGCATTAGAAGCAAAAGCAATGAGTGCCAATTTACATTGAACAGGGAAAAATTTAAAGAATTCATTGCGGCAATGATGTGGATTTGTATACGATGAATACTATCTGGGAGATCTCATTCTAAATCAATTACTAATTCAAAACTGAGTCTCAAACAAATGGAATTCAATGAAAGAAGAGCGCATAAGGCGTTTATTCGTTTATTAAGAAGATTAAAAGTCATTGTTAAATTTTTTTTTTGTTGTGTTGGTACACTTGTCACAGAGGTATCTTTAAAAGATTACACAATTTTGGTGTGCTCGGTAATTTGGTTTTTGGAACACGAGCTACGATCAAAAATTTACGAACAAGCAGGCGTTTCTTTCGGATTGGTTCGTATAAACAACGTGTAACTTCCAGGTGGTTAGAACTCATAGTATCCTGGACCTTAGTTTCGACGTAATATTCGTAGTATCCTGTTTTATTACCAGTTACGAGCCGTTTGACCTATTTTGGAAAGTCGTTAATTTTATTCAGCAACTTCTGAGCAATGTTCATAACCATTTTGTTCACTTTTTCGACAATGCCGCTGGTCGTCCTTGAAACGCTTGTACCACTGATAGATATTAATTTTTCATTTGATATTGTTGAACGTTTTCTATTTGGTTTTGAGAAGTGACAGATTAAGGAAAATCTTGACCCTTTGCAAGCTTTCGTTTTTTGAAGCAAAATTTATCTATCCTACAAAATGCATGAAAATTAGCCTTTTTTCTCTGTTTTTCATGCCCAAATCGTCTAGTTTCCCGCAGAAATCTGATATAGATAGCTGTAGATTATGTTATAGCAATAGAAGGAATAATTACGTGTAACATGTTCGCAAAATACTTTGTCACGCTTTGTGCAAAAGGTTGCTGACAAAATGTACTTTGCGTTCTTGTTGCAGAAATAAATATTTATTTACACAAAAACCAAATTTACGCAAAAATTAAGTCGTTCTCTTGCTATAGCGGTTCAATCATTATAAATCGCTCGAAATGAAAGGTACGCGCGGCAGCTTTCCTTGTAAGGCATGAAACCTAAGCACTATGCAAATATATTGTTACATTAAAGGTAGTGCTTTTTGTTGATGAGTGATTGCCGAAGACCAAGGGCAAAATTTCTGGGACTCTGAGGTGTAAGACATTATCACTTCAAAAGTGTGGCCATAAACAGCACAATAAATAAAACATTTTTCTAATTTAAATAGTTCAGTAGTATATTATTTAATTGTAAAAAAGACAAAAATAAGAGCTGAACGAAATGAACGAAGTGTCATTATCATATATAAAGATAAACAACGGAAAGAGAAGGTGAAGGGCATGTGAATTTATCCCAAGATTTTACGCCAGAAAATAAAAAAAATTAAATCAGGCATATCAATAAAATTAAGCCACATATACTCATGTGTGAAGCTATCCCAGTCCAGGATTTTATTATATTTAATTCAAATAAATATATTTTCATTAAAATTAAATTAATGAAAACCAAATATTTCGAAAATTCTCTTAACTCAATCTTCAGCTCAACCCTAACTCAATTTACAGCTCAACCTCCAACTCAATCGCAATGCAATCCTAAACGCAATCACAAAGTTAATCGTCAACCCAACCCACAATTCAATCACAAAATCAATCCGAAATCAACCCTTAAATAATTCCCCAGCCGAACAACTCACTTAACCTCAATGCAAGTTATCTAAACCGTAACTCAAATTCAACTCAACTTAGCTCGAACCAAATTTAAACCCTCTGCTCAACTCCACATTTAATGGCCAGCTTAATCCCAAAAAGTAATTCGCTTCGAAAATTAATTAATTAATTTCACACTACACTCTAAACTCGACCCCGTCATACTATTATATCGTCATACCATCATATTATCGTACTGTTATACTATCATACCATCATTTTAGAATATATACCGATATACCTTCATACGAACTACTATGTACCTTCATAACATGATATCATTATTACTTCGTACCGTCATACCATTATACAATCATACCACCATACCATCACACCATCATAATATTATACCACCAAACATCATACCATCATACCACTATACCATCATACCATTATAGAATCCTAACATCGTACCGTCTTATCATTATATCCTCATATCATCATACCATCATATCATCGTACTATCATACCACCAAACATCATACCATCATACCACCATACCATCATACCATTATAGAATCATAGCATCTTACCATCTTACCATTATATCATCATACCATCATATCATCGTACTATCATACCACCAAACATCATACCATCATACCACCATACCATCATACCATTATAGAATCATAGCATCTTACCATCTTACCATTATATCATCATACCATCATATCATCAAAAGATATTATTATCACACCATCATATCATCTACCATCATACCATTGTACCATCATACTATCATAACATCATACGACCATCATCATCACACCATTCTTATGCAGGATTTCCCACTGCTACGAGTCCAAACGAGTAGGGCGTGTAGCTGGATCAATATCATGAAAAAAAAAGTCCACTACGCATATGCCCGGAAATGAACCGTTACCCACTTCAATTGCATTTCAAAATTTTTAGCATGGTACTCTGCCTTGAATGTTGTAGATGCCAATAACTCTTCTAAAAATTAAGATAACTCAATTGTTTTTCTATAATTTTAAAGGCACAGAGTGCTTCTTTCTTGTCTGGAAGTAGGAATATCATGCATGATTTTTTCCGTAAAGAAAACATTGGTGGAATTAAAAAAAATTGTGCGAGAAATAATAAAAAAATTCATTAAACTCATTTTTTCTCGAAAAACTCACTTAATAATTTTTGTTTTTTATTTCAAATTTAAATTTAATAGACAATTTAACACAAAATTGCTTCATCGTTTTTTATCTAATCATGTATAGTTTTTCAGTTATTAACATTTCAGTGTAGTACTTGTTAGTAAACGTATAGCTAAAATCGTTGTTAATCTTTTGAAAATAATTTGTTTGCGCGTTTGTAATCAGAAATAATAAAATGCCACGCTACACATTCGAAGAAATCGCCGACATCCATTTTATTTATAGTTTATGTAACGGAAATGGACGAGCTGCAGAACGTGAAAATCGTTATCCACAGGTAGGCCGGTGCCAAATCATAGAATATTTGAAATCACATACGATTACGAGAACGAGGAACATTGGTCCCCTATGAATACGAAAATGTTAGCCGAATTCAATATAAAGTCGATACCGACGAACAAGTTTTGAATTCAGTACAAAGAGATCCCACCATTAGCACGAGACGTATTTCGATACAACTTGGTATTAGCAAAAATAAAGTCTGGAGAGTACTTCGAAGAAACCATCTACACCCATTCCACTACACTCCAGTGCAAGAATTATTACCAGTCGATTTACCAAACAGGACAAATTTCTGCCGTTTATTGTTAAACAACGAGGAACATAATCCTTCATATTTGTCATCCATTTTATGGACAGACGAATCGACATATACGAGGAATGGAATAACAAATTTCCACAATCTTCATGAGTGGCAACCAGAAAACCCACACGTTAAGCGAGAATCATTATTTCAAAGACGTTTTAGTGTTAATGTATGGTGTGGTATAATTGGAAATAATTTTATTGGGCCAATTTTACTACCTGAAAGATTGAACTCACAAGACTATCTTGAATATTTGAATGAAACAGTTCCCACTGTGCTAGATTCAATTCCACTCATGATGAGAAATACTTTCTTGTATTAACAAGATGGAGCTCCTGCACACCATGGAAGACAAGTTCGAAATTGGTTTGATATAAATTCGGCGGCGGACCTATAGCTTGGCCGGCTAGATCTCCAGATTTAACACCATTAGACTTTTATGTATGGAGATACTTGAAAGGAGAAGTCTACAAAACAAACATTCAGACTAGGGAGCAGTTGGTTGTTCGAATCAATAATGCCGGTAACAAAATAAAAAAAATTTAGTAAATTTCAACATGGCCGCTGCCATTAAAGACGACTGCAACTATGCTTGTTACGAAATGGAAATCATTTTGAAAATTGTTTGTGAAGTTGAAAACATGGAAATTCATACAATAAATTATTATGTACTACATTGAAATGTTAATATCTCAAAAACTATACATGATTAGATAAAAAACGATGAAGCAATTTTGTATTAAATAGTCTATTAAATTTAAATTTGAAATAAAAAACAAAAATTATTAAGTGAGTTTTTCGAGAAAAAATGAGTTTAATGAATTTTTTTGTTATTTCTCACCAATGTTTTCTTTATGGAAAATACCATGCAGATATTCCTACTTCCAGACAAGAAAGAAGCACCCTGTGCCTTTAAAATTATAGAAAAACAATTGAGTTATCTTAATTTTTAGAAGAGTTATTGACATCTACATCATTCAAGGCAGTGTACCATGCTAAAAATTTTGAAATGCAATTGAAGTGCGTAACGGTTCATTTCCGGGCATATGCGTAGTGGACTTTTTTTCATGATATTGATCCAGCTACACGCCCTACTCGTTTGGACTCGTACCTGTGGGACACCCTGTATATATACCATCATACCATTATACCATCATACCATCATACCATCATACCATCACACTTCACCATCAAAAACTAAAAAAATTATTAGAATTAAGGAAAAAGAAGAAAATTCGATATTGCTGTGTACACTGAAAATTAGTACTGATGAATCTGAGAAACCTTCAATTATCAGATCGATGAGTGGCGGAAACAAACTTGGTAAATAAGTACCAGCTGTTTTCCTTTCCAGTATTAAATTCTTCTGCTTTTTTTTTTGCATATTTTATTTTATTTTAACATTTACTTTATGCTTAAAACCTATATTTCCTAACAAGAATTAAAAAGATCTAAAGAAGTAAGATTTAAAACTAGTTTTTTGTTTTTGCGGTTCTATATTTATTTGTAAACTCACTATACATTAATAGGTTATACAGTCAGTCAAGTAAGAGCGTGGTCGGGTTAATTTATAAAAAAATTTATTTGGTGAAACTTTCATATTTATAAATATATTGTACACATTACAAACGATGATGCAATTCGGTTAATATTGTGTCCAGTCACCATCGGCGTCGATAATTGCCTGACATCTCCGAGGCATGCTTTCTACTAATTTGACGGCGTATTCTAGTGGCAACGATCTCCAGATCGCAAGATAGCTGCTTCAAAGTGTGTGTGCGTCTTCCACGAAGTTTCTGTTTAATATATGCCCACACATTTTCAATAGGGTTTGCATCAGGCGACTGCGACGGCCAATCCAATGTAACGATGCCAGATTAAGTCTTCCACTCAGTACAGAGCTTGCTGAGGTGTTTAGGATCATTGTCCTCTTGCAGAATCCAATCTTCATTTTTGCTGATGAACCAACGTTTGGCAGATGGCAGTAAAGCCTTTTTGTAGATTTTAATCATTTTTTCGGCATTTAGGTTGTCGATAAAGAGGTACAAAGTGCCGAATCCCTGCTTTGAGAAGCAGCCCCAAAGATGCACCTTTATTCCGTGTTTTACGGTCCGCTGAACAAGCCTATTGGTGGAAGTTGACCAGGCTCGCGTGAGGACACAACGTGCCTATACAGAACATTCATCAGTAAAAATGACATTTTCAAAATCTCTATCGATATTCTCATGCGCCCAAGCGAGTCGCTTTTTCACATGTTTTCCAGTCAACAGAGGCTTCTTCATTGTGTTGCGCCATTTCAGGTCATGAGTACGGAGATGGGTTCGGATAGTTTCGTAGGATATATCTAAACCTTTTGCCTTTAATTTTGCTTGTCCTTGCCGCAGTGTTAAACCAGGATTCCGCGAAAACAGATTCACTGTTCTTTTTTCATCTTTTTTGTCCACTTTTCCTATCGAGCCACGTTCTGGTAAATTATCGACATTTTTAGCCACTTTATATCGCTGTACCCACTTATGTACAAATGCCTTCGACTTTCTCATATATTTAGCAGCCGCTGATTGCGACATTTTGGGACCTTTCGGGTGGGTGCAAAGGAACACAGCCTCGTAGCGCGACGCGTATTTAGCACTCATGTCGCTTAACGTGATTCTCTTTCAAAAGATCAACGACAACTGAATCTTTGTTGACAATGCATCAAGGACAAAGCTTCCCTCTATCGGCTCGCAAAGGAATTAGAGCGAAATCTTTCATTACCTGTCGGTAATGACGACCACGCTCTTACTTGACTGACTGTAGTTCTAAAAAAAATAAGCAATATTCCACTCTAAAATATTTTAGCCGGGAAAACAAACATCTTTTATCATTGAATTTGATCTTTATCAAAATAAATCGGATGCAAGATAAGCTTAAACAATTAGAGCATCTATTATACTCACAACAACAACAAATTGATATCTTAATTTTAGCAGAACCTTCGTCTATAATTTGGAAACGAAATTTTATAACCTTTGACAATATATGTAATTCGTTTCATAATACCAGGAATGAAAAAGATGGTGAAGGAATTTCTGTTTTGGTCCATTCAACTATTGAATTCCAACTTCTCCATAAAGAAAAACATTAGAGAATGAATTTGTCGTTATCTATTCAAAACAAGTAAATCTAAACTTAATTGGCGTGTACAAACTACCCCACACTTATGTTAAAGATTTCTTGTCTATTTTGGATAAAGAATGCTACTTAGATATCGATTTCGTTATTGGGGACTTTAAAATAAATTTATTGAATGAATCAGATCCGAATGTATCCAATCCAAAACTCTATATTACAGATGAATGGCTTGAGTATGATTAATATGTTATCAAAAACCTCTGCTACTATTATTGATCACGTATTGTCTAGATTTGAAAATTGTTTTCATATTCTCTATGGTGCTACCGACCTAAGTGACCATACCTTAAACACAATACCTTTTTATAAAGTTCGTGCTCTCAAAAAATTCTACAAATTCTACATAGAAGAATCAAAACCTATATTAAGATGACTTTGAGGCATTTTATGATATTTTGAGACATTCCGTTGCTACTATCAAAATTAAAACTAATTCTTATCTTAAACCTTGGCTCAACAAAGAGCTAGAGAAGTTGGCTAACTCCATAGATAAAATTTACAAACTGTATAAAAAATATCAAAATAAATTATTTCTGAGATCCTTAAAAGCAGGAGGCCTATTATGAACTTGATGCGAAGCGGATCGCATTTCGCATTTCATTCGATTTAACAAATACGATCTGCTTCGCAAGAGCTCATTATGAAATGTCATTATCGCATATCGCATTTCCCTTAAGGATATACATATTTTGGGAAATTTATTTTCTGTCAAATTATTGTAATAAGCGAGGTAAATTGTTTATTGTTTGTATGAATATTCCAATAAAAATTATTTTTGAGTAAACAAACCCGTAAATTTGATAAAAAGAAGAAAAATATTAATTATCATTTAAATACATTTTATCGCTGCACAATAGTTATTTGTGTATCAAGAGCGCAAAGTGCCAGTTTGTCACGCGAGAAAGGAAATTGCTGGCCGACGGGACGGAGGCCAGCAACCTTTCGAGCGTGACAAACAACTTTGCGGACGTGTTTCACACTTTATTTTTCCTACAATCATTTTAAAAAATATAATAAAAAGATAATTTTGTAGTAAAATTTACTATACTGACAATACGATTTTATTTTAGGACCGACATTTTGTTCAATCGAGTAGTCAAAGATTTTTTTTATTTTTCATAAAGAAAAACAAAAATTTGGTTTGATGTTTTATACAAACATTAGTCTTTCTTAAAAATTGACGTGCGGTTTCAAGTTTTGTCACACGTTTCTAAGAGAAACGTGTGACAAAGTAATTTGTTTATTAACTGTCAAAAAAACAGACACTTTGGGCTTTGAAAACAGAGAAAAAAAGCCTGCTTTTCACGGCGATTGTAGGAAAAATAATGTTTCACTACTCAAATGCGATATTCGCCTGCTATTGAGCAGTCGCATTTTTCAATTTTATATTCAAAAAAATCCGCTTTTATTTTCTATAATTTGGCGCATCATTCGACAAAATGCGAAAAAGGTGTTTCATACATAATACAAAAATGCGAAATGCGATCCGCTTCGCATCAAGTTTACAATAGGCCTCCAGCAAAGGCTGCTTTCGAATCACGCCTATTAAAACTTATCACAACCAAAGAATTATTAATCAGATTTTGAAAAACAATGCTTTCCAAAAAAGAAGCTCAATAGAGTTAAAAAATAATGGTATTATAACTTGTGATCCAATGATTGTAGCTAATTGCTTTGTCGAGTTTTTCAGTAACATGGGTACTAAAATTACCAAGGACGATTCTAGCAATTTTCGATATCAAGAGCCAATCCTCTTAATTCCAATAACTTTACAATCATTATCCTATACTAATGCAGAAGAAATTGGAAGCATAATTAGTAAGTTAGAATTAAATACATCGTCTGGATATGATCAAATCAATGCTACACACGTAAAACATTAAGTAATATAATTACATCAATATTAACTAAATTATTAACAACACATTTTCCAGCCTCAATGAAAATTCCTTTAGTGAAAAGTAGATCACCTAGGTACTCATAAAATCATACATACACATCAGTATGAATTCTGTGATGCTAAAAATTCTGTATCAACATTTATGAATATTTGGAGGGACATAAGGCGACTACTTGCATGTTCCCTGACCTTATGAAGGTATTTGACTGCGCATATCACAACATATTGCCTTATATGGTTTTAGTGTAAACGTTGTAAGTCTAATCGAAAGTTATCTTAGAAATAGATTTCAGTTCATCAAAATAAGTAGCGTTACTTCTAACAAAGCTAGTTTAAACTGTGGTGTTCCTCAGGGATCAATTTTAGGTCCTGTTCTTTTTTTAATGACGATATAGCCAATACTTATACAGAAAATATAGCAAGTTGAAGCTTAGCTCTTCCAAATCTTACAAAGGAAACCATTAACTATTTTTGATGAAGTTGGGGGATCAAATTTGTCCACAAAACAGAACTGAAAATACCCTATTTTGAAGCCTCAAACTAAATACTCAGCTTTCTTGGACTGACCACATTAATAAAAGAGCAAAATCTCCCCATATATTGGAGCGCCGAAAAGAATAACTCACTACATTCATGCTCATTTGATAAACTTAAATTAGATTTGGGGATCCGCTAGTAACTATCTTATAACAATGACTTCCAAGTGTTACAAAAAAAATCTCTAAAGGCAATTAGAAACTTACTATTATACAATGAGAAACTTTTGTCAGTCAGCTCGAGATTTGAGCTCGAGATTTATGGACAAAGAAATTTACAAATTGATTCGAAGGCATCCAAAATAAAAACGAAATAATGACATATCCACTGGCCACGACACTTATTATCCAAATGATAGGCGAAAATTTCCGATTTACTAGGCTTTTGCATAACAAAGGATACATTAAAATATGCTGTAACAGACGCTATATGTAAGACGCACCTACTCTTACATCACAAAAAAAACAAATTTATCGAAAATTTAAAAACAGCTTTATTAACGGAAGGTGACAGAGGGGTTGAATATTATCTCAATGGACTCCCAGACCTAAACTTTCATCGCGGTCCGCCTCCCTATCGGAAGCTAAGCAATATCGTCTTTAGTTATTTTTAGTCCAATAAAATGGTGCCCTTTTTCGACATTGCAAGCCTTATGATTTTCTCTGTATACCCAAATTAGCACGGTAAGTCGAATCCGCACGCAAGCCGATACAAAAAGGAAAAATTAAATTGTTCGGTTGGTGTTAAGTTGCAATTTAGAATTACAAAAATTGCATGCTTACTAAATTATATTAACATTTATGCCATCTATGAATGACTGCTATGAACTAATACCGGTTAGTCGAAAATATGCCTATTCAACATGTTACCAATCTAACGATAAAAATATGTTTGCTAATATTTGTTTTTAGTCATACAAAATCAGTGAATGGGGTTATTTTGCGAATCTACATGACTGAATAACGTTCGCTCCTCAAATTCAATGGGATAGCAATGACTTTCGTAAACCACATTAAGAAGCTGAATTCATTACACATTAATATCCAGGTTAGGAATCTACAAAAAAACAAAAATACTGGCCAATTTTAACTTTGATATTATCCACCATTAAACACCGGCACTGACCGTAGCTGTCATTTATTTATTTTGACCATAAAATGGATGAATAGAAATGAGACCCTCTAAAAGGAAGTATTTCACACAAAGTGTATTTACACAAATTAACGAAAAGTGTGTGTGTGTACTGAAAAAGTGTAGGCCTAGATAAAAATGTGCAAATAACTAGTAGAATCAGGTAAGGGGTGATATTTCCATAAAGTGAACATGTAAGCTTTCCAAAATAATTTTTGTTATTAAAATAAAAGGGATTGATTAGGCATGTTCGACGCATTTTTGAAAATTGTGAAAATCACTTAAAATGTTCAAACCTGATGATACACTATGGCCATTTCCTATAATCTCAGAGGTGTCACCATGTGTGACTATATAGCTTGAATATAATGACTATAGAGGTTGAAAAGGGCATATATTGAAGAATTTAAATCACTTATTGCCATTTTGATATGAGCCGTAGGGGTCTTAATTTCGCATGGACAACTTTTCGTGTATTTTTCAAAACGTTTCGATCTCTAGCTTTCACACAACCATTCATCCAGGAGAGCCAAAACCAAATGGGATCCATTTGACGCACGACTGAGAGCCCGTTTATAGGGATCATCTTTCACTTCCAAGAGAAACGAAACGTCTCGTTTGCCAGTAGTCAGTTAGTTGGCGGTTGTATTGCCCCTTTGGGTCGTATAATTAATAATTATTAATTAATAAATAAATAATTAAAAACGTCCTTGTTTCATATGAAGTTCGTGATTTATTAACTTTCAAAAATGTTTTGCAAAGCCCTACGGCTCATATCAAAATGACACTGAGTAATTTGAATTATTCAATGTATACCTTTGCCGAATTTCCAGCTTCATATAGTTCGATAATAGCGAGACGACATTTTTTTTTAGACATAACTCAAAAAATGAAAGGAATACAGAACAGATTTTTTTTAATGAAAAGGCTTTATTTATGCGTCGAACATGCCCAACTCATTTTATCCTAATGACCAAAATTTTTTTCGGAAACCTTGACATATCCACTTTATGAAAATATAGGTTATAGGTATAGGTTTGAACATAATTAGTTGTAATCTACAGGGTTACCCACTGCATAGTATAAATACATATAGTACTTCCATGCAAACTTCATCGGTGAAGTGTTAGATGGAGATACTGATATCGTTTTCGGTTTTTGAAAATATTTTTGTATATAAATCCGCCCAAATATATGTTCGAATTAATACGCCCAAATGTCATCATATTTTTCTAACCGTTCATTGAATAGTTAAGTGTGTAAAATATAGGCATATCCATAGATATTTGTTTATTTCGTTTCGGTTCAACCAACACTAAAACAATATTATTTATAAAAATTTTTATTTATGCACTGATGGTAAATTTTAATGTTGATGAAAATTCTTGGCAGTGCTATTTGATTAAATATGTACAATATCAAATTCCCCATAAAAACCATATACAAAACATAATTTTGTTTTCTTTTTTTTAATTTCTATTTGTATGAAAAATCCTTTTTAAACCATGAATATCAACTCTACACTTGTAAACAAAATCAGCTGATGTTAGATTTTTCGTGTTAGTTCATCTTTAGAGAGAACAAGGGACCAAAGCATTTATTTCCCTTATGATGGAAAGAGAAAAACATTTGATGTGAAAACTAGTTTTTATAGACGGTTTGTAAAAAAACTTGTGCGGGGGCCTTATTCTCGAATTCCACATCCATTTTCCACATGCGGACATCTGTCAAAATTCATCAAAACGTTCTGAAATTTTAATTCGTATATAAAACACATGGGGCATGAACATATTCTTTTTGGAGAATTTCTTCCACCTGCTTATACCCATTCGGAAATATTCCCTTAGTACCAAAAAAATTCAATTTTTATGAATTTTGACAGATGTCCACATGTGGAAAATGGATGTGGAATTCGAGAATAGGGCCCCAGGTTTTGACCTACTTAGCTCTTGTTTCAGTATTGGTATAAAAAGTAAAACTAAAAATCAAAATCAAAAATGTCTAGTATAGTTTTAATATTCTTACCTAGGCCGTGCCCGAATACTGTGATAATACCGTAATAAATATTAATTTGTGACATTTACTTGAGAAATTTTCCCCTTCGCAGACATTTGTTATTTTTACTGCCCGAATTTAATAATAAGGCTGTGTTTCAAACGAATAAAAATCCGCATAAAAAGTTAAAAAGTTAAATTTTTGACAATTTATTCACGGACCAGTTAAAAATTTCTAGCTTGTATTTTACTTTTCTCTACGCAAAATAAAAATAAAAAACGTACACGTTAGAATTTTAACCAGTTCCATTTAAAACACCAAAGCGATTAAAAAGTAAGGAAAATTTAATATTTTTCACCACAGTTAATAAATGTAACTTTTTATCCGATTGAAACACAGCCTAATTTGTACGTGATAATTTTCTCGCCTCCTTTTTTTAATAAAATCAAATTGAAAATAATAATAAAAAATACGACTCCATTATACTCCGCGGTTCCACAACCCGATTATTGGTGAAATATTATCCTGTAATGATAAGGAAACGAATAAATACGTAAGGATTTCTGGGGATTCGTTTCACGAAATCACAGATTTTTTACCACGCAAAACGCATGGATGGCAACGTTAGTTACAACTCATGGCTTTTTGTGGCTTGCAAGTGGGACAAGGCATAGAATGGTGGGAGCTGTTAATATCAAATTATATTTTATTTAATATTGTAAAAAATAATATGTTCTCGCTCTTGTTGATTGCTGTTGCTAATAAAATATTCAAATCACATTCAGTAGTAAAATATTTCACATGGATCTGTCAAAATGTATCATAGGGAACGACTGTAATAATTTGGATGAGTGTAATATTTAACAAGGTATTCAGGCACGGCCTAAATTAATGTTCGTGTAAAACAAACCAAAACAAGTTGTCGCTATAGTTTGAAGTATTTCTATAAAGGTATTTTGAAACTAGTTTCGTATGTATACATTTTATTTACATTTTTAAATTATTAATATTAAAATAGTGTGTGTTTATAAAACTTATTTAAACAAAAACGGCACCAATGCCACAAGAACATTTTTTATTGTGCCACAGGGCAATCGCTGTAAAGTTTGGTTGAAGCATGGTTGTGTGTGGGATAAACTCCAAGAGTGTTCAAACTACTATATATTACATTTTGTGAAAAACACTTCTGTGTCAGTGAGATTAAAATAACTGGGTATACAAAAGTTTTGAAAAGAACGGCGCTAAATAAAATATTTAATAGTTTTGTTTGTAAATGTAAAGACAATTACATCGACGTTGCTTGTCAAAGATTAATAAATCTAAAACTTTATACAACTCCTATTTCAAAAAAACCTTTGCCGCCAACCATTACTTTTAACACAGAGTATTCTGAGGTTGAGCCAGTACTCTGAGTAGGCCTGACTCGCCACCACTCAAACTAAAATATGAAGCAGGGCCCCCAAAAACGTATCTAAGGAATTATGATATTCCACAAGTTCCTTTAGCGTGTCCTATATCGCCCTCTCAGTTCCTCAGTCCACATCACCGAAGGAGGATCGAAACCAATCAAGAAAATAAGCAACTGAAAAAAATGTCGAGGTTCCTTTTAAACACTCCGCCTAAAAAGAAGCTCGCATCCGTGGATATTATGGTAAAAGATTTTATTAGCAACTTACTTGAAGAACGGCCAGAAGTGAAAACGTTTGTGTTTAAACAAATATTCCACAAAAAAAATTCGACATGGACACAAACAGAGCAAAAGTAATTTCTAGGATTTTATTTTAAATCACCTGCTTTCTTAAGAATAAGGATTTGTATACCAAATTTTAAAAATATGATTTGTAATATTTCACATAAGTAGCTATTTTATTTTATTAATTTAAAATTAATTTTTTATTTTTATTTAAATAGCTGTGCAACCAGATAGGAAATACTTCATTTTGTGTAAAGAGTGGGATATTGCTCGTTTCGAAAATCACACAAGTTACACAAAATGATTATTCATAACGTTTCGTTACAAAGATTTTTTCTAATTTTTGTAAAAAAAACAGTAAATTATTGAATTTTGGCAAAAAAGTCTTAAAGTCGTAAAATTCCAAATTAATTTAATTTTTGTTTTTTTTTTGTTTTAAATCAAGTAGACACAAACTGGTGAATATGTCATCACCAGTTGTGATATAAGGCAGTGATACGTGCAACGTGTTTCCATGCTGATTTGTTGAAATAGCTGTTACTTTTTTAAGATCATGTATTTTTGCGTGAAAGGCAAAAAAACGTTCTGTGTACAAAATTGAACAATGTTCAATTTTTGCCTTAATGCCGCATACTTGAAATCTACCAACGGTAACTTCAAAGCAAAAGAACTTGACAAAAACGTCACGACAAAAAATTATAAACTTAAGAATTTTAGTGGAACCATTATTTTTCGATATTTGTTTTCAAACCAAACTTTCTTTACTTCTAATAAAATACACTTGAATATTTTAAACTATTTTACTGTGGCATAAAATAAAAAACTATTAAACTACAAATTGTTATTGTTTATGTGCAAAGCAAAATGGGGCTACATAATTCGCCAATCACAAAATGTTGACATTTTTTACCTTTTAGGAAAAAATACACTAGACAAATTTTTTCAAGTTAACAAATAAATTGATGCCTCCGTTAAGCCTAGAGAAATAAAATTTAAATAAATAAATAAAACTAAAAAGCCATTTACATATTCCTTAAGTTTGGATGCAAAATTACGAAGCTTCGTTAAATTTGTTAAGTGACGTTATTTTTCGCTGGGCGAGAATACAGAAATGCTATCTACCCCATTTTTAAATTTTGTTAATTCTTAATTTTTAAGTTTATTAAGTGGTAACCAGCGAAAAATTATAAACTAATTAAGAATTAACAAAACTTAAAAATGCGGTAGATAGCATTTCTGTATTCTCGCCTAGCGAAAAATTGACGTCACTTAACAAATTTAACAAAGCTTCGTTAAATTAGATCTGTCAATTAAGAAAAATTAAGAATGAGCGATTTTGTGTCGAAATGTAAGAAATAAATAAAAAAAATAAATAAATTTTTGATGCGGTAGGTGCAAAGATTTTTATTTCATGCGATTTTATTTATATTCAATTCATGAATTTCATTAATTTAAATTTTACTTTTATAGGTTTTATTGTGGTATTACACTGTATATATTCTTCATTTCTTATCTAGTTATGAAAAATCTGCCGTTTCGCAACCTACTACAGTAACCGTACGTTATATTAAAATGAAACCATATTATAGTATACTTAATACTCAGTCATATATTTTTTTTACTTAGGAATATCGACTATTTTGCGTTGGCATTCGCTAACAAGATTTGAAAGTGGAGCATCCAAGAATATAATTAGTCTTTTAAAAAATAAATGTGACGGCATGATTGAAATAGACCAACGTTGCATTCTGTGATGGATAAAATATCAATAAAAAAAGAATTGGAATATAATACAGCAGATGACCTAATCCAAGGATACCAGGACCTTGGTGGACTTGGAAGGGGCAATTTGATTTCCGACAAAGCATTTGTATTTATGCTACGTGCACTCAACCGCAATTGGAAACAAGTAGTCGGTTATTACATGGGTTCACCAAAAGGTGACCAACGGAACAGAAACAGTTGTCAAAAAAGTTCACAAAACCGGTTTGCAAATAGTTGGTATCAAATATGGTCAAGGTAGTACAAACAGAAAAGCATTTTCAAGTTTAGGGAGCCATGGGCGAGGTTTGGTCCACGAAAAATATTTTGTTTTTACGACATCCCTCACCTTTTTAAAAGTGTTCAGAATATTTATATTCTGATAACATATTAACCAACGACTGCGAAAAGACAATATTGTGGCAGATACTACAAACACTTTATTCTATGGAGCATGGATCAGTGAGAGTTTTACATGACCTCACTCGTAAGCACATTTGCCCCGATATTTTTGAAAAACTTAAATTTATTTAAATAAGCCGCGTTTTTTTATTCGCTCCGGATAGCTGCTATCGAGAGATGTCATATAAAAATTGGCTCCCGATAGCGCTCCGTATAAATAGGTAGAGCCAAATATTTTTTATATGAAGATTTTGGTAAACAATTGAATTAAAAATGATAGTTTGATGTTAAATAAGTTTAGTTTACCAATAAATAGCGCGTGAAATTTAAATTTAGGCGTATAAAAATGACGGCTCTCGATAGCAGCTATCCGGAGCGAATAAAAAAACACTACAATAGTTATATAAGGAATATAATACAAGAAAAGGCACAAAAAAATGTATGCAACAGCTAAAGGAAGCTAACATATGTTTTGTTCCTAGATGTTAAATTATTATTAGTACTGCAAGTTGACAATGTAGATCTGCTCTCTAGTATATTTAACAGGGTTTTTCAGTAACAAAGTTACTAAACAGTTTAATTGTAACAATTGCTCAATAATTGCGGTTATATACATATACAATATATATGAATAATTAAGAACGAGAAAATTACGCTCTTTAAAAATAAAGACCCATGTAACTGAAAATACGAAATCAGCTGCATGCATATGGAAATTTGTGTCCTCCGTCGAATTCGAAGAATTCATCGAAAACATATTAAATACATTTAAAAAAAATATTTAAAATATGGGTTGCGAAGAAAATATTCTTGACAAACTTTTTACGAAGTTTATTCACGGGAAATATCCACATCGATTAAGTGATGCGGACACTGCTCGTATTACCAAATATATAATTGCTGAATTTATACGTCTTAGCTTAAAGCAAAAAAAATGATGAACTCAAGCAACCGAAAAGGCATCAAAATAAAATTTTTCAATTTAGAAGAAAACGAAAACTAAAATTCTACTAATATTTAACTTTTTTTTTGTTATTTTGAAATGGATTTCATTGTATTTACTTAAAATGTTTATGCTACCAAAACAAAATACAAAAGGTCAATGACCGTGTGAAACGCAAAAATAAAAATTATCTTTTCTCATTCCTAAACAATTTTTTGCTCAATAGAAATTACATATCTCGTACATATTCAATTATTTATTAAAATATAAAAATAAAAATAATTAGTGAAAATTTTAAATAAAATAAAAAATTGAGTTGAAATTAAAAAATGACAAATTGATTTTTATTGCCATTTTGGTCAGTTTTAGGGACCTTCAGTATTTAAAAAAAATAAAAATTATGTTTGAGTAGTACGTACAACAAAAATACACAATTAAAATGTGTATTTAAAAGGATGTGTAGTCGGCTATGAACATATGTTTATTCGTTACTAAGTGTTAGAGTAGGATAAAACTACACGTGAACAATTCGAATTTCTGTTGTATGTTCAATTAACCATACAAACATTTAGGCGATGGCCAAAGTTTGTATATTAACTTTATATGTGATCGACGCGACATCTGGAATTTCACCGATTAAATATTTTTTTTCTATGATGGTAGTACTATATGTATTTATACTATGCCCACTGTCACCCAGAATAATAAAAGGAGGAGGTGGAAGTCATTTTTTTTAGTAAAAATTGGGATATTGTAAAGTACCTGAGTATCATGAACCAGGCCGGGATAACCAATAAAAACATCCAAAAATTGTCTGGTATTGGATAGAATAAGCTAACATCCTATTGATATATTAGTCATGATTGCACCGACTACATTCTTAAATACCGAAGTTTCAGCTCTTCTACTGAACTTCTACGTGATTCACCCTAAAACCCAGCCGCTTATGTATTATTTAAGTAACAGTTGTTACCAGTTAGACTTTGATCATTCTATCGCTGGCGCCACTAGGTAGCCAGAACAGAAATGTCGTTGCTCAATATCAGGTATCCACTCATGAGTCGTTCTACGCTTGGTTTAGCAGGCGTGACAAATCAACAAAATTATTTGTCTTCGATTTTACTTTGCGTTGAAATGGGATTCAACATCTAGACCGATGATGCAACTTGCATTTATGAACCAGAAACAAGCAAGCAAATCAACCACAGTGTAAATTCCTTGGGATACTAGCAAGAACGTCCACCGAACACTGTACCAAAAGTGTTTCAGAAAGTGGTTGAAGAGTGGCCCACTTAGGACCTTTTGGCTTCTTCCTGTTTCTATTCATTAAAAATAAAATCCACTGATTGACTTTTGAAAGTCCTGTAGAAAATCTCGCCTGTAAATAGCTCCAATATGATGGGATCATTGCTTTCTGGACCGAATTCACAATTTTTAGGCCCATAGAAAAAAGAGAAGTGTTAAAGTCCTCGCAACGGGGTGGTCCAGAACTATGAACTGTGCTCTCAAATTCGTAATACGTTAAGTTGCAGACGCGAACACCTGATTCAAATACTACTACACTACATCCGGTAAACAGTATACTTTTAAGCAAACTTTACTAATTTTATAAAAATTTCATCTTGCTTCGACCTAGAAAAGGTTCAGCGGTCAAACGCCAATACCATCTTATCAACACAATGTGAACAGCTGAAAGATTTAAAAGATCAAAAATTGGCAACTCGTTCTAATGGTGTCGTGTACTACGAATTTCACAATTGTAATTCTAATGAAATATGTTGCTTTATATAATTTCCAACTTGTGTTCTCTGTAAAAGCTGGTGTGCATCAACCCTATCTAATTTTCAATAACGTTTATAATTTGTATATCCGCAAACGTAATGGTATGACTTTGATTTATCATCCTCTAATCAATAATTAATTAATCGTTTATATCGAATCTATTATTATATCGAAAATCCCCAAGGTCAAGGTATTTTAAGCCAATTGTACGCAAAAATTTTACGATCGTTCAGCAAAAACACGATCTATTTTCAACAAAAAAGCAAAAAAAAAATTATCAAAAATAAAACTGTACATCAAGGTTACGATAAACATTTCACAAAAACCAAACATTTCCGCTATATACAGTACATTCAATTAAATTGCGAAAACCGCAGCTCACCACACACAGAGCTTAATAAATGTATTATACATAAATACATAAACAACTAGCCATCAAATCAAATATAAACAGTAAAAATTCCTTACCTTTCAAAATACCTTGTGCTCGGGCACGGTACAAGACTTAAAAGTTGTCTTCACATAGCGGCACAACCAAACACAATTAGAAAGTAAAAACCATTTTTTGTTTTGTTTTGTTTTGTTTTGTAGTTACTTTTAATAAATTGCAATTGAAATTTAAACATAAAACAATTTCAGGTCAACCGTGCTGCTCGTCTCACTCTCTATAGATTTATTAACAACCAAAAGGTTATCGAAATTCTTCTTCAAAAATGAACAAACAAATATTCAATATCAATCTCGCCCCCGGAAATGTTATTCACGATCAGCCTGTGTAAATGAATCCTATACTCTACAGTTCTACACTATCATATAGAACAGCACACAGACAACAAAAACTTTCTATCAAAACTATCAAATGTTTTTAATTTGAACAAGAAATTTAAATTTTGCTTAGTTTTTCGTATTC
Organism: Tipula vernalis; assembly: GCA_958295665.1. Classification (NCBI taxonomy): domain Eukaryota; kingdom Metazoa; phylum Arthropoda; class Insecta; order Diptera; family Tipulidae; genus Tipula; species Tipula vernalis. The sequence goes on from OY282559.1 coordinate 377,984,042, forward strand.
AAAGGTGGCCTTGACTTTAGTTTTAAATAATAAAATTTTAAAAAAAAAAAAAAAAAAACGTCGACGAATTTGAATTTTGTCTTCTCGCGATCATTTTGTATAATACAATATGTACGTATGTAGTTGACGTGTGCGCGCTCGCGCGCGATGTATTGTGCTGTACATATGTACATTGGCATAGATCAAGGTGATCGAGAAATTTTTTGATGATTTAAGAATTTAAAATTTAAAATTTGTGTTTTCCTGTTTCTAGATCACAAGAATTAAATAAATTGCATCACACAATATCTTTATGTATATAGATTTGTTTTTAAATTAGAATTAGAAATGTATAGCTTAAGGTTGAATAATGTCTGCGCTTGGTTTTGTTTTGAGCGAGAAATGAATCGACCTTCATTATTATGCATCCTGATAATTCACTACTATATGTAATAAGAAATGGTTCTTAATGTACGAGTATGTATGTAAGGGTGTTTGTTTGTCTATAAAGTAGAATTGTTTTATTGAAAAATAACTGTATACGATTGCGGAAGCGAAAGAGATATTTCAATTCAAGAGTCGAGGACACAAAATGTTTTGATGAATGAGTTTGATGTTTGTGTTAGTGTGTGCTTTAACAATTACCGGACTTGATATATGTTCAACCTGCGTATTAGATCGATTTCTTCATAATAAATACACGACACACGCGAGTAAGTTATTACATTAACACTCCAATTCTTATAGTCGAGTCTCGAGTCACGTCATTTTTCACATATTTGTCACATCAATTTTTATGTTTTACCATAAAAGAACCCAAATTATGACATATCGAATTCTTAAATAATTTATCGAGTTTTGGCATGATATATCAAATTCTGACATGAGATATCGCATTCCGACATCTTAATTTCAAATTCGAATAAGATTTATCCAATGACTTACGACCTGTCCTGGAAATCTGATGTGATAAAATTTATTTCTACCACGACTTATCAAATTCTGATATGTTTTATCGAATACTGGTATGATTATCGAATTCCGACATGACATTTCGAATTTTAACATCCAAAACTCAAACTCTGACATGAATGAAAAGATTTATCGAATTTTGACATGAGATATCGAATACTTTGATATATCTTCTCAAGACTTCAGAATTTCATATATCATCCCAAAATTCAAGATGTTATGTCAGAATTCGATATACCGTATCAAAATTCAATAAATTGTGTTGAATTCTAGAATGATATATCAAATTTTGATAAGAACTTTTGAATTTTGACAAGACATGTCGAATTTTGACCAAATATGTCGAATACGGAAAAAGTTAAAATGTCGATGTGACTGTGATATCGAATTCTTACGCCATATGTAGAATTCTAAACCCAAAAATTGAAATTCTGATTTAACATCTAGAATTCTGAGATAACATATCGAATTTTTAGATGATATACAGAAATCTGAAGGCTTCATGAGAGATTTATCAAATTGTGACAAGACCTTTCGAATTCTGGAATAACATAACGAATTCTGATGTAGTGAATCTAGAATCAAATTTTCACATTCAATTTACAATTCTGATATTATAAATTCATATTCTGACATGTCATATCGAATTTTAACGCCTTTTGTAGAATTCTGACACCAAAAATTCAAATTCTGACTTCAGATATATCAAATTTAGACAGTATTAACTCTAATATTGGCAGGATAAATCGAATTCTAGCTTGACATATCGAATTCTGACTTAACATACATAAATTCGAATTCTTCGAAGTTCGAAGTTCCTTTCGAGTTTTGGCTTGGTATATCAAATTTGACATGATATACCGAACTATATACTACATCATGAATTCACAATCTGACGTGACATATTGAATTCTGATATGATTTACCAAGTTTTGGCATGATATTTCGAATTCTGACATGATATATCGAACTCTGACATCATAAATTCAAATCCTGACTTGATATATAGAACTGTGGCCATGATTGACACATACCATATACATACATTCCGACAACAAAAATGTAAATTCGACATGACGTTTCAAATTCAGATGTGTTATATCAATTCTGACATGAAATAACAAATTCTGACATAATTTCTGGGATTCTGGCATAATATCTCAAATATGTGACATGTCGATTTCTGGCATGATATGTATATTCTGGCATAATCCATAGAATTCTGACATCATAAATACAAATTCTGATAATGCATATCTAACTCTGACATAAAGTATGGAATTCTGACATGATAACTCAAATTCTGGCATCAATAATTAAAATTCTGACATGACGTATCGAATTCTGGACATGAGATATCGAATTTTGACATAAAGATACCAATTCTGATAAGACATATCGAATTTTGACAAAACCCGTCGAATTCTGTTATGATATGTCGATTTCTAACATGTTGTATTGACATGATGTATCGAATTCTGACAAAGTACATCAAATTTTGATATGACGTATCGATTTCCGGCATGATATATTGATATCTGAAATTCAAATTCAGACATGAATATCGAATTTTGATCTCACAATTTCAAACAGAATTTGAATTCTTCAAATTCTCAAAATTTGGACATAATACATCGAATTCGGAGATGACGCACCAATTGTTAGCATCAGAAATTCAAATTCTAAATGTGGCAACTTACATCAGATATAGAATTCTTACATAAGATATAGAATTCTGACAGCATAAATACAAATTCTGAAATTACGATTATAATTCTGACATCAATTATCGAATTTTAATTCGAATTTTGTATTTAATTCTGACATGAAGTATGGAATTCTGACATGAGACATCGAATTTTAACACTAAAGTTTCCAATTCTGACATGGCATATCGAATTCTGATATGATTTATCAAATCCTGATATGAAATATATCTTTTTGGAATAAAAATTCAAAGTCTGAGATAACATATCGAATTTTTAGATGATACACAGAATTCTGAAGGCTTCATGAAAGATTTATTAAATTGTGACAAGGCCTTTCGAATTCTGGAATAACATAACAAATTCTGATGTAGTGAATCTAGATATCATCGAGTTCTGTCATCATTTATCTAATTTCACAAAAAATATACAATTCTGACATTATAAATTTACATTCTGACATGTCATAACGAATTTAAACCGTCTTATGTAAAATTCGGATACGTAGAATTCTGACACCAAAAATTCAAATTCTGACTTCAGACATATCGAATTTAGACAGCATTTACTGTAATATTGGCAGGACAAATCGAATTCTAGATTCAAATATCGAATTCTGACTTAACATACATAAATTCGGTTTCTGATATGACATAATATTCTAAAATTATTTATTGAGTTTTGGCTTGGTATATCAAATTTGACATGATATACCGAACTATATACTACGTGATAAATTCACATTCTGATATGACATATTGAATTCTGATATGATAAATCGAACTCTGAAATCATAAATTCGAATCCTGACTTGATATATAAAACTGTGGCCATGATTGACACATACGATATACATATATTCCGACAGCAAAAATGTAAATTCTAACATGACGTTTCAAATTCAGATGTGTTATATCAATTCTGACCCCATAAATTCAAATTCTGATACGACATATCGAATTCTGACATGAAATAACAAATTCTGACATAATTTCTGGGATTCTGGCATAATATCTCGAATATGTGACATGTCGATTTCTGGCATAATATGTATATTCTGGCATAATCTATAGAATTCTGACATCATAAATACAAATTCTGATAATGCATATCTAATTCTGACATAAAGTATGGAATTATGACATGATAACTCAAATTCTAGCATTAATAATTCAAATTCTGACATGACGTATCAAATTCTGACACAAAATATCGTATTCTGACATGAGGTATCGAATTTTGACATTAAAGATACAAATGCTGATAAGACATATCGAATTTTGACATAACCCATTGAATTCTGTTACGATATATCGATTTCTAACATGGTGTATTGATATGATGTATCGAATTCTGACAAGGTACATCAAATTTTAATATGACGTATCGATTTCCGGCATGATATATTGACATCTGAAATTCAAATTCAGACATGATATATCGAATTTGGATCTCACAATTTCAAACAGAATCTGAATTCTTCAAATTCTCAAATTCGGACTTAATACATCGAATTCAGAGATGACGCATCAATTTTTGGCATCAGAAATTTAAATTCCAACTGTGGCAACTTACATAAGATATAGAATTCTTACATAAGATATAAAATTCTGACAGCATAAATACAAATTCTGATATTACAAATCTAATTCTGACATCAATTATAGGATTCTGACATGATAATTAGAATTCTGTATTTAATTCTGACATGAAGTATGGAATTCTGACATGAGACATCGAATATTGACACCAAAGATTCAAATTCTGACATTGCATATCGAATTCTGACAAGATTTATCAAATCTTGATATGAAATATATCTTTTTGGAATAAAAATTCAAATTCTGAGATAACATACCGAATTTTTAGATGATATACGTATATAATTCTGAAGGCTATATGAGAGATTTATTAAATTGTGATAAGACCTTTCGAATTCTGGAATAACATAACGAATCCTGATGTATTGAACCTAGATATAAATAATTCAAACTCTGGCTCTACAAATCGAATTCTGGTATCATTTATCTAGTTTTCACATAAAATTTACAATTCTGACATTATAAATTCATATTCTGACATGTCATATCGAATTTTAACGCCTTTTGTAGAATTCTGATACGTAGAATTCTGACACCAAAAATTCAAGATCTGACTTCAGATATATCAAATATAGACAGTATTAACACTAATATTGGCAGGACAAATAGAATTCTAGCTTGACATATCGAATTCTGACTTAACATAGAAAAATTCGAATTCTGATATGACATCGATTTCTAAAATTATTTATTGACTTTTGGTTTGGTATATCAAATTTGACATGATATACCGAACTATATACTACGTCATAAAATTCACATTCTGACATGACAAAATTCAATTCTGATATGATATGTCGAACTCTGACATCATAAATTCAAATCCTGACACGACATATCGAATTCTGACACGAAGTAACAAATTCTGACATAATTTATCGAATTCTGGCATAATGTCTCGAATATGTGACATGTCGATTTCTGGCATGTTATATCGAATTCTGACATAATATATAGAATTCCGACATCATAAATACCAATTCCGATATTGCATATCTAATTCTAAAATACAGATATCGAATTTTGACACGACTTATGAAATTTTGACATAGCCCATCGAATTCTGTTATGATATGTCGATTTGTAACATAATTTATTTTATTCTGGTATGGTGTATTGACATCTGTCATGATGTATCGAATTCTGACAAGGTACAGGCGGCATGATATATTGACATTTGAAATTCAAATTCAGACCTGATATAATCGAATTTTGAACTCACAATTTCAAACTCTAATATTTTACATCGAATTCTGGCACAGTACATCGAATTATCATATGATATACCGAATTCTAACATCAAATTCTCAAATTCGAACATGATACATCGAATTCGGAGATGACGCATCAATTGTTAGCACCAGAAATTCGAATTCTAACTGTGGCAACTTATATAAGATATAGAATTCTGACAGCATAAATAAAAATTCTGATATTACAAATCTTATTCTGACATCAATTATCGAATTCTGACATTATAATTCGAATTTTGTATTTAATTCTGACATGAAGTATGGAATTCTGACATGAGACATCGAATTTTGATACTAAAGATTCAAATTCTGACATGGAATATCGAATTCTGATATGATTTATCAAATCCTGATATGAAATATATCTTTCTGGATTAAAAATTCAAATTCTGAGATAACATATCGAATTTTTACATGATATACAGAATTCTGAAGGCTTCATGAGAGATTTATCAAATTGTGAGAAAACCTTTCGAATTCTGGAATAACATAACGAATTCTGATGTATTGAATCTAGAATCGAATTTTCACATAAAATATACAATTTTGACATTAGAAATTCATATTCTGACATGTCATATCAAATTTTTAACGTCTTATGTAGAATTCTGATACGTAGAATTCTGACACCAAAAATTCAAACTCTGACTTCAGACATATCGAATTTAGGCAGTATTAACTCTAATATTGTCATATCGAATTCCGACTTAACATAGAAAAATTCGAATTCTGATATGACATCGATTTCTAAAATTATTTATTGAGTTTTGGCTTGGTATATCAAATTTGACATGATATACCAAACTATATATTACGACATAAAATTCACATTCTGACATGACAAAACTGAATTCTGATTTGATATATCGAACTCTGACATCTTAAATTCAAATCCTGACACGACATATCAAATTCTGACATGAAGTAACAAATTCTGACATAATTTATCGAATTCTGGCATAATGTCTCGAATATGTGACATGTCGATTTCTGGCATGATATATCGAATTCTGACATCATAAATACCAATTCCGATGTTGCATATCTAATTCTGACATACAGATATCGAATTTTGGCACGACATATCGAATTTTGACATAACCCATCGAATCCTGTTATGATATGTCGATTTGTAACATAATTTATTTTATTCTGGTATGGTATATTGACATGATGTATCGAATTCTGACAAGGTACAACAAATTTTGATATGACGTATCGAATTTCCGGCATGATATATTGACATTTGAAATTCAAGTTCAGACCTGATATAATCGAATTTTGACCTCACAATTTCAAACTCTAATATTTTACATCGAATTGTGGCACGGTACATCGAATTATCACATGATACACCGAATTCTTACATCAAATTCTCAAATTCGAATATGATACATCGAATTCAGAGATGACGCATCAATTGTTAGCATCAGAAATTCAAATTCTAACTGTGGCAACATACATAAGATATAGAATTCTTACATAAGATATAGAATTCTTACTGCATAAATACAAATTCTGATATTACAAATCTAATTCTGACATCAATTAGCGAATTCTGACATTATAATTCGAATTTTGTATTTAATTCAGACATAAAGTATGGAATTCTGACATGAGACATCGAATTTTGACACCAAAGATTCAAATTCTGACATGGCATATCGAATTCTGATATGATTTATCAAATCCTGATATGAAATATATCTTTCTGGAATAAAAATTCAAAGTCTGAGATAACATATCGAATTTTTAGATGATATACAGAATTAAGGCTTCATGAGAGATTTATCAAATTGTGAGAAGACCTTTCGAATTCTGGAATAACATAACGAATTCTGATGTAGTGAATCTAGATATCATCGAGTTCTGTCATCATTTATCTAATTTCACAAAAAATATACAATTCTGACATTATAAATTTACATTCTGACATGTCATAACGAATTTTAACGTCTTATGTAAAATTCTGATACGTAGAATTCTGACACCAAAAATTCAAATTCTGACTTCAGACATATCGAATTTAGACAGCATTTACTGTAATATTGGCAGGACAAATCGAATTCTAGCTTGACATATCGAATTCTGACTTAACATACATAAATTCGGTTTCTGATATGACATAGAATTCTAAAATTATTTATTGAGTTTTGTCTTGGTATATCAAATTTGACATGATATACCGAACTATATACTACGTGATAAATTCACATTCTGATATGACATATTGAATTCTGATATGATAAATCGAACTCTGACATCATAAATTCGAATCCTGACTTGATATATAAAACTGTGGCCATGATTGACACATACGATATACATATATTCCGACAGCAAAAATGTAAATTCTAACATGACGTTTCAAATTCAGATGTGTTATATCAATTCTGACCCCATAAATTCAAATTCTGATACGACATATCGAATTCTGACATGAAAAAACAAATTCTGACATAATTTCTGGGATTCTGGCATAGTATCTCGAATATGTGACATGTCGATTTCTGGCATAATATGTATATTCTGGCATAATCTATAGAATTCTGACATCATAAATACAAATTCTGATAATGCGTATCTAATTCTGACATAAAGTATGGAATTATGACATGATAACTCAAATTCTAGCATTAATAATTCAAATTCTGACATGACGTATCAAATTCTGACACAAAATATCGAATTCTGACATGAGGTATCGAATTTTGACATTAAAGATACAAATGCTGATAAGACATATCGAATTTTGACATAACCCATTGAATTCTGTTACGATATATCGATTTCTAACATGGTGTATTGATATGATGTATCGAATTCTGACAAGGTACATCAAATTTTAATATGACGTATCGATTTCCGGCATGATATATTGACATCTGAAATTCAAATTCAGACATGATATATCGAATTTGGATCTCACAATTTCAAACAGAATCTGAATTCTTCAAATTCTCAAATTCGGACTTAATACATCGAATTCGGAGATGACGCATCAATTTTTGGCATCAGAAATTTAAATTCCAACTGTGGCAACTTACATAAGATATAGAATTCTTACATAAGATATAAAATTCTGACAGCATAAATACAAATTCTGATATTACAAATCTAATTCTGACATCAATTATAGGATTCTGACATGATAATTAGAATTCTGTATTTAATTCTGACATGAAGTATGGAATTCTGACATGAGACATCGAATATTGACACCAAAGATTCAAATTCTGACATTGCATATCGAATTCTGACAAGATTTATCAAATCTTGATATGAAATATATCTTTTTGGAATAAAAATTCAAATTCTGAGATAACATACCGAATTTTTGATGATATACATAATTCTGAAGGCTGCATGAGAGATTTATTAAATTGTGATAACACCTTTCGAATTCTGGAATAACATAACGAATTCTGATGTATTGAACCTAGATATAAATAATTCAAACTCTGGCTCTACAAATCGAATTCTGGTATCATTTATCTAATTTTCACATAAAATTTACAATTCTGACATTATAAATTCATATTCTGACATGTCATATCGAATTTTAACGCCTTTTGTAGAAATCTGATACGTAGAATTCTGACACCAAAAATTCAAGATCTGACTTCAGATATATCAAATATAGACAGTATTAACACTAATATTGGCAGGACAAATCGAATTCTAGCTTGACATATCGAATTCCGACTTAACATAGAAAAATTCGAATTCTGATATGACATCGATTTCTAAAATTATTTATTGAGTTTTGGCTTGTTATATCAAATTTGACATGATATACCAAACTATATACTACGTCAAAAAATTCACATTCTGATATGACAAAATTGAATTCTGATATGATATATCGAACTCTGACATCTTAAATTCAAATCCTGACACGACATATCAAATTCTGACATGAAGTAACAAATTCTGACATAATTTATCGAATTCTGGCATAATGTCTCGAATATGTGACATGTCGATTTCTGGCATGATATATCGAATTCTTACATCATAAATACCAATTCCGATATTACATATCTAATTCTGATATACAGATATCGAATTTTGACACGACATATCGAATTTTGACATCACCCATCGAATTCTGTTATGATAGGTCGATTTGTAACATAATTTATTTTATTCTGGTATGGTATATTGACATGATGTATCGAATTCTGAAAAGGTACAACAAATTTTGATATGACGTATCGAATTTTCGGCATGATATATTGACATCTGAAATTCAAATTCAGACCTGATTATAATCGAATTTGGACCTCACATTTTCAAACTCTAATATTTCACATCGAATTCTGGCACGGTACATCGAATTATCACATGATATACCGAATTCTAACATCAAATTCTCAAATTCGAACAGGAGATGTAGCACCAGTTGTTAGCATCAGAAATTCTAATTCTAACTGTGGCAACATACATAAGATATAGAATTCTGACAGCATAAATACAAATTCTGATATTACAAATCTAATTTTGACATAAATTATCGAATTCTGACATTATAATTCGAATTTTGTATTTAATTCTGATATGAAGTATGGAATTCTGACATGAGACATCGAATTTTGACACCAAAGATTCAAATTCTGAAATGGCATATCGAATTCTGATATGATTTATCAAATCCTGATATGAAATATATCTTTCTGGAATAAAAATTCAAATTCTGGGATAACCTATCGAATTTTTAGATGATATACAAAATTCTGAAGGCTTCATGAGAGATTTATCAAATTGTGACAAGACCTTTCAAATTCTGGAATAACATAACGAATTCTGATGTATTGAATCTAGAATCGAATTTTCAAATAAAATTTACAATTCTGACATTATAAATTTATATTCTGACAAGTCATATCGAATTTTTAACGTCTTATGTAGAATTCTGATACCTAGAATTCTGACACCAAAAATTTAATTCTGACTTCAGACATATCGAATTTAGACGGCAATTACTCTAATATTGGCAGGATAAATCGAATTCTAGCTTGACATATCGAATTCTGACTTTACAATGCCTAAATTCGAATTCTGATATGACATCGAATTCTAAAATTATTTATTGAGTTTTGGCTTGGTATATGAAATTTGACATGATATACCGAACTGGATACTACGTCATAAATTCACATTCTGATATAACATATTGAATTCTGATATGATTTACCAAGTTTTGACATGATATTTTGAATTCTGACACGATAAATCGAACTCTGACATCATAAATTCAAATCCTGACTTGATATATAGAACTGTGGCCATGATTGACACATACGATATACATATATTCCGACAACAAAAATGTAAATTCTAACATGACGTTTCAAATTCAGATGTGTTATATCACAACATTAACTCTAATATTGGCAGGATAAATCGAATTCTAGCTTGACATATCGAATTCTGACTTTACAATGCATAAATTCGAATTCCGATATGACATCGAATTAAAATTATTTATTGAGTTTTGGCTTGGTATATCAAATTTAACATGATATACCGAACTATATACTACATCATAAAATTTACATTCTGAGATGACAAAATTCAATTCTGATATGATATATCGAACTCTGACATGAAGTAACAAATTCTGACATAATTTATTGAATTCTGGCATAATATCTCGAATATGTAACATGTCGATTTCTGGCATGATATATTGAATTCTGGCATAATATATAGAATTCGGACATCATAAATACCAATTCCGATATTGCATATCTAATTCTGATATACAGATATCGAATTTTGACACGACTTATCGAATTTTGACAAAACCCATCGAATTCTGTTATGATATGTCGATTTGTAACATAATTTATTTTATTCTGGTATGGTATATTGACATGATGTATCGAATTCTGATAAAGGTACAACAAATGTTGATATGACGTATCGAATTTCCGGCATGATATGTGACATCGAATTTTGACATTTGAAATTCAAATTCAGACCTGATATAATCGAATTTTGACCTCACAATTTGAAACTCTAATATTTCACATCGAATTCTGGCACGGTACATCGAATTATCACATGATATACCGAATTCAAACATCAAATTTTCAAATTCGGACATGATACATCGAATTTGGAGATGACGCATCAATTGTTAGCATCAAAAATTCAAATTCTAACTGTGGCAACTTACATAAGATATAGAATTCTGACAGCATAAATACAAATTCTGATATTGCGATTCTAATTCTGACATCAATTATCGGATTCTGACATGATAATTCGAATTTTGTATTTAATTCTGATATAAAGTATGGAATTCTGACATGTGACATCGAATTTTGATACCAAAGATTCAAATTCTGACATGGCATATCGAATTCTGATATGATTTATCAAATCCTGATATGAAATATATCGTTCTGGAATAAAAATTCAAATTCTCTATCCTCCAATTTTGATATGATATGTTGATTTCTGACATAATTTATTGAATGGTGGTACCTTGCATACAAATACATATGGTTTATATAACTAGTAGTTAATTTCTGTTGGTTTTGCGGACGCAGCCGCGTTAATTTTTACATTAAACGTCCAGCCAAGTAATCCAAAGGAAAGAACCCCATTGATTTGAACGCTACTCCGATGAGAGTGTTCATACGAAGGTTTTTGTAAAAAATGTTAGAAAATAAAAGATGTATTGATGTGAAACTTTTCATAAAACAATTAGGATGTACCTTGGTCTTAACTGATGTGGATTAAATCCAACATATGCGAGGGAATTTAAAATGGAACTTGGATAATTCTTAACCTATTAGATGAAATCCGACATGTGCGATGGAAATGCGATTCTGAAGTGAATTTAGATGAAGTTCTGGAATATGACCAATTAGGATGAAACTTGGATATTTTTTAACTGATTGTGATAAACATTGAACGATAATTATAAGAAGTTCTGAACTATGGAAGTTCTAATCATTTTGGATGAAATTTGTGCTCTTAAATGCTGCTTAAATTCTTTTAAATGCTGCTCACAGAATTTTAATTTACCGTTCAAAAAATACCTAAGTTTTTAAAATTGGAAATCTTTTCTATTTGAAAACAGTTAGCATTACTGTCGGAAATAGAGCAGCTCAAGGTAATAGATATACAAATTATGTATTTAGAAAAATATCCACGATAATGATGTCGTATGATAATGATAATGATTATTTGATCAGTGAAGAGCGAATAATAAATTTTAAAGAGCCAGTTTAGAATGCTGCATTTTTCACATTTAAATTTGATTTAAAATTAGAGAACTTTTTAAAAAATTATTTGTTATCAATAATAAAAAAGAAAATTTTTTTCACAACTTCTTGACTGACTTGTTTATCACATACCAAATTTTCACAAAATACTAAGGTGAACTCTTCCACAAGGAGAAATTAAGGACCACAAGCTAAGGATTTCGCACCCTATTTGGCCATAAGAACACGGATTGGCCGGTGCGCCATAACAATAGAATACAGAATAAGTACGAAAAATGCTTAATTCGGAAGATTTTTAGCTGAGGGAAACCCAACTATCACAAACAAGAAAAATAATTCATAAAAGCTTTAGGAAACATTCCCGTCATAAGGAAAATAACGGAAGTGCTTCCTATAAATGAAAAAAAATGATCCGAGATACACTGGTTTGAATCTATGCTGAATATCTTGTAAAAAGACGCACGCTTATGATAAACGCTTTAGAAATATTCCGGAAAATGGGGACATATTCTGCAAAAGAGGGAAAAATATCTTAATCTGTGGTCACAAGACATAGTAGCTTAAGTCAAATTTGATAATTTGAAAAAAAATTTTATCTTAAGTCGACTTAAGATACTATGTCTTGTGGCTACAGAATTTTGGGAAAGTGCGATTTTACTTTTTTTGTTTTACCCCTTTCCCATTTAAAATTCAACGTTTTACAAATCAAATTGAGGCTTGGGCAATTTAACAAATCAAGTTTTTTGATTAGAAAAGGTTAAATTTGATTTATCAACAGATAAAATTTAGAGCTTATAGTAATCTGTATCCTAAAAATTAAATTTACAAATATAAGGAAAATTCAACTGCCAACTTAATTTTGCAGCTAGTGATGATGAATTTTTTTGGTTTTGGTTCTCCTAATTTTGGAAATTCTCGCTTCCCGATTTCATATTCGCTTGTCTCGCAGGTTTCTTCTTTTGATCATTTTTTAAAATTTCTCGAGATTTTTGGAGTTTATCATTGCATGATGTTTGAGACTTAATTGATGATTTGGTGTTACGAGAATTTTAGAGCCTATTCGAAGATGATTGATATTTAAAAAATTACCCGATAAGAGCTTATAGGATAAACTTGCTTAGCAGTATTACTAACATTACGTTACTTGACAAGTAATTCCATATTTACACGAATTTTCGGAATTTTATCAAAATTTTCTTGGGTTTTCTAGATTTTTACAGTCTTTCTACAGTATTATTGAAATTATTCTAGATCAATCGATATTGACATAATGTAGAGATTTTTCGAATTTTTATGGGGTAATCGAGAGAACAGAGTTACACATATAATTTTAAATGGTAATATTTAAAAGATTTTTTGAAATTAAGCCAAAAGTTTGATATTTCTCCGATTTCCTGTAGGTTATTATTCAAGAATGTCCAGGTTATTTACGTTGTATAGGATTATCTTTCGTTTTACATACTTAGGTACAGATAATTTGATATTTGAAAACTTTCAACAATATTCAAGATACTTTAAAAATTCGACATTTTTGAGATTATTGCGAGTCTTGATATTTATCAAATTATATTCGAAATTTGTGATGCTTTCGAAATATATAGAACTCCTCATAGCATAGAGTTGTAAGATGTTTCGTTGAGGTCATTCAAATGAACCACGTTCTGTTTCATCTACTTTTGAACGACGGCCCGAATATGTCCACAAAATTAAATCTGAGTAAACCAATTGGTTTTCTTCGAGTACAAATATTATAAATCCTATCCAAAATTCCGTCATTATCAAATTCCGATGTAAAATGGTTTGTTTAAAATCTTCGATAAGTGAAAGCTCTTAACTAAAAACTCTTGAAATTTTTTTCCAAATACATATTTTTTGCACATAAAGTATTGTAACAAAAACCTGAAATTATGTTAAGTTGAAAATGTTAAGTATAAACCCAAAAAGGATAAATTAATTATCAAGCTTAAAGCTCATTGAAAACAAATACTCGAAACTATTCCCAAAATACTACCTTCCTTTATATTATCAAATTTGAAAGTCAAATGGTTTGGTTTGAAAAGCTCTTAAAACTAAAAGCTCTTAATAATTCCATTGAGTACAAATATTCTCAATCCTATCCAAAATTCCGTCATTCCTTTTAATATACAATTCTGAAGTAAAATGGTTTGGTTTAAAAAGCTTCGATAAGTAAAAGCTCTTAAAGCTAAAGCTCTTGAAAGTTTTTTTAATTACATATTTGTTGCACATAACCAGAAATTATTAAAAGGCTCAAAAATGTTAAGTTTAAAACCAAAAGGTATAAATTAATTATCAAGCTTAAAGCTCATTGAACACAAGTATTCTAAATTTATCACAAAATTCCGTCGCCCTTTTTAATACCCAATTTCGGAGTAATGTGATTTAATTCGAAAAGCTTCGATAAACGAAAGCGTATATTATAATACCAAGTTTCCTGGTAAAATGGTTTGGTTTGACTAAAAGCTGTTGATAATTTATTTTGAGAACAAATATACTAAATTATACCTAAATTCCGTTACCCTTTTTAAAATCGAATTCCTGAGTAAAATGGTTTGGTTTAAAAAGCTTCGATAAGTGAAATCTTTTAACTAAAAGCTCTAGAAAAATACATATTTTTTACACATAAAGTATTGTAACAAAAACCTAAAATTATGTTGTTGAAAATGTTAAGTTTAAACCCAAAAGGTATAAATTAATTATCAAGCTTAAAGCTCACTGAAAACAAATACTCTAAACTATTCCCAAAATACCACCGTCCTTTATAATATCAGATTTTAGAGTTAAATGGTTTGGTTTGAAAACCTCTTAAAACTAAAAGCTCTTAATAATTTCTATTGAGTACAAATATTCTAAATTCTACCCAAAATTCCGTCATTCCTTTTAATATCTAATTCCGAAGTAAAATGGTTTGTTTAAAAAGCTTCGATAACTGAAAGCTCTTAAAACCTAAGCTCTTGAAACTTTTTTAAATACCTACATATTTTTTGCACATAACGAATTGTAACATAAACCTGAAATTATTAAAAGGCTCCAAAATGTTAAGTTTAAACCCAAAAGGTGTAACTTAATTATCAAGCACAAAGCTCATTGAACACAAGTATTCTAAATTTATCACAAAATTCCGTCGCCCTTTTTAATACCAAATTTCGGAGTAATGTGATTTGATTCAAAAAGCTTCGATAAACGAAAGCTTATATTATAATACCAAGTTTCCTGGTAAAATGGTTTGGTTTGACTAAAAGCTCTTAATAATTTATATTGAGAACAAATATACTAAATTATCTCCAAAATTCCCTTACCCATTTTAAAATTGAATTCTTGAGTAAAATGGTTTGGTTTAAAAAGCTTCGATAAGTGAAAGCTTTTAACCAAAAGCTCTACAAAAATACATATTTTTTGCACATAAAGTATTGTAACAAAAACCTGAAATTATGTTAAGTTAAAAATGTTAAGTTTAAGCCCAAAAGGTATAAATTAATTATCAAGCTTAAAGCTCATTGAAAACAAATACTCTAAACTATTCCCAAAATATCACCTTCCTGTATAATATCAGATTTTAGAGTTAAATGGTTTGGTTTGAAAACCTCTTAAAACTAAAAGCTCTTAATAATTTCTATTGAGTACAAATATTCTAAATTCTACCCATAATTCCGTCATTCCTTTTAATATCAAATTTCGAAGTAAAATGTTTTTTTTAAAAAGCTTCGATAACTGAAAGCTCTTAAAACTAAAGCTCTTGAAAGTTTTTTTAAATACATATTTTTTACACATAACGAATTGTAACAAAAACCTGAAATTATTAAAAGGCTCAAAAATGTTAAGTTTAAACCCAAAATGTATAAATTAATTACCAAGCTTAAAGCTCATTGAACACAAGTATTCTAAATTTATCACAAAATTCCTTCGCCATTTTTAATACCAAATTTCGGAGTAATGTGTTTTGATTCAAAAAGCTTCGATAAACGAAAGCTTATATTATAATACCAAGTTTCCTGGTAAAATGGTTTGGTTTGACTAAAAGCTCTTGATAATTTATATTGAGAACAAATATACTAAATTATACCTAAATTCCGTTACCCGATTTAAAATCGAATTCCTGAGTAAAATGGTTTGGTTTCTAAAGCTTCGACAAGTGAAAGCTCTTAACTAAAAGCTCTAGAAAAATACATATTTTTTGCACATTAAGTATTGTAACAAAAACCTGAAATTATGTTAAGTTAAAAATGTTAAGTTTAAGCCCAAAAGGTATAAATTAATTATCAAGCTTAAAGCTCATTGAAAACCAATACTCTAAACTATTCCCAAAATATCACCTTCCTTTATAATATCAGATTTTAGAGTTAAATGGTTTGGTTTGAAAACCTCTTAAAACTAAAAGCTTTTGATGATTGATGATTTACTTTGACAATAAATATTCTAAATTTTAGTCAAAATTCCACCAAAAAGCTTTGATAATTGAAGCTTATAAAATTAAAAGTTTTTGATTTTTTGCAAATACATAAAACGTTTTAGCAAAAATCTAAAAGTTTGAAAAAGGCGCAACGTTAAAAGTCCCCAAACTTGTTTAATTGAATTATCAAACTTAAAACTAATTGACAATTTTTGCAAATACAGAGACTAGACAATAGGAAGAAATAAGTTTTTCACTAAAAGCTTTACTTGTTCATGGGTACAAGAAGCATTTTTAGAGGTGCCCAAGAAAATGTTGCAGGCGGGCCAGAAATTTATAGTTATGCCACTACTCAACAACGGATTTACAACTGCTCATTGTAGTCTTTGGTTTGTAGACCTATTAAACAGCAATGTTTCCTTTTTTGATTCGTTTTCAGCGTTAAGTCTAGTAGCCTGAAGTGAAATGATATTTTCACTAGTCTTCAAAAAGGACAAAATAAATCGGACGTGAAAAAATTAGTATACCGATTTTCGTCAACTTTTATATCTGTTAACCTTAATTAAGTAAATTTATGCTTACAAATTTGAAATTAAATGCCTTAGGCGATTGTACGTAAAGGCCGGTACGCTGCTGAAGTGAAATGAAATTTCTCATATAAAAATGACACAAACGAAAATGAAAATTTTAACGCTGATTTTCACTTTGCAGTATGCAATTTAGCGGTGAAATTGGGTTTTCGTATTAGAATATAGATGTCTCTATGTTTTTCCTACACATTTTTCACTTCATTTTTATCTTCCCGAACGATAAATGTGAAGATAAATTTTGACGTTTCATGATATGAGTTTTTTGTTTTTCAACCGCCTATTACATTTAAGTTATCTAACAACGTCAGATGTATCTTCCAATTTTTGGAGACCACTGAAAATTTCATTTCACTTGAACAGAGTACTATGTAGGCTTAAAGGTGATAATGCAATGAAAAATGTGTAGAGATAAAATGGAGACATCCATATTCTAATACGAAAACACCAAAGGTGGATGAAATTATCATCTTCGAATTCGCTTGTCTCATTATTGTATGTAAAATTTAATTTCACTTCAACTGCGTACTAGACTTTTAGAAAATAAAGCAACAAACATATTTAAACGCATTTATGCTGAAAAACTCAAAGTTTATTAACCTTCGGGCGGGATGCATGCAGATTTGCAAGAAAAATAAAAGCACGTACAGGGCACTCGATATGCTTAAACGTGTGTGGTTCAGATTATAAAATATAAAAATGTGGCACGTTTTACAACTGTCACAAATTCTCTAGTAAAAAGCGTGATATTTATAAGTCACGCAGAATAAAAGATGTTTGGCATTTGAATAGATTTTCTCCAAATTTTCATTTTATTATTATTAACATTTTTTTTTTGGTTGTTTAAATGACATGATATAAAAATGTAAATGACTCACGTGGTTGCGCGCTATATTGAAAAATGTGATTTAAATACGCGCGAGACACAAATAATATGCCAGACACAATTTATACTCAGGGTGTTAAATTTCATATAACAAACACCGCGGCGTAAGAATTTCAAACTCACGCTTTTTGTATGCTTTATTTGGCGTCCATAAGACATCATAATTTATAATAAGACAAGACAAAAAAAAAAAATCTTAACATGTTCGCTCCATATGGCCAAACATTAATTCGAATAATAGTATTTTTTGTGTACCAATTACAGTCAATGTGTTATGAAAAAAAATAAAATAAATCGCGGGAACATTAATAAATGCGCTGACTGGGTGGAGAAAAAAAAATGAATATTGCGATTTTTTTTTTTTATCAACACAGCCGAGGGATTTTTTTTTTCTGTTTTGTTTTCTTTGGATGACATTGAAAAATACACGCGTATGTGATATTTCCGTTACTCATCAAAAAAAAAATTAAATTTGTTTTAATCATTTGCGAGATAAATTTTCTATAATATTTGTGCGTTGTGAATTTAGTGGGATTGAGTGATCTCTCGCTCTCTATCTATCTCTGTATATCTGGGAATAAAATTGGCAAAATATATTTTGTAAATTTTTGGAAAGCGAAAATTTGATACTTTCGTCAAAAAAAAAATGTTGATTGTGATTTGTTGTGTATCCAAAAAGGGAAATGCATGATATTGATATTCACATGACCAACATTTTTCGTAATGTGAAGCCTTTTGTAGTATATTTCGTGTGGTTTCCTATTAATCCATCGGATGTGTTTTGTATTACCAATTAATTCCCATCTCTACTATATATTCATAACCTGTTTGTTCTAACCGTTAACAGTATTTTGTGTATTTATTCTCGATACCGACTGCCTTATGGTTCTATCAAAGGGCAAATGTCATGAACGTAAGTGCGCACACAAAAACAAACAACACCCATTATACAAATCACCGTTAATTCGGTTGACGTCTAAACATTTGCTTATTTCCTATTCATTATCGCGTCAAAGTTCATTGAAAGACGATAATTAGTTATAGTCGTATGTACTTAGTTCATATTGTACAATATTGTAAATGTTTCGTTTCGCCAAAATAAATTAACCAAACTAAAATAGTTTTTGTGAGTCTGTTTTTTTTTTAATTTGACTCTCAAGTTCTGGGTTAAATTTTAAAATCCAAGTTTAAATTTTGTAAAAATGAAAATCAATGTCAATGCTAACAACCAAAAAAAAAAAATTATTTACAATTTTTTACGAGTAAACGATTTTTTTTTTTATTTCATTTTTGGGAAGGCGCGGGGGTATAATGGAGGCAAAATTATGTCATTTTTTAAGTTGCTGATTCATAAATTCGCGTTTTAATAAATAAATACCAAAAAAGAAACCTTGAATTTTTGTTTTTTTTGTGAATTTACTTATTAAAAATTTATTGATAGGTCATAATATCAAATAAATGAGTCTAACCGGAAATGATTTATAAATATGCAGTAACGAATTTATATGAGTTAGAAACATCGCAATGATATGGTATGTTCATCTCCATGAGAAGTAATTGCAAATATTATCAGCCGCAATCTAATCGGACCGTTTCCCACGATTTCGGTCTGAAAGGGAAGTTTGCTGTTATATCGTGATAACTGTTATAATTAAATTGTTATAATTACATTGTTATAATATTTTATGTAAGAAATTGTAGCTATGTTCAACCTGGAGAGGCAGAACAGAATCCATCTTGTACTTTTTCACCACCTGTCTGAAATAAAGAAAGTTATCTAAATAAATAATAAATTGGAGTTTTAATTATCCAACCTGAAGATACAACATTTGCCCTTTAAAACAGGTAAGCTTACTCTTACAATTATACAGACCGACGAAGGACATGGAGTACACTACAAATATCACTATTAGCTAGAACTTCAACGAATTTGAAATAGTTTTTTCAATCATTTTCAGCAATTAATAAATCAGCAATTTTTAAAGTTTGAATTCTGAACGGGCTGCTCCGATTCATTCTCGTTTCTTTACTAAGAAAATACTAAATTTCTCAGAAGGACAAAAGATGGTATGACAGCTTAATACATACTACCCAGTAAATAACGCCTGAGCATTTTATTCGAAAGTGGCAAAAATTGGCAAGAATGGCATTAATATTTGAAAATGATTTCGGGCATATGGGCACCGCGGCTGTTCTTGACGAAATGCATTCTGGACGTCCAATTTTGGGCCACTTTTTCGAGCACTGCTGGCCGTATGTCACGAATAACATGAACAATGCTGGCATCCAAGGCGTCAATTGTTGCTGGTTTATCAGCATAACCCAGTGACTTCCCTGTGGAGCTAACAGGTAATAATCGGGAGGTGTCAAATCGCACGACCTTGGAGGCCAATTGACAGGTACATTTCTCGAAATCAACTTATCACCAAATTTTGATTTTAAATACGCACATTCTTTCGACGTGTATATGTTATTGCATCCTCTAGAGAGTATGTGGTACGAAATCTATCCAGTTCGACGGATGGCTTGCTCAGATGGACGATTATGTGCGCCATAAAAATCACGAAGTCGTCTATAAGTTGCGCGAATCGAAGACTGATTTGTTCTGTAGCGTTGTTCAAGCATGAGTCTATTATTGATGATTTGCCAGAGTATAATGAGGTCTGCCAGAGTATATTTTTCATAAAAATTTAATTTTTGATGTGAAAACATCTTTAGCGGGGGTAAGTCAAAAATTCCATGTAAAATAAGGAACGGAAAATCCGATACGAACGAAATTATATACGAGAAAAACGAACACAAAATGCACCGAACTTGCACACTACTTCGAATTACAATTTCCGTCAGATCAAAATGGAAAGGCATGTGAAAGTTATGCATGTGTAGTGTGTGTAAGTGATTCAAAAAAGTGAAATAGAAATACATTAGAAACAAACAGAATTACACGCATACTTTAAGGAAGTATTAAATATTATATATCCTAGCGAGCTGTGAAAAAGACACTTATACATTGATACATAATAAAATAATAATTTTGAAATTGTTTAATCGATATGCTACGCCTACGTTTAGTATTGCTCATGCTATTGCTGAGTTTGGTTATGCGGGAAGTGTCGGAAACAAAAACTAGTAAAAGTGGTAAACAGAATCGAATGACATTCTCTAAAGATGTACGCAAGGAAGATACCGCAAAAAGGCGTGCTACCGTCTTTCAGCTACTATGATCTTACAGTCAAAATAGCGTTTATGTCTAATAGAACCGCTCTACTTCATTTTGTTCAAACTGATCAAATCAGCAATGCTCTTTGTTTACAGGGTTTGCCGTGACCATTCACAAAAATCGAAAAATGGAATCTTCATCAAGATTGCCGTGTAAGAGTAATAGGGTTAGATGATTAAATTAAGAGAACTGTAATTACTCAGGCTCACCGAAACATGGCTATACTGAAATTTAGCCGTTTATATTTTTCTTTGTCAATTTTTCAATTTCCAATTAAACATTTAATGTCGCTAAGGTTCATCCTCCAAATCCAATATAGAATAACTTATCGGCTTTTTAAACCAAAAATGTAACGAAATTTAAATACTGAGCGATCGGCAGCCGACTATCTGCATTGGTTTCTCAGGCCCATTGAAGTCAAGCCTCTCCATTGAATGATTCAATGGATACTTATACTTAATGTTTTCATATAATACTTTTGCGAGTTGAGCGTGAACTCGCTCGTTGTTTTTTTTTTTTGTTTCATTTTTTACAATTTCAAGTTCTATCAGGCTTAAAAAAACACCCTTTACTTGGTGAGTTACAAAGGTTGTGTATAGGGAGAATTAAGTTTAGCTTTGAATATATTTTGATCAGAATTATTGGAATTTTTAATATTCAATAAACTTAAAACTGCTGTGAACACCGGAAAATAGATACAAAGTAAACAAAAGGCCATTCCTAAAAACGATACAAATTCAAATGTATAAGATTCATATTTGACTTGAATGAAATACGAGTCCTATACATTTGAATTCATCTAATATTCTTCAGGGAGATTCTACCGGACCCTCGAGTTTTTAGCATTCCATCTAAGGATTTTAATGGATGAATTTAATGGTTTGTCCGTCGTTAGGACAGTAGTTGTAGTTTAAAAAAAACCATATTATTTTAAATTCAGAAGAATGTTATGTCCAGGTTCGTACTCTTTTAAAAAAATTGAACAATTTTTACCTTATTTTGGTAGGAAATAATCGAGCCAGGATTGGAGCCACTTTCTGTTGTTTGGTAATCTAAACGTATTTTTTTTTCATAACCAAACATTTAGAGAAAAGATCCAAATAAAGGTTAAAACATTTTTTAGGAAATTAGAATATTCCAATTGGGGTTCGCCGCATATACATACATTCATATACGCAATATATTCCTAAATGTGGTATTCCCAGTTGGAATATTCTTTATTTGGTTATTTTATTGAACGCAATTAATATATTAATAATTTGTAGGGTTTCCAACTGAGCCATTTTCGGCGTGAGACTTAATCTCCGGTCTCTGGCTCTGGATTAAAAAGCTCTGGGCCAAGCTACCCAAACGATTTTGCTTTAAATTGGGTCAAGGCGGTTAAACTAGGTTGATTTCATCTATTGTTAACCAAAGCATTTATTTTGGTTATATATTCCTTAGAAAAAACATTAAATGTTCAAACTATAAGTATTTTCGTAAACTATTTTATATTTGATGAAGATCGAAATTTTTCGAATAACTATTAGGTAATTTTAAAAAGATGGAAACCTAACTACCTAAATAAAAGCCATCTTATCTAAAGCCTAAATGATCCCATGGTTTCCATTGAAAGGAGTTACTCCAAACAGTGTAAAGTGATGAACGAAATAGAATGAGATTATATCTAATGGAAGTGGAGTTGTGTTATCATGTAAATTATGACCGCTATTTGTGAATTCGATTGAAACGTATACGAACCTGCGAAGTATTGGATACCTATTTAAATTGAATCAGAGTCGTCCGTTTCTTATTTAAATCAAATACGAATCTTGTACATTCGAATTCTTGCCGTATTCAGAGGACCTATTATGAAAAAAATACGATTTCTCAATTTACATGCGATATTGTATTTCTTATTATACTATACAACGACATTTTCGCAAAAAATGCGTTCATGGTCGAATGATTCGCCTTATTAGAAAAAGCGATAGCATTTGTTGCCAATAAAAATTCCTTTTAGGAAGCGAATCGTATCCACAAAACACCATAAAATGCGAAATGGGATCCATTTCATATTCCGGTCCCCTGGAATAGCCCTCCAGCTTTTTGGATTTCATGTTGAAAATTCAAAGTTTATAGCGAATTGCTTTTTTGCTAAAAATATCGAGAGTAGAGCTTGTTTGAGTTCCTATCAAAAAAAAAGCTTAGTTTTTAACGCTAATTAAGTGACCCTGAGGCATGAAAATGGTGTTGCTAATTATATACAGAGAAGTCGTGAAAATATTAGAGCATAAACATTTTACTGACAACTATTCAGATTGTTCAGATGAGAAATTTACCAGCCTCAACGTTCTTTGGTCAGGAATTACTCATGATATAGTAAGATTTTGAAACGGGGTTTTGATTTAACACCTTTGTTGTTAACTCCGTAAACAATCCTACCAGACAGGAGGAGTGAACAAAATATGACTATCGAAATGGTTTTAAACGTTGGTAATTTTTAATTTTTTCTAGTTAATTTTCCAATCAATCATCAAGTGATGTAAAAACCGATTTTATAATTTGAAAGCCAAAAAAAAACAATTGCAGCCTTTACCGTTTTCAAAAAATCAATGGCTATTTGTCCAAAAAATTGTTCGTTTCCATAATTATAAATTATGTGAAGTATAGAAATGTTTAACAAATGTAACGCCGTAGGGCTCTGTATTTGAATAAAACGTCTAGTAAGCGTACTATTCGTTTAAAACGTATAAGCGTTATTTACGGTGGAAGACAGTAGTTATAATCAGGGTGTACAAGAAATGTCACATGAAAGAGAACGTTAATAGTAATACTTTTGTTAAACGTGTGTCCTCACTAAATGAAGGTAGTTGGGGAAGACGAGTTTCCTCACTCCAAGATATTTATCGTGTATTTTCCACGTTGCAGCAAGGCAAATCAACGAAGAAATATTATGCCGTCTAGTGGTTCAAAATAGAGACGTGAGAGAAGCGGAGTGGAAAATTACGGCGAGTAAGTAATGGAAGGATGACCCTCTCTTTGGCGGAGTCATTAGAGCTTTGGGACAGCAGAATATACTGGGT
This sequence comes from Tipula vernalis, assembly GCA_958295665.1. Lineage (NCBI taxonomy): Eukaryota > Metazoa > Arthropoda > Insecta > Diptera > Tipulidae > Tipula > Tipula vernalis. The sequence continues at coordinate 378,008,960 of OY282559.1, forward strand.
ATTCGGCGCGGTCTATTTTCGTCCCAAAAAGAAGTGGGGAAAAGGCGAAAACACGAAGGCAGCAAGGACATCGAACGTGCGAGATTTAGCGATACGATGTTAGGACTGTTGGACAGAGAGAGACCCTGAGACCCGGCACTTCTGGTACTCCATATGACACCTGACCAGAGGAAGCGCGGGAAGTCATGATCTGACCAACAGGTCTAGGATTACACAATCTCAATTGGAACATGTAGGTTAGGAGACTTTCCAAAAATTAAAAATTACAAACCTAAATTCTGCCACTTACAATCCGTGTGTTAGATCGCCTTTTTCTGGTGGTAAAAAACTGGAATGAAAATTGCCCCTCACCCCCGTCGCCCCTACCAACATCTTATTTGAGTTCTCCCCATTTTCACAACAGAGGCACAAGGAATGTCCCATGGTGAAATCATACCTGGAAGCCAAAAGAAGAGAGAGCTTAGGTCATATTATGGAAGCCAAAAGAAAAGAGGTTCGTAAACTCTTAACAGGGCTAAGAGGACGAACTACTGGACAATTTATCACGCTTCTCTGACCCAATACAATGAAGCTCTAAGGAAGAACAAAAGGGAAATCTGGAGAGATTTCTTCGAGAAAATAAACAAACCGCTAGCAATTTGTCGACTCTAGATGACAGTCTTCTTTGAACACATAAATCCTAAGGGAAATGTAAGGAAAAAGGACGCTTATAAGCGTTCAAAAAATATTTTCACTCATGTAGAAATTAGCTGGGCGATTATTTCTTTTGGATCGTACAAATTCTCCAGGAGAAGATGGAAATTTTCTCATTTTGCGGGGCCCAAAAAAAAAATCCTCCGAGGACATTCAGTTTTAGAGACCACCTATTAGCCTCACGACATTTATATTTTAAATTATGGACAAGATCCTAGGCCAGCAAATTAAGTATAGCGCCCTCCAAAGCTCCACTTGCTTACCAGGCTGGGAAATCAACAGAGACAAGCTCTGCTTGAAATGACATCAGACGTGCGAATTAATCCAGGCATAAGTGCCTAGCAACAGGAGTTTCGTTGCTTCTTTTGACGATAAAGCCATCACGATTGCCACTACTAGAGGATCTTCCAGTGTGGCCTCCTCTCATCCGTACCATGATGGCTCACAATAAAGCCATGATAATCAGGGGAAGTTTGAAAGGAGGTTGGCTTTAGGGTTAACCTAACCAAAATTATTTACACCCTCTTCAAAAAACAAAGAAAATTCCACCTTCCACCGCTAATCTTGAATGGGGAAAACCCCTAATCTGGGAGTTATATTTTTGATCAGAAGCTAATAAAGTACCTTCTAAAGCACATTAGAAACACAGAAAACAAAGCTTATTTCACTTAATATCGCGTGACTGTAAAAACATGTGGTTTGAACGTTTGTTTGTTCATGGCCAAAGACGGAGCAAATCTATGTTTTCTCAATACAGGACAAGATATACAGATATTGTCTAGGTGATATAGGAGCTCTAGAGAGAATACTAGTTGAAGAACTACATATCTAAAAACAACAAATCAAATTAAAACAATTAGGTCAGAACATATCAGCATCCTTGCTAGGCAAATTACATTTGGCGAAAAAAATGGTTCAACTGTCTCTGACATGATGGTAAAAACAAAACAATCAATTGTCGGAGTAACTTTATCATTAGAATAATAGGGTAAGCGACACCTAACCAAGGTGAGAAGTAAAGCAAGGTAAGATGTCATAACTCGTAACACATTATATCAATTCTGTTATGTAGGCGCCTTAGAGAGTTTCTCGTGTCCTTTTGTCTTACTAGCTAACGATAAAAGCATCATTGATCTATTATCGCATGCGAACAAATACGGTGAGAGCGGTTTTTCATTTTTTCGTAATATTCAATTTTCAAGTTGCTTACCCATATTGAATGGAAAGACGGAGTTCACTGTAAAAACGGTATTCCAACAAATAAATCTGAAAGCCGGAAAAAAATCGGCAAGAAACCAGTTTTAACTAACTAATCAGCAATTGAACTTAAATATTTTGATAAATCATTCAAAACATTGGTAAAGTTTAAATAACAAGAAAGACTTAAAATTATTGAAGAAACTAAGGAAGTGCCAAAAATATACTGGGAATATACTTAATTGGGGTGACCAGACGTTCTGGTTTCCCCGGTCATATTCTGGTTTTTCAAACTTCTGCAGGCGTCCGGGAAAATTTCTTAGGATCATTAGTCCAAATAATTGACAAATTGACAAATTCGGACGGTGTGAATGCAGATCACTATGCTTCACCTACAGGATTTCTCATTCCAACTAGAAGGTTGTACAGCATTCTAAACAATAGACCTTGTACGCGCGCATACCATCAGGTACCCATCGAAACCTGCGATATTACGAAAACAGCCATATCCACGCGACGTACGAAGAACATGTAACATAAAAAGAAACAGCTTTCCGGAAGTTTTCAGAACATGAGCAGGTTCAAGCCATTGAACAGATAGAGAGACCAAAAAACGTACAGCAGTTAAAGAGTTTCATAGGAATAATTGACTTTTATAGGAGATTAATACCAAATGCAGTCCAAGATCAAATCGTACTAAACAACTATCTTAGAGGATACAAAAAGAACAGTAAGGTGATAGTACAATGGTCGGAAGAGGCTATCGTTGCATTCAACCAATGTAAGAAGAAGTTGTATAGGGCTGTGGATATCAATCGCATGGTTATGCGTCACATTTGGCAATTGGAGCGGTGACCCAACAGTGGATCGATAATCCTGACAATCATTAAGTTTTTCCATCCGTTTAACTGATATTCAACAAAGATATAACACCTGTGTCCTAGAATTACTAGCTGCGTATTTAACCGTTAAACATTATCCTTATATTCTGGAGGGTCGATATTTCACACTAATCACAGACCTTGAAAAAGTTTCGCTTCGTCAGTTCAGATGCCTAGACGACATGGGACAGTTCACAACTGACATTCAGCACTTGTCAGGTGTAGACAACGTAGAGGCAGAAGCTTTGTCTCCGCAGAGTAAACGAAATTTCAATCCCAGAAAACATCAATTATGATGCACAGGTAAGAGATGAGGAATTTTTGGAATTATTAAAAAATAAGAACACGTTATTGACAGGAACAAAATCGTTCATCGTAAAAATCGCCGTGCTCTAATGAGGTCGACTGACTTAACCAACTGTTGAAAACAAACTGGTTGATAGATCGCGCTCAAAGCTGGTATATTATAATGAAAGACACTCCTACCAAGTTAAATTAACAATTCCAGGACTTTTTTGCTGTAGTAGCTTTTACAGTGTAATCGATATGGATTGCTGGATTCGGCATACCAGAATTCATAGTGACAGATCAGGTATTACAATTCGAATTACAGCTATTTTCAGAATTTTCAATGTTGTTAGGATTCGAGAGAAGGCGAACTAACAGTTACAACTCCAAATGTAACGGGATAATCAAAAGGTGGCATCATTAAAAGCGGACTTAATGAGCTACAATCGGTCTGATTGGACAGTTGTATTAACAGCAACTCTACTAGGTTTAAGAACAGACTTCCGCGAGAAACTCTAGACTATGTCAGCAGAACTTGTGTACGGCGGTCGGCGGTTCGATACGTATACCTGTTCCATTTCTGGATTTAACCAAATCCGGGATGCCTCAAATTGAATTCGTAAAAACATTAAAAAATCATTTCAACCAAATTTCACCAAACCCGGCCTAAAAACATTGTCAAGTAAAGTCTTTGTGTACCTACTCCAATAAAAAAAAAAAAATTTAGTGTTGTGTTATGTGTAGCTTTTACTGAGCTTGTTATATAATTACAAGTTTAACAACTTACCAAATTACAAAGAGTGTATTGACGATTGTTATAGTTGCATAAAAACTGTATGCTTACGCATAAATCCAAAATTTTAAATTAGCGAATATTTAAAGTTTTTAAATTTCTAACTCCTCCGCGGATTTTTCCCAATATAAAAATTAGCAAATGCCGGCTGAGTAAAGAACATTAATTTGTACTAGTTGGTCGAACTTTGTTTTTAAATACTGTAGAATTCATTCATACTGTATCCAATTAGAAAAAACAATGATTCATGATATGATCAACTCTGCTTTGCAAATTTAATGAAAAAAGAAGAAAAAACAAATTTTACTAACGATACACATGCAGTTGTATACGACTTACTATTTTTTTTAGAGTTAGTCGGTATTTACGAACGAAGGATAATACAGCTTAATTAACGCCTACAATTAGTTCAGACAATTGAAATTTAGAGTTGAAATTTTTTTTTTGATATGTAGTTAATATTCGTTTGTGAGATATTACCAAGAAGAAATATTAGAAACATTTCATGACATGAAAGAGTGGGGAAAGATTACTTCGTCGGATGAAACAATTATTTTACGAGAAGTTTCTAAAAATCCAAAGCTGAATTAACAAAGACGACGTAAGAGTTTAGTGTTATAAAGGGAAGTCCAATAACTAATGATCGATGTTTACTTCAAAGTAATTGAATTTTTTTACGTGTTGCGAGGCGAAACCCGATAGTGTGTAAAATTCTTCGAACGAAACGGTTAAAGTGCGCACTTAAATACAAACATATGATGGCTGATTTTTAAGCAATTTAAAGGATTCGGCTCGAAAAATAGGAATATAAAATAAGTTTGCGTTCTATATGATGTCAGTGTTTCGAAAAAAAAAACTGATGTCGCAAAAAACTATGGAATGCCTTTGTACCTTATCCAGTATACTAAAAAAAAACCGGAAAAAATTACTGCAAAAGCGAATGCTTCTGAAAATTTAATTGTGACAAAAATGCAAAATGTGAAACACCGTAGACTAGAAGACGCCGTTTTGTTCACCAATGCCGGTGAAAAAATATCCCATATTATCTGGGGCTATCATCAAACAAAAGACTTTGCTGTTTGCAGAAAAAATGGGTATACAAAATTTTAAGGCCAGCGATGGCTGGCTAACTGGATTCAAAAAGAAACACAATATTGTTTTTAAAAAATTATCCGGAGAATGTGGAGATACCAATTTGGAAAATCTTGAAGTATGGATGAATAACTTATACCAAATTTATTGCACCATTACGACCTCGAAAAGGTCTACTATATATAACATGGATGGAAACTGCATTGTTTTGAAATATCTTCCCGATAAAACCATCGACTTTAAAAATAATAAATGTTTTGGTGGTAAATACAGTAAAGAACGAATAACTGTATTAGTTGGAGCCAATTGTTTTTATTGATAATTGTCCGGTACATTACAAATAAACTGCAGAAAAATTAAAATCCATCAAGCTGATATTCTTTCCACCAAATTTAAATATAGGCATCTTCATCCAATGGACGCTGGTGCAATAAAAAATTTGAAAACATTTTATCGGCAGCAAATAGTGATGAAATGTAATTTCATTAGATATGGAAAATTAGATATGGAAAACAATTGTTCGTCAAATTTTACGTTGTGCTCCTCGACCAATTAAAAACTGCTTTCGACATATAAACATTATACGAGTAGATCCATGTGAAGATTACATTCCACTTGCAAATTTGTTCAACGGAAATAATTATCAGTGGTGTTTGAAAAATGTAGAAGATACATACAGTGGTGGCCACGAATTAAGCACGCACCACAATAATTGCACGAAGTTGGTATTTTCTCCGATACATTCTAATTTAATATTTGGATAACTCATTAGCTCGATGAAACAACAACAACAAACAAATACCATTACTTTAAATAATGATATATTTTATTCGCTTAGAAAAAAAAAACAGTTTCACTATTATAGTTTGTTTCAAACTGGACACTATTTTAGCACATTTTCGGATTTCTGTAATCTTTGTGATTTTTTTAAGATTTAAAGAAGAAATTCTGAAGTATTTATAAATTTCATATAATAGTAATGCATTTAATAACAAAAAGTGTAAATATAGGAGTGGCGAAAGGTCAGTGGGGCCCAGAAACAAAAACGGACGTTATTATTCTAATGAAAGCACAAGCTCAGACTAATTCAGAAATTTCTCGAATATTAAAGTGTTCAAAAAAGATAGTATACAACGCATTACGACACGTAGAAACATTTGGAGTCACTAAAAATGTAAAATAAGCTCCTCGAGCGCTGAAACTTCGCAAAGAGAAAATCAAATATGTAATACATCGGATATCAGCTAAGGACCCATTTAAGAGCTCTAGCGCCATACAAGAAGAATTAGGATCTAAATGTGATATTGTCATGTCTTTCAGAACGGTAAGGAGCCGCTTAAATGGAAATAACTCACGTGCGGGCATAGCCCAGTGTAAAGCCCTCGTATCAAAAAAAAAAAAAAAATGAAAGCCAGATTAGGTTTTGCAAAAGAGCACTTAGGCAAACTACTTAACTTTTGGAAAAATGTACTCTAGAGTGATGATTTAAAGTTCTGCAGATTCGGATCTGATTGAAAAAAATATGTACTGTGCCCCCAGAATAAGCAGCATAGTCCCAAGTACATTATCAAAACTGTCAAGCATGGCGGTGTGAACGTGATGGTCTGGACTGCTTTTTACTGGTATGGAGTTGGTCCAATAATAAAAATTGATAGCAAACTGGATCAACATATTTATAAAAGTATTATTGAAAACCACCTGATTCCTTTTGCTGAAGAGTACTTACAGCTTGGATGGATTTTCATGCATGAAAATAACCCTAAGCACACTTCACGACTATGGTTAAGATTAGATTAGAACCAAATGGGATCAATGTTTAAGTGGCCCATGCAATCATAGATCTCAATCTGGTTGAGAATCTGTGCAACGCTGTTTAATATCACGTGGAGCAAAAGAAACCGAAGAATTTAACGAAAGTTGGGGCAGAAAAATCAAAACGCATGGAATGCTATTCCAAACAGATATTGCAAAATGTCGGTAGAAAATTTAAGCAGGAGATGTGCCGCAATAATTCAAAATTAAGGATTTCCAACTAAATATTGAAAAATAATTAACTTCTGTCAATGTTGCTTAAATTAATGTGATAACTTGGTAAATGTGCTAAATTTGTGTCCACGCAAAATATTAATGTTTTTTAATTTTTTCTTTATAGATACAAATGAATTAATCTGTTAGTATTCTAAAAATATGTTACCACCACTGTAAGTATATGGGAAAAATTTAGAACTGTATGTGTTTTTTAATGTGATGGCAGTGATTGGGCAATTCAACATATGCTTATGGATAGTGAAATTGTTTTAGCAACAGAAGAACCGGGTTATGAAAATACAGATATTGAAAACGATGAAATAACTTCTTCAGAACTAATCAGTTCGCCTTCGCAACAGGAAGTAACAAATGCATTAACAGTTTTAAACAAAAAACTTTTAACATCAAATGATACTCTCGAAGATATTTTTAAGACATTGTATAAACTTAAAAATTTCTTTAAATGTTAAGTTTTTTTTAATAAATTATATTTATAAGATATCCCATTTCTATCTCAAAACTCTTTCTCCTCCATTTTTTTGGGTATTAAAATATCCTTTTTCTATCTCAAAATCCTTTTTCTATCTTGAATTTTTTTTCGGTCCCTTGGAACTTTGAATTAGACAGAGTTAACTGTATATACAATATGTACGGAACAGGGATGATTTTTGTAGTGGAGTAGTACTTTTTGCCTCCTTTGGATTTCAAAAAGTACCAAAGTACTTTCGGCTCAAACAAAGTACTTTCAATATTTGTTAGTCAATATTTAAATCTAACAAATATGTATATGTAAGTAATACGTTAAACATAGCTCAAATTATATGTTTACTTCGTAATCAATATGTTGAATACATTTATATGTTTGCTGAAGGCTTGCTGAATATTTTCGAAATAATTTACTTGTTTGCTGAGTTTTTGCGGAATATATTGGCAATAAGACTTACTTAATGGTCTAAATTTTGACATTTGACTAAAACATTACATTTTTGTTTAACGTTGCTTACCTTTATCCGTTTGCCAAGGAAATGTGAAGTGTAAAAGTTTTCTAAAAAATTATTATTTGCGACAATGGATAAGTAAGTTTTTTTTTCAAAATGTTTTGTAATTAAATCATATTTTTGAATATTTGAAATAGGTGGTCAAAAAGGTGCGACAGATCTACAACGCCTACAACAAAAAAGTCGCTATCTGCCGCTAAACTATACCTGAAAACTCAATTCCAGTGGTGGAAACAGAGATATAGGTTACCGAAATTAAGTATGTCGTAACATTTAATATTTTTATAGTTTTATTTTACGTTTAATTTAATTTTATAATCATATCAATACAACAACAAGAAAAAAAGTTAAGCGCGATAATCCATTTCGCGTCGAGTGGAAAACTCAATTTTCTCTGCTGGTGCAAGAAAAAACCAAACAAGGTCAAAGATGTTTATTAGGCAACGTCTCAATCAGTGCGAGTAAAACCCATTTAGAAAGGCATTAACTTACAGAAGCACATAAAAAGCGTTGAACGCCGCATCAAATTCAATAAGAATAGATGATTTTGCGCAACCGGATCCAGATTTAACCATTATTTCTGATGCGGCTAAGAAGTTTGAGGTGAGATTATGCTTATTTATTGCCGAGCACAACTTACCATTTTCTATGTTAGATCATTTGGTTGTATGCCTTAAAGAGGATGTTACTAACTCCCGGACTTGAAAAAGGTCAAAATAAATAGAATAAAAGCACAAAAAATCGTTAAGAGTCTCACAGGTTCCGAAAATACAAATATAACCAGCCGACAAAATTTTTCTTAAATTATCGATGAAAGTACAGACAAGTACGATGGCGAAAAATCTTGCGCTAATTATTCGAGTTTTTGTTAATCAATGCCGCGATAGGTTTCTTACACTAGCTTCTTTAAACGATGGTTCTTCTAAAGGGATTTTTGATACAGTTATTAATGGCTTAGAAGAGTGTAATGTGCCAATAAAAAAACCTTATCGCATTTAATGCTGATAATTGTTCAGTTATTATGGGCAAACACAACGGTGTCCAGGCAAAACTGAAAGAAAGAGTTGACAAATTATTAGTGAACGGATGAATTTGCCACAATTTAAATCTTATATCAATGGCGGCATCGTCCAAATTACCGACAGAAATAGACCGGCTTATTCGGGAAATTAATCACGATTTCTGTAATAGACCTACCCGCAAGGCTGATTTGACAGAACTGCACTTAATATTAAAATATGCAGACAGTCGTTGGCTTTCGCGTTAAATTACAATATATTTTGCATAAACATATTTATATATTTTGTATAATAATGTTGCTTTACTAATTTTAGGCAGCTATCGATAGGATTATTGAACAATCGACAGCCTTAACGTATTGTTTTGGGTTGAAAGATTTTGAGAACCGTCACGGCAATGAAAACATTAGTTTTATAGAGGCCAACTTAAAAAGCAAAACAAAGAAAATGTATTTTATATTTTTAACGGTGTTAATATCGAAATGCATCTGAAGGTCCAAGAATGCACATTATTTTACCAAGAATACAATTTTTATTTAAAAATATTAGCTGAAACTTTATCAAAAAATCCGCACTGGATACATCTTCATCTGTAGCTTCTATTACCATTAATTTAAGTGAGAACCAAATTTCGATATAAGATATATGTCTATGTATTGTGGATCCAATATTAAATTATATTGTAATGACTGAAAAATCCCTTCAGTTCGAAGTTGGCGTATTTGGTGTTTAGGGCATGGTGATTTCACATTGCTCTCTCCTTTTGACGGTTTGGCGCGGTGAAATACTGATTGGGTCGGTTGTAGGGTTTATAGGAAGATATATAGACAAGTATATAGGGGAAAGAGGATTAGAATACTACTACTGAGACTTATCATCGCCGGTATAAACGATAGAGTAGAATACAGCAACAGGTACACGACGAATACCGGTGGACGACGAAAGTGGACGAACGAATATATATGTATATAGAAAGAGGGGAGAAATTAGATAACGGTCGAGTTAGTTGAGTAGCAGCAGCCAATAACAGGGCGTCAAGGGAGTAAGCTGGTGAATCACGCGAAAATAATTACTATAATAATTATTCTGACGCTTGGTGAATTTTTGGGCAAGTGTTTACAGTTCAGATGTGGGGTCGTACATTCGCGTGTCGTATTGCGTAATATTAATTAAAAAAAAATAATAACAAAAGACAAAAACAAAATCAAATCAAAGTGTTTAATAGTCAAAATGGCGATTGCGAGACAATTGAAAGAAGTAACAGCTCAATTAGATACAGCAATGGCGGAAATGGGTCGTTTGAGAAAAGACAACGAAACTTTACGATCGCAAATGAATCGTGTTGGCGAAAATGTGATTTCGGAAATTGAATTACCTGATCGTCTAGAAGATGAAAGTCGTTCGTCGGGAATGAACACAACTGGGGTACAGGCATCTCAGGTGAGTGGAAAACCTTTTCGTATGGGAATTAACGAAGTCAGTGTTTTGATCCCAATGTTTGATCCTCAACAAAACCGTAAATGGGTAAGACATGTTGAACGTTTGAAAATAAATTATCAATGGGACGACATGAGTGTTCTATTTTACGCGTCACTCAGGTTGTCAGGGCCAGCAAGTTTTTGGTTTACTGCAGTACAAAGCAAAATTTGTTCCTGGGAAGATTTTAAAATCGAAATTATTAAGAGTTTTCCCGAGTGTTGTAATGATGGCGACATATTATTCAAGATAATGAGAAGTAGACGGAAAATGGATGAATGCATTGAAAATTATTTTTACGAAATTATTAGCCTGGGAAAGGAAATCAGTTTACCTGATGAAGCAATCATGCGGTATATCATTTCGGGATTAGATAATGAACATTTAAAGGGCGTTCTCTTGGCTTCAAACTGTGTTGACATGTATGACTTACTGAAACAAATTAAAAAGATTGAAGCTGTTGATATACAAGTTGGTAATCGGAACCGGATTTCTAATAACTCGAGAAAAGAATTTAACAGTGCTGAATTGAAAACTCAACGGTTTAATCCATATAATCATAAACGTCGTCCTTGTCATGTGAATGAAAATAAAGAAGTTATTCGTAGAAATATTGAAACCAATGTCCGTAGATGTTTCAAATGTGGGGAACTTGGCCACTTAGCGAATAGTTGCCCATGCAAAGTGAGAATTTGTTTTAATTGTAAAAAAGAGAGACATCTGGCTAACGACTGTAGGTTAAAACAAATGACCATCAATAATCTGGACAAATATCCGAAAGATGAATATCATATTCTGATTCAGATCGAAGGTATGGAATTAGTCGCTTTCATGGATTTGGGAAGTTGCTATACTACCATTTGGCAGAGCATTGTAAACCAAAATTGATGGAAGATCGAACCGCACGTAATGATTTTGAAGGGATTCGGTGGCAGTAGAGTTCAGTCGTTAGGGAAATTTAACAGCAAATTGACATTACAAAATAAAACGTTCGATATTGAATTAATTTTGGTGGATGATTCTTCTCAGGATTACCCTGTTATCATCGGACGTGATTTATTTGATAGGCCAGATGTACAGATTGTTAAGTCATACAAAACCTTTGAAATTGTGAAGAAGCATAATACAAATGCTGACTCAAGTTGTGAACCAATCGAAGTATGCGACCTTAATATCGGGGAAAATTCAAAGAGCGCCGCGATCGAATTGGTATTATCACTATTAAATAAATATCGCAATTGTGTGGCGTTGACATCAGATGAAATTGGAAGAACGGATCTACTGGAGATGGAAATAGTATTGAAAAGTAATGAAATCATCCATTATCGTCCTTATAAAGTGCCATATGGATTGAAATCTACAATAAAAACAATTGTCGACACGTTATTACAACAAGGCATTATTCGAGAATCGGCTTCGGAGTATGCTAGTCCGGTGTTACTGGTTCCAAAAAAGAACGGTGAGTACCGAATGTGCGTTGATTTCCGAAAATTGAATTCTATCACCAAGAAAGAGAACTTCCCAGTACCCAATGTTGAAGAAACATTGAATTCTCTAGCCAATAGGAAATATTTCACGAATTTGGACATGATGAATGGATATCACCAAATTGGTATTTCCGAGAGGTCAAAACACCTTACGGCATTTGTGACCCCTGATGGCCATTACGAGTATAACCGAATGCCATTTGGTCTGTCGAACGCACCAGCTGTTTTCATGAGACTAATGAAGAAACTTTGTCTCGGTCTGAAAAATTCGGATAACCTTGTTCATTATATGGATGATGTATTAATTGCCACCAAAACAATCGAGGAAAACTTGGCAATTTTAGAAGAGTTGTTGAACGAAATGACTAAAGCGGGTCTCACTATAAACTTAGCGAAGTGCAACTTCTTACAGACTGAGATTAAATTCCTGGGACACGAAATCTCGGGAGAGGGAATTAAACCGGGGCCAGCAAAAATAGCAGCTGTAGAACATTTCAAAAAGCCAGAGACGATTAAAGAGGTGAGACAGTTCTTGGGATTATGTGGTTATTTTCGAAGATTTGTTCCGGGATTTGCAAATATAGCACGACCATTGAACGATCTATTGAGGAAAGACACTCCATTTGGTTGGGATGATGAAAAGGACAGGGCATTTAACCGATTGAAGGAAATATTAGTGAACCGACCGCTACTAGCTTTGTGTAACGTGAATGCGGATCATGAGCTTCACACTGATGCAAGCAGCCATGGGTTAGCGGAAATTCTATTGCAGAAAGAAACAAATGGAGAAATGAGGCCGTTATCATATTTTAGCAGAGCGACGACAGAAAGTGAATCGAAATACCATAGCTACGAGTTGGAATCTTTGGCTGTAGTTGAAAGTCTCGATCGTTTTAAGCATTATTTACTGAACAAACATGTCAAAGTAGTTACCGATTGTAACTCACTGAGATTAACTCAAGAAAAGAAGAATATAAATCCCAGAATAGCTAGATGGTGGCTTCGTATATCAGAATTTGACTATGAGTTGGAGTTTCGTAGCGGTAAACAAATGGCCCATGTGGATGCTTTGAGCCGCGTCCCATATGAGGTTGGCCATAACTGTGATACGGTTAGTGATAGGGTGTTGTCGATTGGTATTGACAAGTATGACTGGCTTGCAACATTGCAGCAGCAAGATCCACACCTGGTTCACTTAAGAGAGGTATTGGATGGAACGAATAGAATCGATAGCAAGACCAGATCATATGTAGATACCTATAAACTGAAAGATGGACGAGTTTATAGAATGTGTGATGATGGAGAGAAGTTTGTGGTTCCAAGTGGCGTTCGATGGCGAGTAATTAAGATGGCTCATGATGATTTGAGCCATGGTGGTCTCGAGAGGACACTCGGATATATTAGAAAATATTTTTGGTTCAGTGCGATGCGATCAGTTGTGAGAAGATATATAGCCAATTGTGTGGAATGCCTATATCATCAACGTGGAAGGGATGAAACGAATTATACCTTACATGTGGTGGAGAGAGAACCAATTCCATTTCACACCATTCATATGGATCACGCGGGACCGTTCCCTAAGAGCAAAAGCGGGAATTTGTATGTTTTAGGGATCGTTTGCACATTCACCAAATTCCTAATTTTAAAACCTGTAAGAACCACGAAAACAGGACTGGTTATTAAGACGTTAGATGAAGCTACGCAATACTTTGGTATGCCCACAAGGATTATCACGGATCGAGGAACATCGTTTATGTCTAAAGAGTTTGGAAAATATTGTGAAGAGAACGCAATCCAACATGTAGCAACAGCTGTTCAAACTCCTAGGGCAAATGGACAAATTGAGAGATATTTTCGAACCATTTCTCCAGCTATATCAGCAATGTCAACTGATGCCGAAGGAATAGATTGGGATAAACACATTACAGCAATCCAATGGGGAATTAATAGTCTAAAGCATTCGGTGACTGGTGAATCTCCGCAACAACTATTATTGAGTTATACGCCTAAAAGTATATTGAAGAATAAACTTTTGATTGCTTTACAAGAGGAGTTGCATGGTGAGATTGAAACTAATGTTTCCATGGTTGAATTGAGGGATCGAATATGTCAGCAAATATTAAAGAAGCAAACGAAATATGCTGACAGATTCAATGCAACTCACCGATCTCCAAGGACGTACGAAGAGGGAGACCTTATATTGATCAGGCAACAACCACTGGCCGGGGTTTCGAAAAAAACTCAACCTCGGTACAGGGGACCATACCAGATTAAAACGGTGCTTGATAACGATAGATATGTAGTCACAGACACAAACAACACTCAGATTACGCAGAAACCGTATGAGGGCGTTCAGTCGGCAGATCGGATGAAACCTTGGTGTAAATTAGAGGATTTAAACTTTGATGACGACTCAGATGATCGAAACGAAGATTCAGACACCATGGATATGGAGTAAAAAAAAAAAAAAAAAAAAATTTTATGAAAATTATTGAATTTTATTACATTATATAATTTGAGCTGCTGAATTAATTCAATTATTATGTTAACTGAATAAAATATTGTTGTGTAATTGAAGAAAGTTACGCGTGTTCGTTTTTAAGCTTTCCTGTTCATTATGCTGAATATGAACGAAAACTATGGCTGTAAATACCACGCATGAATTATGTGAAATTCATGGGGGTCAATTCTTTTGTTATAGTTGGTGATCGGGGTATGCTGTAGAACCGACGTTCAGTGAGACGGTGATAACAAGGGAAGCGTAGCAATTAAAGCTGTAAATGATTGCTCAGAGGTCAAAGCTGGACCTGATGCTCGTATAACACAGTCTGACTGATGCTGAGTGAACAATATATGAGGCATGTGTTGAAGTTCACTGGGGGCAGTGAAATAGTAGATTGGCCGAGCTGTAATGACTGAAAAATCCCTTCAGTTCGAAGTTGGCGTATTTGGTGTTTAGGGCATGGTGATTTCACATTGCTCTCTCCTTTTGACGGTTGGCGCGGTGAAATACTGATTGGGTCGGTTGTAGGGTTTATAGGAAGATATATAGACAAGTATATAGGGGAAAGAGGATTAGAATACTACTACTGAGACTTATCATCGCCGGTATAAACGATAGAGTAGAATACAGCAACAGGTACACGACGAATACCGGTGGACGACGAAAGTGGACGAACGAATATATATGTATATAGAAAGAGGGGAGAAATTAGATAACGGTCGAGTTAGTTGAGTAGCAGCAGCCAATAACAGGGCGTCAAGGGAGTAAGCTGGTGAATCACGCGAAAATAATTACTATAATAATTATTCTGACGCTTGGTGAATTTTTGGGCAAGTGTTTACAATATATTTAAAAGGAAAATGTTTCACAAAGTAAATTATTAAGCTTTAAAAGTAATGTCAAAAAATTTTAGACCTTCTAAAACGCATCGATTTTGGGAACGAGTCGTTAATCTATTTAACTAAATTTTCCCCAGAACACGTATTATCAGGTGAAATAAACAGTATTTTGCCACTTATTATAAACATGTTTCCTGAATCCGAGTTAAACAACGCTGAGCTTATAATGAAGAATACAGATCATAAGACGACCACGACGAATTAAAAATATATAGGAATTCCTCAATAAGTGACTTTTGGAGTAAAATAGGATCGATTAAAGATTGATTAAATAATTATATGTTAAGTAATAATATATTTAGAATCGCCCAGGCAGTTTTATCCACTCCTCATTCTTATGCGAATGTCGAGCGTATTTTTTCCATAAATAATTTAATAAACACAAAATGTCGCAATCGTTTAACAGTTGGGACATGTGCTGCACTTTTGCAGACTAGAAACTTAATAAAATCAAATAATAATTGTTGCAATAATTTTAAAATTACCAAAGAATTTATATCTAAAAATATTTTTAACGGTTTTCCTCCAGAAGAACAATTCTTAAATTAAAACTGATTGTCATGATAATGGTGATAAAAATGTGATTCTGTATGTATATAAATACATATTTAAATTTTTTTGTAAAGGAAATGAAAAAATTCCTTATGGAGTATTTAATATTATTTTTTATTGAAATTTCTTGTGATATTCCAGTTATGGTGCTCACCTCACATGATTAATCAAATTAAGTTACTTCAACTACAGTCAAGTTATTTGAAGCCAATATAAGATGAGGTGACAGTCATAATATCTAATCTAATATATTTACATTTCTACTAAACTGTTAACAAAAACAGGAAATTATGCTTAAATAAATTGTTTTTTTTTTTAAATAACTTACAAAATACGTTTTTCTTTTTTTTTTATAAAAGTACATTCGAGTCGAAAAAAGTACTATTTGATGTATGGAAAAAAGTACTATTGAAAATGTTCTAATATCATCTCTGGTACGGAATGCAACCCATTTCATAATAGGGTACAAATGATCTACACGTAAAACGGTCACTTACCGATTCGTCCTCAATTTGGTTAAGGCGTAAAGTACGTTTACCTATCCCAACCCAATACAAACTATAATTTCTCGAAGAGTTAAAATTTTTTGTTAATACAGTTGGACTGTAATTTCTTCCAACACTGGGCGAATTGTAAGGAAATCTTTAGACATTTCTATAAAACTTTCATTTATATCGATTGTTTTCCATTTTTTTTTTTTTTTTGTGCCGTTTTCTCTAATTATTAATTATCACAAAAATTAAATAATAGCAACATCCAATAAAAATCCGTCCGGGTAAAAAACAAAGATGCTACAATTTCTTTATTTTTACTGGCACGTGATCACGTTACGGCATTTTCTTTTTAAAAATTCATAAAATTTAATATTTACAAAAATATATGTACTTACCAATTGGTTTAATGAATAAAAAATATTCACTAATTTTGCATTCCAGTTTTTTGTCATCTTTCATTTTGTGTTAACACTAGTAGGCTAATATTCGTAGTATTTTTCACGTGCTACTTAGATCGAATTTATAAAAATCATATAATACACTTTTTTAAATGAACATATAACACACAAACCTTTTAAATCACTGACCGTAACCAACAAAAAAATGCACATCATCAACATCGGTTCATCACTATAATCATGTTCGATCTTGGCAAAACAAAAACCAACAACACTGAGATTCAATGCAAATAAAAAAAAATAAAAAAATGAGAACGCCCGTCCATTGGAAATTAAAAAAAAAAACAATTAAATTTAAATACTTACTCATTTCCGCATTCGTATGTATGTGAAAGAACGGGAATGAATGGATGGAGACGTTGGAGACAGAGAAGCGAGATACAAATTAAAATATAACAAAACAAAGCGACCTCGTGCTAAAGAGAGGAGACCCCCACAAAAAATTGCGAAATAAAAACATTAATTTTATTTTTATTTTTAATATATTTTTTTTTATTTGAAATAATAGTTTTCTCCTTTTTTTTTTTGTTTAATTTTTTTTATATTATATTTATATAGAATTTGTTTTTTCCATTTTTTTTTTTTAATTTTTTAATTTTTTTTTGTTCATCATCACTAAAATTCATACATACAACAGTTATCTTTCATTTGTATCTTTTTTTGTTTTTTTTTTTTAGATAATATTTTTAATAATAATTTAAATTTAATAATATTGTTTATAATTAATTGTTTTTTGTTTTCTGTTTTTCTTGTTGTTGTGTTAAATTTAGGACTGTTTGAAAAAAATGTTTAAATCGGAAAAACCACCATCGTTTTTTTTTGTGTGTTGTGTATGTGATAAAAAAACAATTGAAAATACTATTTATTTATTGGTTTGTCTCGTATTCTCTTCAAATTTTATTTTTATTATATTATATGTACCTATGCAATGTAATGTATAACCTATTACATTTATCTTGTCTACTTAATTCAAATAAAAACTGTTAACTTAGTCAGCCATTTTATTTTATTTAAAAAAAATATGTATTTTTTTTGTTTTTTTAAACTAACCGTTATTTTGTATAGAAGTATTTATTAAATTGAGCGATATATATTTTAAAATTTATTTGGTGGTGGTGGTTTTTTTTATTTTTTTTTTTTTTGTTAATTAAAATTATATACATAGTTTTAATTATTTAATTATGTAATGTTTATGTAAAAAAAAAAAATGAAAATGCATGATTTTATTTTGTTTTTAAATTTTGTTGGGTTTTTATTATTTTTTAAATATTATTTATTTACAGTTAAAATTTATTTATTTTTTTTTTTTTTTTCAATTTTTGTTGTCTTTTTTGTTTATTTATTAATATTACAATTATTAATTCGGGAGACGTCTTATATAGATTTTTAAAGGAAATATATATTTTATTTGTAATTTTTTTGAAAAATAAATTTTCTCCATATATATTGGTATGTTTTTATATTAAAAACTAAAATATTTATTACCTAAAATGTATTTATTATATTTATTTTTTTTGTAATATTTTTTAATTTAAAATTAATACATTATCTTATATAATCTTAAAATTTTAGAGAAAGTTTTTTGTATTTTCACTTTTTAATATTTTTTTAATTTTTTTTTTTTATTTAATTTTTTCTTTTTTTTATAAAATTATTAAAATTTAAAATAAATTATTTGGTTGTTTTGTTGTTGTTATAACAATATATCTAAATATAATTTTAATTTTTTTTATATAATAATACAATTATTAAATTTATAATATAAAATAAAAATAAAAATTCCCCTTTTTTTTATTTATTTATGTATTATGCAAAATTAAATATTTATAAAATATATAATAATTAAATATTATTAAGAGATCGCAAATTAAAATAAACATAATTTGGACAGTTCATACTATATAAATTTGTAATTAAATTAAAAAAAAAAAAAAAAAACCTTAAATTAATTATAAATTAAATAAAATTTAAATATTAAAAAGGGGAAATGTACTTTTCATTCACACACACAACTAAACGGTAATTTTTTTTTTTTTTTTTTTATAGTAGATGCAATTTTGTTTTTGATAATACTTATAACTAAAAACAATATAGAAATACAATAAACGCACACACACACATACAAATTATTAAATATTATGTTTTATAAACTATTTTTTATAATATTATTATAGTCTATTAGTATTTTCACTTGGATTTTTTACTTACACGCTACATGATTTATGCCTCTAATTTGATTTTATGTAAAGTTCTTGGTGGTGTTGGTGATTTTTTTGATAAATTCAATGGTTGCTGGGTATCCGCAATATCAACTTGAAGTTCCAATAATCTTGGTGATTTAATCGATTGGGGCGGGGATGATGATGCAGACGATGACGTTGAATGCGGTGATTGATAATAACGTGATGCAGCATCATTTAATGTATTTGGTGATGGACTATGATTACGTGTTGTTGTTATAACACTTGTCGAAGCACTCGATGGTTGCCATCGACCCGATACAACAAGTAAACCTTGATGTTGATTTGTTGACGCATTCGATGGAATATGTGGATGCGGTGACGACGATGAAGATGATGATGAGGTTGATGAAGATGATGGATGCGGACTGCGATAACCCCCATTATTATCTTGTTGCGATTCACGCATTATATAATTTTGTATAATATCGCTACGTTTAATTTGTTCGGGTGTCATACGGGGCTCTTCCATTAAAGATTTAGCTAATACAGAATGTGTCGAAGATAATGACGATACGGTTGTCTGATGTTGCGGTCGTGTTAAATGCATATGTAACTGACTTTGTTGGGGATGTAATGTATGCTGGTGCTGTTGTTGAGACTGTGATAAATTACTACTTGTATTGTTCATCTGCAGATGGTGTTGCGGTGATGTTCCTAATGTTGTATTTGTTGTTTGTTGAATTACATGATGATGAATTGGGTGGGCTGTTATTGTTGTTGTATGGTGGTGGGTGGAATTTGTATTACTAACATTATTATTATTATTATTATTACTATTACTAATTAGATTACTGCTACTATTATTGTTTAAATTATTATTGTTAATGCTATTCGATGATTCCGGTTCCGCTTCACTTTCGCGATGGCGCATTGCACGAAATTTTTTATGTGGCTTATAAGCTTCATCCATAAGCGAATTGGTATCGTATAATGGTGGCGCTTGTAATACACGTTTCAATACTGGCATATCTTCTACATGAAATTTCTTTTCTTCGGTAACATCCTCCACCGAACTCCGAGGACTGGAACATGATGATGATCCACTTGATGGGGCTGGTTTATGATCTGCTTTTTCATTTCCAGACTCAATACCCGAATCGGTCGGTGAATCTAATTTTCTATATCTAATATGATGTTGGGGTGGCACTGCACGTACAACTGGAGTTATTGTCAAACCATTTTGAGTTAAATGTCCAATATCATCTTCAGCCGATGATCCTGAGCTGGCACGATGACGTAATGGACAACCACCAGACAGAGACGCAGCTAATAATGGTGCCGATGAACTTAATGAATGTGAATAATCACTTGATATTGTATCACTGGATTCGGTACTTGAGACTGATCCCATAGGACTTTTGGCAACATCTTCAATTATATTATCACCGCTGCAGCCCCATGCCGAATGTGGACTCTTTGATGATTCCTCTTCTAAGGACCACATTTGTTGCCGCAACAATTCTTTATGTTCAGTACGGAATACAACTAACTTTTCCGTGTGCAATGTACTTAACGTTCTTAAATCGGGTAACGTTTTCATTAATTCTCCCATAAATTCTGGTTGATCGGGTCGATTTTGCATGATCACCGATTGTAAGCATGTCTTCAAACGACTGTACATTTTTTCAATTAAATCCAAATTTCTCAATCCTGGACGATCGGGTGTGATTAGTACAATTGCACAAAATAGACCAATTTCGGCGTCAGTCAAATTCATTGAATTTATCCGTTCGGCAAAATTAAACGTTGAATCAACCAAAAATCGTGCATTGGCTCCATTTTGTATTGCGTCGCGGCGCATTACTTGGCCATTCAGACAGATGATCGATGAAATGTCAGAATCAAACATGCATATTAGGCGCACAAATAGCGCATCAAAAAGACCAGCCTTTAATAGGGTAAATTTGTCATCTTGCGTCAAAAATTGAAAACCCGGTATCATTCCGGCAAAATCAATAACGCCCCGTATTACATGGGCAAAACGTTGTGAAAATTCTTGTTCAGATTGTAATTCGGGTGCTGGATTTAATGGACATGCCTATTCATGATTCAAATAAAAGAAAACAAAAAAAAAAATAATGCTTAATATAGATTAACCTTGAAAACGGTCGCAAATATATAAGAAAAAACAAAATTTTATATACAGATATATATACACACTAACATATTTATGTATGTATATACATAAAAAAAAAAAAAAACGACGCACAAAAACTGGGTAGGCGATGCTATCTTTTGCAAATATCAAAATCGTGCGTCATGACGCAGGGGTAGTAATCAATATAGCATATCGAGCATATTAGAATTCCATATCCATCACGTAGTCTTAAAAAATGTTTCCAAACTCTGTGCACCTTCTCACATACATCCTCAGTTTGTTTATTTCAATTTTCGTTTTGTCCAAAATGGAAATAAAATACATACATAAATATTATACACGACAATTCAATTCAAGGTCGGTCTACTAGGTTCAAGGTTGATTTAATTATTCATTTTGTTAGAATTATTTACGTTGAACACACAACTACATAATAAATAGATTGAATTAAAATGTACATTCTATATACACATATGTACAGTGTAATATTCCGTTACAATATGTATTCTAAATCACCTTGGTTAAAATGCAAGGTCAGTAATTATTCTAGAAACACGATATCCACCGTTTACATACATTATTTTTCAGCTAGCTTGTACTACGTGTGAAGCGAAAGTAAATTAGTCCTTGGCTCAACAATTTCCGCGATTGATAAAATAATTTATATAACAGTACTCACCACGTGGTCTGTATATACATATAAAATATTAGAGGTCATTCTAATTTTATAATATAAAATCAACATATCTTTGCACGGGGGGCCATTTTTAATTTTTTGCAAGGTCAGACACAAATTTTATTACTTTTTTTTTTTTTATAAATTAGTACTGGTGACATAAAACATGCCAAAAAAATTTCCTGATTCACAATTTGTTGTTACCAATCACCACCACATTGGTATAATATTTTGTTTTAATTTTAACCCATGATTGATCAGCTTAGCATGAGGTTTGGGTATATTGTTATAAATGGTTTGCAAAAATTTGCCTACGTGAGGGTTAAAATAAAATTCTAATGTATATAAGAGATCGTCATTTAAATTATAAATACAATGACGATAAGATAATGTGTATATGTACGATTACAACGACCTTGTCGCGCTATTTTTCAACCTTGGCCGATACAAAATTTTTATTTATTTTTTTTTATATTCTATTCCGCGTTTCGATTTTGTGCCTGTAGTAGTATTCCCCTTTATATTAGTATATAGTATATGAATAGAAGAGGAGGAATGTAATAATAGTACGTACACAGAGTGTGAGATTTTAGAATTTTATTTTTTTATCTTTTGACCTTCGATTTGAAATCTAAATATTTACTTTTGGAATTATGACGACAATATATACATACAGTATATGTATGTGTGTTTTGACTTATATATATATATATATACGTATTGCGGAAATAGAAAATAGAAGGTTAACACTTACCAGTGTTGGCATTGAATAGGTGGGACATTCTCTTGCTCTTTGTCTCATTGCAGTTACTTTTTCTCGTGTAAATTCACATGTTTCCATATGTGCACGCAATACAGCCGATAATAATCTTGGTTGATCATCTAGTTCGGTGGCCAATTGTCTCTGTTGGCCCCGATTTTGTGTACTTTGTTGCATTGCAGCTAGTATTCGTGCCTTTTCACGTTTTGGTACACGACCAAACCTCACAGCTGCAAATAACAAAAAAAAAAAAAAACGCACAAGTTAGACATATGAAAAAAAAAAAAATCGTAAAAAACATCTGCCACGTGCCCGCGTATAATTCATCAAACTCACGTGGCAGATGTATAACAACTTTCTCTCTTCTTAAAATAATTACACTATTATTATAAAGGTATATTTTTTTGTACCACACGTATAAAGTATAGCGCGCTTAGAAAATTAAAAAAAAAAAATTGCAGTCATAGTAGTTTTCATATTTGTTTATTATTTATTTATTCACAGTAAAAGTAACCCATTTAAATTTGTATTGGTGTACAAATAAAATAAATTTAAGTATGTTACTTTCACATGTCACAATACATGTAAAAAAAAAGTAAAAATTGGTCACAAATGAAGGCGAGAGTTTTTTAAATTTTATTTTGTGTATAAAATAATTTTATTTTTTTTTTTTAATTTTTTAAAGGTAAAATAAATAAACAACTGTTGTTTTTGTAGGTCATGAAATTAGAGTATATAAATAACGAATTTTGAAATATATACAAGTAAAATACTTAAAAATCAGGAAGTAGGAAGTAAAAAACTATTTTTTTGTAATTTTATGTAAAATATATAGAGACACCTACGAGCATTGTGATATGAAACATTTCCTTTTAGGATCCCCTTTAGTATTGGTAACTCTTCACCCATTTTTGTATTTTAGGAATTGATTTATTTTTTAAAACTATTTAATGTACTGTATATTATAGTAAATTTCAGAAAACTATTTTTTTTTTTTTTTTTTTTTCACTTTGATAATATATTCACTCTTATATTTAAATTATATTTTATTTTTATTGTATTAAAATACATCACTTTCACTATAAAATATATTGGTAGGTATATATAGATCACAAAATCACTAAATAGTTATCACTTTAATCCTTTAGGTATGCTGATTGTTGTGTTGTATAGTTGATTTATAGTAAACGAAAATTCCGTTCATTTAATTATTATTATTAATAAATAAAATCCCAATGAAATAATATTATTTTTATTTATTTAATTAAATTAATTCCTTTTTTGACTTGTAATAATAATACACACAATAAAATTAATTTTGTTATATTGACCGGACTATCGCTTAATAAAGTTCAGACGCGACTGATCTCATATAACAAAAAACAAAACAAAATCTCAATTAAACTTTTTTTTTTTTTTTTTTGATTTTATTCTCCTACTGTGAAATAAATAATATAACTGTAACTCTCTTTTTTATTTTCTATATATACTTATTTATATGTATGTATGTATGTAATTTTGCTGACTTGCTGTCTTGTCTAAACACATAGGAGAGAGGCGCGCGGGTAAAATTTTTCTTGTATTTCATTTTATCATTCTCATTCGCTCTCACGTTGTTATGAACGTGTGTGAAGTATATAAGCGTGAGTGATTAGAAGAGAATATTTTTGTTATATAGAAAATTTTTGCGCATATTTGAGAGTGCGCGACAAATATTTGCCCTTGAACTTCTCATTTTTTCGTATCTTCATCATATACTACAAATATTTAGTTTATATGTGTGGGATTTTAATAGGATGAAATTAATTAGAAATATCCTTTGCGTCAATACCGAAAAAAAATAACGGTCATTTGAAGGAGGATTAAAATCAATGTAAACAATAATGTAACACTCTCTTGATTATTGTCTATGTATAAAATGTCATTTTTTTTGCGCCTGAATGTATACTAAAAAATACAATTGCATAATTTTGGGCGATTAAAATACGTAACATCAAAAATAATTGGGAATATATTTTTTAATAATTTCCATTATCATCTAAAGGACATTACGTATGTATATAATCAACAGTTATCCCGCGCATGATCCAATTTTATATATAAAGCGTACAGTCTAGATAAATCTCTTATTAAACCGAACCGAAACCGTTTGTATATTTTTCCTTGGTCTAAATAAATTTCGAAAAATAAAATAATTTCATCATCGTACAAAAAGTTATTTCATAAACAGTATTATGTAGTAGGTATATAGTGTTTACCTCGAAATTAAATACAAAATAAAATACCGAGTTCATCGACATCAACTTTCACTTAAAAAGAAAAAAAAAATGTCGACGGCCGAATTACAACTCTCACTTTATTTTTTTAATTTTTTTTTTTTTTTATGATGAAATTAAATAAATTATACATACATACTATACTAGGTAGGTATATAAAATAATAATATGATAAGACTTTCACCGGAACTAGTTATGCAATCACATCACATATATTTTAATAAATATTCCATCCAACTATAAATTTAAAATGTACACATTATATAGAGCACCGCAGCAACAAAGTACTCTAATTTAGGTTTATTACAATTGAGTTTACAAAAAAAAAAAAATGTATAAAAAAAAATATAAAATCTAAAGTCGACGACCGTGCATGACCTAATTTAGAGTCAATGACTGTTTTTTACGTACATTTTTCATGTTAAAATAGTACACACTCAACTCGTTTTATCTCTTTTTATCGCGCAAATTTGGAACACAGAAAATAAAAATAGATTACATATAGCTATCCTATTTTAACCCATGTAAAATATAATATGGTTTATGAAATATTTATTTCAAAATCCTCAACAAAGCGCGAGTGCGACAGAGACAGATAGATAGGTGATATATCGAGTTAAAAAAAAAAAAAAAAAAATCATTGAAAAATGAAAGTTTTTTTTTTTTTTTTTTATTTAATTTTAAAATAATCAAAAGGTACAAATACATGTATACAAAATATGTATGTAGATATTTAAATTTGGCACGTAGTTACACAATGAAATAATAAAATTATAAAATGCCCTGAATAGAGTTCATACCGAGCGTGACCTACTTTTTCGGTCAGTGAACTCGACTAGTATAGTTAAGAAATATACTGTCACTTTCTATTGCGCATACTCGACGCCATTTGTGGTAGCAAAAAAATATACCATGTAATATATAGATAGATAGATAGATAGGTGGATAATATAAATTGTGGTTAAAACTTACCATCACGGCTCATTCCTACGGCTATACATTTTTTCAGTCGACAATACTGGCAACGGTTACGATTTATTCTTAATATACAGCACTGTTGATTTTTTGTACATGGACGATATTGAATTTTTTGTTGTATTGAACGACGAAAGAAGCCCTGAAATAATAATAAAAAGACAAAGAAAATTAGATTAGAATTAATGTTACAAAAAAAAAAAAATATTTCGCGCGCGCCGCGATTAAATTTTCTCTTACATCATCATCAGGTTCGGACAAGTTTTCTTGAAATTTTTTACATAATTCCGTTATATTTTCGGGACAATCATGATTATGTTCAACATCACTATCATCATAATCATTGTCGTCGCAGCCCGAATCAAATTTAGCTAATCCTTGCGAATCGAGTGAGTCACGCCGTATTTTTTCACAGGTACATTCAAATAGGCTGCTGCTACTACTTCCAGTATTATTATCACTTATTAAATCAACATCCATTTTACTACTTGTACCACTACTATTACTACTACTGCTATCATCACTTTTCATACGGATTTCACGTGAAATTCGCAATTTTTTCCAAGGACATTTTTTAACTAAATCACTATCATCTTCATCATCACTATCAACAACCTCTGTTTTATAAATTTCCAAATGTTTTATCCGTTTACGATAATGAATATTATTACTATTGGATGGCGCATTTTCCACCGAATTCCTTCGTATCGGTGCTGATTCTAAAATCTTAACCAAAACACTGTGACTCTCTTTTAAATGACTTGGCTTAGCACTACTATTCATAGGCATTATTAGACCACCACTATTATTTGTATTATTTTTTTCACAATTATCTTGTATTTCACAACCCATTTTTTTTTTTTTTGTACAATATTTAATCAACTAAAAATCCATATCACAAATATTCACACACAATCACGGCGAATTTTAAATAAAATTAAAGCAAAAAAAAAAAAATTAGATATTTTCCACTGTTTTTACTACTACTGAACGAATTTTAAAATATTGTATCAACCAAACCGCACAACGGTTCATTTGCGAATGAGACACATTCGAATTTTTCCACATTTAAAAAATATAACTATTAAAAAATATCGAGACACACATACAAGTAAAACACTACCATACAAAAGAAAAATTACATAAAATTTGTTGATTCTTTCTTACATAAAATAAATATTATTATTAATTATTGTTTTACATCTCACTCTATTCGTTTTTTAAAAAGTTCAACGACCGTCATTCAAAAAATTTACGTGAAAAACTTTATACATATAGACACACATACACACGAAAAATATTGCAATATTACAAAATCTATTGACGAAATGTATACATGTATAGAAATATAATATGCCCTCGGTATTATATGACCTACTTTTAGTTCACTCACCTTGTTTTATTATATTTCTAAATCCACTGGTAGTATGAGTAGATAGATGTATATATTCGAGTGTGTATAAGAATGAAATAAGGCAAAGTTGATAAACAAAAAAAAAAAAAAAATCATAGGAAAGTGAGAGGGAATTATAAAATTTTTTTTTATACTACATTATAAAAAATAAAATAATTTTTATTTTTTTTGTTTTTTTTTTGTTTTGTTTTTAGAAAGAGATCACACAATGCAAAATATTTTGTGACTAAGTGATCTTTTTACGTAATAACGGGGTCATGCAAATATCTCGTCATATATTATTGTAATACACACTACATGCATACCGCTCATTTTATTTCGTCGAAACAATAATCATGTTGACGTTGATGACAAAATATGTTTTTTGGCACAGTTAGACGCAAGATTTGGAAATTAGATCCGAATACAAGGTGAATGACCGTTGCTGCCCTACCAGCCCTGCTAGGGTAAATAAATATAAAAATATATACACAAATCCAAATATAGCTGTAAAATTAATTACACTTAAACAAAAAAACAACAACAAACAAAAACCACAAACTTCAATCATATTGTAATAATATATGAATCATATAGGTATGCACAAAACACTTAACAATTATATAAAAACAAAAGAAGTTCATTGAACCATCCACAGAACATATAGAGTCAATCAAATTCATTCAATAAAAAATGTGTCACGTTTTTTTTTTATATTTCTCGGTTCTCCAGGAACAAAAACAAAAAAATAAATCACACATCGCATACAAAAAAAAAAATGTACATACATAATAAATACAACAAGCAAGCGGTAGTTCACGATTCTATTCCATATAAAAAATTCTAAAATATAACGGTTTCTAATTATTTTTTAGAATTCTCTATATATTTTGCGCGACGATGGTGGTGGTGGCGTGCGATGTCAATGACTCCTCCAGTATTAGTTTTTGTTTTTGTTTTTTAGTCATAATAATTTGTTTCTCTATTTTTTGATTACTATTATAATTATGTAAAATTGTGGATCGAAAATCATTTCCGGTAAAATTAGGTCAAGTGTCTATCATACACAACAACAACAAAACACAGTATGTACAAAAAAAAAAAAAAATTCCATCTCACTCTCCATATATTTTTTTGTTTTGTAATAAAATTAAAAGCAACCCCTAAAATATGTAATAAATAAAAAGAAATAGAACGAGACAAATATACATACAACTTTTTCAATTTCATTTGTTGATTTTTTTTTTTTTTTATTATTCTGTATCGGTCATTCACCTCTGCCCGGAAATTTTTCTGTATTTTTATTATGCTTTTGTTTGTTTTCTTCGTATAATATGTACATGTATTACGTCACAACAAGAACGAAACGAAAAATACATCTCGTGTCTCTGTTCGTTTTGTTGTTTTAAATTTTAAAAGAAAATGATAATCTAAATACATAACAGTAAATTTAGGTCAGTCGTGTGCCACATTTTTTTTCGGGTATTTTTTTGGATTTTGTGTAAGGGTTAGTTCGTTGTTACGTACTAAATCAATCCATATAGTATGTAAATAATATAACACAGTGTCTCGCGTGCGTTTAAAAAAGGTTAATAAACTTTCGGTCAATATATGTAGCTATGTATGTGATTTTGCAAGTATTTTCTGAGAAATAAAAAAATTATTTTATTGTTATTTTATGGAGAGTAACGTCACAACATATATAAATAAAAAGAACAGAGATTAAGTAAATAAAAAATGCGGTCGAATTTGTTCGATGACCTTTTATTATTTTAATACTCTTTTGCTATATAAATATAATATTCAGTACACAAAAGAATGTAGTTCAATTCTATTGCATATCCCATGCACACACACATGCACATACATAAAAAGGGCGCTCGAGTTCAATGAACGTTTATACGAATAAAATTGATTTTTCTAATTGAATATTTTGCACACACAAACCAACATGCATACATTACATAACTTGGCAAATTATTTAATACAAGAAATGCATTTGTATGCATGCATGCATGCATGTTACGACGGCGATGATGATCATTTGCTTCCGTGTTAGAATTTTTATTTTTATTTTTATTTTTTATTAAAATGTTAAATTAACATTTTCACTTTACTTCGAGACAAGTTTTATTATTATTACTATATAAAAACTACTATACATACTATTATGTTGTTGAATAGTCGTCGTCGTCGTCGTCGAGAGTGTATGAAACGGGGTGATTGAACTTTGGGGAAACAATATTGTGTCTGAGCGCGCGGCTTCAAAAAGAAGAATATATAGATATGAGTTTGTTTCATTTTTATCTTCTTTTTCTTTGTGCGCTTTTTTGCATTTTTGCAACATAAACACACAGCAGCAGAGAAAAAGAGAAAGAGCGAGACACAAAAGAATGTGCAATTTAATATAAAACTCTATAATTACAAATATGTATTATAGTTTTGTTCTTTTATTATTATTTTTCCCAGGTCAAATATTGTCATCGACCTACTAGTTGGAATATGTTCATGTAGGGTTAAAATACATACATACATATATGTTATTTGCACACAAGGATTCAAGGTAGAGTATTCACCTCTTTTATTATTTGTATAGCGGCTATTAAAACTGTACATTTTGTATATAATATAATCTTTAAACACATTAAATGGATGTCACGTGACTCTATTATTTTAATAATTAATTATTACAAATTTAGAATGAAATAGAAATACCATAAATATATACTAAGAAATGTGAATGACTTCTTAGCATGAGGTGCGAAAGTGCAATGAACTTATTGTTTTGATATTTTTTTTTTTTCATTTCTTTTCGTTCCGTTGAATTGTTGTTTTCTACTCATTTCTTTAATTTTTCAAATAAATTGATTGATGGCGCTTAAAATGTTAATTTGGATTTTTCTAGTTGATTCTTTTATGATTTTTATATAACAACATCATTAACAAACATCGTTTAAAAAAACAAAGAGAAAGTATTATGTATGTATATCGAGAGAAATTATTGATCTGGGAAGTAAACATAATCATCGTGCATTTATTGGAATTTTGACTCATATAATATACCGACAAAATTCGTCGAATAATTAGTATGGTTTTTCAATGTTGTTTATCATCATCATCATCATCAGCGGTAGTAGGTATGCATGCATGGGAGGTAGTTAACCTCTATATTTAGATGAGTCACGGAATTAGTGTAGTTTGTTTAGAAATGTTTATACATAACGTTTGATTGTGATGTGATATATGTGGATGGGTGGTATACGTAAATTTGTTTACGATGGGCTTTGGTTTTTTTGATTGTAAAAAAAAAATTTGAAAATCAGAAAGTTAAATATTAGAAATTATTCATCAGTTCATTGATCCAGTCGTTATTACCAAACATTTTTATGGAAGAACCAAAAACAGAAAGATGAGCATAATGCATTCTCGAAAATTAGGGATATTCAAGTCTTGTGAACTTGAATTAATTTGATTGTAAGTCCATAAATAAAATGTTTTTTGCAACGGTTTAAATTTCACCCACTCACTAGCAGCAAAGGTAGACTGCCGAAACCAATTTTTTTATGTAACAAATTGCCTTTCTCAAAAAAAAAAAAATGCAAAATCATCACCTGCGCCCTGGTTATCAAAATGATTCATACCAGCAAGAACAGAATACAAAAAATAAAATTCTTTTCGCGATTACGAATAGTGCAATCATGCAAAATTTCTTTTCTTAAAAATACATACCATTTCTTTTAATGTTCTTTTACTTAGAAATTCAACCAATCATTATATTACTACAACAATACTATAAACTAATAAAAATCCAGGTTAAAAGTTCATTAAATTTCAAATGAAAAATCTACCACGGTAAGTAAGTAGTAAAAACAAAATATGATTCAATCAGAAAAAAAAGTGTATATATGTATAACGGTTATTATCAAATTATCTAACTTCATCACCCGGAAATACCGCGCGTCTAATATACACAATAATAGTGTATAAAACGTCAATGACACCATCAACTTTACCTTTAAAATACACAAAACAAACCAAAGAAACCATCTACGTATAAATACGTAATGGATGGCTGAATAGTAAACAAAACAATAATTTTGATTTGTTTATTATAAAATATAATATTTTCATCATCAAAGTCACTGAACTATTTCAATTGTTTCGTTTTTGTAATAAATTATAGATTTTCATTCTTCAAATCTTCTACATGTATCCTCCCTATTATGTATATGCTGCGATGAAATATTCAAAGCGAAAGTTTTCTAATCTATTAATTAACTTTCGTTAATAATTTTATAAAAAAAAAAAAATAAATAAATAAAGATAAATAACAACAAAACACAGTTATTGAGATCCCGAGTCCATCTTAAAATAATGTGAATGCACTCTAAAAAAATTTATTAACCGTAATAATGTAATGACCTCATAATAAGATATGCGATGAAACGTCATAATACAATAGTGTATATGTATATGCTCATGTCATTGATCTCTTTCTAAAAAGATACGTGACGGGATATTGTAATAATTACATATCGTGTAAAATGCATACACAAAAATACAATACAATGCGATGAAAGAGAAACAAAATAAAAATGTAAAAGTACCGTATAGTACAATGACATATGATATAGAAAAATATTCGCCAAAATGAATGCTAACATTTTATTAAATATACAAACAAATGAATAAGAGGGAAAGAAATAACAAAACAAAAACAAAAAAAAAGTTCAACGACCCATATTGACCTCAAACATAATTTTTATTTTATTTCATTCTCGCTCTTCTTGTTCCATTTAATTTCTGGAATTTTCAAATTTATGCAAAAATATAAAAAAAAAAAAAGAGATGAATAACCTAAATTGAATGTATCTATGTATGTATGTACATATGTATCACACGAACCTATCTAACATCATATTTAATAGATTTATGCAATTATTTTACAATATTCTATTTTTGTGTTCCGTTGAACCTAATTCACTCTACAAAACGATACGACATATTTTTATAAAATTCGCGCGATTTATTTAAACACATTTCTGGAACATGTTTTACACTCGGTCATTGAACCCGCCCGACCAATCCGATTGTGTAATATTTCTTCTACTGGCATATAAACTTATTCCCATTTTTTTATGTACAACCGTCTCTTTCTAGTACACGACACATATAAAATTGAACATATTGACATAAATGTATTTGCAATTTTTCTTTTATACAACTGCGTTTGTATGTTTGTATATGTGTGTTTCATTCATACCATATTATGAAATGCGTTCATTGCACTTGTTGACGTCATTGTATATAAATATTTTTGCATACAATAGAAAACTATTATATAAAATAAATAATTAGTTTTCTATTTTAGAATTTACTTAATTATATACAAAATAGGGTACTTGCAGTCAGTGGCCGCAAATTGTTTATAAAGTAAAAAAAAAAAAAAAAAAAAGTAACAAACTTTCCATTTATAGAATAAAGAATCGAGAAAAGTTTTATTTTATTGACTGCTAGTTCCATCTATTAGAAAAATATAAAACTAGTTTGTGTATTAGATATTTATGAATTTAACCAGCCAAACAATTTTATTTCGATTTTTTTTTTTTTAGTTAGGTAAAATGAGCTCAATAAAATATCTGCATTGTTCCAGATCGATGCGTAAAATAAAAACAGGTGATTCTTTTTTGTTTTATCAAACACGGGTTACACGCAAAACTCGAAAAAACCCTGAAATCTAATCCATTTATTTAACCCAAAAATTTTGTTGTCCTTGAATGTGTATACGTATGTATTTTTAACGATTTTTTTTTTATTCATAATCTCACCTTCAATTTCATTTCACACATGATATCATCCTCGCTCGATCGTCTACAATACAAAACAACTATCATCAAATTTCAATTCAAACACAAAAGAGAAACGAAACAATGCGTTTAAAAAAATATATGTGTATACAAAAAAAGGGTTTTAAGAGACCTTCAGACAAATAAAGCATACAAAAAAATAAAAAAAGGTTGTCTAGCCACAATTTCCCTTTCGTTATAAATACATTTGAGTGTGTGTATTTTTATAAAAATTATTTACGTATTATATAACAACAAACATTTGTGTGTGAGAGTTCGGTGAAAAGAAAGGAAGTGCGAACAAACCCTTTCTGTATCGGTTTTCACGTGGTTTAAACAAAAAAAAACAAATCTAAATTGCAAACCTATAAAAATATTCTCACGTTCTAATATTATAACCAAAATATATTGGGTAATGAACTATTTCACGGCCAAATTCTTACCTACACAAAACAAAACTAAAAAAAAAAGCAAAAATGGTTATGTATATTCTAAACTATCCCCACTCCATGCAAAATATTATTAAACCGCGCGCAAACAATAGCGCAAATATTTTTATACTTTTTTCTAATCTTCTCTCTTAATTCGTTATTTTTCTTTTTGTATTTGTTTTCTATTCCGCGCGACGGTTGCATGTGAATGAACCATCCCAATGCCATTTTATTATGTACATAATATATCTCAACTAACTAACGTATCTCGGTACGTAAAAATGTCTAATTTTGGAAAACCAACACATATTTTCACTACTAAAAAAAAACCAACAAGGAATTAACATTGAAACGTACATACATCTAAATTTGAAAGTGACATTGAAAATAAATTTATACACACACACACAAGAGTTAATTTTCCAATCCAAGCACAGCAAACAACATTCACCGTAATTATAATAAACTATTTCCTGAATTTTTATATACTCGACTCGACTCGCTCGCATACATTTGTATAACGTTGAAAAAAAAAACAAAAGAGAATCGATTATATTTTATATTGTGTATCATGTCCGAACTTGAACCCAAAACACAAAATATCTATGTGTTTATATTACACAACGGATGGTGTGTGGTGATATAAAAGGGGGGCAAAAAATATTCTATTTCCTTACCTTGCATCCTTCACACGAATGTACGCCATAATGAAATCCTGATGCTTTATCACCGCATACACGACATAATACCGTTGTCCCATCAAATTCTGTAATGCATACAAAAAAAAAAAATAAATAAAAATTCATTAATTACATATCTATAGGTATTATGTAAAAATAAAAATAAAAATAAAAATCAAGAGAAAGCGATACATTTTTTTTTATAAATTTGTATTATATACAAAAACAAAATTAATTTCAAAAGAAAGTAAAAAGAGATGAAATAATAGAAAGATTGTGAAAGGTGAAATTCTATTGAAATTGAAAACTTTCTTCATCTTAAATCATATTGTGTTTCGTTTTTATGTAGACAGATAATGGTGCATTCTCACTCTCTATTTCTAATGATGCGGTGAACACACCAATTTACATTTTTTTTTTTTTTTTATACATAATTAACGGCACATTGGAAGGGAACCGATCTCAACATAAACAGAAAAAGAAGAAGCAGAAGTAAACTATAAAAACTTTCTTTTTTTTTATTATTATTATTTATTGAATTGTTTATGGTTTATTGACATTTGACGCGGTTGGGGGATATTACCTATGTTTAATTCGGGCTCTCCTTTTACCGAACTAGCAACAGTGGTATCCATTATAACGGGATACTTGTAATCCATATTTTGATGCTGCTGGTGATGTTGTTGTTGACTATCGTAATGATAGTTTTGTGATGATGATGATGATGATGGTGGTGGCGGAGGTGGTGGCGGTGGTGAAGGCAGAGATGGCGCCTGCTGTATTATACTAGCAGACTTATTATTATTATTCGTGTTAGACCCCCAATTTATTTGTGGTTGATTATGATGATGATGCTGATTATAGGTTAGGGATGATGATGTCGAAGCAACTGCCGACGACATCATCGATTGTGTACATTCAGGTACCTGAACACGTATTACACTTATTCCATTACTAGTTAAATTCCCCTGTGGTGATTTTATTATGCTCGATGAGACTTGAACCGAACTATCGGGTGACATTAACATGTTGTTTTTATTAGGTATGGTATGTAGTTTATTTTAAATTGCACTATGTATTCAACAAAACAAAAAAAGATTGGTTATGGTTGAAGGCCACAAAATATTAATGGTTTCTATTATTATATTCCATGATGTTTAAGGCACAGCACGCATTATTATCAAAAAACAAAAAAAAAAAAAAAAAAAAACGATTTATCCAGAAAACCTTGAAACAATAATCACTGCACACACTAAGTAATTATAGATCACTAATCACTTTCACCACATTTACAAAACTATGTATCTATGTATCCATATATCTATTTAATATATAATTTCACTTTTATTTTTCCAAAAAACTAAATTCACACACGAAAAAATTTCAAATTATTCCTCTTAAAATTAAATGAATTTTATAATAAATAAAATAAAATTAAAAATTAAAAAATTAAAATCTCGAGTTTCTTTTGTCATGCAACTACACCAATTGAAAGGAAAATTTGTACTGGGCAGGCCTAAAGCGACTAAACGTAATAATACCATGCACAACATGAAGGTCACAATGGTGGGGGTAATAATAATAATACACAATATAAATACACACAGAAACTCACACAATTTTAGTTTTTGTTCGTTTGTTTCGTTTTTTTTTTATATAATAATACACTCAAACAATAAAAAAAAAAATCTCATCATTGAAAAAACATAACACAAATACACGGGTAAAAAGGTAAATGAATTTTTGTTTATACTCGTGTTTGTGTTTAGTTTTGTTGTTAAAAATGAAATTGATTCAATTACATATTTTTATATTATGATTATCTTTCTCTTTTTCTTATTGTGTGGAGCGCGTTTAATGAAAAGTGATCAAAAGATTTCAATGCGAAAATAAGAAAGTGTAGAATTTGCACGGCGAGAGACAATCACTATATATGTATATGAATATATAGAGGTAGGTAGATACGTATATCCGAGGATACCAATTTCTAATCATATACAAATACGAAATAGAAAAAAAAAAAAAAAAAAAAAAAAAGTGCAATGATCTCAAATTTCATTAAACTACAATACCACATATGTGGGTATTAAAACTACATACATACAATAAAAAACTAGTTTCGTAATTATACAAATTGGTTTTATGAGGTCATTTAACCATATGAATTATTATTCTATTCTACATTACACTCTACACTCACGGTGATACTCTTCTTTTCCTCTATCTACTAAACTTGTTTGCCTAGCGCAGCCATCACCTTCCGCATTTAGATTCGCGCGATTAAACCCGAAAAAAACTAAAATTTAACGTTTTTTTTTTTTTTTTGCTTTTGCTTCTCCAATTTTTAACTCTTCTAGGGGGTCAATGCCGTCCGAATTTTAACCTCGAAATTTTGAAGGACATTTTTTTTTATTATATTTGGCATGATCTTGAATATTATTATATTTTGTGTATGTGTGTGCGCGCGCGCGCGGTTTTTGTCTATTTTACATATGCGATCATCAAAATATATGAGCTAAACTATTAACAACGCAAAAACGTTAGGGGTTGCCAGATGTCATTTTATTGTAGCTAAAAGAACGTCCTTGTATTTTGAACATTCATTACCCTTTATTATATTATAATACATACATATGTATGTATGTATGTATATAAAATGTGCGTGTCATGGATGATTGCGTACTTTTTCGTAAAATTGGATTGGAATTTTTTATGATTGGCTTTTGGTTTTGCCCTCGAATACTGGTTTCATTTTTACATAAAATTTTTGAACATTTGATCAATAAATGAAAAAATTGTGGTCAAAAACAGTAATGGTTGAACGAGTACTGTATTAAAACGCTCTCCTTTTTCCTGACGCAAATGAAGACGAAACATTTATACAAAAATTATAACCCAATGGGCAAAGTGTGAATACAATAAAAATAGAAAGTAGAAGTGAAAAGAAAGCGAACTACGCAATTTTAAAACGTAGTAAGAACGGAGCTCTGAGAAATCGACCCGCTCATCGATCTGACAAAAAGAAATTCTAAAAATACAAGTTTTTTAAATATAACACGTTTTTGAAAGGTTATATCAATTCCTTTCATACCTTAGAGGATGGAGACTAACACCGCAAATTCATTCATTGATGTAAAATACACTTACTTATATACAATTATTTTATTAACAATCAAAAATTTAAAAAGTATTTCCAAAAAATGAATTGGGTAAAACGTTTTCGGCTAGTTCAGCTACACTTAACTGAAATGACGTTTAGGCACAATTGTTCTAAAAATGACAAAACTGTGCACAAATTTAACTAACGCCACGCATAGTATTGTTGAAGGGACTATATTTTAAGGAACTGTCATTGACAGATAATGTAGCGGTATTTGCGGTCATTCGCGGTCATTTCGCTGTCATTGACAGATACTGTAGCGGTCGATCGAATTTAAAAAAAAAAATTTACTAAAGTTCTGAAATCACATAAAATAGTCCACCAATGTGTTGAGTTTTCGACTTTTACAAAACTGCCCTAAACCAAATACAATATAATGTTTAGTTTAGATTTTGGTGGTCAATGAGGGGTAAATATAGTAAAATCTTCGGTTTTGTGCAAGATTAGTATGTCGTGCTTTTCTCTTTGGGAAAGAGTCTATTTAGAAAACTTAAATACACAAAATCTCCATTTTAGTTTGGGTGTGAAAAATCTGAGTAGATTAAGATATCGTTCGGTCATAAAATGCCAAACAAAATTCTGTATCTCTGTAATTTACAAAATATGAGGTGAATACAAACAAAATAGAGTAACCCATCATACCGTAATGCATCTAAAAATATTTGCACGCTTAAGAAGTTAAACTGCTATTCAGTTAAGAAAACGTTAAGTTTGGTGAGAAGTAAGAGCCATTAATAGGCAATTTGGGGTTTTAGAAAAAGAATCGATCATTATTTAAAAAAACTTTCTTTTGATGTAAAGCCAAATTTAATAGTTTTGAGCGAAATTTGGGTTAATAACGATCAGACGAAATTGTATCGGTTAAACGATTTTTAATTAATTTGTTGCTGTAATAATGGTTACCGTTCCGGAGGAGTTTTAGTGTTTTACAAAAATGATTTAAATTATATCTGTCAATATGTAACGAAACGTATATTTTAGTTTGTGTGTTTCACTTGTAGTTAAGTTTCATAGCCGTTTTTGTACTTTTCACAATTGTTCCAATTCGAGTTTTTTCATTGAAACTGTTTAAAATTTCAAGTACTTGGGAATTATCCTTGACTGTCACCTTAATTGGAAATTTCAATAGTTACATTAAAAATGTTATATTTGCTTAGAAGAATAGCCCACGCTCTGCCTTCATTAAGTTTTATTATGCTTGTATTAATTCCAGGTTAGAATATGTACTGGCGTGCTGGGTGGTTGCTACATGTCATCATTGAAGATTCTCATTACATGTTCAGAAACATGCGATGAGTCTTATTTGTTTTAAGTCAATTAGTGACGCAGGGTTTTGAACCGAATGTGAACCCAAACCTGACCATGTTTTTAGGGAACGTGACGATAAAATTAAAATTATTATTTTATTGATGATTTTCAATTTTTGTTTTTGTTCATTTTCGGGTTTAGGTTCACAAAACCTGGTTCAGCTTCGAGTTCGGTTTGAAACCCTGTATTTTATCTTAGCATTTTTTGTTGTTTATTCATCGACATAATAAAACACAATTTTTTGGTTTTGTCACTTTCGTATTATGATGTTTACTTTTATTTCAAAATTGAAATCACGATCGTTTCAGATGTTACTTCTTTTTCAAATTTCTAACAAACACCCTTGCTTACTTTCCTCACCTGAAACTCTTTCGAACACTTTTCTCAGACAGTCTTAATAATCCTAGAAGCAATTTAAGACAACAATTTTTGGATTTTTTTTAGAAAATTTGAACCTTATCAGCGAATGTCTATACCCGAAAATTGTCAAGTAGAAGTGAACAGAAAGTGTCAACTATGAAGTTATTAAAACGAGAAGTTATTAAAACGTGAAGTTATTACTACGAAGTTAATGAAAACACAAAAAATTCGTCTAGCGCAAGCATCTAATTTTAGGCAGATAAAATTGTTGCAAACATTTGCACAAAATATATAAACCAATGAACAAATTTTGAATACCACAAAGACAGGAAGTGGAAGTGAAATGAAAGTTTAACAAATGTTTTTTTGTTTTGGATTTATATTGGAAATCACCCAATCATCGAAGTGTGTTACGCCAAAAATGTTAAGTGGAAGTGAACAGAAAGCGAACTATAAAAACAAAAAGTACGTAATACAAAACGTACCCTACAGGAAACTGTTTTATATCAAGAAAAAACAAAGAAAATCTATAAAGAGCCTAATCTACAATGTTAGGCGGGTTTTTGTTTAATCTCGGACTATTTAAACTTTAATAAAGTTACGTTTAATTTAGAAAACATATTAGAATACGAAATTTCAAAATCTAGTATAGGAACCACCCCCTAACAGACATGTTTATTTATCAAGAAAAATCAAAAAGAATATTTATAGAAACCAAATTCTACAACTATGTATAGGACTTTATGGAGATTATCCTTAAATAACCCTACAAACAAATTAAAAGCAAGCTACAAATTTCTTAGAAAACATATTAAAATACAGTCATTTTTAGACGTAATAAGAACCCTGCAAGAGGTGAGATTTTATGTATCACGATTCTAAAAAGCCTAATCTACGATTGTACGCGAACTTTTATATAAAAACCCCAGAAGCAAAGTAAGAGACAAAAATATTGCTCCAAATTTCAATCAGTTAAAATTGTTGGAAACATTTTTACAAAAATTATAACCCAATGAACAAAGTTTGTATAGGGTAAAGTCGGGAGATATAGCATACCATTTTTGCTTTTGGAATAACTTAAAAAATAATACAGCTTTTGGAATCAAACAAAATACAGAATTGTAATCCTCCCCACATCCAGCGCAAATATTCTCCTCAAAGTTCTCCAAGCCATCTGACTCGTCATCAAATGGAATTCCAATATTCTCATCTTCAGATGAGGATTCTTGTACCACCTTCTTCCGTTTCTTGTGAATTTTTGCGGTTTTATTAGTGTTTATTATTTTCCGCTTTATTGATTTTAATTTCAGTTGATTGATGTTTTCTACCGCGGTCAACACTCTTGCTTCCTGGAATTATTCGTTCTACCCTTACTAATTGATTGTATTGGTGATATTATATCCAACATTTTTCCAGGGGTTACGTCGCTGATATTTTCATTATCAACCGTTTCAAAATCCGATCGTTGACTTTTCTGGGGAGTTGCTGAAATTTCCAACTATTGGTATCAATTCGCTGATTATTGTAGAAGCTTCTAAACATATAGTCAAATTATTTGTATCGACTATACGTGTTTCCAGGCCTTGTTGCTGTTGTTCAGCATCATTACCACGCATGTGAATAAATCCATAATCTGGAATGGCGTTCAGATTAAACGGGAAAGTTCCAGTGGCTGAAAATGCTGAGATACCATTACTTGGAGTTGCAGACCTGTTCCAAGTAGTGGTTAATAATTTGCCAAATTACAGACGTAAAATTTTCCTATTTGGATGGTTTTTTATGAACAAATTGCATGCCGCGTAATAATGTGATTTGAAAGGTTTAAAAAAATATCGATCCAATGGCTGTAAAAATTGTGTCGTACTCGTATGTGGTGGCAAACACAGCAGACACATTG
This sequence comes from Tipula vernalis, assembly GCA_958295665.1. Taxonomy (NCBI): domain Eukaryota; kingdom Metazoa; phylum Arthropoda; class Insecta; order Diptera; family Tipulidae; genus Tipula; species Tipula vernalis. Next base: position 378,049,921 of record OY282559.1, read on the forward strand.
CTGCAGTGCGAAGAATGACCGTACAATATAATTAAATCTTTTCCTTGCGGTTTTCTTGAAAGAAAATGTTCTTTAAGCCAAATGTAAAAAATATCTGAATTAACATACGCAGATTTACCACCCATATATACCACCGAACCTGGAGGCATGCCATCTTCAAATTCGGCTTTCTTGTTTTTACCTTTAAAATCACAGGCTGGAGGCAAAAAATTCCCCTCTGCATTACAGCAAGCAATAACTGAAATTGTTCCTCCCTTTTCAGCTGATGTTATTACTGGTATATTTTTAGACCCTCCGTCCATGTTAAAAATGTGTCCTGGTTTAGCTATTAAATCGTGTTCGAGTAGAATTTTTTCCAACAAAATAAAATAATCGGATATTTCAATACGATTCCTTCCTTGAGCACGGTTTTGTGAAACTCCTTCGAATTTCCTTACAGATAAGTTAGGATGGCGCTTCATAAACAGTGTAAACCACGCTTTGCCAGCTTTTTCTCCTCAGAATTACATTTATGAACTATGCAAAACTTTTCTGCCAGTCCGAATGCCATTTCCCGCACCTCGTTTCTTATTGGAGCAAAACCGTGTGCTTGTAGATTCTTTATATGGCGTACGATCTTTTCTTCAAAATTGACGCCTAAACAATAAGAAGCACCCAATTTCTTGTCATTTTTATTTTTAAGCTGCCTTCTTAATGTCGTGGACGGGATATTGTATCGTTTGGACGCTGCATTAATTGATGAAACTTTATTAATAATATCCTTAATGACCGAATTCTGTTTCTTTTTATAAATCGTAGGCATTTCTATAATTAAAATTTTTAAAATAAGGTTAAATTTCGAAATCTGTTTCTATAAAATCACGAAAAAACATAGACAAGAAACAAATTTCTTGTTGGGGGAAATGGTATAGTACCATATCATCTTCAATTTATCTATACCATTTCTCCTTTATACCAACACCTAACATTTCTACATGCTATAAAAAAACACATGATCACACAATTGGTACTTGCAGAAACACAAAATAAAAATTTACAATTTTTTTTCATTTTTCCGTTATAAAAAATAAATTATTTTACGCAGCGCGACGAGATGTCTAATGATCAAAGTCTAGTGAGTAACTAATCTTTTTGTTAACGTACAAATGTAAAGAGAGTATTCGTATATACGAGAAATGAATACTGCGCCATATCTCCCAATGCGCCAAATCACCCGACTTTACCCTACCATACAAATTGGAAGTGGAAGTGAAATTAAAACAAATTACCAAGTTCGGGCTATAGTATAACATGTTAAAATATGTATATTCAAAACATAATACCCTACAGGAATCGAAGAGAATAATTTAATTGGAGGCAAGTCCATATTTTGTTGAAACGAGATAATGCAAGAATAGAGAATCAATTAATGCACAACTATACGGGTTGTTAGGGATTTTTATTTTATTTCATAATTAGCTGAGAATAACCGAGTGAACTTAGTTTTACCTTGAAGAATCGCGACGCAGTCTGAAAGATTAATTTAAGTAATATAAATTAGAAACTTTAGTTAGATAGACTTCGTTCTAGCCAATGCCGATCCGACAACATATTTGACAGCAATTATCATTTGAACCTCGTCGCGTATATGTGAAAGATGATAAAATACACTTCCCTCAGCAATTTTTTGAGAAAGTGAAATGAAAGCATAAAGAAAACGAAATGTTTTTGAAACACCAAGATTTATGTATTTATTTAGTATTAAATTTAAAATTTGATTTAATCTATATAATTACAATCCCTTCCAATAAATTTGACGATATAATAAACATTTACAATGGAAGGGAACCATTATTGACAGATTTAGAACCAACGTTATGGTTTCGCACAATATTTAGTCGGGCACGTGTAGATTTCCTTCAAAACTCCAATAACGAACGTCAACCACCGCATAAATTTGTACCACCTTGAATTATTATTATTCCGGAGTTCAAGCAAGTTGATCACCATTTTACTTGTTTACATGCAATTCTACTCTTGACGCATCATGTGGAGAACTTGACCGTAAATTAACAAACAAATAAAAAAACACCCGGAACTTTGGTACCACTTTCAATTCAAGATCATAACCCAAAAAAAAAGCAAAAAAAAATTGCGTGACATTAAAAGTTCTAAAAATAATTTCTGTAACACACAAAACAAAACGAACATACATAATTAAGGTATAAAATGTGGTACCTTAAAATAAAATAAAACGATTCGAGTGTAAGTGTAGTAAATAAACCGCGATTGTGCACATACCGAGTAAAAAAAAAAACTACATATAAAAAAAGAGAAATGTGGTATGGCGTTCGTACACACTCTATTCACATGTATGGGTGAATTTTTGTGTGCTTTAAAAAAAAAAAAAAAAAGATATTTCAAGGTTAGTCGGACATTGACGTTTTACAAAATAGTTGTTGTTCGTCATCAAATTACTTAACATATTCTTAGTGTTTTGTAATGGTGGTGGTGGTCTTCATACATGTATAAAATGAGGAAATTCGGTCGATTTAGATGGTAGTGTGGTATCCAAGTTCGCATAATTTCCGATTTGTATTACTTTAGCAAAAAAATATATAAATGGCGACGCCCGAATGTTTCGTTTAGCCTTGACTTTTCGTGTTTCATGGTCTTGTTGGGTGTTAATTGTGTGCGGGGCGTGTATATATGATTTTATTTATGGTATATTGCACTACATATGGTCGTTCGACCGATCGACAATAAATATGGATGGGAAACATTATATTTCAATCTCGCATTGTTATTTACCGCAGAGTTACACAACTTTCAATCTTCTTAAAAAATCATTCAACTTTCGTTCGTTTTAATTTCTTTTTCTCGTATTTTCCTTTTCTTTTTACACAAGATTTTTATTTATTTTTTTTATAAGAAACAAAACATAAAACGCAGAAGAAAAGAAATAATGATAAAAATAAAAAAAAACACTACAATACAACCGTTAAGTTCGTTGACAATTATTAAGATGTTGCGTGTTGTTGTGCTTTTTGAGTTGAATCGAAATTACACGAGACAGATATTTAGATAAATGCGTCTTAAACGCGTCAAGGGTTGATGTACTTATTAAAAATCAAACGAGAACAAAAGGTCTTCTCTTAAGTTGTGAAACTCGTGCAAATCAAAAAATCGCACACATCAATTTGTTCGTTTTGTTAGATTTGTTTTTTTTTTTTGGTAATCGAACTATTTCAAGGTCGATTATTTAACCAACTCAATACATTCAGCTAAAAATGTATTTAAGAATATTTAGTTTTGTTGGTTTCTCGGTCAGTTACCTTCTTTTATATTTTCAATATTACTTTGTTCATTCGTTTTGTGCTCATATTATGCGCAATATGACATCATCGGATTTTTAGATGATTTAAAGCAAAGCAAAAAGAAAAAAAAAAAAGAAACAAGTTTAGAAAAGAAAAACTAAATAAATTGTTATTTCTTGAAGATGGTGGTGGTGATATGTTAAGAAAACGATATAATAAAAAAGTCAATGCCATCATCAACATCGTATTTATTATAAATCTATATGTATAGCTAGCTATATATAACATATTTTTATTTATATTTATCATTCATCCATCGACGACGACGACGACTACTACGACGATGGAAAAGGGTTCTTTGAACGCTAAAAACGTGTTAATGACTTTCTTATTACATATTTTGTTTTGTGCTTCTCGCGCGTTTCGTTTACTTTTTATTTCTTTCACACATAAGATTGTGTGATTTAATAAAATGAAATGAGTGAGTTCAATGCAGAAACTAACGGTACTTATATATACATATGTATACAAAAAGAAAAGAAACAAGTAATTACGCGATTTTTATTTTATTTTACACATCAAAAAATCTTGTACATATATGTATGTATTTATTTAAAGAAATGGTAAAGATTTTTGCACTGCATACTAACCACGTGTTAAACAATCAAATCCGTTGACCACGTCGCGTGAGGATATTAACCTGCGCCGCCGCGCGACTTATATAGATGATAGTTTTAATATTGTATAGCGAATATTAAATAATACAAACTAACGAGAATTTCTATTTTCATTGCCAAAGTTCATAAACTCTTGTATATAGTATGTTAAGAGTTTGTTATGTCTTCGATGTGTGCGTTTTTTTTCTATTAGAATTTTTATTCTGTTTGCGATTGTATCTGCCAATTAAAGCGTGCAGTTAGAAATAAATTTGAAAACCTGTGTGTGCGGTTTGTGCAAAATCTGAATAGAAGCGCGCGGTATGGAAATTCTCGATTCTAAAGCTTACCCAAAATTTTCATATTCTAACTCATTTCAAGATAATTTGGTCAGAATAATTTGGGTTTGAATTTCCGAAAAATTAGAAAAAATATTTCTGTTTGGCTTTAGAAATAAAATCTCAAAATTACCAACATTGACATTAAATACAATTCGGGAAAATTGTTTAACTGTATATAAATGGAATTAGTATGTGTTCAATTGTATTGAAGATAGTCATATAAATTCCAACCAATATCTAAACCAAAAATAAAACGCATTACACAAAACTATATAACGGTTTATGCAACCAATATAATAATTTTACAAATAAAAAACGCATTTTCCATTTACATATACGCGTCTAACTATTATTTCATTTTCTAATTTGTATTCAAATGGCATCAACCTTCGTGGAGTTCAACTCAATAAAAAAAAAAAAACAACATAAAACTAACAAAATAAAACGGGAATATTTTTTTGTATAGTATTTTTTCAATCAATTATAATTTCTGAATCTTTCATAACATATTATACACAGTACACATGCATAAATTTTTGGTTAAGTTTCTTCGATACTTTAATAGTTATACATAATTTCAAACCGGAAGAGGATGAATAATCCAAAAACTGCGATACATTTTTTTTTTTGTTCATGCAGTTGTTGTGTTTTGTTATTGGTTTCTTTTTAAACCATCCATCACACACCGCACAAAAGCATAAAGAACATAAAAGCGCGAACTACCGATGAAAGCATAAATACGTATTATAGCTTTATAGAAAACAGAGCGAGATAAAAAAAGGGTTAACGTCCTACTATGCCAGTTGAATGACATGAATTTTCTTTAATTTTTTTTTTTGGTTTCTTTTCACATTTCTTCATCATCATCATGATTTCTGCGAACCAACCAACCAACCAACCACAGCAACATCAACAAACAAAATATCATAACACACATACACAATAATATACATAAATGGGACACAACCATCCAAATCTAAATAAGTAACTATATGTTTGAACGAGAACACACAAGATACATCAGCTTATTTTTTAAAACTATTTTAATTTCTTCTCATTATATTCAAGAAATGTACAAAGCAAAAAAAAAAAAAAAGTCAAGGCCGTGAAATTCAATGAACTTTTTATATTTTTAAAAAAAAATCTATAATACACCAAATCCGCAGCGCATTCTATCACAAAAAACTGAAACTAAATATTACCCAAGACATAAACCAACTCAAAATCATAAATAAAAATAAAGTTTTTTTTTTATAATTCCATCTACTGTAATACAGATGGCAATACCATATTCAAATATAAAAATTGTATCGTGTGAGACACAAAAGTCTACATACACCACTATAATTTGCAAAATCGTGATAATTAAAACGAATTAAAAATTGTAATATTAATTAAATAATATATTTAAACCAAACAAAATGATAACTGGATAAAAAACAAAACTAATACAATAGTTCTCATAAAAGTTTGCATACAGTGAATAAAATCAAAAGAATCATGTACAGACACACTTAAGAAGACACAATAACAGCGCTTAGTCGGCTATGTATTGATAAAACCAGAATCCCAGTAACCGCTGGTGAAATTTTACCCCATGCACTCGAAAGAGCACTTTTCAATGAATCCCTATCGGTAATCCTATATATTTTCGGACCTTTCGTTCCAGTTTATACCTGAAAGGCTCTATTACATTTAGATCCGATGACTGGGGAGGCAGGTGAAGTTTTTTGTATTCGACGGATGGTTGTAAATTGCTAAGCAATATGCGCGAGCCATCTCACCAAATTTTTCCCTTTCCATCGAATCCGAATAAATTGTATTTACTTTCGTATCCAGTAGTGTTCTGAATCTAAACCGCTATTTTTGGAGCATTAATCTTCGGATTGGATAATTTTTTTTTGTTAATTTTTTTAGGACGCCCACATTTTTGTTTTATTTTTAACACTTCCTCTGTTTTTAAAATTTCGACGCACCATTTTTTATTATTCCAAAGCCCAAAATATTTTAAGCACGAGACAAATGCTAATGTAATACTGAATATGCGGATATGTGCCTATATATCGCTCATGATATGGAAAAGTGACACAACTCAAAAAATTGCATTTTCGAGTTAATACAATAGAAATATGCGCAGTATTCGACTTCATAATTCTGCATTACCGACATTTTTATATTTACACTATTAACCATCATGCAGCGCTTGTGTCACTTTTCCATTATGCAATTATCTCTTTTACCATTCAGAGAACAGTGTCACATTAGAGTTCGAACAAGAAACATCAAGGTAAAAATATAATAAAACGACACTTTTTTAGTTGCAACGGTTTTCTTTAATAAGGTAATATGTACATTTTTTTTAGTTAAATTGTTCATTTTCAAAAAGTGTCAGTCTTGAAAATCACCAATCATTTAAATCACATAAACATTTAGTATTTTTTTAAGTTGTGTCAATTTTTATTGAAGGCGGAGGAAGAAAATAACGGTTCGTAATTTTTATTTTTAGTTGAAACAATTTTTGTTTAAGTTGTGTCAGTTTTCCATGAAGCAAGCGATAACAAAAAAATTCCGATAAGTGTTGTTATTTCGACTTGTAACGAATTATTACAAAGAACGAATTTACAAGGCAATTATTTATTTGATTCACGGAAAAGATGTCTTCAAGAGAAATGCGTATGGTATAGGCCGTTCTCGAAAAAAAAGATTAGAAGTTGAAAACGAGGAAAGATCATTCAATATGGAGCCGATTCAAAAAGTTCAAGAAGTCGAACAACTACCGCAAGATAAAGTACATGAAGTCCTGCAAAGATCAGAGCTCGATAATAAAAATGAAGTGGTGACTAAATATACCAAAACAATTGAACATCAAAATGTCACCGAACCACCCCTAAGAAGTTTATTAATTAGTGAAGAGTTAGTAACTGAAGATATCGGCTTAATAGAAAAAAAAAATTTAACGAAATATTGGAATGCTGTAATGAAACTATTGTAGAAGGCCAACGCTTGGAGAAAGGAAATATAGAGGAAGAAAATGTTATAATGCGTCATGATTGCGGTGAAATATCTAAAGCAGATGAAACACCCGAAAGAAATGAAGAATGGATAACTGAACCAAATTCGGGAAATTTAAAAATTCGACTACATAGGATCAGTTCAACACAAAGCAATAGCAGTCACACGAAGCAACCCTCAGATGACAGTTCATTTTATGAGGACACAGATGATTCATTGGCTGATCCTCATTACAATAATTCTCTAATTCGATCATCAACACAATCAGAATCTTCATTATCAGAGTCAGATGCGTCCGTTCAATCTGATGGTGATGTCGCTCATCAGTCTAGCGAAGCTAACGGTGAAGATGTAATAACTGAAAAAAAAACTAACCAAATCGAGAAAAACAAATCCCAATAAATGGAATAACAAGAAAATGTCAATACTAAGAAATAGGGGTAAACCCTATATTTCGACATCAGCTACAAAGCGATCTACACAAGAAAGACGAACGGGGCCTCCTTGTGTATTGACCAAGTAAATCCAGCCTATCGCTACCAGAAATTCGACAGAAAAAGACGATTGAATAGCTCATTTAGTTTTGAGATCAACGGCGAAAAAATTAAAGTGTGCAAACAATTTTTCAAGGCAACACTGGATATAAACGACCGGCCAATTCGAACCGTTATCGCAAAAAACGAAATGGGTTTTATTGCTGAGGACTTTAGAGGAAAACATAAGAACCACAAAAAACTTGATCCATCAATAAAATATTGTATACGAGAGCACATTAATAGTATCCCGCGCATCGAGAGTCACTATTTACGCCAACGAACCACCCGAAAATTTATTGATGGCGGTAAAACTATTACCAACAAACGCCTACCTAGTGCTCCATTATCAACATATACTTTTATTTTTAATCACGAATTTAATATATCTTTCTTCATACCAAAAAAAAGATCAATGCAAGCTTTGTACATCTTTTATGAATGCCACAAATGAAGAAAAAGATGCCATTGGAGAACAATACGAATATCATCAAAAGGAAAAAACGTTATCTCGTGAAGAAAAAATTAAGGATAAGGAGAAGGCAAATGAAAATTATATAGTTGCTTGCTACGACCTTCAAAGCGGTTTTACCTGCCCCAAGGGGTGATGTATCTGTTTTCTATTATAAGTCAAAAATAAACAGCTATAATTTTACAATTTCGCAACTAAAAAATGAAAACGTTTTTTGTTTCTTCTGGTACGAAGGCGAAGGAAATAGAGGTGCGATTGAAATAGACACGTGTGTTTATAAATATTTGGAGCAAATAGCGGCATCTTCTGGAGACACTAATCTTGATGTAGTCTTCTATTCTGATAATTGATGTGGACAACAGAAAAATAAATTTACTGTTTCGATGTATATGTATGCAGTCTCAACTTTAAATATAAATTCAATAACACACAAATTTTTAATAAAAGGACATACCCAAAATGAGGGCGATAATGTACACTCAGTGATTAAAAATGCAATAAAAAAATCGCTAAGATCAGGACCAATCTATGTACCTCACCAGTACGTGTACTGATGATTCGTGGTGCCAAAAAAAGAGGTAAACCCTATAAAGTTATTGAAATGGCCTATAACGATTTTGTTGATTTTAAGGATGTCAGTCGTCAGTATGGCAATAATTTTGCAATAGCAGAAGATGGTCAACAAATTAAAATGTGTGACATGAAAATAATCAGTGTGCGTAAAGATACACCTGGATCCTTTTTTTGTAAAAACATCTTACGACCAAGATGATTACAAACAAATCATTGTGAATATCAGAAAACGGAAATCTCAACGCAATCCTACTTATAAGCTTCAAGAAGCTTATAAAAAAAAACTTAAAATTTCGGACTGGATCTAACCCGAAATCTTTAATGGAATTAGTACAGTATCAACGTGTTCTTGAAAGCAATAGCAAACTAAAAATTCATAAGAACACCATCTTTGTAACAAGTAGTATGGAAAAATATAAATTTAGTAAATTTGTTTTTGTTTTTTCGCTCTCCTGAAAATTTTGTTTTTTTTAATTGTGACACTTTTCTATATCATGAGCGATATATTTACAAAAAAAGATAACGGTATTTTGTAATAATTTAAGAACTAATAGAAAAATGCAACTGCATGTAGATTTTTGTGATACGACTTTATCGAACTTTTTGCTTTGTTTTGAAACCCGTAATATTAGTTTCAATTAGTTTTAGTGGTGCATATGTAGACTTTCGTGTCTCACTGTATGTAATTGAAGTCCTTCAAGTAAAAACTATTTTTTTATTTATTTTAACAATGAAATATTACATTCACCTACAAACTCCATTACATTAGATTATTATTTTTATATATATATTTATGTATGTATGTATATAAAAAAATAACAAGAGAAGGGTATAGCTATTAGCAAGCAACATTAGCTGTGTCGATGACCGAACAATATTCAGCCTTGAACTATTATAAACTTTTTCTTTATTACGATTAGATTTCGCGCATTTAACACAAATTATAATTCGTACGTATATAGCTCCAATGAATAATGTATTTGAATAGGTATATATATATATATATATATATATATATATATATACAAGTATACATGTATAGAAAGAAGTGTCAATGCACTATTCTAATTTTGTCCTCGATCTACATTTTTTATTTTTTTTTGTATTTCAATTTTATTATTTATTTAAACCCCGCCCTATATATAATTTTATTAAAACATTACATTTATACATTTTCTTGGACAATCAACAACAACAACAACCACAAATAATTTTATATATACGCACTGATCTACACTAAATAGATGATCTCTTTCTATTATTATTATATTGTTTTATACGTGTATATTACACAAATAAAATTGCGAAATTTTTTTTGTTTTTTGTGTGTAATCTATTTTCTCTTTCATTCCTACATTAAAATTTATATTACGTACGCGCGCGTATCGAAAGTGTGATTGGTTGGGTTTACAATGCGCGTTTTTTTTTTTTTTTTTAATTTTGTCCCACATTCCCCAATCCATGTAGATTAATTTTCAATTTTCTAGAAAAATTCAACCAAAAATTTCGTTGTAGATAAAGTAGTAAAAAAAAGAAAAAACCTCGCATTGTAATTCCTTTCATATTATATTATGAAGGTCGAATAATCGCAGATCGTTCACCCGAGTATTTTTTTATTTTATTTATATGTTTTGTAAGTAGGACGCGCGCGAATGAGCAAACGAAATAAATGAAAAATAAATAAAAGCGAATACACATATACAGAGCACACAAATATACGTTTTACGTCATACAAATAATATTTTTTAATCTATTTATAAGCGAAATAATGACGATTTATTAAGCAATATCATATACAAAAAAAAAATTATTTTAATTAATTTAAAAAACCATAGTGTTATCTCATTTTAACGCACGATTAAATTTAATACACCATCTCATTCGATTTTTTTTTTTTTTTTTTTTATATAATTTGGCCTTCGTTTCTCTTTCTGTAAATTGACTTGGTGCATTGAACTCGGCCCGATAGTAGTATACATACGACCTAGTTCCAAAACTTATGTCTAATTTTAAAATTGGTATGTTTTTGTATGTATATATGGTTTTTGTGCATTGTATGTAATTGTGAAAGGAATTTATTTTTAGATTAAGAATTTAACAACAGGATATTAATTATACATTCTTCTGTTGATTATTTAATAATATTATATTTCAATTTATAAACATTATATGTATACGTAATAAAATAATTTTTTTTTTTTTACAAAATGAAATTGAAAACTAGGTTATATTTATGTGAGCGTTTTATAAGCTTACAAAGAATAAGATGTCGTTTATTATATTTCTCATAAAATAATAAAAAAAAAAAAAAAAAAAAACAAAAAAAGTGAGAGACAACAAGATCATTGACCGCCGTAATCCATGGCCTACTTGAAAGGAAACAGATTCGATTTTTAAAATGTGTTTCGACGAAAAGTGAAATTTATTTACTTAAGTTAATTAAAATAAATAATTTACCTGCTAGGACCCGACCAATTAAACGATCGGTTGTATCTTTTGTCTCGCCAATAAATAATATTTCTCTTTCACCAACGGTCATTGTTCTGGTTTTTTTTTGTTAATATCTCCTTTACGTATTAACAATATTAAAATTGGTTCATGAACACAAACAAATCATAGACATATATATTTTTTTAATACTTAATTAAAATATGTATCACAACTACTAATAATTATTTTTTATAAAATACAAATCACAATTTTTATAGTTCCATTTCCTATTTAATTTTTCTTTTTTTTTTTTTAAATAAACTTTATAAATACATTTTTCTATTTATTAATTAATCTATTATCACAAAACGTCACATGGATAAAAACAATTTTTCTTTTTTATGTATATATTATATGATTATGCCAAAACGAATCACGAAAATAATGATACAAAAAAATTGCATAAACCACACACGTTCGCTTGGCACGACTGACTAACGGACACTGAAAACAAAATTTGCGCACCATTTTTTTTGTTGTGTTATTTCCTCTGTAAAATATATTTTGTCTTTTTTTTACTTTATTTTTTTGTCGTAAAAAGGGTCGCGAACCATAATTGAATTGAAATAGGTGTAAATGAATGGGAAGTGGTGCTTGCTGAACGACATCATAATGTGTTTCTTCCATATCGTGTTCTGCGAAAGAGTGGTTTTTTGATTCCCGTTATTTTTTAATTTCCTACTAGTATTGTATGGTAAAACCAAAATTTTGCTGCAGGCCATAATCCCAACACCAATAAAACATTAATGCAATATAAATAAATTACGTAATCAATAACAAACAAAAAAATGAAACCGGAACCAAAAACGATAAAATCAAATCAAGTTCGAAACCCTGTTTAATAAAACTAAAAATAAAATACAAATATAAAATATAAAATTTCAATGTGCATTATTGAAAAGTTTGGAAAGTACAAAAATACCAATACCAATGTATCATGTAAAAAAAAACAAAAATCAAGAGTTTTATGTGCTAATTTTCTTATCATGGTAATGATAATGAAAATGCATTTTAAATAAATAAATTCACCACTAATACCAATTTAATAAATCGCATTACTATCAAATTTCCGTTAAATTCGTGGCCAAAACCCCTAAAAAACGTATTCAACTTTGAACCATTACTATTGCAAATAAATTAGTTGCAAACATTTTATATATAAATAGCGAAATCTCTACACTAGAACATATTTTATTTTATATACATATATGTGAATAACTTCGAGTAACACACATTGAAATAAGCCAGCAAAAAAATGTTATAGTATAAAAAAAAAAAAAAAAATACAAAGAATTAGTCCTTGAATCGTTCATCGACACAGTTTTCGGTCGTCGATTGTATATTTTTTTATGATACATTAATCTATTATTTATCTCTCTTTTTAACACACACTAATTTTTATACAAGTAGCTATATGTATATTATTTATTAGTCTGTCCGATGATATAAATCCTTTTAACAGTTATTTGAAAGTAAAATTAAAACCTCTAACCGGAAACCTGTTTGTTTGATTTAAAAAAAACAAAATGTGATTTATTAGGGTCCGCGGACCACTAATAAAATGTATAAAGAAAAAAAAAACGAAATCAATTTCATTTTTTAAAAACCCCATTCACTTTTTAAAAATCGAAATTAAGTCACAAACTAAAAATTTCATTACTAACATACATATACCAACTTAAATTATGCTGTTGTTGTTGTTGTATTTTATATCCATACTCTCTGTTGTGTCAGCGCAATCATATGAATCACAATTACAAGTATAGTGTATAGATATGAAATTAAAAAAAAAAATTTATATTTTTCGCAGGTCAATATACCGTTTCTAGGACAAAGCCAATATAATCATCACGTCAGAAACAGTAAAAACTGTCTAAATTTGCTGGCTAAATTTAACAATTGTACAGTACAGTACATTAATTAAAATAAAAAACACAGTTTCATTTTTATGTTACTTCTTGTTCGTTGTTGTAATTTTTGCGCGCTTACATTAATGTTTTACACTTGAGCTCAAAATGACTGCATCATGCACATATTGAAAGTGAAGTTAATGAATATAATATGTATGTATGTAATGTAGTACGAAAATTAGGTAAAACTAATAAAACGTGATATTTTTGGAAAAAAAAATAGAGAACAGATTGACATCAGATTAAATTTTATTATTTTTCGTTATAATGGGATGTAATATACGTAAGGGCGAATAATACATTGCCCTAGATTCATAAATATTTTATTAAAAATTGGTTAGGAAAAGTATTTTTTTTTTGTTTCGCGATAAACATCCCAATAAGTCGTCATACAATGTATAGATTCACATCGGCTAGCTATTATTGTGTAGTAGTATTGAAGCTTGGGGCCTAAAATGGTGATCGAAACGGTACATTTTCGATGAAAGGGATTATTATTTGTAAATCTCTTCTTAAAATCAAAAAAAAAAAACAAAAAAAATTATCGCCGAAACAGGGACTTGAACCCTGGACCCTTGGATTAAAAGTCCAATGCTCTACCGACTGAGCTATCCCGGCTTGAAGTTTAGTGATATAAAATATAGTCTTAAATCGCATAATACTAAAATTTTAAATGTTCAAATAAAAATTGAACATATAAACCAGCGTTAAAATCACCAATTCTGAGATTTAAGAGAAATTTACAATTTTTTTAATTAAAACTATAGGTGGGCGCTCTTGATCTAATTTCGATGATTTTTTTTTTTTTTTTCATAAATTATAGACCTAATGGTATCATTATTCAAACAACACAATGTTTTTGAGAAGGATACACTATAAAAGCAACAGGATAGGATATTTTCCAGGGGTTCCTGGACAATTTTTATATGTATTTCCACACACAGAAAGTTTAGCCGATAACGTGATTTGAATAGCTGGGCCGGTCATAGGGTATCGTTGATGCAACTCCCATTTATAGCTTACTCGTTTCTTTCAATTTTAGTGACAACATGATTTGGTAAGTAGTAACCTTTACGGTCTTGATCGCTGCTCACTGGTAAACTTGTATTATCCAACAAAGTTGTTCATACAAAAACCGAAATATGATATAATCTCTAAGAATAAGAAAATAAAAAATAATTCTTTTTGCTGTTCATTTTTTTATATTTTTAGTTACTGCAGTTTTGTGATGGATATCTACTATCTTATTGCTTTGGAGTGTGACTTCGATCTAATATGTTTAATGAATTTATTGACGAGCGGTACTACATTATCCGGAGATACAAATATTGATATTAATGATAAGGCTGACGGTGGTGGTGGTGGTGTGGCTATTCCCATTAAAAAGACTATTATGGTTTCCGAGTTGGGCGGTATTGATGATATTTTTCAAAATGTTTGAATCCGTCTGAAAACGGAAGATGGTAAATTTTTAATTATATGTTTGATATATTTTCCCTCGAATTCTACTGGATTCAAGCACTACAAAAAATTTTTTAATCGGCTTTCTGACATGATGTTTGTATCTCCTCATGTCGACTATCAATTTATTATATTAGGCGACTTCAACCTACCTAGTATCTCTTGGAATGTAAATTCTAATAATGTTTCACCAAAACTTTCATTTGGATACAGTAATGCTCACAGGAGTTATCAAAAATGCCAGTAATAGAATTCTTTACGTAGTGCTTTCTGATCTTGGCTGCAAGGTTATTAAAGTAAACCTATGTAGCTAACCAATATTAGAGTTGAACATAAATTGTTAAGCTATGTATTTACCGGACCAACAATTAATTGTGCCCAATCTAAAAAAAACTTGTAAATGTGGCTTCTGTTGATAAGTAATATCTTGTTTTGAAGGCTGACAATTTTCTAAAGTACCATAGTTGGTTGGGAAGTCGTTTCTACTCATTCACAATAAGGCGTCAGTATCCAAAAATATGTATAAAACATAAACAAGTAATTATAAAACTCTGGCATAAGCGTAAGCCAGCAGCTACAACACAGCCACATAACTCATTCGGGCTTTGCTGGTATTTTCGATCTCCTAATCGTACATTTCTTCTTTGCAGGTTTGTTAGATCGCTTTATGCGCAATATTATTTTGTGAGATTTTATCATTAAGTTCCCGAAGGCTTAAAAGGTAGCTTTAGTTGAGGCATTTTGATTAAGAGCTTTTCATATTTTTTGTTTTTTTTTTAAATTTTTTATGAAATTTTATAATTTTTTGAAATAAAAAAATAAAAAATAAAAATTCTTGGTCGGTCTTCGCCGTTCGTATTGTTCTTTCTTGTTGTTGTTGTTGTTTCTGCTTGATTTATTTTTTACCGTCCTACTTTACGCCTGGAGTAGCCAAATCAAGGACGGGCGGCTACAGATCCGTCTTTGAAAACCACCTGCACATTGCATTGCTTCATGCCAACTTGTAGTCCTGACATGAAAGGTGGGTCGGCCCAAGGATTCTGCACTCTCAACAGGGGGTCATAGATGTGTTCATCTTCATCATCGATCGTAATCAGATGATGAAAAATCTCTTTTGCATCCCGCCCCTATAGGGATTCGAACCCGGTACCTCCCGATCCAACCGCCGCAGCTTTAACCACTGCGCCGTTTGCTCGGTTTGTTCTTTCTTTTCTTCAAAATACAATTAAAATCAAAAGACGTTGTGGAGTGATTCATTTTTTAATAACTCGGCGTTTTCAAGGCTACTGTTTTTTCAAGGTCATTGTTCCTTTTTGTGAAACAATATCGAAAAGTTCTCCTGTCACACCTTTTCTTTTTGAATCATTTAGGGTTTTCTTAATGATTCGTGGAAGGAAACTTAAAACTAAATAAATGAACAACTTCCTTCTGCATTCTCAACAAGTTAAGTTCATCTTACCTCAAAATGGATATTACTTAACCAACCACTATGATTACCTGGCCAAGAACATACATACTTTTCATTCTGCGTATTTTACTCTTTACTAAGTCGCCGGTGACTTTTTCGGGTGAATTTCAAGAATACGGGCCCATGTTAAAAAAAACTCGTGTTTTATCGTTTTGAAGCAGATACAAAATTTGCAGATAAATCATTTTATATAATAAGACAATTTATAGTAATTCACAACTTATACAAGCCAAAATAAAGTTCATACTGTAACAAGATCATTTTCATTGCCTACAAGAATTGAGGCAAATCTGATATAGCACACTGTCACTGACAGGCTCTTTTAAATTTTAATTAGAGAGTGTCTCTTCTGCAAAATAAAAATGGATTCTTCTGCTTCAAAGCTGGGATGATTTTTGTGCTTTCAAATTTTTTTAGAAATTTGCGATAAATCTAAACTAAAGCTGTCGATATAAATTTACAAACGCTTTAAAAAATAAAAGCGATTCTGTCAATGAGAAAACGGAAAAATGTACATCTAGAAACGATGATACTTTTCAAAATTAAAACATAATTTTAAAACCCTCTTTGATGTCAACTCAGAACACCGAAAAGATTTGTAAAAATTAAATTTAAAAATTTAAAATGAATTAAATTCACATGTATTTTGATATCTGCTGTTCTTTCTACTTTAAACGAAGTTGTGTTTGGGTTCCTTTAGGTGGAATAAATCATCTGCATTCTGTTAACGAAGGAGATCCATTGGATTTGAATTCGCTTTACTATATTTTCGCCGATCTGTCTTTTCCCTTTTCTTTATGTTGTTAATGGTTAAAATGACGTTGAAATGTAGTCCTAACCCAAAGTTTAATGATTTTAAACCTAACAACAAGTATTTCTAGCAGACCTTGCTTAAAATGTTGTACAAATGTATTGTTCTAAATTATTAATTCTACAATACGGTCTTACAGCATTTTGTGGTAGCTCTAAATAATTTTTGATCGGTTTATTTTAAATTAGGCTGTGATCCCTCGCCGAGCTTATGCGGTAATTTTAGGACTTTCTCAAGATTTCAGTGAAAATTTGGGGTTTCAAATTCAAATAGCTCTTGTTTCATATCATAATAACCTTTTGTAATATTCCGGCAACTACAAACAAAAACATCAATCCAAAACTAGAACTCTAAAAACTCACGATTTTGAATGAATTTAAATTCCAAAAACATTTTCCTGAAAAATGCGAATTTTAGGCATATATAGTATATTTCCCGCTGCACAAATTATTCGGAGTTTAAATTTTTAAAACGCATCCAAACGAAAATTTGCTTTAAAATTTTAAATATTTGAAATTCGATATTTCTATAATATTACAATTACCTAAAACTTATTTTTATTTATTTCCAAAAATCGATGAAAACGGAGTCTTATACCCTGAACATTAATTGAGATGTTTTCTGTGATGTACTATGAATCAATTTAGCCAAGAAGCACATGCCTTTTCTCGTCTATTTTGATAGGTGAGATTTCGTAGTCTTGGCATCTTGTCTTCTATAGAGATAGGCGGACCGTATTTTCATAATGCAGTATTTCATTGTCGTAATCTCAATTGGGTTTCTTTAATAGATAGAAGAGGAACTATTTTAGTACTCTCAGACAGTTGCCACACACTCTACTTGGGTGAATTACAGCGACAATAAAGTAGATTTGTCTTGGAATTCAATGGTCCATCGTTTGATAAACCCAAACATTGAGTCCGCTTTCGCTATTATGTATATGTCCATTAAACGTTATGTTTTCGATGAATATGACTTCCTGGTCGAAACTGGTTTCGCAAACATGCTGCAATTCAGCGCTATTCATTTTACCTCATTCGTGAAGAAAAGATCTAACAATGTTCATGTTCATAAGTTGGCAGAAAGCGTAGAATCGATAAAATTCGGTGTGTCTCGCGTCAAAGTCCACAGACTTCTTTTGTTCCACTACATTTAATACTAAATTAACCGGCGAAGAACACCATAAACCGATTTTTACAAGCTTGTTGCTGGAGGCCTATCACATCTATAAACGACATAATGTTGTCCAAAAAATGTCCTATTGAAGATACCAGGGTTGGCAGGAAATGAAGTTTCGCAAATTATATAATGACAGCTGATGATAGAACAACGGCATAAACAATTGTATGAGATCGGGCCTTCAATCCAAGCGAGTGTAATCTATCATTCTCAACTGGTGAAAAATGTAAAAGCACGTGTGTGCTATTGTTGCTATATCGAGACAGCAACTATAGCATGAGGCACACATTCAAATAGTTCATGAAGTTTAGGATTTGTTCTCACACAAATAACATTTGGTGATGTTAAAGCTTGCGCTTTATGGATCGTCATTACTTTACTAGTTGATGGTATGGTGAGTTTTGAAACTAATTATTTATCCGCTATGGTGAAAGTTAGATAATATGTATTATCTAAGACTAATTCAACCAAAGATTTCACGGAAGAGCAAACGTAACATCTAGAGGACACCTACTTATATGTGCCGTTTAACGGTTAACGGTATTTGATTTGTATTCCCAAGTAGGAAAACTTTTAATAATGCAATATAACCAGCATACACCATCAATTATTCATAAATGGAAACCGTTTCATACTTGAAGCAACTGTTTATCAGATAAGAAGCTATCCTGTTGATGTTACCTTTAATTTTGTTAAAATCCATATTTTCTTTAACACAACGAGAAGCGACTTTTAATTCTGATATCTTCTTGGAAGAATTTGCATAATTTGACTTTCTATTACTTTCTTTTACTCTAGTAAAATAAAGTATAGTATTCATGAAAATTTTGGACCTTGAGATTTTTAGAGATTTATTTGTTTTGAGGTCCCCTGAGTCCGAAAAAGTGGGTTTCGAAATGGTGTCTGTCTGTCTGTCTGTCAGGCTGTCAGTCTGTCAGTCTGTCTGTGTCCTCTCTACAGCCCATATGGTTTAATCAATCGAACTGAAACTTCAGATTTAAGCTTTTTTGATAAATTGGGAGTTCCCAGTGAATTTTACTCCAAATCGGCTAACCGGAAGTGGCCACACCCTTGGTCCAGAAAATTTGTTTTGCAAATATCTTAAAAAGTATAAGGTTTACAAAAAACAACTGGATACAAAATGTTTCCAAAAATTAAAAACAAATAAAAATAATAAATTAAAAATTAAAAAAAAAATTTCTCAAAATTCTCTGTTCGTAAAAGAAAGGTGTGTGTTGGCCACACCTCAATTTTAACTAGGTAATTAAGGGACCTATTCCATGTGGTAGCGATATCTTTATCATCATTGTTGAGTGCGATTTCCAAAAAAATAATTTCGTAGAACTTTTAGTAAACGAACGATCCGTATGGATTAAGGTTTTCTAACTAGGTATTTGAGGGACCTATTCTGTGTGTTAGCGAAACCTTTGTCATCATTTGTAGCAATGGCCGATACTTTCCATTGGGAGTTGAGTGCGATTTCCAAAAAATAATTTTGCAGAACTTTTACTAAACGAACGATTCGTATGGATTAGGGTTTTCTAACTAGGTAATTAAGGGACCTATTCCATGTGCTAGCGAAACCTTTGTCATCATTATATTGACCCTTGGGAGTTGAGTGCGATTTCCAAAAAATAATTTTGCAGAACTTTTACTAAACGAACGATTCGCATGGATTAGGGTTTTTTAACTAGGTATTTGAGGGACCTATTCCATTTGCTAGCGAAACCTTTGTCATCATTGTTGGCAATGGCCGATATTGGCCATTGGGAGTTGAGTGCGATTTCCAAAAAATAATTTTGCAGAACTTTTACTAAACGAACGATCCGTTTGGATTAAGGTTTTTAACTAGGTAATTAAAGGACCTATTTCATGTGCTAGCGAAACCTTTGTCATCATTGTTGGCAATGGCCGATATTGGCCCTTGGAGTTTGAGTGCGATTTCCAAAAAATAATTTCGTAGAACTTTTACTAAACGAAGGATCCGTATGGATTAGGGTTTTCTAACTAGGTAATTAAGGAACCTATTCCATGTGCTAGCGAAACCTTTGTCATCATTTTTGGCAATGGCCGATATTGGCCCTTGGGATTTGTGTGCGATTTCCAAAAAATAATTTTGCAGAACTTTTACTAAACGAACGATCCATATGGATTAGGGTTTTCTAACTAGGTAATTGAGCAACCTGTTCTATGTGCTAGCCAAACCTTTGTCATCATTGTTGGCAATGGCCGATATTGGCCCTTGGGATTTGTGTGCGATTTCCAAAAAATAATTTTGCAGAACTTTTACTAAACGAACGATTCGTATAGATTAGGGTTTTTTATTTTCTTTTACTCTCGTAAAATAAAGTATAGTAATCCTGAAAATTTTGGACCTTGAGATTTCTAGAGATTTATTTGTTTTGAGGTCCCCTGAGTCCGAAAAAGTGGGTTTCGGAATGGTGTCTGTCTGTCTGTCTGTCTGTATGTCTGTCAGTCTGTCAGTCTATCTGTCTGTCTGTCTGTCAGTTTGTCTGTCTGTCTGTCTGTCAGTTTGTCAGTCGGTCAGTCTGTCAGTGTGTCAGTCTGTCAGTCTGTCAGTTTGTCAGTCGGTCAGTCGGTCAGTCGGTCAGTCGGTCAGTCGGTCAGTCGGTCAGTCGGTCAGTCGGTCAGTCGGTCAGTCTGTCAGTCTGTCAGTCTGTCAGTCTGTCAGTCTGTCAGTCTGTCAGTCTGTCAGTCTGTCAGTCTGTCAGTCTGTCAGTCTGTCAGTCTGTCAGTCTGTCAGTCTGTCAGTCTGTCAGTCTGTCAGTCTGTCAGTCTGTCAGTCTGTCAGTCTATCAATCTGTCAGTCTGTCAGTCTGTCAGTCTGTCAGTCTGTCAGTCTGTCAGTCTGTCAGTCTGTCAGTCTGTCAGTCTGTCAGTCTGTCAGTCTGTCAGTCTGTCAGTCTGTCAGTCTGTCAGTCTGTCAGTCTGTCAGTCTGTCAGTCTGTCAGTCTGTCAGTCTGTCAGTCTGTCAGTCTGTCAGTCTGTCTGTCTGTCAGTCTGTCAGTCTGTCAGTCAGTCTGTTAGTCTGTCAGTCTGTCTGTGTCCTCTCTACAGCCCATATGGTTTAATTAATCGAACTGAAACTTCCAATTTAAGCTTTTTTGATAAATTGGGAGGTCCCAGTGAATTTTACTCCAAATCGGCTAACCGGAAGTGGCCACTCCCTTGGTCCAGAAAATTTGTTTTGCAAATGTCTTAAAAAGTATAAGGTTTACAAAAAACAACTGGATACAAAATGTTTCCAAAAATTAAAAACAAATATAAATAATAAATTAAAAATTAAAAAAAAAATTTCTCAAAATTCTCTGTTCGTAAAAGAAAGGTGTGTGTTGGCCACACCTGTATTTTTTTTTTAGAAACCACCAACCAATTTTACTAATTAATGAATTCCATTTTTACTTTCTTTTACTCTAGTAAAACAAAGTATAGTAATCATGAAAATTTTGGACCTTAAGATTTTTAGAGAAAATTTATTTGTTTTGAGGTCCCCTGAGTCTGAAAAAGTGGGTTTCGAAATGGTGTCTGCCTGTCAGTCTGTCTGTGTCCTCTCTACAGCGCAGATAGTTTAACCAATCGAACTGAAACTTCAGATTTAAGGTTTTTTTGATAAATTGGGAGGTCCCAGTGAATTTTATTCCAAATCGGCTAACCGGAAGTGGCCACTCCCTTGGTCCAGAAAATTTATTTTGCAAATATCTTAAAAAGTATAAGGTTTACAAAAAACTACTTAATACAAAATGTTTCCGAAAATTAAAAACAAATAAAAATTAAAAATTAAAAAAAAAAATTTAAAAATTTAAAAATTAAAAAAAAATAAAAAATTTCTCAAAATTCTCTGTTCGTAAAAGAAAGTCGTGTGTTGGCCACACCTCCATTTTTTTATTAAACTTTAACGGCAAATAAATTCTCGATTAAACAACAAATTTTCAATTTGCTTAATATACCGGTGAAAGTTTCAAATTTATATGAAAGAATGATCAGAGCTCATTCTTTATTTTAGAAGAGCATCCACTTGCCAAGGAGATATTCAAAAATAAACTTTGGACTCGTTTAAGTGACAAGCAACTTAAAATGTATAAATTTTAACGATTCTTGCGGTTCAATATGTATATTTAGACTTGTCCAATTATGAAATCTTG
Organism: Tipula vernalis; assembly: GCA_958295665.1. Lineage (NCBI taxonomy): Eukaryota > Metazoa > Arthropoda > Insecta > Diptera > Tipulidae > Tipula > Tipula vernalis. The sequence goes on from OY282559.1 coordinate 378,072,286, forward strand.
TGGCTATTCCACAATAGGAAGCAAATCCGCCCCAATCGATATTAAGCAAATCCGCCCCAAATTGATCCACTTTTGTCTTTGGATAATAATGCCTAAGAAATGCTTATAGATGTGGCCATTGGATGAGGGAAGAAAACGAAAACGCATTGTCGATTCCAGTAGATGGAAAAAGAATAAAAATAGAATGATTCGATTGAAGGGAAAAGCGAACTTAGGCTACTCTAGAAAAGATGGAAAGATTAATCAAGATACACCGAGAAGCAATCATCCAAATGTATTATTTGAGAGACAGCACCACGAGTTGTTCAATGAAGTTGAAAGAAAATGTATGTTCAATATATTTTGGTCTATTATTGATTTCACTCAATATTAGAGTATTTATCTGTAGCCACACCAAACAAGATTCACGCAGAAAAAATTCCATATTTTATTATTTACCAAGTAACGGAGGTAAATAGACAGCAAGTTTGCAAAAACATCTTTCTTAGTACGTTGTCGCTAGCGTCTTTCACCGTTCAAAGTTTAGTAAAATCAGGTAAACCGAAAAATAATTTGTGGTCCTCTGCTTTGGTATCGAATGCAAATAAAAAAGACCGCAACGTCACGTAGACGAAACACATTACGAAAAATTGTGTTTCTCAACAGTCTTTTGGAAAGACATTGTGTAGGAAAAAAATTGCCTATCATTAAATATTCAATGGTTGGACGTACCAAAACCGGAACGCGCTTTTGTCAAACGTTTTACTTCACTTCTCTAAAAGTACAAGGCTGCAGTGACACAGAAGTTTTTAGTAAAGGACCACACTCACATGAAAAATAAAGATATTTATTTACCTTACGAATACTACCTTGATCAACAAGTTCTCGAAATAACCACCGTGTGGCGCTCCCATCGTTCCGATTTGAGTTCTGTTTTTTGGTTAAGTTAGTACATCTGTTGTTGATATTCCCTCTAAATCTTAACGTCATAGCTCGACATTTGCAAAAGTTACGTAGTCAAGAGTACATCTATCTCTGGTGTGTGTTGGCGATTATTTACAATTTTAGACATGATTTGCGAGGCTGAATCCGATCCCACAATCATCAAAAGGATCATTACTGGAGACGAGACGTGGGTTTATGAGTACGGCACGCAATCCAGACATCAGGCAAGTGAATGGCGTTCACCAAAAAAAAACCACGTCGTTTTCAGTCAAAAAAGAAGGCAATGCTCACGGTTTTCATGGATTACAACTGTGTAGTGCATCATGAATTTTTGCCAGAAGGCCAGACCGTAAACAAAGAGTATTATTTGGGCGTTTTGAGACGTTTGCGTGAAGCAATTCGCCGAAAGAGACCAGAATTGTGGGCAGAAAACTCGTGGATTTTGCACCATGATAACGCACCGTCGCACAGTGCCATCATTATTCGTAATTTTTTGACGAAAAATGCAACAAATACCATCCAACAGCCACCGAATTCACCTGATTTGGCTCCCTGTGACTTCTTTCTATTCAATCGAGTTAAAAAACCATTACGGGGAACGCGTTTCAGCAGCCGAGAGGAAATAATGGAAAAATCGCCAACATACACAGAGTAGATGTACTCTTGACTACGTAACTTTTGCAAATGTCAAGCTATGACGCTAAGATTTAGAGGGAATATCAACAACAGATGTACCAACTTAACAAAAAAACAGAACTCAAATCGGAACGATGGGAGCGCCACACGGTGGTTATTCCGAGAACTTGTTGATCAAGGTAGTATGTTCAAGCTTCACGAAGTGCTCAGGGACAGTTTGGTAGTCCATCTTTAGATTATGTTTAAGGTTTTTAACTTCTTCTTCAAGAAGTTGTATATGGTGCTGCATTCATTGAATTGCTTTATTTAATTCTTTATTTTCTTGTCTAGACTCGGCTAGAGCTTTGATTACTTCCTCAGATTGAGGGTTATTATTAGTTACTTGGGACTTGGGACGCAGTCGCGACTGTCGCAGCCGTCCTTAGTTGTAGTGTACAACTACAGTACGGGCTCGGTTCTTGAAACTCAATAAAACCAAGCTATTTGCAATTATCGATCATGTCGTATTTATCGAACATTTTGCTTATTAGGCCTGATTTTATGAAAACGGAACTCTAATGAATCAAGCAATCGTATTTTTACATTTAAGGCGAATTCACGGTTGCGTTCATTTGTTCGTTCATTCGCCCTCTGATAATTTTTTTTATTCAATCGAACAAGAATGAAAAATAACGTCATTTTCATGGAATACGATTGATTAAAAAAAATCAGAACGGATGAACGAACGAACGAAAGCAACTGCGAATCCACCTTCAATGTTAGCGGAACAATTTAGGCCTTAATCAAAAAATCTAATACATACGCATTTTTGACATAACACCTTTCATAATAATAAACAATAGAACAGAAAATTTTCATTTGCTAACATTTTCATTTATTGCAGAAAATGCACAAAATTAAAACTATAAATAGAATCACAGTCTCAAAATATTATGAGCTTAATTATAAATCCATTGAAAATTACATGTGAGTGATGTTTGTTTTAGACAAACATTTCGACGTTTTAATGTAGTTTGTGAAGAATCATCAATTCGTCCAATGATGCATTATTCTCCTGTGCCCAGTCCAAACAAATCGTAAAACTTTTAATTGTGTCATCTATAAAACGGTTTATTTACAGACTAAAACCAAAATAATCGGTGTCGGTGCTTTCCTTATCTGATGAAATTGGATTGGGCCCACCTAATTTCCTTCACCGATCCAATCGATAATTTCTGTTGTTGAAATTTGCTCTGCGGGTGAAAACTCCAGCAGCAAAGTTTGCATATTTTTCATTTCTGTTCTACGATTCTGCAATTGGTCGCATATTTCAGACAAAGGCAAATCATTCTCGGAATCTCAGGCATCGGATTTTGGTTGCATTAAAACTTTCCACCAATTTTTTACGGAGTTTTCGGCAATACTGTCCCATGCGTTAGCCAAGAGACTAACGGTATGTTTTAAATTTAAAACTTTAATGGCCAAAAAACCCAAACCAATATTATTGCCACAAGTTGCTACGAGATGAGCCGATAATAATGGGCTTTTGTGAGATTAATAATATTTTGGTGGTGGAAACACATCATGATTATATCTAGCCAACCAATTTAAATCTGAGAATCACGGGCATGGAACGGAGCGTTATCCAATAATAGCAGTGTTTTAGAAGGAAGAGCTCGAGAAGCTAATAAATGTTTATCTCCAAAAAAAAACTGGCGAATTGTACATACAAACATAAAAATGTTGAATACTGTACCTCAGGAGCAAAAGTGCTTTCAAGCCAGGTTAGAAAAAGCATTGAAGTTATCCAAGCGATTTTGTTCCCCCTGCATACAATTTTAGAAAGATTGCAATTTGGGAAAGCTCGCGGTTTCTTAGCCTTGCCAATTGTAAATAATTTCACTCTTTGAGTACCTGAGATATTAGTGCATGCTAGAAAAGTAACTCTTTCCTTGCTGACTTTACAACCAGGTGCCGTCTTTTATATGACACACACTAATGTTTTATCTGCCAAAAGCCTCCAAAATAAGCCACTCTCATTGGCGTTGTGTATTTGGTCAGCGACAAGACCCATATCGTTTACTTTATTTTGGAATTTTGACACTACTGGTCGATCATTTGATAGCTTTTCACCGACAATTTGTAAAAATCTTATGGCATGCCGTTTTCTAAAGTTCTTTAGGCACTGGTACCCGCTCCTGGCACAAAATTTAGAATTGTCGTTTTCTTTTATTTTTTCATAAATTTTTTTTGATTTTTTCACATAAAATCGATGATGAAATTGTTACATTTTGAGCCCGCCGGTTGCAAAACCATTTGTAAAGGGCTTTCTCCATTTTTGGAAATTCAGCAGCTTTTAATGATTTTCGGTTGCCTAGACCTACTTCCGTTTGACAAACGAACTCCTTAATATTTTTGTGGTTATGTTTAATGCGGGTAATTGTCGAACGATGTACTGAATATTGTTTCGCTAATTTATTTGCGGATGTTCCACTATTTAACTGACTCAAAAGTGTCATGCTTGTGTTTTAACTGACAAGGAATTTCGTTATAATTAAAAGCATTTTGTTTAATAAGATAATTCTCCACACTGAATTTCACTTTATTATGACATTATGTTATTCTTATTTTAGCGCGATATATTGTTTTATCCTCATCATCGTTTCGAAACTGTAAAAAATACAAAATGTCTATATAGTCGGCCTATTCGAGAAAGAAAAAGTAAAAAAAAAAGATTGTGAATGTTTTGGGAAACAACTATATCAAAATGTTAACACAATTATATGCCTCTACTTACTTACACCTATACAAGTTTGAAAGAGTTAACCAGTGAAAAATTAGAAAAATGAAAAAGAAAGAACAATTTTGCTTTCACAAGATTTGCAATTATCCAAAGTAAAATACAAAACGATGCAAAAATCAAAAGTTGCAAATATAAAACGTTGCAAGAACCGAGCCCGCACTGTACTTATATTTGGAACCTTTAGAATTGGCGATTTCAACATTATTATGCTCTTAGGAAAGGTGTTCCCTTTATTTTGCAATAGTTGGTCCCCCTCAGGATCCATGGTATCGGCATCCAACGACGATGATTGATTTGATGCTGTTAGAGACGCATCCGTCTCGTTTTCTAATTTCGTTAGGTTATTATTATTATTTCCTATCATTTTTATTCCGGAAAAGGTCACCCATGACAGAGCTCTGTAATATCATGGGAAGGCTACGGGTTTAAACCGAACGTCGCCAAATTTGGAGTTCACATACTAACGACTAAGCACCCTCTTAGCCACGCAGCCATCGGCGTATGTAGTGCCACCTTAGCTTGGGTATGCTAGTTTTTGGTCCGCCCCGAGTATTTGATTTCCCCGGTACCTGCCATATCTGGCAAGCTTTCCCCGGTACCTGCCATATCTGGCAAGCTTTCCCATATCCGCCACCTGGGGAGGCGCCTGATATGGAACTAGCAAACCCCACACAATAACGTATTTAGATGAAAATAGCGTAAAGGAGTTCATTTGTCAACTAGACAATGCCAGTATTCATGTATCGAAATACACAAAAAAAATTTTTTTGATCTATTTTTGGTACCTCTATTAGAATGGCCGCAAGAAGTCCAGATCTAAACCGGATGCAAAATCTGTGGGGTGTACTTGCCAGACGTATCTATTCAAATAATCGACAATAAGCAACAGTTTTTTAGCTTCGACACTCTGTACTAGAGTGCTGGCAAGGAATTGAAAAAAAGTACTTCAAAATGTAGTAAATTCTATGGAGGACAAACTAAATACTAAAAGCCAAAAATGTACATAATTCTTTTTAATTTTTGGTTTTTAATAAGTTTTAAATAATAATTTGCAGTGCCTGTCTATATAAATTACGCATACAATTTGAATTTATTTTCAATTTAGTACAGTGAATGAAAAGTTTTTAAATAACTCTGGTACACAATAAATATAATATTAGTATTGAAATATAATAAAAATAAAGTCAGATTTTTAATTCTTAACCAATGATGTATTTCATTAAAATTATGGATGCGCCTAAGAAAATTACGCTCACTGTATTTCCTTGCCATGGGCTTAATAGAAAATTTTAATCTGATAAGTAAATCGGAGAATTAAAACAAAATTGAAAAAAAATTGTTACCAATAAATGTGTATACCAATAAATAGCGCGTCAAATTTAAATTTCGAGAACGAATAAAAAAACACAGCTATTAAGGTATACGATACGAATAAAGGACTATTTCAACATAAAATAAAACATAGCTCGACAGAATTGCTCCCATATTCAAATCATTCTTTTCTGGTTTTCGCAAATTACCCAAAATACTACAAAACCCCAATACATTTAGTTTCAAATACCATACCCAAACTTGTACTCGTCACTGTACCGTGTCTAAAAAAAAATTTAAAACGTTACAAGAGCATAGTCAAACCAATAATTTCAAATTTAACGCACACAATGCGCGCAAATAAAAAAAAAAAAAATGTCGTAACAACATTGACACAAACACTTTTATATATACATACAACATTCTTTTGTTTAATTACATCAGTTTTACATGTTGGTAATGTCATTCAGATATGTGTAAGTCCATACAAAATATATTAACATAATTCCGATTTTAAAAATTTTCATAATTTTATGCAAAAATTACAAAACCCAACCGAAAAAAGTAAAAACCCTTATTCACACCAAACGTGTCTATGCACACACAGGCATGGCATATCATGTATACACAACAAAAATTGATTTTTATTTTTTCCAAAAATTTATCTTTTAAATAATTTTAGACAAAATACAAATTTTTAATTTTTTTATTTTTTTTTATTTTTTTTTATCTCATTCGCTCGTTTTTATTTAGTATTTTAATATTTTGGCCTAGATTTTGAAGGTCGAGCGTTCGACGGTCGTTCACCTAATATACAGTACATAGAAAGCAACAAAAAAATGGTTTTATATTATTTTATGATTGTTGTTTTCATTTGATTTTAATTCAAGTGAAAGAATTGTAGATAAGCGAAATAAATAAATAAAATTATTTCAAATTTTTTTATAATTTACATACATACATACACAGCAGACAGCTATTATATTACGTTAGTGTGTGACGATTTTATAATTTTTATTTACATTTTTTTTTTTTTTTTGTGACTAGCTGAATGATTATAAATGAGTTGATGATAACAAAAATAAAAAATTATTTTATATAAGATGAGAGATAGATATATAGATATTATGTTGGGTTCGCTTTTATTGTAGTTTCGTATTTAAATAGAACAGAAAATATTATATTCTACTGATAAGAAAAAAAAAAAAAACATTTTAGTCAATGTGACTTTCAATGTAAATTGGGTATAATGACATTTGAAATTAGGTGAATATGTATGGTATACATATTGTATAAAACTATAACTAGTAAGTAGTTGTTCAGTTATGACTTTTTCTTTATGTACATATACAGTTTGTTATTTTTAAATCGAATTGAAGCAACAATAGATTTTATGAGGAGTCTTTACTGCTTTAAAGGGGGAGAGAAGGCAGCTGGATAGTTTTATTTTTGCGTTATTTAGAAAATATTTTGGTAATATTAAACAATTTTGAAATCTGATCGCTTAAGAGTTGGGATTTTAAAAAATTTCAGTTTCATGCAAATGAATTAAGAAAACTATAATTAAGAAAAAAAAAAAATTTGAATTTATGTTTCTGGAAAGTTTAGATAATACTACCTATAAACAGTTGTTCTCATCCTATTGATTCCCATCTCGGTTAATGCCTCTCGTACGCAACGTTTATGCTTCGACAGCTATCCTTTGCAATTTCTCCAACTGTGTTTTTACAGAGTTTTCTAATCTTGGCCACCTAACTAAAGACATAAAATAGCAGAGGCCTTATGACTGCTGTCTTAATAAAATATGGCCAAAGGAAATCTTTTCGTTTGTGCTACGAAGGTTCCCGGGAAATCTACAAGTGAATTCCTTAATGAATTTATTGATATAATTGGAAATAGGATTCAGCCCAAACTTTTCAAGGCAACTTAACCTTCACCTTGTCGGTATTTACCCGGGTAAAGATCGTGATTTTCTCCGTTGAATAATTACATGAATTTTAGGCGAATTTTAAAATCCTTCGACTCAGTGATTAAATTTTGCAAATTTTTCAGAAAATTCTAAAATTATTTCGGGATACTAATATGGTAATGAGTAATTTATCAATTTTCGCTTTTTTCGACCACCTTGCCAGTATTTACCCCGGTAAAGATATTTTTCCTTATGTTCTATACAAAAAAAAAAGCAAATTTTATTTTGCTTTTTGGTTTATTTTATTTCATTGATATGAAAAAATATCAGATCACAATTCAATATTCAATAATAATCATAAAATAATGCAAATAAAAATTAATAAAATAAAAGTAAATAAAATTGAGGAAAATATCTTAAAAATTATGAACTATTGGCTCATATGACATACTTGAAACTGGGTTTGAGTAAGGCTGTGTTCCTGGCAGATTGATTTTTTGCACCAACCACAAATTTGTCTTGTGGATCTCTTCTTTTCCCTTCACTATAGCACATAAAGCATTGCCCTTTATGCGTTAATCGACCGGATGCGTCTCGATCAAATAATTGGTCTGGTGTAAACAAAGTATTACTAGGCCCTTGTAATTGTTCAATTGGTAGGCCTAGAATGCATTGTATCGCACTTCTGATAGCATAATGGCTTACAACTCTTGGAAGTAGAGCTCTCTTTTTAATTAGTGGGATGCAATGGTTTTCACCCAGATCTTCTAAAAATTTTCGCCGACGACTAGTTTTTACAGTTTTTTCCTAGTGTCGCTATGTCTACAATGTTAAAAAACATTGCCAGTGGCCAGCGATTTGTCTTCCGCTTTGTTGTATATTGTGACAACATTTTGTCCATTGTATCAACGGCTCCTTTTTGTAGAATTATAATATAAAATAATATCAGGTTTTAATTTTATTCCAGAAGTACTCTCATCGTCGTGCTGCGTCAATAATAATATTACTGCCTTGTTCGCTTTTGGTACATAGGAGCAAAGCACTATTTTTTCTCCAAAACCACATTTGCTTGACAGAACCTCTCTAGATCTAGATGGTTTGAATTCTACGGGAATACATGTTTTGTTTTTTTATTGTACCGACTATCGATAAATTCCATGTTAACAAATCCTTTGCAAGTGGTACGGAAGTAAAAAAATTATCGGTAGTGACATTGCGACCGCTCGCCTTGATTTTTGTCACGAATATTCCCAATTTTACCCGCATAAATGTAGCCATTCAACTGGTATGCGGTTTCGGAATCACAGGCCCTCCATATCTTGATCCCATACTTGGCGGGTTTAGACGGAATATATTGTGTAAACTTGATGTGTAATTGATTTATGAGCTCTATAATTGTTTTTCAAATTTGCGCTTAGCATCTGAAAAATGTCCGTAATTGGTGCCACCTTATCAGTTTCCATTCGAGCTTGCCGAGTTACATATTATGTAATCGAATCGAATGAAATGAGTAATATTGTAAAATCGTCGAACAGACATTGTAGCTCGATACAATGGGAATGAATTTTTTTTCCAGAGTTCGGCCGTTGATTCATAATTAGATTTGTGAGCACCAATAAGTATTAGAAGAGCCAAATAAGCTAACAGTTCTTCCTCTTTTAACGGTTCCCAGACTACTTTTTTTTTATCAGGATTCGCCTCCATGTACTTCTTATACTGATTTTCGGCCTTTTTGTTGGTATTTCTACAAATTATACTTTGCAATGAACTACCAAATAATTTACAAAATATGTCTACATCATTTAAATTTTTGTATTCGGATTAGGACCCATAAATAGTGGTTCGCGCAAAACATTGTGGGCCAACAAACGGTTTAAATTAGGACCCGATTTTCGCCATTTAGTACCATCTTTACCGATATAATATTCACTATCGTTTCCATCATTCTGGTTTAGATCATTTCTATTATCATCTGTGTTGACGTCTATATTACAATCTTCTTCGTCATCGGCCTCTGAGTCAGTAGTTTCCCTTGTCTCAGCGATAACATTTTCGAGCTCCACATCTAAATCGTCGGTGTCATTTGCAGGGATATAATCAGGATCGGTACCGAAGCTAAATTACGCACTGCACTTTCAATATACTTTTGCTTTTCTTCATATATACTATAATCTATAATAGATAATTTTTGATGCAATACACGCAGCAATAAACCGTTATTTTATGTGTTTTTATAAATACAGTTACAAATTTAATTGTATTACCTGCCCATTTGAACACTTGACAAATATTCTAATTTCTCCTTTTCCATCTTTGTTTTTTTTTACATTTACAAAATCACAGTTATTAAATAATGTTTTTTTACTAACTAACTACATTTATTAAAAATCAAACATCGACTGAAATATTTGTAGGTAAAACACATGCAAGAGCAACAAAACAAAATTAAAAACAGTTCAGTAAACAGAGCTGTATTCAAATATCCTATGGAATATAAGCGAAAATATATGAATTTTTTTCTTTACCCGGGTAGTCGTAGTCAATATTGAGAGATTTTTTTTACCGACAATGGGAAGGTTAATAAAGTGCACAATCAGAACGGCTCACTTTTGAATCTTATTTTGACTGACGATAATTTACATCCATCAGTGCAATCTTATGACGACCTAGCTCGCTCATCAAGTATTCATCATACACCGTTGTTAATTAAGTTAAGCTTTCAATGTTTCGACGATTATGTTCCAAATGATAATATTTTAATCGTTGATTTTAGAAATGGTGATTATGACTCTCAAATGGATTTCTTGAAAATGTTTACTGGGATTTCCTTTGTCATGAGAAGGATATTGAAATTATGACTAACCGGTTTTACGAAATTTTGTATGCGAGGATGGATCTATTTATTCAAAAAATTGTCAGCAAACATAATTCGTATCGTGAAAAGTGGTTTAACAAAAAACTTGTTAATTTATATAACCATAAAACCAAGGCACACAAACTGTATAAAAAGACGAACACGTCAGCTGATTTTGCATTGTATTCTCACCTTTGGTATGAGCTTAAAATTTTGAATCAATTTATGTATGGTAATTATTTATTAGAAATTGAATCTGGTATCAAGTCGAATCCATCGTGTTTCTGGCATTATATTAACTCTAAAAGAAAATCTGTTGGTTATCCGTTACCCATGAGTTATAATGATATAGGCAAGCTCATGATCTAAGTCGTCTAGTCGAAAATGTTTTAACGTCTCTCTGTGACCAAGTCTTGGTCAATAATCATATTCACGGTATTTCTTCTTTTACGGGGGAACAAATTAAAACGGCTTTACTTGGACGTAATACTAAAATGTCTATGGACCCTGATAGTATTCATTACTCTTAAATAATTGCGCCCAAGCCTTAAGTAAGGTATTACAGCCTTAGGCAAGGTATTTTTCCCCGGTGCTGGAAAACCTCATATGTAATCCCAGTATTTAAATCGGGACCTAGAAATTCAGTTGAGAATTATAGAGGAATAGCCATTTTATCTGTTATCCCTAAACTTTTTGAAAAACTGGTAAAGGATTGTATTTATCTTAATATTAAAAACTTAATTGTTCCCCAACAGCACGATTTTTTTCTGGTAGATCAACAACACCCAATCTTGTGGTATTTGTTAATGATGCTATATCCTGTTTAGAAAAACGTACCCAAGTTGACACTATCTATACAGATTTCAGCAAGGCCTTTGACAAAATTAATCACAAATTATTAATTGATTAAATTTATTATTTGTCGCAAAGGTCTCAACTAGTACGTATTGGTCAAAATTATTCTGAGAAGTTTACAGTCTCATCTGGTGTTCCTCAGGGCAGTCATTTAGGTCCATTATTATTTATTCTGTTTGTTAATGATATTGTTACAAGTTTCAAGTTTTGTAAGTGTCTGTTATATGCAGATTACCTTAAAATTTATGCTAATATCCGAAATGGTGCAGACGTTTTATTGGTACAACAGGACCTTCATCGGTTTAGTGATTGGACTACCGAAAATTGTTTAGCTCTCAATATCTCCAAATGTAAAACTATTTCATTTGCACGAATTAAGATATTAATTCTAGCTCCGTACAGTTTACAAAACGTAGAAATAGATAGAGTTACTCAGTTTATTGATTTAGGTGTATTGTTTACAGGTAACCTGTTAACTAGGTGGTAGAGCCGGCTCGATGCTTGGTTTCGTAAAGAGACATGCTCGTCAATTTTCTGACCCATATATTCTCAAGACATTATATATTTCTTTTGTCAAGTCTATTTTGGAATACGCTTTAGTTATCTGGAGTTCTGGTTATAAAATCTTTAGTGAACGTATTGACTGGATTCAAAAAAGTTCTTAATATTTACCCTCCGAAGACTTCCGAGGTCAACTTCAGGATTTAGTTTACCTTCTTATGCCGGTCGTTGTACACTTTTGAACATTTGCAGTCTTAAATTCACAAGGGAGACGATTCATGCAGTATTTGCTCGGAATGTAATTTGTGCTAAGATTGATTGCCCGGTATTGCTTGACTTATATTCATTTTACGTTCCTAAGAGAATTCTTCGTCCACGACAGTAAAGATTGAGTATTGCTTTTCATCGTACGAATTATGGAATTGATGAACCGGTCGCGCGTACGTCAAAATATTTTAACCAATATTCAGAATTTTTCGATTTTAACATTTCAAGGGATCTTTTTAAGAGTCGTATTCGAAATAATAATTCGCAACACATTTTTATATACAAAATTATTGGTATTGTAACCTATGCTATTTGTTAGTGCTGGTAAATAAATAAATAAAAATAAAGTAACCGTTGTTTGATTTGTGTCGACATCGAGCAAATTGTGTGTTTTTCGAATTGCGGAATACCATCTTTTTAATACGGATGTAAGATTTACATGTTTATTTGATCTAACACAATTGTTTTAACCGGATTATTTATTGGATAGTTGGTTTTACGGATAGGGTTTTTTTAAAGTTAAGGAACCCATCCCCGATACTACTAGACAATGTGGTTTGTGTTGGAAACCGATTGTTGATTGAAGTTTGATTGTGGATTAGGATATCCTTGTTGATTGAAGTTTGTTAGTTGATTGGTGCGAAAATGTTGATTGGTCTTTGGTAGGGCATCCAATTTCTGTTCAAAATATGAATACCGGTATTTCGGTATTACTAGACAACTACAAACCGAGATACCGGTATTGTTAATGGAAGGCCTATAAAAACATCGAGCATTACAAAAAATAGTTAACCTCGATTTACTTTGTGTGCAATTTTCTTGTTAACCTCTTTATTTATTGCAAAATGAATTTCCCTTCGCGCGGGGAGGCTTCACTATCATCAACAAATTCTGATGTTGAGTATGAAGCTTCATCTGGAGCTAGGGTTGAAAAAAGCCGCTGTATAAAATATGGACAGTTATATTTATTATTTCGTTTCTAGTTAGTCGATTAAAATTGACGTCCGAGCCAAAAGTGCGTTGGACTTGCTTACCTTTGTGCAAATATTGCAAAAGGCAAGATAAGTTCGTCTTTCTATGATTCTATGGACCAAAGAGGATTTTATTCGTTCAACTAATGGTCCTTCTCCCAAATGTTAAACCATGAATGCCAGGGTAGGGTCAACTGACAGAAGAGTGGCATCCCTCCGACATAGCGCTTCTATTGCCAGTTTGACTGGTAAAATAATAGTTAGAAACCGTTGATTCTATACTCTAGGAACACCCGTTTCGGTAAAGCTGATAGTTGGTTTGATTTCGATCGGAGCTATTAAGATGCAATTTCTTAATTTGTATTTTAATCGCTCTTCATCATAAAAAGTAAGCTATTCCATCTTGTTTTTGGTTCTAAGATTACAGATTGTACTTTGCCGAATTCAGTTGAACGTAAAATTTTAGACTAATATTTTTGGTCGGTGATAGTCGAAACAACTTTACAATCTTTCTAATTTTATTTATTAATGGAGCAAAATTATTGGAACGTCGTTTTTGTTATTTTTTGGCTTTTTATAGACAAGTTTATGTTTTTCTTTATTTATATATTTTTATATAATTTTTGCCTTAATATTTCGACCTGTCGGTCATCATCCAAAGGACTTACAATTTTCGTAACTAAAAATAACAATATAGCGAAATAGTAATGTACGTTAAATATATCAGAATTTTATAAAAATTATGAACAGAAACTTTTTCAAAACAATACAAAAGAACGATTACATACCAAAGGGAAAACTAGTTATGTACTTCTTATGACTAATCTTTTTATATCCTTTATATTAACTTCACCTGCTTGATTGCTTGCTTGAGTGTCCTTACGATCTTCAACTTCAAAATTGACCCACTTCCCGTGATCCTCTCGCGCTGAAATTTTGCACATCGACTTTTGTCACCTAACAATACTTTTTGGCAAAATCTCTTGGCTCTCTAGTTTTTTCTTTAATTTTCAATTTAAAAAATTTAATCTAGTAGTGTTCCAAATATTTCTTCAAGTAAGTTTAAAATTCAAATTTGTTTTTTGAATGACCCTTACTCATTGAATTTTAAATTTTAGTCATGGTGAAGAAGGTCGAAACTGAATTGCAATCGAACGAGTTTTATATATAAAGGGTATATAGTCAAAAACTTTGTTTTTACGGGTTGTGTGTTTTTTAAATATTTATGTTAATTTAATATAGCAAAATACTTTTTAAATCAATTTCTTGAATCTTGTCAAACCGTAAAAAATATTAATGATAAACATTTTTTTGTTTGTTTTCTTTCAAGAATTTTTTCTATGACGACTTCATAAAAAATTTTTTTTTTTAAAAAGGAGGACAACTGATCTCTTGTAGTTCACGTCATATATGCATCTCTCAACAAGAAGATATTCTTCAAAAATAACTACAATGGTTGGTTGTATAAGAATTACAATTTTTATATACTTAATTACCCCATAGAATTTTGTGAATAAAAAGACTCCTTTATATATCATATGTGATTTTTTAATTTAGTCAAAAATCTACACGTCCGAAAAAACTGGCTAATATCAAACGACAGTTAATGTTTTAAGATAAAAATTAATTAATAACCAATCGGTGTATTATTAAGGCGATAAATATGTTTAACTATTAATCAGACTATGGTAGTTACCTTGGAGACCCCTACAGTCAGTTTTGTAGTTTACAGCGAATGCCCGTTTCTGTTTTTTAGCTTCAAACTCTATTATTGAAGCCTCTTCGAATTTAAATTCTTTGTTACATTCACAGGAATGTCTACATAAGGCTAATCGATGGTGTGTTATGTTGTTTTTATGTTTCTTTGTAAACTTTATATCATTCATATGTTGTTTGACCCTGTCCCTTTTGGTTTTTCATGTTTCACCAACATAGCATTTACCACAATCGCAATCTATTTTGTACACTATACCTGCCCTCTTTTCTTTTGGGATTCTGTCTTTAATATGGTATTACCAAATAATTTTGCAAGAGTGTTGATTATCTTGGTGGCTATTCTGCTTTTGTAGTTTGGTCTATTAGTACATTTTTAAATTTTTTCTGTTAAATTGGGAACATAACTAAGAGATCCATAGATTATTTTCTCTGTAGTATTTTCTGGTGGGCTAGGTAAGTTTCTATTTTTATAAGTATGTAGACATTTGGTGATCAATTTTTGGATGAGCTCTTTTGGATAGTTGTTTTTAGCTAGTATTTTATGTATTATTGGTTTATTACTTTGTCTGTATGTAGCGTCGCTAAGTTGAAAAACTATTCTAATAAACGACAAGGCAACATTCCGTTTCATATTGTACGGGTGAGCTGAGTAGTAATTTAGTATCCTGTTTGATGCCATCTCTTTACTGTACCAATTCGTTCTTAATTTATTATTTACTCTGGTTTTTTTCATGTCCAAAAAAGGGTTACTGTTATTTGTTTCATGTTCTATTGTGAATTTAATTTTTTCGTGGAAAGAATTGAACATATTTAAAGTGTCCTCAATGCTATCTTTAGGTAGGATGAGTATG
Organism: Tipula vernalis; assembly: GCA_958295665.1. Lineage (NCBI taxonomy): Eukaryota > Metazoa > Arthropoda > Insecta > Diptera > Tipulidae > Tipula > Tipula vernalis. The sequence continues at coordinate 378,087,863 of OY282559.1, forward strand.
AAATCATCTACATATTTTTTGATGAGGGATGGTTTTGTATTCAATAGTGGTAGTTTTTCTCTTAGTAGTTTTTCAAGGACAATATCCGCTAGGATTGGTGACAACGGATTACCCATTGCGAGACCAAAGAGTTGTCTGTACCAATTATTGTTGAATTGAAAAAAATTGTTATCGTTAAAACATGTATTAAACATTTGAACAAATCTCCGTTTTGAATAGGGGGTGTTACCTTCTATTTCGTGCCACCTGTCTATGATTACCATACGAGCTACATTTATTGGTATGTTTGTAAATAGTGATACGATATCGAATGACACTAGTACTTCATTTTCTTTTAAAATAACTACGTTCAATATTTCTTTCAGTGCAAAAGAGTTCTTAATACTGAACGTGCTTGTTTCTACTAGTGGTTTTAGATAAGTTATCAATAATTTTGATAAATGGTAAACTGGTGATGTCACTGTGAAGTGTGGATACAATAGGCCTGGGAGGGATTCGTATTTTATGAACTTTTGGAAGACCATATATGCGGGGAGCGCCGTTTTTGTTGTTTTTCATTCAGTTTTGTTTTTCGTAGAGTGAAACAGCAATCATACGAATTAGCTATGTATACGGTTAGATTGTTCCAACACTCACAAAATAAAAATAAATATGTAAATTGCCTTACTCTTTCTGAACTTTGCTTTGTTTATAAATTTTCAAGAGTTTATCAAAAATTTGACTTTATACGATTCCTATAAGAATTCTGAATTTAATTACAATTGAAAGAGTATTGGGCGAATAATCAATAAAAATTTAAATGCCGAAATACCGGTATTGATCGTTCAATATCGGTACTGAAAAATGGTCCGGTATACCGGTATTTCGGTTTCCGGTATACCGGTATTGGATTGAGTTGATACCCGGTTTATACCACATATTACCAGAACATCACAGCGTGTATTGTCCACCAGCAAACATACAGGAATCATCTCCTAGTAATGATTTCCATAATTTCGATAATTTCATGAGGCATATCACAAAAGCAATTACCAATCACCCAAAATCAAGCGGTGACTGATTCATCTTGTGATATGAACCAGCTATCAACTCAATGCAGTATCATTCAATATTCAAACACCAATCAACATTTTTGCACAAATCAACTAACAAACCACTCCAACCAACAAACAAATTTCAAATTACACTCAAACTTCAATGAACATAGTCTTCCAATAAAGCAATAGTCAGCAATCATATCCTTCTGTAACGCATATTGCCAACAGCTCTTATCTACGTCAAAGACAATTTTAGTAGTCAATCTACATGTCGGGTTTTGCTCGACTCAGGCTCCCAAGCCTCTTTTCATTACCGAAAAATGCGTTAACCGACTCGGATTAAAGAGAGTTAATGCAAGAATTCCAGTAACGATTTATCATCACGATACAATAATAAGGCAATCACGATCATTGTTCTACTCTTACCAAATTTAACATCGATGATACAATCGCGACCTCTCGAGTCTTGGAGATGGAAAAGTATATAATTTCTCGAACTAGCTGATCCAATGTTCTACAATGCTAATCATATGGACATAATTATTGAAATCAATCAAAAATCAATTTTCGGATGATTATTGGCTGGTACTTTAAACGAACCACACCAGCAACGTCCAAATGCCACTCATCTTATGGCTCTTCTGTCCAATGTTGAAGCAAATGTAGATCTTATTTTACAGAAATTTCGAATATCTGAGGAATTGAGCGATATAAAACCTTATACGCCAGAAGAAACCTTCTCGAAACGAGTTCGGTCGAATCGTAGTTCAGAATCCTTTTAAATTAAATCGACCTCTATTGGGAAATTCCCTTCATTCAGCGATATCAAGATTATATTCCATGAAAAGGAAATTCGCGCATGATGAGAGATTGAAAATGGATGCAATTCATGCCCGAATATGAAAGTTTGGGACATATGTTACCAATTCCATCAAATGAAATATACGATAAACCTGATGAAAATGTTTTCTATATGCTACACCACGCTGTTCGAAAAGAAAGTTGTACGACAACAAAACTTCGTGTTGTGTTTGATGCATTCTGCAAATCAACTTCCGGAGTATCTCTGAATGACACTATGACACTAGCCTGACAGATATGAAATTGTATTCACAGCCGATATCGAAAAAACCATTCGGTAAATTCACGCCCACAAAAAGTATGGTCGCATAGTTTGGCGAACAAGCCCATCAAAACAAATCACGCATTATCGTCTAGCGAATGTTACTTACGGCACAGCTTCTGCTTCATTCCTAGCTATGCGGTCACTACATCAGTTGGTCATTGAGCAAGAAACAGATTATCCAATTACCGCAAACATAATATGATAAAAAATGATTTACCAACCGAAGACAAAGAAATTAAAATTCTCAATCTAGATGAAGATCCAACTTAAATTAAACTTCTTGGTATTCAGTGGAATCCTCAACAAGACACATTCTCATTTTAGATTAATGTGGAGCATCTAGAAGTGCATACGAAACGAAAAATGCTCTCTGAAGCCGGTAGAATCTTTGATCCCTGAGGCTGGCTTGCTCCTGTGACAATTTTCGTGAAAATTCTCTTTCAACAATTTTGGGTCAAAAATATATCTTGGGATGATACTTCGTCTACTCAAAAATTCGAAAACAATATTCTTTGTTTCACGAACAATCCCCCCCCCCCTTACCTTCCGAACTCGAATTCTGCGCCATCATATACGTTCGTTGTCTTAACAAAGATGGATCTATAAAAGTTAACCTATTAACTTCTAAAACACGTGTCGCGCCTATAAAAAGCATCTCCTTGCCACGCTTAGAGTTAAACGCTGCTTTACTGTAACTAGATTAATGTAATCTGTAAAAGCTCGTTAAATATTCCAAATATTCAAATATGCGCATTCACCGACTCCATGATAGTTCTAGCATGGCTAGAATCATTTCCTAAAACTTGGAACACATTTGTCAGTAACCGTGTTTCAGAAATCATCGACTTTTGGCCTCGACATCATTGGAACCCTATCCAAACTCCGAGAAACAGTTCGAAAGGAAAAACGCAATATAAAAAACATCGTCGTAATCATTGATAAAAAGGTTCTCGTCTTGGTCAAAATTAATAAACATAACCGCAATATATATGAGGTTCATCAAAATATTAAAGAAAGGGTTGAAGTCTGCAAAATCAAAATGTTCCACAGTGCAATTATCCGCCCTTGATCCATTCCTCGATGGAGAAATACTTCGAGTCGGAGGAAGGTTACGCCATTCACTTCTACCTACAAAGACTAAACACCCTATCATACAACCGTATTCGTCAACATACACCGAATATAATCCTTATAATCGTGTTGCGTCAAAAATATTGGATTGTAAATTGTAAAAGAGCAGTGAAGACGGCTGTACACAGATATCAAACTTGTTTTAGATATACAAAAGGGATAATACAAATCAGTTTATGGGCGATTTGCCAGCTTCGCGGCCATTTCTTCACAGCGGCGTAGATTTTGCGGGACCAATACATTTAAAGCTGCGAAAAGGACGATGTCGCCAAACTTCCAAAGGATGTATCATGCTAATCATTTGTTTATCGATTAAGGCAATTCTTCTTAATGTTGCAACCGATTTATGAAGTCAAGAATTTTTAGCTATACTTAGAAGATTCACTGGAAGGCGTGGAATTCCTTCGGATATGTATTCCGACAATGCTACAAATTTTGTTGGATGTAATAAATTCTTAAGGGAGCTCATTTTCTAATCGGACAACCGCTAACTCTGATTCCAGAGCCAAACCTATTAGATGTCAAAATATTTTTGTTAAATCAATGGCAGCAGCTACAACAGTCAATACAGCAATTTTTGGACCATTGGCATAAGAATTATTTATCGTGCCTTAATCAACGTCCAAAATTGCGTCATCGTTCACCAAATTTATGTGAAGGTGATTTTTTACTTTTGATGGATAGCAATGTGCCGTCAGCCCAATGGCCATTAGGCAAAATCATAAAGCTACATCCAGGACAGGATTCACTGATCCGAGTTGCCTCGATCAAAACTAAATCAGAAGAATTTAAAAGAAACATAACCAAACTACGCCGCCGTCTGCCGACTAATATTTAAATTTTTACTAATCATATTTCAAGTTAACACGTCTCATTGCATTGATTATCAATACATTACCTTAAATTAATATTCAAGCGGATGGGAGGGAGGAGGGGGCGGGGCGAGCATGGACAATCCCATCAACCAACAAAACTTTTGAACCATCCAAATAATCAACGAAACTAGATTACGCAATTTCGGATTTGAGCTATGAGTTTGATTTTCCGATTGTAGACAAATTTTTATTCCAACAATAAATCTTCCCCGCTCTTGTGAAAACGGTAACTGACTATAAAACAATTTCTGAACACCTAATTTGTGATTTAACGGAGAAAAACAAGGAGCTTTTGTCTTATAGGCCAAAGGGAAAGATACCGGCGGATGATGAAAAAACCTCCAAATAACTCTTGTTTAGTTGAATAATATAATGACCACCAACAAAAATATTAAGCTAAAGAAAATGAAAAATTATAAAGAATTTGCGAATTGCAATGATTTCAGAAATTTTTGGAAAAATATGAAACGAGTTCTTTATAACAGAGATGACATTTATGCAGTGAAGCACTGCATCTGATTATTGAGACTGATATTGCATCAGATGAGTTGAAACTTAGTAATATCTTTAATAAATTTTTCATCACTATTGAGCGAGACTATTACGTGTACCGAATGAAATTTGTGATTTGTAAATGAAGAATTAAAAATAAACGGCCATAGATAATCATTATTATTCTTTGTTTTGTTGTACATATTGTATACTTTTTAATTAAAAATAGCCATTCGGATTTTTTGTTTGTTATTCACTTTTCCCAAATGGAAGCCGTTTGATATCTTCTATGGCAGATGCCCGTTTCCATCTGTAAATTTTTCAACAGCTATGGTGCTAACTGATTCGTCCAGTTCTCCATCTTTCTTTCTGATGTGATATTGGGGACTTGGAAGTGTCGAGAAATGCATATTAACGTAGGTCTCGTCGTCCATTACGATACAAGAATATTTCCGTTCGTTTAGTTCATTTGTTAAGATTCTTTACTCGATCTATCCCTCTATTAAATTGTTCAACACTACTTTTTGGGATTTTGACTTCTAATGTGTTCGTAGATTATTTCTGGTTTTAGCTTGTTCCACCATCGATTTGGTTGTTTTGGTTTTTCTGGCCAAATCCCGCGCACAGATATCGAAGGATGTTTGGTAATGACGCTTACAATTTTCTGATCCAACATTTTATTTCGAGCACCTTTCTTTGCTCCAGACCTGGGCTTAGGTGATACAGAAAGATTGAAGTGAAATTTATTTTTTACATTTGTTACCATATCATTGGAAATACCGGCAAATTTAGCAATTTTTTTAGTAGTATACTCCGGACGATCATTGCACAATCTAATTATTAAGTCACGTTTTTCTTCTTCTGATTCGTCCATTTCGAAATAAATAAAAAAAAGCGCAATTTGACGTTTATTCGTTTTTTTTCAATTGTTTTTCTACAAAATAACGGTACTATTTTTTTGCTTTGCGCAGTAACCCATGAGATAATATAAATTTGGGAATCACAAATTTCATTCGGTACACATAATATTACTCAACACAAAAGCAAATAATATTGATTTAGATAGATAGACTAGATTAAATTTTTCAATTCTTTGAAATTTTGCAAGGTTATTCCGATAGTAATTTGCTAAGCAATAACTATGTCGTTATCAACATTAAATGCGTCATCTAAAATATTAGAAATCGTAGTACTGCACAGATTAAATATATTCTTTTCGGTAAATAAGGTTATATGAGATTCATAGCTTAGGAAAAATTCAAGTACTACTGATGCGGGGTTGGTGGGACTTGTAAATTTTGTGAACGCTGCTTTTTACATTGCAATGTATCTTCAATGATAGTAAACAGGACTTCGATACTGTAGACCATGAATGATAAAGTTACCTCTTTCTAAAAATCAATTAAACTTTTTCTCAGATTATTTAACAAATACAGAACAACTAAAGATGTTTCGCAAGGCTCAATTCTAGAGCCAACGAACCTTGTTCAATATTTTTATTAATGACATTACGAAAATAGATCTAGTTTGTAATATTATTCTCTATCCAAAAGATGCGGTAATATACTACGAAAATGAAAATCTCAACAGTAAGCACTCTGAAATGGAAAATGATCTTGTCAAAATTAAACAAATGGTTTGACATTAATCTTTTAATATTTTAAATGACAGAAAAACTAAACTTTTACTTTTTGGAAACAAAAATATTAAATCTGAGGAGAAAGCACGTTTGTTTTACAATAATCAACCAAATTGAGCATCTAACTGAATATATTTACCTTGGTGTAATATATATTTGTTATTAAAATGGTTTGCAACTTTGTGCCTTTAAAATATTTGCTTGTCGTATATAACTCATTTTTTTCACGAATATTTTACATCCTACCAATTTTGAGTAATTGTGTTAAATATAAACATGAGCATTGAAGTACATGTGTCATTTACATTTTAAATATCCTAGTTTGTTACTATTTGAAAATTTACTTCGGTCTAAAAAGAACAAAGTATTGAAATGCTGTCAAAAATGATGAAAAATTTGGTTGGGCCAAAACCACTTTTCTCGACGTTTTGAAAGTCCCTGAGTCTAAAAAAGCAAAAAAAAAAAAAATGTTCGTTCGTCTGTCTGTTGGTCTGTACCCAAGGTATCTCGAGAACGGCTTGTTCGATTTAGAATTTTTTTTTTGCCAATCTGTTTCTGTGGTCAAGGCCGAGATTTGAAAAGCTTTAAGAACCTGTGCGTCAAGAAGGTCGGGTTCTTGCCATACGAATTGACGCAAAATACCTGGTTAAAGAAATATTTACCAATTTTTTATATATGCTGGTTTGAATATTGAGTTAAGTATTGAGTTTGGGGTTGAGTTGAAGGTTAAGTTAGGGGTCATTTTGCGGGTTGAGTTCAAGTTGAGTTGGAGTTGAGTTGAGGTTGTGTTAAGATATATATGCTGGTTTGAGGATTGAGTTGAAAGAGAGTTTGCGGTTGGGTTGAGGGTTGAGTTGGGGCCGTTTGGGGGTTGAATTGGGGTTGACCTGGTGTTGGACCAGTGCTTAGTGAGCAGTTGAGCAATCTATAAAATAAAGTGAGTGTCTGTATGTATGTACAGCATATGTGTATGATATTTAAACAAATCCACACGACTTGACCGATTTGAACCAAACCTTACACAAATATTGTTTAAGAAAGATCACTGTTAATATCTCAAACCTCAAATTGAACCTTTTACATTTCAAATTAAACCAATCAAATTAAATTTTAGCAAATTCAATGAATGGCCAATAAGGATGGAACTTATCTATTTTTAACTGATTTTAGTGAAATTTGACTTCCACGATGGAAATGGGATTCTAAAATGATTTTTGGATAAAGTTCTGGAATATGGCCACGTATGATGGAACTTGCATATTTCTCAACCGATTAAGGTGAAATTTGACATATGTGTATGCGTTGGAAATGGAATTCTACACTTCCATTCTATGGAACTTACCTATTTTTTAATTAATTATGATGAAATTCGGCTTGCACATTGGAAATGGGTTTCAAAAATGATTTTTGGATGAAATTCTGGAATATGGAAAAGTATGAGGAACTTGTCTATTTATCAACCGATTATGGTGAAATTTGAAATGTACATTGGAAATGGGATTCTAAAATGATATTTCGATGAAGTTCTGGGATATGGCCAAGTAGTTTTTTAAAGTTCTGGAATATGATAAAATTCGGCTTGTGTATTGGAAATAGGATTTTAGAATTATTTTTGGATGAAGTTCTGGGATATGGATAAGTATATGATGGAACTTGCCTCTTTCTCAACCGATTATGATGAAATTTGACATGTGCGTTGGAAATGGGATTCTAAAATGATTTTTAAATCAAGTTCTGGAATATGGCCAACTATGATGGAACTTGGCTATTTCTCAACCGATTGTGATGAAGTTCGATAGATAGACTGGTATTAGGATTCTAAAACGATTTTTAGATGAAATTCTGGAATATGGTCAGTTAGGATAGAACTAGTCCATTTTTTAACGGAGTTTAATGGAATTTTGCTTGTGCGATGGTAATGGGATTGGATTTGAAAGAGAATTTCGGTTAGGGTTTAGTGGCAGGTTAGATTGAATTGAGTTCATACAGGCATGTAGCTTTCGAACAGAGTTTATTTTGAGATTGGGCTGGAAAATAAGTGTAGATTTGAGCGGAGGGTTGAGATTTATTTAAGGGTTAGGTTAACGGTTGATTTCCAAATTGATTAAGGGTTGATTTGGTGTTGACATAATTGATGGTTTGGTTGGTCGTTAATTTGTGTTGTGATTGAGTTGTAAATTGAGTTGGAGGTTAAGCTGAAGATTGACTTAAGAAGTTCATTTCGTGATTGGTTTTTGAGTTGAATTAATCAAGACCAAAGTTCTGATCACCTTATGAGGTTTCAGCCCTTTATATTTTAGAAGGTTGAATTGATTAATTGAAATTGAAAAATTAATGACCAATAATTTAATAATGAAGAATTTCGATTTTCAACAAATATGAAGTCTTCATAAGCATGGAGCAAGACGTATTTCACATTATATGGATAAGAATGTAAATTTCTTAAATAGTAGTTAAGTTTTATAAGCTTTAAAAAAGCTTAATGCAGTTTTTAAACAACCAAAACCCGTATAAAACATGATTTAGTTTCGGAATTTTTTTAATAAAGATCCGTTATCTTTTTGGGAAACTTTATGATGTACAGCTCGCAACAATATAATTTAATAAATTACGTTGCAAAATAATTCTAATAGAATTAAAGCAACTAAAACACAATGTACCTTTTTTTAGTAAATATTGCAAAATACAATGACTGATGTTCCAGGTATTTCTAACAACAAAATTGAACTTGAATTTCCAAACAAACTGAAAGCTTCATTCTAAAAATTGGTAATATGGAAGAACAGACCAATATTCATAGTAACAGATTGATCGAGAAAAGATCGTGTAATTATAAATTGGGTTGCGGCAAATTCGAATGAAAATGTTTACGATACTGTGGTTAAAATTGGATCTCATCATTCTATGGTATTTCTCGACCAAAAACTAATCCAACACAAGTATTTAGGAATCCACCATATATACTTTCTATAAATATAGCCTTTTAAAAAATTTGGTAATTTGTGAATAAAGCATCCGATTCTTCCATTGCTGTAAATGTCAAGAAGATAACGGATTTAAAATCTTGTTTGAGAACGTTTCAGCCGATACCCAACCGATTGAACAAAGACCCACCAGATCTAAGGTATCTTCAGCCGCTCTGCTCTGATGATATTTTGGTAATTTCTCGAAATTCTTTTATTTTTTTTTTATTTTTTTTTACTGTAGTTAGGGGATACCATCGTACAATCTAAATGGCTATAACTTGTTTGGTGATTGCAGTGACAGTTATAGTTCTGGTGGAGTATGTGTACATTTTCAACCAAATGAAATTAATTCGGCTGAATTTCTTAAGAAAGGCTGGCAATTGAGTAATGATCTTTATATTCTTTTGCCTATTTATAGGTTGCCATTAAACGACTTTTCACGCCATTAAATGTATTGGGATATTAATATCGAAATACATGATTCTGCCCACTCGAATGGCAGCATCAACAGGTACTTGTATATACCCTTGCTTTGCTCGGCTTAGAACAAATGATCTGGCATATTTCGAAACTATTGCGCTCGACCTTAAGATTACTTGTTACCAATCTCCATTGCATTGTGATTTTATTTAAGGGTTTTAATATTTCTCAACGTGGTCTTAAAAAATTCTCAATATTGAAATGCTGAAACAATACCTTGATCATTAGAGTATATATTGGAGTTTTGTTCTTAATCTTAAAGATCTTTCTGCAGTTGTTAATGAAATTTTTTGAACAATATAAATCTACAGCCATGGATCTCCATTGAGCTTGCAAAAGAAAAATTGCAAAGCTTCAAAACAATTGATGAGGTACACGTAGAGTACTTTCCTTGTTAGTAGAATCTGCACTGAATTTCTGAAGATACTGAAAATTTACTGAAAATTCTCCAACTGATATATTTTCTTTGATGAACTCTGATCTTAAAATGTTTCGCAAATGGTTTGATAAGCATCGTCTTATTCTAAGTGATAAAACTAAGTAAATGACGTTTAAAATTTCTGGAAGCTCTACTTTGTCTAATCCTAATCAGGTAATTTTTCATACTGCATCTAAGCAATAGCAAGTCAAGGTGAACTCATTTAAGTATCTTGGTATACATTTGCACACTATTCTTAACTAGAAAACTCATATTGCGACATCTGTTCTGAAAATGACATATCACTTGTTTTAGCAAAATTAAGTATGGTATATTTTGTTGGGGTTATTCGACTACCTTTAATCCAATATTTGTACAGCAGAAATAAACCCCATTCATCTGAGTCTTGTTCTCAGCTAACAATTTGTTGTATGAACAGACAGTTTTACGAATTTTTAGATTTTTTAGAAATAGAAGTGATCCTCGTTATAATTTCCTTAGGGATGGTTTTAAAACCCCTAAAAAGGGTTCGGTAATGTATTACAGAGTACTACAACTTAGAATAATTTATAATTTTTGGAATTTGATAGTTCAAAAGAAAAAAAAAATTATTTACACTTCTTAATTTGTTGTGGGGGTACTTACTACTATGCCATTTTGATTTTATTACCCACCCATTTTACTTCGATGAAAATCGGCCTTGTCACTGAAAATGTTTTCTTTGAAAAATCACCTTTAAGTTGTGTTTGCTCGTGCATCCGATTTGGAGGCTTCAATTCCTGAGTTGAGGAGTGTCTGATCAAAAGTCGCTATTAACATCTTACTGTTTGCTACTTACTTTGATCAGTTTTTTGTAGTAAATAGTTTTGACCAAAATCAAGAATTTTAGGGATATTTTTCATAGAGAAATTGGCAATTTTTGGTCCATGCTGGAAATAACCACTTTTGGTCTATTTCACTTAAAAAATTCTGCCTTGATAGAAAAACAAAATATCATTTTGGGAAATGTAAATAGCGACTTTTGATTAGACACTCCTCAGTTAACTGAATGTTGTGAACATCAATACTAAAATCTTTTGTTAATTAAAATTCGACGCTAATTTTATTCACCTTTATAAGATTTTTTAGCATACTCCACTAGGCAAGATTCAATTAAAATTGATAACTATATTAATGATTTGGATGTTCCAGGCCCATAATATATTTCATAAACTTAAAAAGTTAATTCACATAATAGGCAAATTTACTCCATTACTCCAGAAAAATTAAACATTTTCTAACAGAAGCTCATTAGCATTAAAAGTTAAGTGCAAAACATTTTTGTAAGTTTAGTTCGAAGCTTCACCCTACCCATTCGAAACAAAATTGGACGTACTTTAGAAATATAACGGGTGATTTAGTAAGGTCTTCCTCAAGATTTTATCGAAAGAATGACAAAATAGATTTATGGAGCGGAAAATTAGCAATTAAATTGTTATCAAATTGTAAAATAAAGTTTTATTGTAACTTTTAAAGTTTTATGGGTATCATGGCTTTGAGTAAATTCTATATTTTAAAACAAAATTTAATGACATTCCTAATTAACCAATTTCCTCTTATCTTGATCCTAATCTGATTATGTTTTGGCTCCGTTTTTAATTTGTTACAAAGGATTCCTGATTAGCGACGATTCCTGATTCTCACAAAAACCAAATAGCATTTTAGAAACGATGTATTTATGCGACTGTTAGACGCTCAGGTAATTCAATTCGCGTTAATTATTGCGAAATGAAATGTTTTGGTATTTCAAATTTTATTCAACTTCGACTTTAAATCTCATTCCAAAAAATCATATTGCCGAAATGTCTGAAGCTTCATCAATTCTTTATTATTGAAATTTTAAAATAGTCTTTATTGCGTAAAATAATGTCAACCACAACTAGTGATGTAAACGGTAATATTCTCGATGGTAATATTACCGGTAAAATTGATAATTTTGTGTAATAGTACTCAAAGTGGTGTTACCGTGGAAATATCGGTAAAATAAATTAGAAACGTTTTTTCCAGACAACTCAACTACTCTAAATGCAAAAATAATTGTGACACCACTGGATTATACTTCCTGTTCCATTTACATGTTCAATTGGCAAACACGTAATAGAGCTGGAATCTGACCCTGACTATGATGCAACGCTCTATGTAGAAAAAATACCAATCACTATTATAACTAGAAAAGTGGCTGCAACGTTTTAGTAGATGGAAAGTAGTATGCTGAAATTTCGCTGACAACATGAGACCAAAGAGCACCAGATAGTCGATGAGCTATTAGCTCGTGCAATTTTCGCTTCTGGTGCTCCTCTAGGCTTAATCACAAAGCCGTTTTCTATAAATCTACTCACTAAGGAAAATCGACATTTGGCTTTGTAAGTTTCTTTTCTAGGCATTTGAAGCGGTGTTGAAAGTCGTCGGGACTTATAAATTTATTGGACTTATTACTGACAATGGAGGAAACAAAAGCGGTCCGAAAAGTGGTTAACAATAGCTATCCCTACATTACCGAGTATGGCTGCTTCTGCCATGTACTTTACTTGCTCATTGTCGATATCTTCAAGATTCAGTCTATCAACAGTTTGAAATCTTTAGTCAGTCGTACGGATGGTTTCGAAAATGAAAAAAAACTCGCACATTTTTCATCACGATGGACCTCTTGTTTTGAATAAAAGTTGAAACTGTTCAGTTTACAGTTTTGACTAAAGTGGTGGACTGAATAAATATGCCAATTACGAAGAACTGAGATGATGGTGGGCGGGAGTGTGTTCTACTTCATCTTTAAGAGTGTTTGAGGTTAATATTTTGAGCATGCCTGCATCGGAGCTACAACGGAAAGGACGCTCTATACTTATGGTTTTATACACATAGCTCAACACGTAATCCATAGACTGTTGACGGTACAGGAAAACTAACTTATATTTTGCAAAACTTTAACCTGACCTAATCGAATGTAAGAAGTGTGGATAATGAAGATGAAGTACTCAAGTAATCAAATACTAATTATTATTATTGGATGAATTGCACATTATTATTCGCTTGAAGAAGAGTATGACTTAGAGGAATGATAAATGCGTCGGTGGCGATGACCCACATATTGATTAAATAGTTTAATTGAGCATAAACTCGTATTTATATAAAAATTTATTATTTAATGTAGGCGTTGAAGACGACCTTACCGTCCTTCGACGACTACGACCGATGAACACCACGTCAAGAAAGTCTAGGATTTGATGCTCAAAAATTAATTAGAGATCTTGTTGACATCACGACATATTTAGGGAGACAACTCTTGGTTTTTCCATCACGATAATGCGCCGTCTCACATGCATTGGCTGTATGTGACTATTTGGCCAAAGATTTGACCCTTATATTTTCGCAAGCCATTCGCCTTATTTAGCTCCGCCTGACTTCTGGTTATTCCCGAAGCTCTAAAAAGCGCTCAGAAATTCTAAAAAACGCTCCGGGGACACCGTTCTGACACGATTGAAGGGGTTCAAGCCGAATCGAATAAAATTTTGTAGGCCATTTCGGAATTATGTTTAAATACAGATCAAATAGCTGTCCCTCTCCAACATTTTATTAGGGGTACCCATAAGTAATTAATTATTTCAAAGTAAAACACAAATATGAGCCAAAATATTTTTGTATTGTTTTTCAATCAATTACATATTCACCTTCATTATCCAAAACCTCGATTCCTTTCCTGTAAAAATTTGTTAATTGTGATGAAAAATATGTTTCAAGGTATGTTTGGACATCGTTCATATTTCGGAAATTTTTATTTTTAAGGGAATATTCCATTGATCTAAATAAATAGTAATCCGATTGCGCGATATCGGGCGAATATGGCGGTTGCGGCAAAACTTCCCAGTCAAACTGTTTAATTTTATTTTGTGTTTGTTTAACTGCGTGAGGTCTGGCATTATCGTGTTGTAAAACGACACGTTTTCTATTGATAAGAGCCGGCCGTATTTTCACTAATTCATTACGTAGACGTTGCAAACTGTTGGCAATAAGTATCAGCTATAATTGTTTCGCCCGGTTTTAGTAGCTCAAAATGAACTATTCCAGTGCAGTCCCACCAAACGCTCAATAGGACCTTTTTCAGTGTCAGACCCGGTTTAGGTGTAGGTATAGCTCGTTGATTCGGAGAAAGCCATTGATTGCAGCGTTTTAAATTGCTGTAAAGCCCCCATTTCTCATCGCCGATCACAATTCCGTTAAGAAATGGATCGCTTTGTTGCTTAGTTAATAACGATGTGAAAATGGTTCGCCACTGGTCTTTGTTTGAAGTCGACAATTGATGTGGAACCCAAATACCTCGTCGGGATACTTTTCCAATTTCATAGAGCTGTCTTTGCACGGTCGATCAGGTGGCCCCAAATGTGTCGGCTATTTCTTGTATGCTCAGTTTTGGATCCGTTTCAACCACTGATCTCAAAGCATCATTATCAATTTTAGAAGTCTCCCACTTCGAACATTGTCCGATAGTTCAAAATCACAACTAGCGAATTTCCTAAACTAACACTGACACTAATTGACCTTCACAAAACATCACCGTAGATATCGCAAATATTTGTTGTTGCAGTTGTTGCATTGTATCCTGATCGAAATTGAAATAGCATACAATGATGTATGGGTTCTTCTGAAAGTTCATTAGCCGCCATTTTCGTTTTGCAAAACTAATTTTTGTTATTGATGAAAATAATAAGTTCACACTATAATATATAATATGCGACAACAAAACACGTCTTAACCGGGCAGCAAAGGAAATGAAACTGAATTCAAATTTTCTTATTAAAAAAGATTGACTATTTATGGTTACCCCTAATATTAGTGTTCTTTGCTAAAAATTGAAATCAAAATTTTGAATAAAAAGTGTGTTACCTATTTTACCCGTGTTACCGGTAATATTGCCGGTAACAATACTATATTTAAAAATATCGGAAAGTTTACAACACTAACCACAACCAAGTTTTTGATTTATTTACTGTGTTGACGATTGTGACAGGGTAATCAGACGGGTCACCAAAAATGAAAATCTAAAACGTTAAATAAGCAGGGATATTTGTTTACTTTCATTCATATGTGATGGCCAAGTTGATGAAGTAAAATGAAGAAGTATGTTTCATTAAAATTATCTAAACATTTCAGATAACACAATAATTTTAAAAATTAATCAAATTATTTAATAACTTCCAACTAGGTAGCTCCACTCATTACTTAAGAAAACTCAATCTGGCGGAAGTTCAGCTGCATCACAAAAGTTCACTACCCTGAAACGTAATGCCAATCATATTTATGACAATCTCCGAATAATTTTCGATAATCACTTTCTTTTGACTGCATACACGAGCCAAACAAAGATTAATCATTTAGCATGATTTCTATTTCCAATCTCCCTCGAAAAGCTATATTTATACAATATGCAATATGAATAATTTTCTACTTTCTTACAATTTTTTTTCTTTCAAATTTTAAATTTATTGCAATATGCTACAAACGTTTCCTGCATTATTGCACACACATTTCCCATTACGAGTCAAAAGTTCAACGCATCTGGAATATATTAGCAACATTTTCGATAGTTTTTTATGTGCGCGCTTCAAACAAATTTACATTAAAATGTAATTATGGTTTGAAGCGATATCGCGGAATGCAAAATAAATGTATGTATCGTAAATTTAAATAGAAAAAAAAAAAAAAACTTACGTTAATAAATAATTGGTGATTGTAGTATTTTCGAAACTTACCTGTAATGAAAAAAAAAAAAAAAAAAATTAAAATGTTAAATTTTTTAAATTCAATCCTTATAAACTACACTTTATGATAAAAAAAAAAAAACTATTAATCACATGACCATAATCTAAATTACCATAATATTTTTAATTCAAGGTTTAGCAAGTATAGTTTCTAACGATATCTTGATCCAGTTTAGCTCACATTTATTTAACACATTTGTTAATTACTCCAACATAAGAGATACTTGGTAGTATACAAAAATTCAATGACCTTTGCTAATTTGTTGACATACAAAACTTTGGATTATTGAATCATTGGGAAGCTACATAATTTGATTTTTTTCTGTAAAACCTATATCTATTCACACATCCACTCACTTGTTAACCCTCAACAAATTTTATTATTACACAAAATATTTTTGTTATTTTTTTTTTTTTAATTTCATATACATATATCAAAGGGCCTTGATCTCAAATAGAAAAAAATAAATAGTTTTTGAGTCAACTAACTTTTCATGATGAATAATAATCATCAACAGAGTGTGTATGTGTGTAATATACAAAACAAAAAAAAAACATTTTCCAATGAAAACCCTACAAATAAATAAAAGAAAGTTAAATCTGATTTCTTTTTAAATTAAACAAAACAAATTTTTGGTTGTTTTGATAAAATTTGTCCGATTAGAAATTATCAGTAAAGTTTATCACAAATAAAAAAAAAATAGCGCACGAATTATCTACCCATCAAAATTGTAATTTATAAAAGGCTGACTGGGCGATTTTATCGAGCCACTCAACAAAAATATCGTGACATTTTTTTTTCGTAAAATTGCTTTATTATACCAATCACTTTAGTTAAGTAGCACATGCGTAAGTGTTCTAATTATGCATTTTTATGGATTATGTAATATGTATGGCTGAATAAAAGTTTCAACACAAAAATCATAACTTGGGGATTTGATGGCCTAACGAATTGTATGTAGATTACTAAACAAAATATTTGGTTATGTGGTTGATTTGAAATTCCGATTTCAAATTTAGGCTCAGTTTAAGAGACATTAATCAATTTACAAAACATTGGGCTACAAATATAGATTAACAACATCAATTAGAAGCACGATTGGAACCCTGCTAGAAGCAGGGAAAAACCCGGTTTTTTTTTTTTTTTTAAACCCGACCCGTTGGGATTTTTCGGGTTTTTTTAGGTGGGGTTTTTTAACAAAGACAAATGGTGATTCTATTTGTATACATTTTTTTTATATTAGGATTTAATGGTTTGTGTGTAGTTGTTGAAAACGGAAAGGTTTTCTTTTTTCAATTCATTTAAAAATCTAGAGATATTTTCTTCTATGATTTTAAAATCAAACCTATGAAACATATTAAACATGCAAATTAACAAAAATTGTATTACATTAAATTGAATTTTCATTAATAACCTTATAAATCAAAACATCCAATTTTACATTGGTTCTTATGGGAAACAGAAAAATGTTCACCTCTCTTGTACATAGAAAGCTTGTATTTCTACTTTACGGCTATGATATGTTAAGATGGCTATGTAATCAGAAACAAGTTTATTAATTATATTATAAAAATTTTCAGATTGATTTTGCACGATAAAACACGATCAGGAATATTTTGAATATCGAAACAATATTTGTGCCTGTTCACACAGTATGTAGTTAAAAGTTACAACATCATCTTCTCGTTTCTGGCTTATAAGCTATGGTAGAGGAAAAACTATTTGTGTTTCATTTATATATGTTTATACTCCTTCCGTTTTCTAGTGTTAGTTCAATTTTTTAGAAATCATGTTTAATCGTGTCTTGAAAAGGAAAATACTCCAATCATTATTAAAGTGAATTTTAGTGAGGAATGTTGTGAGTTTATTGAATCGTATATTTTAAAACTAAGTAAAACTAATGTAAGTATGTACATCTAATTAAAACAAATAAATATTTAGTAGTAAAATACAGGATTGAATTTTGAAATATTCCCCATAGAAATATAGAATGCCTCGAGGAAGTGGACGTAAAAATGCTGCTGAGTGGAATAACGTAGTAATAAAGTAGAGCGCATAAGAGCACATTTATTAAATTGTAAAAAAAAAGTTACAACATGCGACAGTGATACGGATACTGATAGTGGCATTTCAATTGGAAATACGTCTCTTACTGCCACTAGTAGTCATCAGCAGAAGAAACAAAAAACCAAACATGTTACTCAATCATCTATGATAGAATTTTCAAATAAAACTACTTTAAACCAAAAAGAAAAATTGGACAAAATTGTGGCAACATTTTTTTTCGCGAATAACATTGCTTTAAACTTTTAATGGATATTCTGCCCCTAACAGAAAACAACTAGCTGATAAGCACCTTCTTTAAATTGATGAAGAAATAACCGATCATTTAATAACTGAATTGAAGGATTCCAGTTTGACGCTCATTTTAGATCGATGGACGAACACTTCAAATGATCCACTTATCGCGTGTTCAGTCCATACCGGTTGTAATAAGTTTTTAATAAGAGCAGAGGACACCGGGTCCGAAAAAAAACTGCTGAATATTGTGTTGCTGGGGCAGAAAAATTAATTGACTTCATAAAAACTAAATACAATAAAGAAATATTCGCCCGTTGCACAGATAACGAAAACAAGACGAAAAAAATGAAAGATATTACACACATGATCAATCTTCTGTACAAAGATATAATTCCAGTAGAAGTCACCAAAACAAAATAATAAGTGTACAGAAATACTTTAGAAATCACCACCAGCCACATGGATAGTTAAAACATGGAGTTATGCCTCATCTGCCAAATCATGTAAGGTGGAATTCTTATGATGATTGCTTAACAACATTTATTGATAATTTTCACCTCTATGCACAAATAAGATCAGGGGTGCTATTCTTGAAACATTACGAAAACTTTCGTATTGCGAGTTAGTGTCAAAGTATTACGAAAACCCTAAAATCGTATTCTTGAAATCGAATTACGAAAATTTTCGCAACGGAACGTTACTAAAATTTCCGTAATGGTTTTTTCGTTTCCCATTGCATTTCGTAATGACATCATTTGGATTTTTGTGTTAATTATATTGATAAGGATGTTCATAAAACTTAATATTTTCTATTCTAAATATTTTATAAAAAAGTGAAAACAAACGGGTACCTTTTTTTTCTTTGTTTCACGTGTTCTTAAAAATATGTATTATTTATTTCGAGATAACGATGTACATAACTATGCATTCGGTTTTGTTTACTACCTAACTAGAACAAAACCATATTTTCTTCTAAATTTTTGTATTTACATGTCGTATACCTAAATCTTGGGATATTTTTTTAAATGCTTGACCACTTTCTAATTTTAAACAATAGGTGTAAGGGTATGAGATTTTTTCGAAATTGACAATTGGCTATAGCGGACAAAAATGGAATATGTGATTCAATACAACAAAAATATGTTATTTAAAGCTATATTGCCTATTTAACTTTTATATTTATTTGTTAAAATTGTAATGATTGGAAATTAATTAATGCAATGTGTAATTTAAAGTGTGATTTTTATCATTCATTAAGTTCATTTGGAACAATTTTGTTTTATCATTTTAAATGCCCTGTCTTCAAACATTACGAAAATTTTCGTATTGCACAATATTTTCGTAATCGTAATGGTGAAATCATAAATTGGTATTCTTGAAGCCATTACGAAAATTACGAAGAGAGGAATAAAAAACTAAGAAGATTTCGAAAGAGATGATTAAAAATGTTAGTTTAGTTTAGTATAACTGAGAATATTAAGCGAAGCGGACGCTTTCTTTACTTAAAATTATAAATTGTGAATTTTTGTCAATAATGGCTCATTTATTTAATATTAAATTAAATATATTAAAAATGATTGTGTATGCTACTTTTTCGTTTAAAGGGAAAATTACTTCGGTCTAAAAAGACCAATGTATTGAAATCTTGTCAAAAATGGCCAAAAATTTGTTTGATCCAAAATCATTTATCTCGACGTTTTGAAAATCCTTAAGTCCGAAAAAGAAAAAAAAAATGTCTGTCCGTCTTTCTGGACGTCTGGATGTCTGTACCCATGATATCTCGAGAATCGCTTATCCGATTTAGAATTTTTTTTTCCAAAAATCTGTTTTTATGGTACGGCGGTACATATGATTGTATGATGGTACGATTGAACGATGATATAATGTTATGTCGTGTATGATGGCATGCTGGTTTGATGGTATGGTAGTACGACAATATGATCCTATGCAATGCCACTACATAAAAAGCCATGAAAAAAAACTTGTAGTGGTGTTAAGGCAATAAAGATTTTTATTTTCCAATGGAACGTAAACACAATCATATGGGATTTTGTGTTGCCTTTATTTTCAATTTAAATGAAAATTTTTATTGATAAATAGAAATAATTTTAAATTAAATACAATCTGTTTCGTCGGCAAGTGACTGACCCCTTGTGTGTTGGTGATAGCTTTTCACATTTTTCATCATATCTCCCAAGTTATGGGCTCGATTTTAATTCTGTTTGCGGTTTTTTAAAGCTTTTGAGTCACTTTATTGGTTAATTTGCACACTAAGCCAGGTTTTTGTAAAGAATGTAACAAATTATGGGAAAATCACATTTTTTTACTTAAACGATTTTTTTATTTAAAAAAACCTCTACTTTTAAAAAAAAATGAACTGTAAGTCGAAAAAATGTCCCATGGCATGGTTATTTTATTTATAATTATTAAAACATTGTTACTACCTAACTTATAAAATATTCGAACACCAATTTGTCGAAAAAAAGGCGTTTGTAGCCGTTTAGGTATAGTGATGTTATCTAACCAAATCTTTTAAATGATCGAAAACTCAAATTGGTAAGTAATATTAAATAGTTCAGTTGTTCGCTAACCAATCGTGTGACACTTTCACACATGTACTCTCAGTGTTTTGTGTTTTAACAATTTTAAGTTTGTGTGAAAATTAAAAGGACAGTTTGTGTTAAGTAAACGCTTAATCATTACAATGACACATTTGCGTGATCCACCACCTTCTCATGTAGCCAATATGCATATTGTAAACCTGTTCTCTAATGGAAATGCACGCGTTGCTGTCGAAAAATACAGGCGTCGATATCCAACAGGCCAGTACTTGGGTATAGGACATTCATTGCAATACATCGACGTTTTCCCAAACAAGGATTATTCCAACAACAACACGAGACCAGCGTGAATATTAACGTACACGTTGGAAGAGGATTTATTACGATTAATACGCGCTGAACCTACGACAAGTATCAGCCGCCTGTCTATTAGATTAGGCATATCGAGGTCAAGAAGGCCTTAATCCTTATCACTTCCGTCGTGCTCAACATCTAGGAAATGTGGACCATCGTGCCAGATCAGTTTTTTGTAACTGGATAATTTCACAGCAAAGAAGTGATGTCAATTTTATAAGGAGAATATTGTAGACAGATAAAGCTACTTTTACCAGGGCGGGTATAACAAATTATAGAAACCTCCATGTTTGCGCTGTCGAAAACCCAAACGTCGTAAGGGAGACAGTTTTCCAGAGCCAATTTGCTATAAATGTATGGTCGGGAATGATCCACGATTAACTTATCGGACCTTACGTGGTAATAAACAGGCTTGATCAACATGTATTATTAGAATTTTCAGGAATCACGTTGTCATGGAAAAAGTGCCATTGTTGAGGAGAAGGCGAATTGCAGCTACAATTAGATGGAGCTCCAGCACATTTTGCAAAGATAATACGTGATAATTTGAATGAAAATAATCCACGGTGGATCGGTAGAGGAGGTCCTGTAGCCTGGCCGCCAAGGTCCCCTGATCTTACGCCCCTAGATTTTTATTTCTGATAGCAAGAATTTTCGCTGCTGCAGCAGAAACAAGAGGCAACCCTTAACAATTGCGTTGGACAACAACTAGTGTGATCAGGAGAGCTCTTGTTTCTTTACAAGAGAGTGGAGAGCATTTCGAACATGTCATTTAATTAAAAATGTTTAATAATTTGTAATAAAAATTGTTTTTATTGATTATTAATAAAATAGTATTATTTTATTTCTTTGACTTTAATTTAAATAACTTTTTTGTTTAATTTCCCTACTTTCTCTAGGTGACTTTTGCGCGGTATTTTTAAGAGTTAGCTAGTAACAAAGTTTTGTCAATTTGTAGATATTATGCTGTAGATTAATAATAATAATTAAAATAATTAACTTAATGGGACATTTTCACGGTTTACAGTTCAGTTTTTTAAAAAGTAGAGGTTTTCTTTAGTAAAAAAAATGTTATTTTTCCGTAATTTTTTACATTCTTTAAAAAAACCTGGCTAAGTGCGCAAACTATCAAATAAAGTGACTCATAAACTTCATCTTTTCAAAAACCGCAAACAGAATTATAATCGAGCCCATATCTTGAAAATGAGACACCCACCTTAAAGGATTTTTTGCGATAATTTTACATAAATATTCAGAATTTTCCGGCCGGTCACTTGACGACCAAACACATTGTATATCTTGCAGCTTGTACAAAATTTTAATTGAAATTAATAAAATTTTAATTAACAATTTTGCATTTTAGTAAATTGATTTTTAGAGAAATTTAGGGAAATAGTTAGGCTTCGTGTTTTTTTTAAATTTCTTTTCGTAGATTACTAGATTAGTTTTATTATAAATCATGGCTGTTTATGTAGTAGCATTGGTAAAGTAATAAAACTAATCTAGTAATCTACGAAATGAAATTGTAAAAAAAAGCACGGAGCCTGACGATGTTTGAGCATAAAAATCAGTTTACTAAAACGCAAGATTGTGAATTAAACTTTTATTAATTTTAATTAAAATTGTGGACAAGCTGCAATTCGATATATTTAATTTAAAATTGTTTATATTTATCAATAAAAATGTTCATTTAAACTGAAAATAAAGCCAACACAAAATAATTCCAATATGATTTTGTTTATGTTTCATAGGAAAATAAAAATCTTTATTCGGCGGGGGATTTGACTGTTTAGACTGATGTCACGGCTGTTTATGTAGTGGCATTGTCCTTTGATTCTATGGCGATATGATTTTAGATCGTACTGTCGTACGATACTATTATGGTATGATGGTATGATTGTATGACTTTACGTACCATTAGTATTAGCCGCCTGTGACGGTATATCAATCCAATTCCAATTACAACACGCGACATTTAAAAATACATCCCAAATTGTCAATTAGTATTGTAGCTATTACCCTTATTTTTAAGAAAATAATAAGCATACCACAAACAAATAGGTACCCTTTTTTTATGGTAATAAAATAATAAATATTTAGCGAAATGTAAATACATATTATTTTTAACCATCAACAGAAATTATTGAGTTTTATGAACGTCTTTGTATGAATATAATTAAAACAAAAATCTAAATGATTTCATTACGAAATGTAATAAGAAACAAAAAAACCATCCGAAAATTTTAGTAACGTTCCGTTGCGAAAATTTTCGTAATCCGGATTTCAAGAATACCATTTTAGTAACTTACATTTTCATTTTCTCTCTCGAAATTTTATTATTTCTTTTTTCCTCTCTTCGCTGTATTCGTAATGGTTTCAAGAATACTAAATTATGATTTCACCATTACTATTACGAAAATAGCATTACGAAAATTTTCGGTTACGAAAATTTTCGTAATGTTTCAAGAATAGCACCCCAGGACATTTAAATGAATTTCATAGCGACATATAATATTATCTCAAATAAAAATAGCATTAGATGGTCTGCAAGGTGATTCCACTTCAATTGCCACAGCTGTCGAAATTTGATATAATTTGCTGAATAAAGAGATCTTATTAACAAAAGGGCCTTTAATTGAAAAACGAATGAAAAGTGTACTCACTCCGGCTCACTATTTAGCAAACATGATGCATCCAAAATATATGGGCAAACTGCTTAATGAAGAAGCAGAGAGCGCAGCAGAAGACTGGATAAGCCAAAAACACCCTACCTTTTTGGCACACTGTTTGGCATTTAAAATTAATGATGGAGAATACGATGGAGAATCTATGTTCAAACCGGAGGTGCTCGAAAAATTAAACGAAAAAAAATGATGGAAAATATTACACGCGTCAAAAACGAAAAATTGTCAAAGTTGCCTTAGGTGTTTTTAAAGTTGCCTAAGTGTTCGTCACACTTTCAGGATATCATATTTATTCCAACAATATTTATTTCAGTTGATCTC
This sequence comes from Tipula vernalis, assembly GCA_958295665.1. Lineage (NCBI taxonomy): Eukaryota > Metazoa > Arthropoda > Insecta > Diptera > Tipulidae > Tipula > Tipula vernalis. The sequence goes on from OY282559.1 coordinate 378,112,041, forward strand.
GTTACGGCTTAAGCTAAAGAGATTGTCGGACGAGAGTTACCGTTAAAAAGCAGCTTTAAGATGCTTTATTTTGAGGAATCAGTAAAAAATCGCCTAACTAAATCACTGTTTGGGCTAAAGTATTGAGCAAAATTCTTGCAGACTCATTTAAATTTTATTAGCTAAAAAACACAGTTATTATTTAAGATTTAGATTTCACCTACTAGAATTTTTTACTGGTAGCGAATATACCGGTCCATTGCCTCAAAAAACATATGTAGGTAACTCAATAGGTAATGAAGGAAATAAACTTAGTATGGGAAAAGTCCAGCATTTTAGTCCTTTTACAGATTACTGGTAGAATGAAAATTCAATGCAAAGGTGTAATAATATGCAATAATCTAACATTTTATGCATTATGATTATATAACCCAATCAGAGGCGGCTGGTCCATAAATGTAACGCATTCACTGTATGCATAGTGAAATCCAAATTTTTCAATAGATAATAAACGTGCAAACCATAATTCTTCTTTTTATCTCTTTCCTTCTGTGTCCCACAAAGATTTAATACAACTACCAATTGTTAGGTAACTTTAATTTACATTTTATTTTCATTCATCACACTACCTCGTCACAAGCAAGACTTGTAGTATATAGTCGTAGAGTTAGTCGTATAGAAAATATAATATGTACGAGAGGAAATGACCTTGTTTGGGATCACCTCGATCAAAACCTTGTAGTAGAAATGTTTAGGGGGCACATATATAAGTTTTTTTGAGCCGCAAGTGATCAAAAACAATTTGTTTTCAAAATTTTTGTTCCAATAACAACTTTACTTCTCTGAATTTTATTCTTTTGGGAACTTGAAATAATTTTCAGTAAAAACAAAAACTCTCAAATAATTTGGAAAATCTGCAACAATCTTAAAATTTATCGAACGTCTAATCTGAAAAATTTCACAAATTTCAACAAGTCTTCAAAAATAATCTGGATAACAAGCAACCATGGAAAATTTGAAATATGCGCAAAAAATGTTATCTATGTGTATGTAACTCAACATCGTACGAGCTTTTATAGCTCAATGCTATGAAAGTTTTGAAAAAATCACTAATTCTGTAACAAGAAGCAGGCCTTTTAAATTTTGAGGAATATCGCGAAACCCGAAAAATTTCGAAATAATCGAACAATCTCGAAATGGTGAAATAATCTTACATATCTAGAATACTCTTCTACTCAGAAAACTCGAATAAATTTAGGATAAACCACTAAGGATCTCGATTAATCTGAAAAATAATTTCGCAAAACGCAAAAATCATTAATCAAACGCAACTTAAAGTTAATGAAACCCGGAAATCTGTAGCTTAATTTAAAAATCTGAAAATATCTAATTTCAAGAATCTAACCCAATCCCTATAAAGACAATCCAAATGTAGATATTAAACTTTATTGAAAAAAAAAAAAAAACACCAAATACGAAAATTGGGATGTCTGGTGGTCTTTATTATTATGTAAGTGTTAAACGAGTTCACAGATTTTTTTCCAAAATTGCGACAAAACGCAATTATGTAAGACACAATTGCGTCTTTGTAAATTGAGTTCTCGAAACTCGTATTAAACGACAAGTTTAGATTAATTGGTTAACCTTAACCGTTTGTGATTTCCCTATCTGTGATCGAATTCTTTCATATTAGATGCCAAATAAAAAATCAAATCTTTTCCGCAAGAATGTTTTCAGCCATTAGAAAACCAAATCAAGAGATACCAATATTTGCGATTTGATGATTCAGAAGACTGATCAATCCGAAAAAGTCATGAAAATTCCGTACTATTGATTTCATCTACATTTCATCTAAATTTGAAAAATAGTATAGCAGCGTTTGTAATGATTCAGTAAGCCAATTAGGAAACGATAAATGACGATTACCAAAATATTTCTTGTAAATTTAGAACAGGAATTCGTTGTACCATATAGAAATATACGCAGGTCTCACAATTCTTCACGTCCTACCTCAGTAACAAAGGGATTAATGCAACAACTTACACAAGACACCTACTGGGTCGACGATTATTTGGTCTTGTAACACATAAAAAGCTTAAGTGGTACATTTTTCCTCCAGCAATTAAGGAGGTTCGCTAGCTAAGTAACAGCCAAATTGAATTTTATTTTTGTTATTGTAATTTTAACCGTAACTTTTAAAGTTGTATATGTGATTAAGTTTAGAAAATCCTCTTTGTAAATTTTTTTTGCCTCCACTTTTTTGTCGTCCTTTAATCTCCAATTAGTAAATTTTAGTAAGTGTGCATGTCAAGTTCAGAACAAACATGTCTTCTAAATGTGCCAAAAAAATTGTGGAAATGGCTGCATCAACAGATAAAGATCGTGAATTTAATCCGGGTCGATTGTCCGAGAGTAGTGATTCCGATATAGAACTTATTATGTGTGTAAATTAATTTTTAGACTTTTTTTATAAAAATGAAATGTTTATTAAAAGATAACGATACAGAATATTTTATCCAATATATTCACCATCGTTAGCTATGACTTCCTGCCATCTCTTGGGAAGTTTGTGGATTTCTCGTTTGAAGAAGCCTTCAACTTTCCCAGTTATCCAGCCATCGATCCAATTTGGCACTTCTCTGGCGTTTCGGAAGCGTACGTCAGCCAGGCCTATTTGCATTGATCGAAGCAAATGGTAGTCGGAAGGTGCAAGGTCTGGAGAATATGCAGGTTGTTCAAGCCGATCCCAACCGAGTTGCTCTACCTTGTTTTGAGCGGTTTTTGCACGATGTGGTCTGGCATTGTCATTATGAAACAAAACTTTATAGCTTTTGTTCGCTATTGCTGACCGTTTTTCGTCTAATGCACGTGCCAAATTGCCCAGTTGGCGCCGGTAGCGATCACCTGTAACCGTTTCATTTGGATTTAATAGCTCATAATACACCATACCTTTCTGGTCCCACCAAATACTCAGAATAACCTTATCGCAATGAATATCTCGTTTTGGCTGCGATGGTCCTGCTTGGCCTGGATCGACGTAAGCTGCTTTACGTTTGGGGTTGTCGTAATAGACCCACTTTTCATCGCCAGTAACAATTCGATGCAAAAAACTATGTTTTTTGTACTCAGCAAGATTTTTTTTGCATGCTTCAATTCGTGCTCTCAATTCGGACAGTTGATGTGGGACCCATCTTCCTAGCTTTCGAATCTTTCCCATTGCGTGCAAACGATGAGAAATGGTTGATCAGTCAATGTTTAACTGCATTGCAAGTTCTTTTTGCGTTTGACATGCATTTTTATCCAATTATGTTTGTAATTCGGCATCTTCAAACTTTTTTCGCTGACCTCGCCATTCTTTGTCTATCAAGTCAAAATCACCACTTTGGAATCGATGAAACCAATTGAAACAGCTTGCTCTCGATGGAGCTTGATCACCATAAGTATCAGAAAGCAATCGATGAGCTTCAGCGGCAGTTTTCTTGGAATCAAAAAAGAAAAGAAGAACCCCTCGAAAAAACAGCTTATCACGATCCATTTTAAATCGATTACAAAAAAATGACGTAATATAAAAAATAACACTTTCTGCTCTGAATTAGAATGACAATTGTGACAGCTACAAAATGCAATTGGAATTGCTTGTCAAACTATAGGCAATCTCACGTAGCGACATCTAAATGTCAAGTCTAAAAATTAATTCACACACCCAATATGAAAGAGTAGCTAGAAGCTAATTTATACCATCTAGAAAATGTAACATCCAAGCAACCATCTAGCTCTCGAAAAATTCAAAAACATAACAAAAATATTGGGAAAGCTTATATAAGCTCGAAAGGCGTGCCAGTGCGAGATCGTCGCTTCACTGACATAACTTCCTGTCGAAACAAGAATAAATATAAAACAGCAGACAAACCTGTTCACGGTATTCACGAAATATGCCTACAATAAAATAGTTGCATTTGTTGCTGGTTTTATTTAAATAATCCCAAGAAAAACAATGAAACTGAATTCTACGTCAGCAAAACAACGCCGGTTTTCACGTAAATACTCCATAAAAATTAATTGGCACGACATCAGTATTTGTAAGACCCGTTTAATTGCAACATTGGGAGAGACCTCAAAATATATTCAAAATAAAATCAATAAACTCTTCGTCGATGGAGCAATAATTAACACAGATCTATATTATGCTGGCATAACTTTAACACTGATGTATAAACTTTACATGGAATCTTACAACAAACCAGTTTCTATATCAAAATATTCATTGGTATTTAAAGAAATAAATTAAAAATTTAAACCGCCTAAAATCGATGTTTGCAATACTTGCGAAACGTTGAAATGTAAAATTGACGTAGCCCCTGCGCCGAACTTGAAAAGTTGATAAAAGAGCAACATAAACACCTCGACGATGCTGAAAGATCATATAAAATGAAAGAGATGGACCAATCATTAGCTAAAGACGATAAAAATAGAATGGTTTGCACACTTAACCTGGAACAGTGTCTTTGCTTCCAACACCATATTTGAAAATGTCTATGTCGTTTTACAAAAGACAACTATGTCCATATTGCTATATGTGGGATAAAACCATTGTAAAACGTGGTGGAAATGACATAGCGTTAGGCTTATCTGCATTTTTGAATTCTATTTCGCAAAATACATCAAAAGTAATTTTCTACAGCGATTCTTGTCCAGGCCAGAGTAAAAACTCTTTTGTATTTTTTGCAAAAACAACAAAAATTCACCATCCAAGAGATTAGTACAATTTTGTTCGCGGTATCGGGAACAAAAATACATTAAATTTTATTGAAATGACCCAAGATTTTCGAAAACTAAAATAAACTGGCGAAAAATTGACACTGACGGAAATCCGTTTTCTTGGAAACTGATTCGATGAATGCGTTTCGAAAAAAAATTTGGTGGAATTAAATTTAAAACGTCACTCGACTTGGAGGAACCATTTAGAGTTCTAAAAATTTCTCGCCGAGGAATTAATTTTTTTAATTTATACCGCCTTAACAAGTGCTGTACTGATACTTTGGCGATAAATCACGAGAAGAAGAAAGATCTTATTGATTTATTACCGTTGTTGGATATAAATTTTCATGAATTTTATAAAAAATTTGCCTACTATTAAGGGGCAGTGATGCAGAATAAATGGTTTTCTTGAAAATTGAACACAATGTTTTTGTGCGAAATTATTTTTAATTTGGTGTTATTAAATTACTTTTACAGCAATGGTTAACCGAAATACGGCCATAGAAGAAAATCCCGACAGAAATGCTACACTGCAGGTTGTTGTGGGTGGTTTTTTGCTCTATAAAGTTAAATGGACCATCCAAAAATGCAAAACTTTTATTAATGTTATGCAAAATTTATCTAAATTATGTTAGAAAATGGTGCAAATCGCCTATTATTGTTTTTAATTCACTGTATCAGACGACACTCCAGTGAGCCAAGAAAATTTTTTGTCACTTACTGAGAACAAAAAATGATTTATTCAATTGTTTATGAAAACATTTACTGATAATAGTATGAAAGTCGATTCAGCTTGTGATGATGCCGACAAATTAATTGTTGATACTGCGATTAGCAACTGGAAAGACTTCACAACAACAATAGTTGGGCAAGATGTTGATCTGTTCGTTTTTCTAATAGCATTAGCTCCTGAAAATATAGACGTAATGTTTTACAAACCAAAAATTGGTAGAACAAAATCAAAACTGTATTCGTCAATAGATTTGCAAGGATAGAAGTGATTATTTTTAGCTCACGCGATAAGCGGCTGCGACACAACGAGCGCTCAGTACAATAAAGGAAAATAAGGAACAAAACTGTGGAATAAAACTGTTTACAAAATATACTTCGAGAGCAAAATGATATAACTGCTTTTTATAGACGAACACAGATTACGTACACTGCAGTTCACTTGAATAGGAACGACAGTTTTTTTGGAATATTTCGAAATCGATCCAACTTTTTCAAGATTGTCTTTTACAGGATTTTAAGTTCTGATTAAGTAGTAAATATTAAAGGAAAAACAAATTTATTTTTTCATGATTAATTTTGCTTTCTTGTTTTCTCTAAGAAAATGGTAAATTTGAATGTTCACTTGAATAAGAACGATTAACTAATCTTAATAAAAAGTTATCTTTGTTGACTATAAATACAATTGAGTTCGATTTATTATTAAAAATTAATTTAGTTTACATGGTTTTAGTAATGCGTACTACTTCCCTTATTAAAAATAACTTCATACAACCTGCTGGAGATGGAGTCATACAAAGATTTTAAATAATCTAAAGAAATCTCCTTCCAGGCTTCATGTATCGCCTTAATAAGGCTTTCTTTGTTATCGAATTGTCGACCATCTTCGTAAACTTTCCAAGACAGCCAACCCCACACGTTTTCCATGATATTAAGATCGGGAGAATACAGTGACATGGCAAAAGTTCTACGTTTTGCTGCGATATCCATGTTTTAATTATATTAGCCGTATGGATAGGGGCATTATCTTGCTGATATATCCATGGCAATGGCCCAAAAGTATCATTGAATCTAGGAAATGCATCTTCAAGAATGCCCTTGTAAGTTGCTGCGGTCATTTTTCCGGTTGGAAATGACAAATCTCCCGGACCATAAAATGATACCGCCCCCCACACCATAACGCCTCCTTCCCGGCTATGGTGTTTTGTTAAGAACTTTTCCTCTTTTCGAAGGTCGTGAAAATAATAATTAAACCCATCGGGGCCATCGAGGTTAAATTTCTTCTCATCAGAAAAAACGACACGTTTCCATTTCATCAGCCCATGTCATATGTTGCCTCGAGAAATCCAAACTTGTCTGTTTCCTCTCCTGATTTAGAGGTGGTTTCTTTTGAAGCTTTCTTCGAATAAGGTGATCTGATTTTTTAATCACTCTCCATACTGTTATTCGGCTCGCCTCCACACCAACTTTTGCTTTAATTTTTACACAAGATAGTGCGCAATTGGATGCTGTCCTTAGTATAGCCCACTTGTCGGCTGTAGATGTGGCCTCAACAATTCGGCCTTTGTTGTTTGAGCCATATTTACTTGGATTTTTTGTAAAATTGAAAATTACAGTCTTACTTCTTCCTATTTTATCTGCAATTGCTTGCAGAGAATAATTTTCGCTGTGTAGTATTGAATTGGGGCTATTTCTTCCTTACTAAGGTTTTTTCCTCGACCCATATCTTTTTTTTAATGTTAAATTGGTAACGTTTTTAAAAAAAATAATTTAAGTTAAGTTTAAGTTGCTAACACTTCAAATTTATTGATAATTATGGTCGTTTCTATTCAAGTGAAACAAACAAAAATCACACTTTTTAAGAAAAAACAAAATAAAATAAAATTCTTCTGGCCTACTAATTTCTTTTTATTTAAAAATTTTGTCATTTTGAACAAGTGCTAATCCTGTAAAAGACAATCTTGAAAAAGTTGGATCGATTTCGAAATATTCCAAAAAAACTGTCGTTCCTATTCAAGTGAACTGCAGTGTATGTTTCAACAATCGCTTAAACAAAAAACTGCTGATTTGGAATCATTGCTTTCAACGGCTACTGTTGCAGTGCAGCACAATACTCTTACAGAACATATTATCAGGTGCAAACATGGCGTGGCAATGAAAAGTTTCCTGACGATATGGGGATGGGAAAAAAGAGGAGATATTCTGGCCCCAGTCCAAACTACTTTGATTTAATAGCATGTGGGTGTATAGAAAACTGTTCCACGTTACGGTTTAAAATGTTCTGTAATGTGTAAAATTTGCGAAGGCTTTGAATGTAGTAATTGGGAAGGTCAAACTGTAGCAGAAGATGGCGTTGTTCGAGCAAATTTTGATGATGAAATTAAATGATATTAAAGATAATTTTGTCAGAAACAACTTTTAATTGAACAATTTTTTTGTAAATGCTGTATTAAAAATACCCCTTTTCACTCCCTACAAACGTTGGCCTATTTTCAACCTATTACCAAAGTTTAAGGCCTGCACAAATTTTTTCGAGTTACGATCAGTTTTTTAATCTTTTTCTGTACTAAATAAAAATTGGCCAATGTTCAGATGACAATATATTTGTATCTGATGTACGTGCCGAGAGCCGTTGGAATAAATACAATTTAATGTTTTCTTTTTAACACAGCTCTATTAAAATTTTCAAATTGGTTTAAATTGCTAGACTGAATCTAGAAAACTATGGATTGATAAGGAAACCTCTGAAACCCTAAAAGCTTAACGTATTTTATGCTACTCAATTTAAACTAAGTAGTTTCACGTATGGACACCTAATCGGTTCTTTGAAATATTTCAAATCTTCGATGTAATCATCAATCTGGTAAAATACTTAGACCTAGTAAATATCAAAAATATTTCATAAAATATAACCTCACGACACATATACTTAAGTGAGCGTGTGTAACCAATCCAATCTAAAACAAAACAAAAAAATTAATAATTTCATAAAAAAAATGTCAGTTCACTGCTCGATATTCAGTTCAAGTTCATTTTGAATTTTTATAACGATATCCAAAAGTCTCCATTTTGCAACATACTTTTTATAGTAATATACATGTATTGTATAGAGTTATGCTGTTGTGTTATTATGTGTATTATGTGTTGTTGTTAGACAAACGCAATCTCTCGCATATTTCATAAAGCGCGCACAGATCTAGTAGTAGTCTCACGCCTACATAAAATAATATTATTTTTATGCAGTTGCCTAACCACAAACTGTGTGCGATTATCATTTCTAAGAAAATTATAAATATACTCGTACATATAGAGACACAAGTAGGTATTAATGGAATAAGTCATACATGTGAAACATTGACTTTTCGAATAAGTAGTTACATATCTATCTACACATTAAATATCAAATAAATAGTTTTTTTTTTAGGTTAGAATCCCATACATGTGTACATAATCTATAAGCAAGCACACTATTAGCTTGTGGTTTATTAATTAATACAACAACAATTTGTATAATAAAACTTCAATGCTAAAATCACAATTCATTGATCTTTCAATACCGTTGTTGTTGCGTTGATTCAATGAAATTTGCTTTTGATTTGAGTCAATTAAATTTCTAACTTCATCAAATGCACGAAAAAGTAAAAAAAAAAAAATGAAAGTGATATTACAACAGATACGGTGCCCCGAGAAGAAAGCGAAACCAAAAACCATCCAATGAATAATAAATTGAAAAAAAAAAAAAAAAAAAAGAAAGTTTCACCCATACATCAATGTTTATCTCATAATTTTTTATTTTTTTTAAAGAAAGTGATATTCATTTGTTATTTTTTTTTTTTTTTTGTTTAATTTTATTCAACATTCCATTATCATATTTACCTATATATTGATATAATAATTATACAATTACACACTAATACTATGTAACCAACCTTGCGATCGTTTTTGTTTTTTTTTCTCGTTTTCAATTTTTTTTATATTTTAAAACAAATGTGGCCTATTTTCAATACGAAAAGGTTATTGTACGATAAGTAGGCTGTTTGTATTGAATTTGACGTGAATGTGTGTATGCGCGCGATATTTTTTTTTATAGACAAGTAATTTTATTCGCATGTAATAATAATAAGTAATTGAAATTACTGGAAATTTTAATTTTTTTTTTTTCATTTATCACTGTGTGTGCCGTCGACTCAACACATGAAATCAATTAAACTAAATTACAATTTTATATTACAAAATGTTAAACAAGGACAAATATATAAGCTACATATACCTAGTTTTTTGTTTTCGAAAATTACATAAAAATTTTGTGAAAGTATTTTTTCGAGTCAAATTTTCGAAAGTCATTGAAGTGTCGTTGAACCAAATTTAAACAAAAAAAAAAAAAAACCCCTCTCAAGTTTTTTAATATCGGTATCAATATACATATGGACATGTATGTATTATCCTCGTTATAATCAAGGACAAACGTTTTTGTGACCTACTGTTTCACATTATTATATAAGTTAGTATTATACGGATGTTTTAAGAATATATTTGGGCGCCCAGCGTGGGGTTATATATACGATTTCTTTTATTTTTGTATATCACCCAATTTTCCTCTAATAAATTCACAACCTACGCACACATTTTATTTACTACACCCCTAAATATTTTATTATTCAAACAAGCAAACACTTTGTTTGTGATTGTGTGCGGAATAAAAATAAAACTCAATGACGTTAATTCATTCCTGGGATAACTCACCCTGCCGACAAAATACTCCAAAAAATAACACACATATACATATACATACATACATACATAAAACCAAACAGTAGGTATGGTTGCAAAAAAAAAAAATAAATATTGTTTATTTTCTTCTTATTAATCTTATTCATTGTGCTCCAATGCCCCACTGTATGAAAAACGACAATCAAAATCAACAGCAGCAAAAAGAAAAAAAATAGGTTTTCCACTTGTATACATATTGATGTATATGTTTATAATTTTATGTTACTGCCACGTGTTAAACAAAAAACAAAAAATTCTGAGTTGAGCACCAGAGAAAAACACAAAGAAAATTGTGTGAATAGAACACGAAAACAAGCAGCAGCAAAAAAATCGATATCGGGGTTACTTTCAGTCAAGGCCGTACAAAATACAGAGGTATACATTTAAGTATGTACGTACATACAATATACCAACAACAAAATCAACGAAAAATAAAAATTTCACACAATATAACAAAATTATACCAAAAAAAAAAAAAAAACGGCGACGACGCACAAAAATTCAAAAAAAATGTATCATTGTGTTGGGGAAAATATTTCGGCAATTTTCACAACACAGCCACACACACACACACACACACACACACAACCCACATGCTCGGAAAAAGATTAAGATAATTTTTGTTGGGGTGTAAATATAAACACCAGTGTACTTATATATTCTGTCTATTTATAAAATTTTCCAAAAACCGATCAATATTTTTGAAAAACAAAAAAAATTAAGATCTCAAAAAATGTAATATAATACATATATTGCCACCTGCTGCGCACTAGCGTAACTAAAATATTTAAAAGTACTTAAATACTTTAGTTAAATTTTAAACTAATAGATTGCGCGACAGAAGACAAAAAGATAAATAAATGTAACTGCATAATATAACAAGAAAAAAAAAAAAATATTGCAACAATGCACTTTTCCTACACATAGAGAAAATGAATTGGTATAAAATAAAAATTACAAATTGCGATTGTGCAACAATTTTCAGTAGTGGTGGTGGTAGTATTTCATTCTGTATTCACTAAAAGCAACAGTAATGAATGCACTTGCAATTTTTTTTTTTTTTTTTAATTTTATATTTTCTGTTATTATAAATATAAAGAAGGGCGTTTCCTAGGTAACTACTAATTTACATAATATTTTATATGTGGTAGGTAATAAAACTAAGCAATTGGAATCCAATAAATCTACTAGTGTATAAAATAATTATTGAAGCACTGCCCTTGGTAACATTTGTACACGTATGCACAGAATATACAAATTTGGTTTTATTATACAGTCATAGAAACAACAGCTGCTTATCGAAATTCAATTTTTTGTAATTTGTATTAATTAATTGTGCGTGAAATTATATTGGTTGGGGATTGGATGGGAATGCTTAATTTTATTTATGTATATGGGGTCGAATTATAATTTATAATCCAGGAATCAAATTTTCTATAAATTTCTGATAGAATTTTCTTTTTAACACTTTCGGTGCCACTGGTAAACCGATACATTATGCTTTTTATACAGTTAGTCACAGTGGAAATGGTCCACCTTTAATAACAATAAAATTTCATGAAATATTTCAAAAACATCAAACAATACACAAAACAAAATATATTTGTATAAAAGCTTATTATATTTCTGTTTAAAAAAACAAAAAATTTTGTGAAGTTAATATCAATAGCAACTGCAATTAAGAAATGAACGAAAAGAGACTAAATTTAATCTCACCTAACAAAACTTTCTCAGATAACGGTACTTTTTCAAAATTTTGTTTTGTTCTCTTTTTATTTGTTTTTTATGCTCTCATGCACTTCAATGCAAATGCATTAGTTGTCGACAGGTTTTTGTTAAGTTTAATTGTGCAAAATGGGACCTCACACGTCATTTAAGTTGCGAAAATTAATTATTGAACATTATAAAAATGGAAAAAGTCAGAGGGAAATCGCAAAAATTGTTAGCAAAGCTCGCACAACAATTCAAAATGTTACTGGCAGATACATCAGAGAGAAAAGAATTATTAATAGCCAAAAATAAGTCCCAAAAAGTTGTTTTCAGATCGTGATGAACGTTGGATTGTGAATAAATCGAAGAAGAATCCAAGACTGAGCGCACCGAAACTTCGAAATACATGGTGGAGCAACATCTAAAAATTAATTGCAATGCTGAAACGGTTCGAAGAGTCCTACGCAAAAGTGGTTTACATGGTAGAATTGCCAGGAAGAAGCCCTTCGTTAGTGAGATAAGAAGGTTAGGTTGGAGTCCGCCCATAACTATTGAATGAAAGATTTTTCGTTCTGGCAACATGTCAAATTTACGAATGAGAGCAAATTCAACCTCTTTGGGTCTGATGGCAGGGTAAACGTTTGGCGAAAACCAAACCAAGATATGAATCCACAATGTTTGCGTCCTACAGTTAAGCATGGTGGCGGTCATGTGATGGTTTGTAGTGCGTGTTCGGCGGCTGGAGTTGGGAAACTTCATTTTGGGAATCATCATGGAAACATGGATAAATACCAATATAAGGATAATGTTCCCAAGCACACAGCTGGAATTGTACGATAATGGCTGTTGTTTAATTGTCCTAGAGTAATCAAAACACCACCACAATCGCCTGATTTAAATATAATTGAAAATTTATGGCATAAATTGGAGTGTGAAATTAGGAAACATAATAATATATCCAATAAAAATGATTTAAAAACGGCCTTATTGGAGGAATGGGATAAAAATTAGTCCCGAATACACCAGAAAACTTGTGGAATCTATTCCAAACCGCTTAAAACTAGTTATTAAGCAGAAAGGGTTTCCAACTAAATACTGAAGTAGTCTTAGGACTTTTTTGTTATACATTGATATGATTTTTTATTTTATTTTTATGAATGTGTTATTTCTTGTTGTTACTGATATTGAATTAATAAATTTTTTGTTGTATTTTTAAAACTAGAATAAAATGAGCTTTTAAAAATATTCATTTTTGTTTCTTACATTATTTTATTTTTTATGAATTTTTCACCAATTTTTTTTTTATAAAGGGTGGACCATTTTCACTGTGACTCACTGTACTTAAAGAACCACGCTAAAATTAAGGTTCGTATTCAAAAAATGTCGATTGAAGTATTAAAGGTAACCGTGAATTCGAAAGAAAAAATTATTGTTTCTGCAATGAGGTTTTTTTTCACCAGCAATTTCAACAGGTTTAGCCTTTTCACAATTTTCAAAAATTTGTCACCCAACCTTTTCTATCTTAATGACAAAAATTCTTTCGTCGAGCTTGGCCTGTTACTTAATGAAAATAACAGTAAAGGGTTACTCTCACCTGGTTCTGCTGGCTATTTAACTTTTTTATGTAGGCTACGCTTTTTCAATACACTCATACTTTTCGTTTCGTGAAATACTTCACGCCGGTAGTTTTACTAAACTGAAGGAAATTGAATTGAACTGTTCTGGCCTATACAAAAGCTTCGTTCGGGTATTATGCTCATGATACCAATAGTTACTCGCAAAAACAAATTTGTTTTAGTCGTTTTGCATATTTACTAGCTCGGTGATCGGCGGTAAGTTATCTTTGTATAAATCAACGATATGCGTTCGAATTTCGACAGAGCAAATTAAACATATTCCTCGCACAACTTGAATTTCTTGTAATTTATATTTAGGAACAGAGTTCCATATAGGACTAAGATACGACAAAATAGAGTGAAAATAAGCAAAATATACTGATTTTAGAACTTGTTTCGGAAGAGCAAAAGATATTCATTTAAGCACTTGGGGACCTCAATTTAAGTTATAATTTAAAATAAGTAAAAGGTATTTGGCTTCTAGGACCCGATTAATTGACACTCCATCATTAACAATTTCTCAAACAGAAGATAATGAATATAGATTTATTGGCACCCAGAAAGTAAGAAGTAAGTCAACGATGTTTCTCCATGGCCTTTCCAACCTAGAGGAAGAATCTGCATCATAAATCATAGCCGCATCATCAGCAATAAGTTGAAGTAAACCATGTAAATCTAGTTCAAAATTCCATTACCTATCTTTATTTCATCACTATTAGCAGATCCAACTTGTGTAAATTGCTTTCTGTTCGTAAGATAATTTTCGAAAGTCTTAGACGCTTGAGTTGACTTCATTAACGGAATTCAAGTTACATTGCTCATTTAAGTCTTTGCGTAATGATTTCATGTGTACCCCGATAGTTCTTGTACGAGGGCATAGGCTGCACCGATTTTATTGAACTGGTTATTTTACCCAGAAACTTTTCCCACTTTAAATTCGCAGTACTTAAGTTCGTAATTCAACATGCCTATTTTAACTAAGTCATAACGAGTAGTATATTTAACCAAAGCACTTGTACTTGGTTGGTTTAGGTCCCAACATTCAACAACATAACTTTGTGCCAAATTGTATTTATTAGACAGTAAGTTAGTTACAAAAATATCAATAATTGATGATGATTGCTCTGGCACTCTAGTTACCATTTCGTTGTGGAACATTTAAAGGCTTTCGATGTAGCCTCCCTATTATCAAAAAGGTTTATGTTAAAATCACCTATTAACATGAGGTTATTGAATTTATTGAATGCTTCTTGATAGTACTCATGAAAAATTTCGTAATTTGTATCACAAGTTCTGTACACAATGTTAGTTCGCTAACACAATGTTAAATGATTCTAGACGGACCATGAGGAAGTTAGTTTTACCCTTAATTTCTATGCTAGCAATTAAATCAGACGATACATCAAAGCGAACAAAGACAGATAACTGAAATAATTAAAAAAATGAATATAAACTGACGCACAATCTTGCAGCCAAGTTTCAGTAACTCCCAATATCATCCAACTTATGGAAAATGCTCATTCCATTCAAGTACAAAATCTCTGATCACAAATCACGGTGACTTAAAACGCAATATGGCCATTCCAATATTCATATCATTATTATTATTATTATTGATTGAAGGGCCATGTGGGCGATAAGCCACCTCGCACTGCGACCTAAAAGATCTATTGTGCTGGACCCTACTTAATTACCCGTCCAGTCAATGTTCAGGCCCTTAATGAATCTGATAATACTACTGGCCGGTACAAGATACATACTATCCGGGCTCATTGTTCTCCCTCCTAGATGTTGCAGTCTTTGCTGGAAAATGGCTGGGCATTGGCACAGAACATGTTCCGCTGATTCCGCTTCCAGATCGCAGAAGCGGCATCCATCTGTCGTACTTAGACCCATATTCTTAAGGTGATACCTTAAGGGGACATGACCTGTGAGGAAGCCAGTAAGCAGCCTCAACTCAGGTTTCCTAAGTTCAAGGCACTCCTTAACCATGACAGACGAAGGTGATATACATTTCTTCGCCTGTCGCAAAACTGGAATTCTGCGCCAGTAGGAGGACTTTTGAACATCCTCCCAGCGTTTTACCGCTGCTCTAAGGTGTCCCTTAGTGACGCCGCAGAAGGGTTCTGGCCCAATAAATGGAGAGGCAGAACCCTCACGGGTGAGGCCATCAGCTGCCTCGTTTCCTTCGATTCCAGTATGACCTGGCACCCACATAAGTGTTACCTTATTTGAGCCTGCCAGATGTTTAATAACCTTCAGACAATCCCATACCAGCCTTGACTCAACGGTACAAGACCTAAGAGTCTTTAAGGCCGATTGGCTGTCTGATACAATATAAATCTTTGCATCGTTCAGGCCTTTTGCTATGCCTATCCTAGCGCAAAGTTCTATAGCATGTACTTCTGCTTGAAAAATGATAGCATTGGTACCCAAGGACTTCGAGAGGGTAATGCCACTCCCGTGTATTCCTATCCCCGCCCCATCTTCCATTTTTGATCCATCTGTAAACCATACCATGGACCCTCGTTCAAAGGATGGCGCATCTTAAATTCCTTAAGGATTTCCAGATAACCCACCATATTGCCTGGTTTGATATTTCCTTCCGCCTGCATTTTCAGGGCCATAGTTGCAGCATCCTTTTTAACATGCAGGTGTAACGGTGTCAGTCCGAGAAGTGACTCCATAGCCGCGGTTGGACATGATTTCATTGAGCCCGTAACACCGATGCAGGCTATACGTTGAACCTTATTCAATAAGGTTTGCGTTGCCTTCTGCTCAGTTTTAGGCCACCATACAACCGATGCGTAGGTGACTATAGGCCTAATGATTGTAAGAAATGACCAGTAGATCATTTTTGGTTGTAGTCCCCAAGTACGCCTATAGAGTCTTTGACAGGCCCAGAAAGCCTTGTTGGCTCTATTTTGAACTTTCAACAAATGTTGGTTCCAGTTCAATTTTTGATCCAGGATAACCCTTAGATATTTAACCTCGCTGGAAAAAGGCACAGTAGTACCGTTTAACGAAGGAGTTGTAAGCGCAAGCTTTTTCCTCCTCGTAAAAGGAACAATGACAGTTTTGCTTGGATTGACACTGAGTCCTTCCTGGTAACACCACTGCCATATTATATTGAGTGCATTTTGCATGCGATCAGAAATGACCTCATCAAACTTGCCTCTGATTATGATAGCTACATCATCCACATAGCCCTGGACAGCAAACCCATACCGTAATAAACCTTTATAAAAACAAGAATTCATAAAATTCATACGATTTATAAACATTTTTCTAAAAAATGCAAATTTGACTTTAGCCTTTATGATTTATTACCACAGAAATATTAAACCATTGATATGAATTTCGACCGTCCAGAAATTTGTTATCATCTTTAGTGTGATGATTCCACAAGCCTGTTCAGATCAATTTCCTTTTTTATCCATATGATTTGTTTCTCGCCAATATAGATCTTAGATGTTGTAAATGAACCACCTTCAACTTCCAATTCATTTAAATATTCTTCTTTTTACTGTTTTTTAAATCAATTACTGCTTGGTTAGTAGGTCCATCTTTTAAAATTACATCAACCGGAATTCCATATTTATAGGTTATAACTGGTTTCGGTTCAAAAATCCTAGCGAAACTTTTAATATAACTCTCATTAAGGTTCTCATTTATCAGAGACTATGAGGTAGGTCATTTTGTGTTTTGCTTTATTCGGATCTAAATGTGGTAACTTGAATTTGAGATGTTCACCATCACTCTTCAGCATATTGTTTTCTTCTCTAAGGTCTTTCACAGCTGAAACTAATTCAGTTATTGTCTGTTGCAAACCACTTACAAGAATATACGGAGTGACCCATTATAAAAGAAACACTCAAATAAAGAGTAGATACAATGTAGATATGTAGATACAAAAGTTGAACAATTTTTAGGGAGAAATCAATTAATGACCTTCAATTTGACCTTGAGGTCAAATTTCAAGATCATTTCAATTTTTGTATCTACACTTTTTTGATTTAAGCCTTCCCCTGGTAATTACTTGAGTGGTTCTTATTGTTAGATTTTCATCAATATTTTCAATTTGATTCGAAGTATGTGTATTATCACTAGTATAATCCAGTTGCTGTTGTTTGTACCAATTATTGATTGTGGACAAACCTTGTGAGATTGAAGTTATGTGATGCTAGATATCAAACACTAGCAAATTTTTAAATTTCACTTTTAAAATCACTTTAATTAGTTGTATGAAGAAAAAACTTTATAAACGGTTATTACCGTACTGGTTGTAATAAGACGGAGTGAAAAAAAATATTGACACTTTACTCTTCCTCTTCTTGATTTCTGAGTGGGAACTAACTACAGGGTCCCATGGGTTGGTATAAACCTTCACTTCAAGTGACAATCTACTCAGGTATGCACAGTAGACCGTTTTGGTCGCAGTGTACAGAGCTCTTAGAACTCCTGACCAGAGCCAGGTAATAAATAAATTAGCAAAATGCCTAAAAAGAGGGAACTTTCGGTAGAATTACGCCAACAAATACTTTCTTAATTCGAATACGGAATATTAGTCCATGAACTAATTGAACAGTTAAAATTGCGAAATATGAAAAGAATAACTGTTAGAAACGAAGAAAGAAGAGGGAGGAAAAGCCGTTTAATTTGAAAGTTCACAATAAGTCAGTAGTTTTTCAGTATTTCGAAAATGTTAAAAAATATTAACCAGAACAGTGCTTATTACATACTGAGTTTGCAATATGTGAACCAATCCTTGGATTATTGGAGGAATATTTTAAGAGGAGGTGCAGTTCGTTTGCGATCAACGGGGTGATGTTGGAAAGTTTATGTTATGCGGTTGTATTTCTTACAAAAATTGGTCCTTTTGCATGATAAGGTTGATAAAAAAATATACATTGACTTTTTAAATGACTTTGTAGCGGTTTTTGGCCATAATTTGCTGGGGGGAGACTGAATGCTGCAACAAGACAACGCACCAATTTAAACCACAAAATTATACCTAGAATTTTTGAAAGCTCTTGGCTTCTTTGTTTCATACTGGCATCCGTAAAGTTCAGATTTAAATGTTGTTAAAAATTGTTCGGCGAAAATTAAACAAAACGTGGCACATGCGAAATCCGAAAATCTAAAGAAATGGCTAAAAATCACATTCGTGGCATTCTTACCAGTCATTCAGTCAATACGAAAGAGATGCTAATTCGATTTCCCTCACCGTATTTATATGATATTTACTTCTGAGATCTATTTTTAGGGAATTGTACATTCTGTAAAACTTGTTTGATTTTAAATCGAGCTATAGTGAAATTCCTTAAAGTCTTAGGATGCTGAAATCTACAACCGTTATAGAACAAAAAAAAAAAATTACGTAAAAATGTTTGCACCAAACGAATGAACCTTGAACATAAGAATGTCCTCTATATCAAAATACAATTTCAAGCGTCCTGTCATTTCTGTAAAATCTATCGACTGTAAATAAAATTCCATTTCAATTGAATGCATACCAACATCCTATATTTATACGTATATTTACCGATTAATTGATCGTACACACGTGACCTAGAGAGACTTAAAAATATCCTACTTTCATCAAAACCTTCTAGTAAAGATAAACCGACTGAATTTCACGTTCCCCCTGTCTAAACGAATAACCTACACACAAATCATTTTTTATTATAATATTGGTACAGGAAAAACTAAAATGCATAACAATAAAAATTTCCATGAACTTTTCAAAACACTATTATTCTCTTTCAAACACATACAAAAAAAAACATTCATCTTTTCAATGTCTCTCTTGCCAAGTCATCTACTATCAAATAAATTTTTCTTAACCATATTCAACTCAAAATCGTGTACATATACAGTAAATCAAAATGCAAGTTCAAAATGCATTAATGTAGTTGTGCAACAAGATTTTCCATGTATACATTTTCATCTATATAGCTATACGTTTTTATTACACTCATACTCAACCCATTTTGGTCGTGAAAATTTATCGATTTCAATCAGAGTAAAATTTTGTTGTATGTATATGTAATTTTGTATGTACATACATGCAATTTCTCGTCTGGTCTGGTCCATTGTCATTGTTACCGTACACAAGACCAACAAACGGTAATGAAATAATATAATTTACAAACAAACGAGTGCTGATTTTTTTTATTGTTGTATAGAAGAGGAGAGTACTATATGCACATACTATACTATATATATATATGAGAAAATAAAATCGGGTCACTGAACTAAAAAAATGTATAAAAATAAAACTGAAAATTAATTTTAATTAAATTTATAAATGAAACGCACTGAAAACTATTCATTTATGTACGATACGATACGATATTACATCGGGCGCGCGCATATCTATGCGTGTAGTTGTGTAATGTATAAATAGAAAATGAAAAACGCATTTCATTTTTTTTTTTTATGTGAAGTGAAATTATTCAACATAAAAATGTTAATGACCTACAGCACTGGGGGCACTGTACTTAGAACATGTAATATTAAAGTTTTTTTTTTTTACTTAACTCTGAAAACAGAAAATTATGTGTGTTTTTGTATGTGTATGAATGTATGTATATTGCAAGTACATAGAAAATGTAATACGAATTTTGTATTTCGATATTAGGAAATATTTTGTACCAACCGGCACCCCACATTATTTTTATTTAGCATGATTTTACATTTTCCCCTTTTTTCCTTTTTTTTTTTTGGGACTTTTTCCCATATAATTCTATCTCTTTTATATGCCGGCATTATTTTGATTGTGTGTTATCACATTAAGGTGCATCACGCATTTTATAATAGGGTGGTTGGTATATAGTACAAGTCTGGATGCGCGCGCAATCATTTAGGAAGAGGAAAATATGATAAATACTACAGGGAGCCTCAATTTGTTTTTCCAATATTCGAGTACCGTGTACTAATCAGTAATGTTCTTTTTCAAGTTAATTCTTTTGGCAAAAACGATTATTTCCTGATTAGCCAAATGAGTTAAAAAAAAATTTAAATACCAAAAGCCTTTAGGTGTAGGTTTGAAGGAAAGATAATTTGCATTGGTTGGATTACATTTTTGTCGAAACAGCCAATAATACTTCCGACCATAAACCCAAAAGATTTCAGAAATGTTAAAGGTTTATTAAAATGGAATTAACCAAACGAAAATAACAGTCAATTGTCACTTACATATGCATTTGCTTTATATTGCACATGCTAAGTTAAAAATCACATATGTATGTATGTGCAGACGACCAATTAACAAAGTTCAGCTAGACTAGAACCACTAAAGCCTCGAACTCCACGGCTCACAAAAAATTTTTCTTTTAAACTTTGATCGAAATTCCACAAAGAAAATTATTTTCATTTTAAGGAAAAAGGAATTATTATATTCGGCTTAATCCCAACCGCAACGTAGTGCAATACCGATTAATGGCTTATGAGACTGAAGTACCTCCAATTCCATTCCAAGTACCTCAAATTCCATTGGTATAAAAACACATTTTAAACGAGGTATGGGACCGGAGCAAATTCGGTAACATTTTTAGGACAAACTTCCATTGCTTAAGTTTGGAAATTAGGTTAATCTAAGGTCATAGGTTAACTATGTAGGGCTGAAAGAAATTAAGCTTCATTCTAAGAAAGAAAACACGAATTTAGGCCGAATATTACTATAGATCAAAAAATTGAGGTTTGAAATTTCGAAATAAGCATAGCAGGCCTAATTCTAGTCACAATGAAAGCAGAAGCTTTTAGATTAAATAATTTTCAAATTTTATATATACCGAAAAATATTCGGCTTAATTCCAAACGTACCGATAGAATGGCGGTTAATAACCTTAAGGCTGAAAAATCTTACGATCCGTTGGGATTCAACGCAATATGAGTTTAAAAATTCAAGCTAAGGAAATCCGCCCTAAAAGGAAACTTAGACTGATTGTTTATACTGGAAATTTTAAGGTTAAGTTTTCTTTTTTTGAAACTTATAAAATTTGGAAATTCGGACCAAATAGGTAGAGCGAATTTCATTATTTTAACTTGCTTCGAAATCCAACAAAGAATTTAGGCTGAATATTGTTTTAAGTCGAATAAATCTGGTCCAGAATTTTGATATAAGAAAATTAATTTTCCAAAACAAAATTTGAATAGGAGAAACAAATGGAATTTATACCAAACACCAACTTGGAACCAGATAAACTGGTCTGAGCTGACATTCTTTCGTACTTCAGAAAAAATGGTATTTTCGAGAGGTGGTCACGTTAAAAGTATCTGTACCTGTAGATGTAGATTTAGACAGAATGTTTACATGAGACCAAATAAATTTCTATCCTAGAAGAATTAGAGAATACCATCATATTCCCAAAAATAAAAATCCCAAAAAATTATAAAAAATGTGCCCCCTTAAAAAGGAAGGCCACACTAAATTTTTGTTAACTACAATATGAAAACAAAAGGAAGCTACATAATTTCATGTCATCTTTGCGCAGAAAGGAGCAATGTTAAGCGGCATTGCGGGGAGTTCTCTATTTCAGTAAGCAAATAATTGTTACAAAAATAAAACGAAAAAAAATGGGGCGGCAGCCCTCATCCTCTAAAGTATAAAACGAATTAAAATAATATTTTAAATCTTTGATACAACCCAAGAAATAGACAGAAAATAGGCAAGTCACAGTTGCCAGCCCTTATATAAATAAGTTTCCTCTTAGAGAAGCGCCTAGTCGAAATTTCACAAAGAAAACGGATTTAAGCCTAAGAAAATTAAAAAAAAAATAAAAATTTACACCGATATTTTATGTCGAATAATTAAGGTTCGAAATAAGAATATGCGGCTTAGTTCTTAACGCATCGGAAGCTTGGTGGCAGTTAATGGTTTAATGATAAATTATCTGGAAATTCGGGCTAATTCTAAAACGAAATTTAGCGTAATTATTTTGTAAGGATTTCAAAATTTAGAAATTCGGCCGACTTCCCTTTTCTATTGTGGCCGAAATTCTTCAAACAAAATAAATTTCAGTATAAGAGAAATTGCAATCTAAGCAGAATAACGAGCAACATTTTTTTTCGTTAGGTTGGAAAATTGTGTGTTAATCAGCAGTTTTAGAAATTCAAAATAAATCGTTAGGTCGAATTTAACTTTCTGACTTGGTGAAATTCCACAAAGGAAATTAATTTAAGCGTATATCAGTTCCTGTATTTTTCCTCCTATGGAACTGGAAAGGGTTGGATACAAAAATATCGACTATTAAAATGTCGACTTGGACAATAAATATGTCGCTTTATAAAATGTCGACTCGAGAACGGCATCTTGGGGTAATTGTCAATGTTAAAATAAATGTTCTCGACAACGTTTATTTAAACATCGACAATTTCTGCAAGTCTACAACTACAAACGTCCATAATAAAAGGATATTAAGACAAAAAGAAGAAAATCTTTCTTAATCTTCTGTCACATTCAATACAAACATTTTTAATCTTTAATCTGTCTGCAATTTGCATCCCTTAATGGGTAAGGAAAAAGTTTGTGGCGCTTTTTTTTTATAGATGGCTTTTGAGTCGCATGACTTTGGTAATACTAATCCAATCAGGCCATACTATAGAGCATTTGAAAGGTGACAGTCCATAGATGATTAAAAAATAAACATTGTGACATTTGTCAATTCAGTCGAAAGTAATTGCGTTTTGAAAATTAGGTAAAATTCTGAAAAACATCGCTACATTTTATTTCATTCAGCAGCACGCAAATGGTTTGCTCGTTTCTGGTCGACCAATCGTTAAAAAAATCAATGAAATTTCCCAAAAAATTAAAAAAACCGGCTCATTTAATCTCATGACATCGCTGTGGATCTAAAGATTGACCAAAAAACAATTTTGGTCCATTTCAGAATCGCTGCTGAAACGAAACGAAATCGATCCATTTTTTAAGAGGTTGATAACGGGTAATGAAAAATGGATCACGTACGAGTAAGACAATGAAGCGCGAAAAAGATCGTGGTTCAAGATGGATGAAGTTGCACAAACGGTGGCGAAGCCCAGATTGACGCCACGTAAGGTAATGCTTCGTGTTTAGTGGGATTGGAAGCGAATCGTCCATCATGAGCTGCTCTCTACTTTCAACAAATACTATGATTAAAGCGTACAATTGAGGTAAGGCGGCCAGAATTGATCAATAGGAAAGGCATCGTCTTCCGTCACGATAATGCCAGACTAGACACATCTTTAATGACTCGGCAAAATTTGAGAGAGCTTGCCTGGGAAGTTTTAATGCATCGACCGTATAGCCTGGGGGGCTATTTGGGAATTCGATTCGAACGTGATCGAGTCTTCGATGCATAAGATTCATATTTGATTTAAATAAGAAACGAATGAATCTGATTCAATTCAAATAGGAATCTAATACATCGAAGACTCGATCACAATCGAATCGAATTCCCAAATAGCCCTCCTGGACTTTGCAATGTCCGACTTTGATTTTCTGTAAAAAATACTTGTTTCAGTTTTTCGACCAGAAACCCCAGAAGTTCTAATGGAAAAATGGTTTTACCAAAAGTTAGCAGGTTTAATAAAGTTCATTTAAAATATAAGAAAAATGTGTTCACATTTTTGGCGAAAACCGTCACAAACTTTTTCATTGACCTAATATTTGTTCTTTGCCTATCCAATTAATTTATAAACACGCATATTTGACTTTCTTTACATTAATGTGCGTTTTTGAAAAATTCAATTCTAAACAATTAAGTTATGCAATTAAAAAAATTCAAGGCGATAATTAAATTACATAACTTTAATTTGTATATTTAGAAATCTTCATTTTTAAAATTGACATTTTCGATGGTTGACATTCTGTGCAGTCAAAATTGCTTAGTAAAAATTAATCGAAATTTCCAAACTATTATTAATAAAAATTACGTAATTGGTTAGGAAACGGGAATCAAATTTTTTATTAAAATTCAATTTTTTAAGTCAATTAACGATTTTTCTAAATTTTTTAAATTAACAAACTGTAAGGCCCAATAGAACAACGTCTCGAAGAGTTTAGATAAAGAAAGAACTTAGAAATTACTATAAACTTTTACAACGTCTGGTATTCGCTCAGCCTGGTTCTATCACCAATCAAAATTCTAATTCTTCGGTTATTCATATAATTTTTTCCACTGCATATAGCGAATTCGATCGTTCCAGGTAACAAGGCACTCACAATGCAAAAACTTTTAACTTATAGTTTTGTAATGAAAATTCTTACAAACAAGCAAAAAAAAGTGTTTGCATGGTGAATGCACTGTAAATTGTTCAAAGAAGCTTGTTAAGAATTTTATTTTAATGGCTAATAGTGTTATTCAAAGGGTTGTTTTCAACGTTTAAAGCCTTTCTACACTAATTTTATTGTTAAATCGTCGTTTTGACAGTATTCTAACGAGATTATTTTGGAAAGAAACATTCCAAAGTTTTTAGCCGCCACACATACATACGAAGCAGAAAAGAAATATCCTAAAATATACTTCACCTTTACCAATCTTGATCGATTATAATGCCGGGACAAAGTAATTCAAATTTTGAGACACCTTTCCTGTTAACAAACCAACTATATCGCTTATATGCTCTGCCCTAAAATCACTCAACCGTTCATTAATTATTTCATGATTCACGCAAAACCGAACACAACGCAACATAATGAGATACATACATAATAAATATGGAATGAACCACCCTATAAATAATTTCCAGCTCATACCTACATAAAAAAACAAAAAAACAAACAAAAAAGGGAGAGATAAAGATAGCTTTTGTTTATAATATGCTGCATAATATATTGCATGTACATCAAACATAATATTCTCGCATTTACATTTCGACCTTGACTGAGTGGATTCGGTCAAATGAATAGCCCTTGATGATATAATACATATAAGCTTAAGTAAAAATATATAAAATTGTCTGCCCGACTTACCCAAATCTGGTATCGAACTAGACGGTTCCTCCGACATGCATCCTTTTAATTTTGGCGGCGGTGGTGGTGGTGGCGGTCGCATTGGTTGGCTAGTCGATGAAACGACCGGTGGACGAAATATAACATTATTATTATTATTACTATTACTATTGTTATTCTGTTGAACAAGATTATCAACGACTCGATCACTTGTGATCACATTCACTTGTCGATTTATTCCATTCACCGTTGTATTTTGATGATTCGTACTATTTACAATGTATGATGTACGAATGGCCGGTTCTTCATAAAATCGGCCATCTTTTATAACCCGAACTTGAGATGACCGATTTTGATTATCATAATTATCATGGTGGGATAATGGTAAGGGTGGTGGAGGTAATGGTGCTGCCGATATAATCACTTGTTGCGATAGTGATGATGGTGGTGTGATCGATCTCGATGGTGCACTTGTCTGAATAATTTCTAAATCAGGATTTTTATTGATCACATGACGAAATTCTACACGAGGCGATAGAATAATTTTCGATGATTGAATTAGTTGCGGAATTAACTGCATCTGTTGATTGGATTCGGATTTTACTTCACCTTCTTGGTTTTGTGTATCGCTATTAGCACCGTTACGATTACATATTATATTACTACTATTACTATGATTATTTCGGGGAACACCGCCACCCCCAACCAATACCGTACGTATTTCAGTCTCTTCAATTTTTATGCAGGTTCCATTCATCTTGAGTTTTTTAGGATTTTTGGATTTTTGTTTGTTGTTTTTTTTTTTTTTTTTTGGTAAACTTGAAAGTTTGTGTTTAGTTTTTAATCAACTATTTACAATTTTTTGTTACGAATAATGAAAATAACGAGACAGGAATTAAATTTCTGTCCGACCTTTTTACCCGCATTTTATCTCAATTATTTTTGAATATTTTAATTAAACGAACAATTCACTAATATAAATTTTAATAATAATAATAATATAGTACACTAACACAAACACACTGTATATATAAAAAAAAAAAATTCATGAAAGAGATGATCATATAATATTTATATACAAGTACGTATATAAAATTTTGCTTTGATAGAGTTCAAGGACAACGGAATTTGCTTTTTTATTTTATATATTATAACACACTCTCACATTGAAATATAAATAAACACTTTTGCTTGTATTTTTTGTTATTTAACAGTATACAAACACAATCTCCATAAATATTATTTTTTTTTTTTGGTTAAAAATAGATTAATTTTAATTAGAAATAAAAAAAAAACTATTTAAGATATAATGATAAACATTGAGGTAGGTCTATCTATTTCTTTGTGTATATTAAAAACCTTCTAAATATTTTTTTGATTAATTAATCACATTTTATTTTATAATATAACTGGACGATTAAATAGGTCGACCTTCAATTTATATTAAAAAAAATGTATACATATTTAAATATATACACTACTTTTTTGTGTGTACATAGTAATAAAAATTCACGGTCACTAACACATTGTTAAATATAATTTAATTTTTTATTAGCACAAAATTAATAAGTGTGTATACGATCAAATTATTATATTTTGGCAAATTAAAATACAAAAAAAAAAAAAAAACAAATAATAAAAAAATCATAAAACACAATCTCACACAAACACTAGAGCACAAAATAAAATTTTCAAAGTCAAGGTCTCTATGACGTCAAGAACTTTATTTATTTTATTAATTAAAATTAATCAAAAAATAACAAAAAATGGTTTTTTTTATAGTTGAGGATAGTATTGTGTATTTTCACTTAATCTTATATATGTAAACTTCGGTATGTAAATTTAATAAATTTGTTTTAAATCACATAAATATTTTATTTTTTTTTTTTAATCAAAATAAGGAACACCTCATCACACTGTGTGTGCACACTCTAAGCGAACGACTTATTCACGCGATAGACTTTCTCCAACTGAAAATCAAAATAAAAACACAAAAACACAAAAAAAAAACACAAAATTCTATAATTGTATGTCGCTTTCGAAACGAGAAATGTGTGTATATTATATCGTCGCTATGTACTACTTGGTACTGTGGTGTGTTTATTTTTAATACTTTTATAATTCCGTTCCGTGTGTGCTGCTAGATGAAAGTGAAAACAAAAAATGAGTAGGCTATTTTCTCAATATTTTATTTGTTATATTTTTTATTATATAAATGTATATGTGTTAAATATACATACATATATATATATATATATAAGTGCTTTTATAAAATTATTCTAGAGTGGTGCTTTTTTGCGCGACCCGGTAAAATAAAATAACAACTACAAATATATAAATATTTTCTTTTTGTTTCATTCGGACCTTGTATTTCAAGTTCATGTATGAAACAGAGATAGCAAGTAACCGAAACTACTACCGAATGCATTTCAACTTTTGCTTTTTTTATTATTATTTTATATACACCTATACAAGTATACTTATATACAAAAATATTTTGCTCGAGAAGAGAGCGGCGAGCGAGAATATGATGGAAAATGTATAAAAGGAAAACTGAAAACGTAAAAAGAAAAATCACACTAAACTTTATGTTGTGATATTACATATTTTCTCTTCTTTGTTTTTTTATGGATGTTTGTTTTGTTTTTTTTTTTTTCGGTTTTATTTTACGAAGAGAATGTGAAAAGGGCCAATAGACTTGAAATTGTGACTGAAAATTTTATGGTATGATGATTGAATGAAGATAGTATGGCGGCTGTGGATGGAAATTGGTATGGTGTACTTACTCGTGCAATAATACAGGGGTTATTTAATATTGTAGTTGGGCGATTTAGTATTTTTGTTGTTGTTTGATTATTTTGCATTTTATTCGATTTGTCATCGGTTAGTTTTTTCTTGTTTTTTTTTGTGGAGTAGGAGTTAAATTATTAAAATTTACGTGTAATTTTGTCGGAATTTTAATTATTTGTTGCTCGCGGCATGAAAGCACAAACAATAAAATTGATACTAGAACACTGTCAAGAGAACAACGTATTTTATTAAGAGGGTTATATATTTTTGAAATTTTGACTGCATGATGACTTCAATTGCTATAATTACTACAATCTTCAAAGTCTGCGGTAAAATCACAATTTTAATTCTAAAATATAAAGGGCTGAAACCTCATGAGGTGATCAGAAAATCATGAAATGAACCTCTTAAGTCAATCTTCAGCTCAACCTGTAGCTCAATTTACAACTCAATTTTTAAACGCAATCACCAAATTAACGGCCAACCCAGCCATCAACTCATCATCAATCATTTATCTAACTCCAAATCAACCCTTAAATTATTCCCCAACCGAACAACTCACTTAATGCAAGCATACTTCAACTCAACACACCATCATTTAATATCATCATAACAGTACACATCTAGAAACAGGTCGGCGAAAAAAAATTCTAAATCGTACAAGCCGACCTCGAGGTACCATGGATACAAACATCCACCAGACATCCAGACGCCCAGACAGACGGATGGACATTTTTTTTTTTTTTTGCTTTTTGAGACTCGGGGACTTTCAAAACCTCGAGAAAAGTGGTTTTGAACCAATCAATTTTTTGGTCATTTTTGACAAGATTTCAGATTTATCTCTTTAGACCGAAGTAATTACAGAATTTGAGTAGAATGCAAATGAAAATTTTGTTCCGATCTTTACTCAAATTACTCAAAACTTTACTTAAATTTTATTTATTTATTTTATGTAATTATAATCTAGTCTCCTGGACTAATGAGCAATTTGTTTCTGACTTAATTTACTAACTTAAATTAATCTATGGCTTCTTCCCATTGGCGTTCCATAGTGTTTGGTAAATTGAAGTAAACCACATCTTTGTAGTGAGTGACTTAAACTGACAATCACACCAGCTCAAAAGGTTTGGTTCTTTTAAGTCTGCGTATTAAATTCGTGATGCTTAGGAGCTGAGTTGCCTCAATGTTCACATGTTGGCGCAGCCTTTCTTCATGTCTCCGTGCTTTTTCCTGGATTTCCTTTAAGATGAGGTTCATTTTAGGGTCCCTATGAAGGTCATTGTTCCTGACATACCAAGGTGCATCAACGATGTTCCTTAATACCATATTCTGAAATCTTTGGATGATATTTACGTTGCTCTGTTTGGTACAACCCCAAAGCTATGTAGACGCTTGTTGTATGTTGATAAAGAAGAGTTCCTTCCCATCAGCCAATACATTTTTCTGTATTTAAGTCTTAATTCTTCACTTTTCTTCTTGACGTATGCTTTCCATCGTATAGTTTAGCATCCAGGGTCATGCCGAGATACTTAACTGTGTTCGCATGCGGTATTATTTCCCAATTTATGGTAATCGGAATATGTTCGATTCGTCTGTTTGTAAAGTTGATGTGAACTGATTTAGCTTCATTTAGTTTTATTCTCCATCTTTTTGTCCATTTATATATTTGAGTTATAGCTGATTGTAACTTCTGTGTTGATTCTTCGTTGCTTTTTCCAACAGCTAGGATCGCCGTATCATCTGCAAAAGTTGCCACTGTGTTTTTTTCTAATGTAGGAAGATCATAAGTGTATAGTAGGTATAAAACCGGCCCTAATACACTACCCTGCGGAACTCCTGCATTGATTCCTTTCAATTCAGAAAATGTATCATCTAACTTAATCCTGAAGAACCTATCTTCTAGAAGATTCCTTAACTTTTGGTTAAGTCCTGCATGCCACACTCTATCAAACGCTTGTGCAACGTCTAGAAATACTGTTGAACAGACTTTTTTCTCCTCTAATGCTTTCTCAATTATACTGGTTATTCTGTGTACTTAATCAATTGTTGAGTGTTGGTTGCGAAAACCGAACTGATGATTTGGGATCAAGTTTTTACTCTCGATTATCGGATTTAATCTTTTTACCAAAAGCTTCTCAAAGAGTTTGGACATGACTGGCAATAGCGAAATTGGCCTATAAGACAATGTTATGTGTGGTGGTTTCCCAGGTTTTGGGATCATAATTACTTCTGAAATTTTCCATAAGCTTGGTACACATTTTATTCTAAATGCTGCATTTATAAGATTGGTGAGTTTCATCAGAGCTTTCCTTGGCAGTTCTTTTAAGACTTCTGCAGTAATAAGATCGTACCCAGGAGCTTTTTTCGTATTCATATTAGCTTTTATCTCACGCATGACTTCTTTTGGTGTTGTGGGCAGGATTTCTTTACTTTCTTGCGCAGCTTGTTCAGTTATTATCTCGGCTTCCAACGTTTGGTCTTCATGTGGCTGGAATATTTTTCCGAGGTCTTCAGCAAATTCTCGAACTTTGTCTTCATTATTTCTAGCCCATTTCTCACCTGCTATTTTTATTGGGGGAATCTGCATTATTGGTCTTTTGATTCTTTTGGTTGCTTTCCAAAGAGAATAATCAGTACTGTTATCATTAGTTAATTTTCTTAAATAGTTGCTGATTGATTCATATTTCAATTCTTTGATCTCTCTTCTTAATTGTTGAGTGAGATTGTTCAAATGAGTTTTATCTTGGGGGCCCTTGTTTGTTGCCATACTCTTCTCGCTCTTCTTTTTTCTGCGAGGAGTTCCCTAATTTCCATATGGTAGTTGTTTCCCTTGATTTTCGTTTTAATTTCAGGAGTATTTTCCAAGCTGATTGCTGTATATCGTTTAAAAATTTGTGAACTTCTTTGTCTAATTGTTCTTCAGCCTTTAATGGAACCATTAAGTTAATTTTTTGTTCTAGCGATAGTCTAAAGCATGCCCAATTACTGTGATTATTTACTAGGAATGCGTTTCTTTCTTTCTGAATGATTTTTTCACTTAACGTTAGAAGTATGGGTGAATGATCAGAATTCAAGTCGTGGCTTTCATCTACTTGTACATAATTTACAGATATGTTCTTTATTATGAAGAAATCAATCAGATCTGGTACTTTGTTTGGATCAGTTGGCCAGTAGGTTGGTTTTCCAGTTGAGAGGGCTTCACAACTGCATTTTCTGATAGCTTTTAGGAGTTCTTTACCCTTAGTCGTTGTTAATCTGGATCCCCAGTGGACATTTTTTGCATTAAAGTCTCCTCGAGATAATCTTTTTCTTTCATTGAGTGCTTCGGTGGGCAGTAAATACTAACAATACAAATAGAACTACTTTTGAATTTGACAATAACAGCAGTTGCTTGTATTTATTCCGTTTCATATTTTAACTCCTCATAGTGATGAATATTATTTCTAATTATAATAGCACTCCCTCCTTTAGCAGTGTTTCCAGGGTGAATAGTGTGATATATTTGATAATTTTTAAATTTAATGATTGATTGTCTAGTGAAGTATGTTTCCGTGATGAGACATACATCGATTTTTCTGTGTCCAGGACCACTTGTAGTTCTTGTTGATGTTGCATCAGTCCATTGGCATTCCAACATAAGATTCTAAGATCATTGGCCATTTTTCTGTTTAGGGATGGCTCCCTTAGTGCTGTACTCTAGTTTCTGTAATCGCTCATCAAATGTATTTAGTCTGCCTAAAATTAATTTAAGTGTTTGACTTATATCGTCATTTTGAGCAGTTTTTCCTGGATTTCCGTTGCTCATCATTACTTGAGCATAAGTCATTTTACCAAATTGTCCTTGAGTAGTTCCCGACACTATACGATTTACTTCGGGTCGGTTCATCTTAACCGCTTGCTTCCTGAATAAACTTGGATTTTTAGCAATCACGTTCTTATTTTTGATGTTTTGCAGTTCAATAGCAACGCTGCATCCTCTGTAGTTAGCCGGAAGGTTTTCTCCACAGTGAATGCATTTAGGTTGAACATTTTGGGCTTTTACACAAAATCTTTGGTATGATGTTTACCTAAACGTATGACACACCTGGGTTCCCTGTTGCAATATTTTTGTGTATGTATGTCCATAGGCTTGACATTGTTTACATTGTGGTATAAGCTTAGATCTTCTTAGAGGCTGAATAACCACTTTGCTCCCCAAGATATACTTAATTTGATAAATTTTTTCGATATCTTCATCAGTATCGAAGGGCAACATAAACATGTTGAGAGGTACTTTGCCTCTCCGTTTTAGCTTAATCGATGCTTCAGTTGCCTTAAATCCTTTAGCTTTCAGGCCATCAATTATTTTGTCTGGTTTACACGTAGAGTGTAAGTTTTTAGCCATGACCCTAATTGGTCTGGTTTGTTTATCTTCAAACGTGTGCCAAGCACGTTTTTCTTCATTTAACATTTTTGTCGTTTTTCTGTATGTTTCAGCATCTTCTAAGTTTATTTTGATGGTGTTTCCATTCATCACCTTTGCATTAAACTTATCAGTAGCAGTTATTGTTTTTATTTTCTCATAGAGTACATCGTAGTCTTTGACTTCATCTATTCACTCAGTTTCTCGAGCTAGTTCTTCTTCATCCGTATGATACTCTTGTGGAGTTGTATTCTGGTTAGGAGTAGAACCGATGTCCTCCTTTGGCTTAAGAGCTTTAACTTCGTTTTCAAGCGTCTTCATACGCTCCTGCATCCATGCAATTGTAATATTCAGTTGCTTATTTATATTGTTGGCTTCAACTAATGCATTATTAGCTTTACACAATTCATTGTGAAGCTTTTCTTCGTTTGTAGAACGAGTGTTATGGCTGCTGGCCCCAATGGATAGACTACCGCCTCTTATCGGAGAATACGCCACTTTGCTACTCCTCTGGAAGGGATGTGAATTATCCTTTTCTGTTTCACTCAATTGAGCTTGTTTATTCACCAACATGTCTTGGGATTGGTTAAAATAACTGTAGTATAGCAATGGCTGGTCTCCCCCAGAATCCATGAGACCGACCTCCGGAGAGAGTGGATTTACCTGAGCAACAGGTGTACCACCTGGGGTATTAGTTTCCATATTTGTTCTGCTCATTGCTCATTTATAGTGTACTGCACTCGCCTCTAGTATTTCGCCGATGCTTTACATCGTTGCCCGGGTTTTATCACGTGGAGGTATACTAGACACATTTGGTGGTTTCTACATATGTAGTTGCAGCATTGGAATATAGACGGTCAACCCCTGCCCTATTGAGACGCACCCAACACGGCCATAGGTGTTTTGAGTGATAACGTTTATAAGCGGTGAGAGAAATGGCACGATGTACGGGTTTGTTAAAATAACTGTTGGAGAGGCAGTCTAGGTCAAAGATGTCTTTGATGAAGCGCACGAATTCGGGTTTAGCGCTGACATCGATGTTGTCATCGCCGCAGAGCACAAGAGGTATATCATAGTCCACACTGCCATATGTGTGTGGCGGTACGTACTATGGCGGTTATGTATGTACGGGTGTATAAGAATGGGGATGCACGTAGATGGATCCGAATATAAAGTGAAGTTAATCTCGTCAGTGGCCACGGAAACTTCAGGGCGAGCCCTAGTTGCTTTCGTTGACGCCCAGTCATCAACAATTGTCATCGGGAGTTCCACATCGTGAATATGCTTCGGAATCGAGTATTCGGTTATCGCTTTAGTATGTCGCTTCGATGGACGTATACCATCTTTGGGAATATCGGATCCAAGAAATTCTAGATTTGGTTTACAAAATACACATTTCGCCGGTTGTATTTCTAAATAATTCTCGTCCATTAATTGAAAAACTCCGTTCAATGTTTCGATGTATACGGTTTTTTTTATTGTTTTGTTTTTATTTTTTTTTATTTTTATTCTAAATTTTCTTACATAATTATATAATATATTAATTGCAGAGGTTAACTTTTCGTCTTACTTCTTTGTGTTGAAATTTTTTTTGTGGATTACATGTCATCTTTTTATTGTATATTATTTATATTTTAAAGGAAAATTCACAAAAAACCTTATTGGGTACGCTTAATAATTAAATTTATCTACTTACTCTAAATAAATTAGCTAATTTATACAAATGTAATTGTTAATAATGTTAATTGATATAATAATAAATTTATTTAGCGAAATGCTGAGATCAACGGATTATTCGAAAATTCCAACTTATTTCGAAAATTGTTAGCTAGTTTATCAATAATCTGTTTAATAAATTCTATGTCTGACATTTCATGTAACCTTACAGTACTAAACCAGAAAGGTAGACTATGTATCATTTTCAATATCTTATTTTGTGCAACCTGAAGCTTAGAAATGTGTGTCTTAGCGCAATTACCCCATATAGGAGCAGCAAAAGTTAGGATTTGTCTGTATACAGATTTGTATATAATCATTTTGTTTTTTAAAGACTTCCTATTAATAAAAGGGTATAAAATACGGATATATGAATTACATTTTTTAATCGAAGAATAAATGTGTTGAGAGAACGTAAGATTCTTATCAAGTACTACTCCTAAGTATTTAACCTTGTTATCCTAAGGAATGCTATGCCCATTTAAATCTATATGACGTTGAGGTAAGAAGCAAGATTTCCTTCTTTTAGTGAAAAAAGCAGCTTGTGTTTTGTTAATGTTTAGTTTTACCTTCCATTTTTTAAAGTATGAATTCATGAGATTAATACCAGACTCCAGGTTATTGATGATAGTCCTGGGGCAAAGAGATTCGGTCATAAGAGCTGAATCATCCGCGTACATATATAATGAACAGTTAGCTGGGTGCGGTATGTCATGCATAAATATGTTGTAAAGAGTTGGACTTAATACGGCTCCTTGAGGAACACCGGCGGGAACAGGAAGCAAATGTGAAAAAGATTCATTAATATTTACCTTGAATGATCTGTCCGCTAAATATGATTTGGTAACCTTAGTTAAATATAATGGCATTCTAATCTTTTGCATTTTGTATACCAATGCATCATACCAGACACTATCAAATGCTTTTTCAATATCGAGAAGTACAATTCCAGATGATATTCTTAAGTTATTATTATTTCGAACGTCGTTTATAAGCCGAAACACTTGATGATTGGTTGAATGTCCGCTACGGAAACCGAATTGTTGTGGGGGTAAAATGTTATGGGTAGAAAGGTGATCATTGATTCTGTCCAGAATGGTATTTTCAAATATTTTACTAAAACAATTCAATAAACTAATTGGGCGATAATTTTCAGGTAACGAAATGTCTTTATTTTGTTTTGGAACGGGAACGACAATAGCGGATTTCCAATTCGTAGGAAAATAACTTAATTTAAAACACGCGTTAAAAATATACGCCAACAGATGACTACTTGTTTAGGACACTTTTTTATAACCCTGTTACTAATGCCATCATTTCCAGGACATTTTTTATTTTTTAACCGTTTAATAATGTTTTTAATTTCAACAGGTTTAATAAGACGGATGCTAGAATAATTTACCTCAGAAGATGTAACAGAATTTATTGAAGATTTAACCTCTTCAATGGTATCAAGGTCACCTAGGCCACTGGTAATCAAATGGGATTTAGAAAATTGGTTCGCGATACATACACACTTTTCGTAATCAGTAATTAGTAGTTTATCATTGGAAAGTAATGGAGGTAAAAAATGCTGTTTATTCTTAATGAGTTTAGTAGTTTTCCAAAATTGTGGTGATGAAACTTCAAATTTAGAGAGGAATTGATTCCATCTCTCATTACGAAGTTCGATTATCTTTTGTTGAATGGTATTTTTCATCATTTTCAAATAAATTCTGTAGGCATTGGAGCGATAACGTTGGTATGTTCGTCTTACTGAGTTTTTAATTTTAATAAGGTATATTATTTCGTCGGTAAGTTGAAGATCGTTCTTAACTGTGTTGATCGAATATTTAGGGACTAAATCATTCACCGCATCCACAATTAATTTATTTAAATAATCAATTTTGTCATCGACCCTACTAGGAGTACTTAGTACTTCCATACTTTTTGAACTCAATTTCAGTTTACTATTTATCGAACTACGAAATTTGGGCCAGTTTGCCTTACTATAATTGAAATTTAGGTTTGGTTCAGTAGCAGTTTGAATTTGGTTGATTTGGGTAACGACAGCTAAATGATCAGAAGCCAAATCATTGCATACATTAATCGATGCGACAAGCCCAGGATTATTAGTAAGAAGCAAGTCTAAGGTCGAGGGATTTCCTTTTCTAGAGGATGGGTAATATGTTATGGCGTTTATAATTATTTTAGAATATCTTGATTAATTAAAACGCCACTTTTAATTTTAGTTAAATTATTTGAATTGCCAAATATAAATTTTATTTATTTATGAATTTGATTTTATTAAATCTCACCACACTGGAAATTATTAAACAAGAACGTACAAGGTTTTAGTTGAGAACTAAAAAATGCGACTATCATACGCGGCAGTAAAAACCAATGTTTTTGAAAAAAAAAGAAATCGGTACACCGAACGATTTTTGACACGATGAATAAAACGGAGAAGCAAATGAATTATTTTGTTTGGTCTCTCGCTGCACTGTAGTATATTTAACAAAATGAATTTGTGTGTTGTGTTGCTTATTGGTTGAATAGGTGTTTTCGTATAGTTCGCGTGCGAATTGATTTGTAGCGATGAGCGAATTTAAAATGTATGAATGAATGTTTTAATTTAATGTATATGAGTAAATGAATGAGTATGAGAATTTCTTTGATTAGATAAGTACGAAATATGAGTGAGCCGCTACAGGACTCCCCCGCAAGTGATTTTCCCCTCCCTAGGGAATAATTGTATGAGTGGAAGCAATACGGACGCATTTGTGTGGTCGATGGCTTGATATTTGATCAGCCGAACTTAAGATTCCGTAAGCAGGTTTGAGTCGATCGATTGAAATGTTGACATTTTTTCCATTAATCGATACGATAAAATGTTTTCTAAGTCGACGTATAACTTTATACGGACCTTCATAGGGAGGAGTTAATCCCGTGCGAACCTTGTCTGTTCTAATGAAGACAAAATCACAGTTGTCGAGTGATTTCGGAACAAAAATGTCATCTTGTTTGGATTGACGAGTTGATTTGGGTACAAGGTTCTGCATGGTTTGTCGCAGTTGGTCGATAACTGTGTCTGTAGTTGGGAGTGGTGAAGAAGGATTTTCGATGAAGAACTCACCGGGTAGCTTGATTGTTTGGCCGTAAACCAGTTCAGCTGGTGAACACTTCAGATCTTCCTTCACTGTTGCTGGGATTCCAAGTAGAACGATTGGAATTTCCGAGCTCCAATTAATTGTATTGTTTCGGGCCATTAGTGCGGCTTTCAGTTGCCGATGGAAGCGTTCGACCATACCATTGGCTTGTGGATGATAAGCCGTTGTTCGTATCCGATGTGAGCCAAGGAGTTTTGTTAACTCAATGAAAAGCTTGGACTCAAATTGCGTTCCTTGATCTGTTGTGATGTTAAGGGGAACGCCAAATCGTGATACGTAGTTGTTGACAAAGGTGGTGGCAATGGTTGCAGCTGACATATTGGTCATGCAGTATGCTTCGGGCCAACGAGTGAAGCGGTCGACACAGGTGAGTAAGTATGAATATCCATTAGACGGAGGAAGTGGTCCTACGATGTCTATATGGATATGCTCAAATCGACCAGGTGAAATCTCAAAATGTCCATGAGGTGATTTAGTGTGCCGTTGGACTTTGGCACGTTGGCAGGAAAAACAAGACTGAGCCCATTGGTTTACGTCTTTATTTATACTGGGCCAAAAGTAGCGAGCAGTAACCAATTTACGAGTAGCACGGACACTAGGATGTGAAATGTTGTGTAGTGTGTCGAAGATGGTTCGACGTAGTGAATCTGCGATGTACGGGCGGTTGTACCCGGTAGATGTTTCGCAGATGATTTCGAGGCCAGGTAGTTTTAAAAGCTCTAGTTTCATTGATGAACTAGTCTGACATTCGGAACCAGAAAATAAATTCTGAAGTTCTAGGTCGGCTTTTTGTGTAATTGCGATTTTTTGTAAGTCGATGTGAGTCTCGACTGTGGCCGTTTCGTTGTCAGTTGTGCGGGATAGTGTGTCCGTGAACAACGTTGTCGTGTCCATGAACATGCTGAATGTCCGTGGTAAATTGGCTAATATAATCCAAGTGGCGAGATTGCCTTGGATTACGTTCAGTTTTAGACTGAATTGCTCTAGTCAGAGGCTTGTGGTCGGTGTAAATGGTAAAGTCCCGACCTTCGACAAAATATCTGAAGTGTTTGACTGCCAGATATATCGCTAGTAATTCCCGATCGAATGCTGAATATTTCATTTCAATATCCGAGAGTTTCTTGGAAAAGAATCCCAGTGGTTCCCAACACTCGCTATTGTACTGTTGTAGTACAGCACTGACAGCAGTGTTTGATGCGTCAGTGGTTATGCTGAGCTTGGAGTCGCTCAGTGGGTGCGCCAGAAGTGTTATCTGTTCCAATTCAGTTTTCAACGACGTGAATGCTTGTTGGCATTCGTCGGTCCAAGAAAAGTTCTTGGCGGACTTGGGCTTTTTGAGTAAAGCTGCCAAGTGACCGTGAATTGGTGCGAGTGTTTTTGCAAGTTTTGGTATAAATCGGTGGTAGTAGTTTACCATACCAATGAATCGCTGTATACTTTTGATTGAAGTAGGAGCTGGGAATTCCCTAATGGCATTAATTCGTTCTTCAGACGGCAGAATACCATTAGGGGTGATCTTGTGGCTGAGGAAATCAAGAGTGGATGCGCCAAAGACGCATTTTGAACTTTTGATGTGAACATCAAACTGGGTTAACCTGTGGAAGAGTTGTTCCAGGTGCAGTTTGTGCTGTTCCTCAGAATGTGAAGCCACAAGAATGTCGTCAATGTAGACGAAAACTAAGTCTAAATCACGTACAACTTCGTTCATAAAACGCTGAAATGTTTGAGCGGCGTTGCGTAGACCGAATGGCATTCGGGTGAATTCGAAGAGGCCAAATGGTGTAGTGATCGCCGTTTTGTGAACGTCTTCAGGCGCTACGGGAATCAAATGATAAGCTCTGACGAGATCTATTTTTAAAAAAATTTTGCATCCATGCAAGTGCATGGAGAAATTTTGGATGTGGGGTATCGGATAACGATCAGGTGTTGTGACCGTGTTTAGTCGACGATAATCCCCACATGGTCGCCAATCATGATCTTTCTTTTTCACCATATGGAGAGGACAAGAGACGGGAGATGCAGATGGTCTGCAAATCCCTAATTCCACCATGTGCTGGAATTCTGTTTGAGCGGCTTTGTGGCGAAGCTGATCTAATCTACGTGGTCTTGAAACAGGCAGATGGCCTGCTGTGACGATGTGATGGACCACGTTGTGTCGGACTGGCAAATTGTAATTCGGTTCTGCTGTAAGTGAAGGGAATTGTCTTAGCAGAGTGCCGTAGCCGTTGCTGATCGTGAAATGGATTGGTGTCGGTGTGTTGACGCAAACCATTGTGGCATTGATTGACAGCTTAGTCGCTGAATCAACCGGCCGTTTGTGTTTGAGATCAACAAGTAGTCCAAATTTTGATAAGAAATCGGCGCCAATGATCGGACGATTCACAGCAGCTAAGATAAATGCATGCGTGAAGGTTCTCTTAAGTCCGAGATCCACTTGAAGCAATTTTGTGCCGTATGTGTGGATTGTTGTGCCATTGGTGGCCGATAAGATTAGATCAGGATTTCGTTGCAATAATGAAAATGATTGCTTGTAATTTTGTGCTGGAATGACCGAAAGGTCAGCACCAGTGTCGATAAGAAAAATGAGATTGTTAGTTTTGTCATGGAGAAATAGGCGGCTTGAGTTGAGGGTGCTATGAGATGTTGACTCTACCCGTTGGTTTGATCGTTTTTTGAATGAGTACCAACATCCATGGATTTTGAGGATGTCGATTGAACCCATCCACAGGGTATCGTGCATTTCTGAGCCATTTTACCAAATTTATTGTGGTACCAGCAAACGCCCTGTTTGTAGTTGGTGCTGGGGCTACGAGATCTTGAACCACTGCGACTTGTCTGTGACGAAGATCGTCGATCTTTTGAACGGCTGCGTGCGTTGTTTAACATTGCGTTAATTTTCGCTTCGAGCCGAGAGAGTCTATCTTCTATCGTGTTATTTGAGTTTTGACAATTTTCGTCGCGACTGTGGTTAGTGTGTCCTGTGGAATTGCCTGGCCTATTGTATGCTGCTATGCTTTGCACATTTTGTGTTGTTGCTTCGTACATTTTGTCCGCCGTTTTTGCGAGTACTTCCGGTATCAAGCTTTCTGATTGTGCGAGCATGGCGATTTTTATGATTCCAGGTAATTTCCTGATCCATAAAGACTTAACAATCTTGTTATTGAATTAATTCCCGGCTAGGTTGCGAATGTGTCTCAGTAGTTCTGACGGTCGTCTGTCTCCGATGTCTTGTCCGCTGAGCAATGTCTCTAGTTTGCGCTCATCAGATGGTGACAATCTGTCGAGGAGCGTTTGTTTTATTATTAAATATCGGTTCTCAGTTGGTGGAGCTTGTAGAAGATCCGATATTACATTGCTAGTTTCTGGAGACAAAGCAGACAGAACGTGCATGAATTTTGCTCTGTCGCTTACGACATTTTGTAGTTGAAATTGCAGTTCCGCCGTACAGAACCAATTTTTTGGATTTTGATGCCAAAATGGTTGTAGTTTTACTTGCATTGCAGCTACGGTTTCGCCTGGGTGCTCGGCGGTCTGCCCAGGCTCGGTATTTTGTTTCATTTCATCGTCTGATCTCATTTTTTTATTTTAAAATCGGAATGTACTTAGCATAAACGAGAATGAAACTAATAATTGTTGAACTGCAAATAGTTATGGCAAAACTGCGTCGTCAACCAGAGAGCAAGACAAACCAAAAAAAAAATTGAAATAAATTTAGCGAAAAATATGTGTGAACAAAGAAAATATGAAAATTGGAATGGTTACCATGTGGTGAAAATACAAAAAAAAAATAAATATATATATATATATATATATATATATATATATATATATATATATATATATATATATATATATATATATATTAAAGCGAGAAGACTGGTATTTGTGTAAAATAAGATTGATATTTGTTTGATACAATAATAATAGTTTAAATAAAACTGTTAAGGGATCGAGAGAGAAAAAAAAAAACGTAATATAATGATAATCCAATTATGTGAACTACAGTGACCAATAAACCCAACAAAACAATTCAGTGATCGAGCATTAAAAAAAATCGAGAAAATTGATCCGTGTAGTGGTGAAAATTTTACAAATTAGAATTATGTTTATAATGATAAATTTAAATTGTTTTTAATTATAGTAAAATTATATAAATGAAAATGAATTATATATTTAATAAGAAAAATAAATTTGATGTAATAAAAAACTTAGCTGCTGATACTGCTGTTGTTAACGTTGCGCCCCGTTGCGGGCGTTTGGTCCTCTTTTAATACTGGCGCCTTTGTAATTTAAATATTGTGTTACCCACCAATAATGTGGGACAAGTCGTGGAAAACAGCTGGATGTATATAATTTATGTTGTCCTATAGCTGGTTTCAATTATGTACCGTTGTACTGGGTGTTAAAATAGTACGATCTGAACAATCTGATTGTTATTGTTGTTTTTTTTTTTTTTTTTTTGTTTAGCTAGGATTTACCTCGACTCTGAAACTGTTTTGGTTTCACGTGTTTTTAGTTAATTGGTTATGTCTATTATTTATAAGATTTATGAAGGGAAAAACCAATTTTAATTGATACTCCGTGTGTTAATGTAAAATTCATAAATTTTGAACCACTCAGTTGTTGAATGCGTTATTCTATGTTCAATATTATTGTTTGCTTAATTTAAATAAACTCACGATATGTTCACGTATGAAAAACTAGAAATTAGTTTTTTATTTATTTATAAACAATAATACACGACACAAAAAAAAATGTTTTTTATATATTTTATTTATATTTCTCCCTAAAAAGGGCGTCGTGCGGTCACCATTTATGGCGTTTATAATTATTTTAGAATATCTTGATTAATTAAAACGCCATTTTTAATTTTAGTTAAATTATTTGAATTGCCAAATATAAATTTTATTTATTTATGAATTTGATTTTATTAAATCTCACCACACTGGAAATTATTAAACAAGAACGTACACGGTTTTAGTTGAGAACTAAAAAATGCGACTATCATAC
Source organism: Tipula vernalis (assembly GCA_958295665.1). Taxonomy (NCBI): domain Eukaryota; kingdom Metazoa; phylum Arthropoda; class Insecta; order Diptera; family Tipulidae; genus Tipula; species Tipula vernalis. Next base: position 378,154,605 of record OY282559.1, read on the forward strand.
GCGGCAGTAAAAACCAATGTTTTTGAAAAAAAAAAAGAAATCGGTACACCGAACGATTTTTGACACGATGAATAAAACGGAGAAGCAAATGAATTATTTTGTTTGGTCTCTCGCTGCACTGTAGTATATTTAACAAAATGAATTTGTGTGTTGTGTTGCTTATTGGTTGAATAGGTGTTTTCGTATAGTTCGCGTGCGAATTGATTTGTAGCGATGAGCGAATTTAAAATGTATGAATGAATGTTTTAATTTAATGTATATGAGTAAATGAATGAGTATGAGAATTTCTTTGATTAGATAAGTACGAAATATGAGTGAGCCGCTACAATGTATGTGTTGAAGGGTACTCTACAGAAAAATAATTCTTTAATAATTCATCATACAGTGTGTTACCAGTTTGGTTAGCTTTAAGGCATCCCCAAAATCGGTGCCTAGCATTAAAATCACCACAAATGAAAAAACAGGGCTATGCTATACGAGTTAATAGCCTAATATCATTCCTAAAATGTACTAGAGTGCTTGGGTTTATTTTTTGCCTCGAAAAATAGCAGCTAGCAATTGTGAATGAGTTTCCGTTATACAAGACACTAATCCCTAAAGCTTCGATTACTTTAGTATTAAATATAGGAAGTTATGTATGTTTAATGTTTTTTTTAATAATAATACATACCCCACCACCAACTTTATCCAATCTGTCGAGTCTACAGCATTTGAAGTTGGAATTTTTTAAAATAACATCCGTGGATTTCAGCCATGTTTCACTAATTGATATAATATCGATATTATTAGTAATTAAGAAATTGAATGTCTCAAAAATTTTATTTTTGAGCCCTCTGGCATTCCAGTGATATATTTTTAAATTATTTTGACTATTCATTACAATATCTAAAAGAAAATTCAAATATTAGTTGCATTTGTTCAATGTGTAAAACTACTGCATTATTCTTGGCAGTAATTCACCAACGATTTCTATAATCTTATTCGGGGAAAACAGATTATTCGTATTTGGCTTTATATTGGGTTTTTCCCAAGATGTACTGCTATTATTGTTCACCGAAGAACCATTTCCAAATAGAGTGTTAAAGTTTACTTTAGGTGGCCGCAATCCAGGGAATTGAACATTATCAAATAACGGGGGGCACGTTGCTCGTCTATCGATTGACGTTTTATTTTGACGAGTTTTGCTAACAATCTCGTTATATTGTATCTTCTTGGGGCACATAGGGTGGTTAGCTGAGTGAGGTCCTTCGCAGTTGGCACATTTATATTTCGTTTCACGAACCGGTAGTTTCAATTTAGTAACAAGACAATCGATGGTTTTATGAGCTGCACCACACATCATACATTTAGTACCCATGTGACAGTTTGAGGTACCGTGTTCGTACATTTGGCAATTACGGCATTGTGTTGCTCCGTATCTGCGTGGGAGCTGTCTTTCCCACGATACAATAATGTTGTAAATGGATCTTATCTTCCTTAACTCACCCAGTTTAACATCTTTTTTGTAGTAAAACAGATAAATTTGACTATTAATTTCTTTTCCTTCAGTAGACTGTTTTAATTTCTTTATGTTAATTGGTTTGGGAATTTTTTCTTCATTTAAGATGTTGTTTAGCTCACCAAGCTCAAAATCAGGTAAACCCTTAAGAATTACTTTGAAAGGTTTGTCTTCTGCTTTTGTATAACAAAAAAAATTTATATTGCTATTTTTCAGGTAGTTTATTACCTTGTCATAATCATCCGTTGTTTGGCAAAATATTTTACAACCAATCGATATAATTTTATAATTCACTTTTTTATTCAATGAAATTGAGTTTATTTTAGGTTGAAGGTCATTCGGACTGGTATTCGCAACAGTTATTGGCGGGATGGTAATTTTTGATGAAGATTTACATATAATAACCTCGTCTTCGTCATTAACTTCATTTAAATCTTTATCGGGATTTAAACTACTAAACCTATTGGCAGAAGGGATCAATTTAGAATTGCTCCCAAATCTTTTCGGTTTCGGTGTATTATCCATATCCGCACTTTCGGCGCCCCTTTTGGCATTGGGGCGCCTTGTAACGTTAATTATACCGTAGAAAACTATATTATTGGCACTTCACACTTTATTTGTAACTATTATATTATTTATTTTTTATTTATTACAATTATATTTAACGTATTTTACACAATAAACTTGGTGGAATAGCCGTAAATTAAACTTCAATATTATTGATACAAATTAATTATGATGTTTACTCATCAAACAATACTTATCGAATGAATGTATACGGTTACGTTTCCTTTTGAATGATCTGGTTTAATCAGGCGTCACGAAAGCAGTGTACCTAATTATTTGGTTACTAAGCAATTCAGATATCGTTCCATCCACAATCTGATTTTCTTTCACAGAGATCCAACGTGGTGAACTAATGAACGTCTTATCGGCATTTAAAGAAATCTTCTTCGGTTTGTTCACAAAAAATGAAATAATATCTAAATATTTAGAATTTAATTCGAAATCTCGGCCGATTCATATAGTCAACAGAAAGAATCTCGATTCGTTCGCAAAAACATTATTAAAATTCAATTCGTCAAAATTTATATTCAACTATTACACTAAACCCTTCATGATGCGTTACTCCAGATAAACCACTTACCTGAGGATTACTCTTCAAGAATTCCCGTCCCAATAGGCAGTCGTAACAGAGATTCTAGATAACTTAGAATTATTTAATCCTCTAAAAGATTTTCCATCAGGACTATCCACGGTGACGTTTGTTAGAATACGAGAGGCTTTGATAATATTTATTGGCGATCCAGTGTCCAACACAGCATCTAAAGTCTTATTATATCCGGTTGTTGTCTTAATTTTTACTTCATCAGTTAATTTCAAGATGTCCAGTTTTTAACAAAACGAAGCGGTAGTGGACAGTTCAAACTTCCGGTTGCAGTTAAAACATCGTTGGGGATTAGTAATTTTATCACTTTTACTATTACTGTCTCCGGTAATTGCAGGTTTCTTCACTTCAGTTTTATTGCCGATCAAATTAATCGGAATGTTTTCAAATCGTTGTAACACAAAAAGAATTTCGTCGACATTCTTGTAAGCCGTTAGAGCAATTTTTTCGGCTATTCTAGGACAATTTAACTTTTCGATTATACACCCCATTACTGCATTTTCCGAAAATTTAGCTTGGTTAGCTATTGCCCCGGTTTCTAAGCATCTGGTTTCTTTACTTGGTTTTTTATTCTTCTAAAATCATCTATTTCATTATGGGAATAATAAAATTTGTACTGGCCCTCGAAGCCGGGTTGTTCCATAAAATGTAGATTCGTTCAATCTCACTTAAAATTTGTTCAAATTCACCAATGAGTTCAGTTGTTTGTCCATTTATTTATGAAAGTCCTAACGTTCAGATGGACAATATAAAATCCTTCTTCTTAACAATTCACAAATTTTGCTTCGCTATCTCGTTTAATACGTAGGGTCTTACCCGTCTTACTCTACTAGATAGAGAAGATAATTGTAATTTGATTCTTCAATTCCGCAACTTCCAATATTGTTCCATTTGTGTTTGGAATTTATCTGCAACAAGATTTAAAATTGGACTGGGTTGGTGGTAGTTCTTTTCAAAGCTTTTCCGATATAAGCGTGTTGCTTACGTGAAACGCATGTGAAAACAGCGAATTACACTATTTAATACTATCCTGCAAGTCAAATAATGTTTTATGAAAATGTATAGTTTCAAAAACTTTCCAAATACTTCGAGGTTCCAAGAATACTCCAGACATAGCGAGTTGCTTTGCTAATGCTCTTAGATTATTCGAGATATTCGGAACTTTCGTAATATAAAAAATTGTATATGTTATTTTGAGCGCTAACACGGGACGTAAATTCTTCGCGGGAGGTGAATTTTTTATTTACAAATCTAGACCAATTTGAGAACTGCATTTTGGCAATTTAGACAAATTTAAACATTACGTCATGTTTTTGAGGCAATTGAAGGTAAAGAGACCAAGAATTGTAGGTAAACTGCGGTTACCAAAAACTTGTGTTGCAAGCTACAACAAATTAATACAATTTAGGTATGATAGCCCGTTTTAGATCACTTACACATAGATACACTCGATATATGTATGTGTATGAAATCTGATCAACCGGTGAAGCAAATTTTTCTTTATGTGCCAGTATTGAGAGTGGCAAGATAAATGTTGTTTAGCAATGGCAAGATAGAATATATACGAAATCTGTAAAGGAGGTGGCTTGGAAGGTCTTTTTTTGCCAACTTAAGCGCATTTTGTCTATTTTCGGAAACATTTAGATAATTATAGAATGTAAAAACTATAAAACCTCACGCCAATCTAAAAATAAACTGAAACATGCGTGTCTCTATTTGAGTATTCTTTGATCAGAACTGTATACGCTTTATTCTAGAATCGCATGACTTCTCGATATACATACATATCATTCCTACTATAATACACACAACTAAAATACATATTTAATTCAATTAAGTTTATGTATAGTTTTGTACACAAAAAAAAAACAAACAAAAACTAAAAAAAAAACATTTTGTAGTTTAATGGAGCAACTTTTATAAATTCGGTTTGATCTAAAATTGATCTTGACCTTTACCAAAAAAAAAGCTCACAAATAAAATTCGCGATGTGTAATTGAAATAAACATTCAGTTTTTTTTTTATAGTTACCCAAATTAATAATATATCATAATACTTACATATACACAACTACACTATGTGTATACCATTTAATATGACTAAAAATAGTTTTTTTTTGTGTGTGTGTATATTTTCGATTGTCCACCAAGGTTGACTTTTTTTAGTATGCGTCGATTCAAAATTAATGATAATTTGCGTTAAAAAAAAAAAATGAAATAAATTACAACTTATGTGTGTTAACCCTGCTTCCGCTATTTAAATTATTTGCGCGATTTTTTTTTTCTTTAGTTTTGTCACATAAATAAGTCATTAACGTTATGCTGATAAAAATTTGTACTCGATGACCTGCGTACGTTTAGTTAACTATTTGCCATATGGTTGCTTTTCTGTTCCGCGTTTCTACCCGCTATAAATACAGTGATAAATTGGTGTTAGCGGATGACGTAAGAATATCCAAAAAGAAAAAAACAAACAAATACAAATCACGGTAAAAATCTTTAATTATAGCTATAAAAATTCAGGGGCGGATTTCCAAGGGCAAGGACATTGTCGCATGCGCATTGAATCACAATATTATTTCCTTATTTTCCTTAAAGTTAATTTACATTTTTCTATTGCCACAAAATTGTTTTATTTCAATATACTCGTACAAACATATATAGAGATGATTCCAAAGACGGAAATAATTATTTAGGGTACAAAAGAAACACAAAAAAAGGAAAAGTTTTAGGGTTGAAAAAAAATGTTTCCTTTGACTCATCATGTATCATCGCACTATCTTCTACACACCTCTTTACTAATAAGTACAACAATAGTACATAAAAATTACATCATCCCGATATAACATCAATAATTCAATGGTTTATCTATCAACTAAAAAAGCATTCCAACTACATAGAAGGTGAATGCGTATTTATTATTGTCTTAACATTTATTAAAGCCCCACGTTAGGCGCCAATTCAGTATTATTGAAACAGTATTATTGAAACATCAGTTTTGCATCAGTTAACTAAACCCAACCCCAATAACTTTAATAAAGGGAGCAATAAAATCTTCCCCACACATAATATGTGTTTACACTTGTTAAGCAGACAACAGTGAAAGCATTAAAATTTCCCTTTCATATTTACAACAACAAAAACATCACTTGAGACAGTTAGAAGAATAAAAACAAAACTAGAAATATGTAGCAGATCGTCTATCCAATAAACATTCACCGTTATAATTTTTAAGCAATACATACTTACTAAAAACAACACAATATGCAAAAGGCAAAAAAAAAAAAAGAAGAAAAATCATCTCAAAATTATTTTAATTATGGCGCGCCAGGGATGAAAATCCTTTCTGTACATATGTATGTAGTTGTGCCACCACCGGCAAACTTATATAATATTATGTATGTGTATATATGAGAGAATGTATCGAACAAATTTTTCACGCAAATTTATCGATCGAAAGTTTTCGTTTGTTTCATTTCTCATTCTCTTCTACCGGCACCATATATACACACACTCAAACAAATTTACTTGGTATTATTGCGTACTCGTTTTTTTTGAATAATAAATTATTTGTTTTGTTTCTATTTCATGTGCTTCGGAAGAAACAAAAAGCATAATATATAACAGTACATACATATACATACTACCGAGTACCGTGTGCGAGCATTACATTTTTTTTTTTTTTTTTAATGTACAAAAGCATTAAAATAAAAAATATATTGGGGGAGGTTTTGTTGACCTTGATCTCACAACATTTGTATTTTTTTTTTTTTGGAGTAATAAAATAAAAATGAAACGAAATTATCAAGTTTTCCTTTTTGTGTTTTTCGTTTGTTTTTTTGTTGTTGTACCGGTTTATTATGATGTTACGTTTGGTTTGCTTGTTGCCATTCTCTAGAGACGTCAGCGAGAGTGTGCGGTTGATTTTTTCAACTTTATTTATCAAAGCACCTGACAAAAAGCTCGTGAAAATGTTTATGTACACATATGTACATATATATAATACAATAACGATATGTATACATAATAATTAAAAACCATATTGGATTAGATTATTGATATTTGTGAATTTGTAAGTTCAAATTTAATTTGATTTGACATTGCAGTTTTAATGCTAAATAAATGAAGTATTGTTGGATTAGAAAAATGGCGCCCAACGTAGAGCGAATGATTAAAGCCCCTATTCCACTGTGAAAAATTGACTGAGCTGACTTGAAGTTGGAAGAAGACAAAAAAAAATCCATGAGAGAGACAAAGACAAAGTATTTTGTTATTGTTTTTTTTATAGCAAATTTTATGGATACATCTTGACAGCAAACAAAAACTTAACCAAGAATTATTAAAAAAAATTATGAATTAGTGTTAATTCGAGTATTTTTACGATTCAAAATAATCTAAAAAATTAATTATTATTAATGCTCACATCAGAATTATTTTTTCGATTATTTTCGATCACACATTAGACTTTACCATAAAAATTGCAAACTTTAAAATTTCCTTAGTGTTTTGACAGCAAACAAAAACATAACCTAGAATAACCAAAAATTATTAGAAAAATGAAGTATTAGTGTTAATAAGATTATTTTCACGTTTCAAAATAATCTAAAAATTTAATTATTATTAATACTCATATCAGAATTATTTTATTCAAATTATTTCCGTCATAAAATACAAGATTAAAAAAAATCTTTCCCATAAAAATACCAAACAATTAAAATTATCAGCGTGTGCGAGAAATATTTTTCATCGGTACACAATATTTATGTACATGTATTAGTTGGACTGCCATAAAATGTTCTCGATTTGATACATTTTTTTAATTTCGACCTCAGTGCACTAACACAGATACACATTTTTTGTAAGTAAAAACTTGACTGACCCCGTTGTGTGCCTCGTTCACACAACCATCGTTTTTATATTTCCATCTCAAGTTATTTTGACGGACAAACTTTGATTCACAGTGGAATTGAGGCATTACGAACAAAGTGATGGTGATATGAAGTCTTCCAAATGTGGCGGTTCCTGTACCTACTGTTTCAACTAACTTGGATGAAATTCTAAAAAATCACACAAATGTAAAGCAGTGTGAAGTTTCTGACAAATTGACAAAAACCTTACAACAGCTAAAAAAGTTTAAAGGGACTGTTACACTTTTGCTATGTGCTTATTTGAAACGACTGACGAGACATCGCAGAGATGTCTTGGTACAAAAATGCCATATGGTAAAATTGTGTCGTTAGGAACATATTTATGCAACCCGTCCAACATAAATTTATCCAAGTTTCAAAAATGTCACGTGGTAAAATTCTGTAGTTGAGATTTCTATGGCAATTGACAAGGCATCGTAGAGATGTCTAAGTAATACCGCTTATGCCATTTCATTGTATTGACCTATGTGCATGATTTGTAGCAGGCGACATATTTATGCGACCCGTCCAACATAAATTTATCCAAGTTTCAAAAATGCAACGTGGTAAAATTCTGTTGTTGAGATTTCTATGGCATCGTAGAGATGTTTAAGTAATACCGAGTATGCCATTTCATTGTATTGACCTCTGTGCATGATTTCTAGCAAACAACATAATTATGCCGACCCGTCCAACATAAATTTATTCAAGTTTCAAAAATGTCACGTGGTAAAATTCTATATTTGAGATTTCTATGGGCTATTGACAAGGCATCGTAGAGATGTCCCGAAAGGATCAAACTTATGCACAAGTGCTGGGTACGATAAGGGATAAGGATAACCCGGAGGCTTCAGATGCAGAAATCAAATCTGTACGCCGTACCAGGATGGGCGATGTCCTCTTGGGATTTGGCGCAAATACGGGAAATAAGGGAACCTTCTGCGAGGCCTTGAGAGGTGCCCTGGGAGAGACGGCCACAGTGCAAAGCCTGGAACCCAAAATCACCCGCGAAATCAGGGACCTTGACTGTTTGTCCACTAAAGGTGAAGTGAAGGCGGCCATCCAGAGAGATCTTAAAGATTTTTCTGGGGAGCTGAAGGTGTCAATTACAAATACAAACTCGAGGGAACAACGGATGGCCTTCGTGGAGATCAATGCACGAGAAGCACATGAGCTTCTTAAGATAGGCCGTGTAAAAATAGGATGGCTATACTGCAGGATAGTGCGCAAAACTGTAGTTATAAGGTGTTATGCTTGCTTTGGCTTTGGTCATCACCAGGCGACCTGCAAAGGACCCAACAGGAAAGAGCAGGGCATATGTATCCAATGTGGGGAGAAAGGCCATATCAAGAAGGACTGTCAGTCAGACCCAAAGTGTTTTCTCTGCGCCGAGCATCCAATTGGGCCCGAACAACTAAAACACGTACCCGGGTCAGGGGCTTGCAAAATCTTTAGGCAGGCCCTTGATAAAGCAAGAAACAGAAGCTTGAAGTGAAGGTTCTTCAGGGTAACCTTCATAGAAGTAAGACAGCGGATGCCTTGCTGGATCAACTGAGGCTAGACATAGGCGCAGACCTGCTGATTGTTAGTGAGCAATATCGTAATAGAGCGGAACCCGAATGGTACTCTGATAACCTTGGTACAGCTGCCATCTGGACCCCGTACCCGATTACAGTCGACGATCATGGAGCCGAGGAGGGTTTCGTGTGGGTTAAAATCCAATCTGTTATATATGTGAGTTGCTATTTTACCCCAAACGAGCCGATGGACGATTTCCGAGCTAAAATTGATGTATTAGAGGATAAAGCACGTGAACTGAATGGTGCGCTCGTTATAACCGGAGACTTCAATGCAAGAGCATTGGATTAGAGCATGAACACTACGAACCCAAGAGGACGGTATATTCTGGATATAGCGGCTAGGGTAGGACTCACAGTGATGAACGAAGGTGGCATATCGACGTTCAGAAGGCCGGGCTATGCTGAAACGATTCCCGATATCACTCTGGTACCTGACATGATGGCACAAAACGTCACGGGATGGAGGGTAATAGAGAATTACACTGGCAGCGACCACCAATATATCGTCTATAATGTACGGGGCGGATTGCGACAACCCGTTAGTCGCAATGACCGAGCGATAGGATGGAATGTGTCAAAACTGTGCGAAGAAAATCTCTTGGCCACCATCGAAGCCGGAAAAGTAGCAATTTTACGGAAAAACGGATCTCCCGAAAAAATTGCGTGGACCACCATGTAGCTAATAAATCAAGCGTGTGATGCGTCTATGCCAAAAAGACGAGGCACAAGGGGGAAAAAGACCGCGGTTTATTGGTGGTCTGACGAGATAGCGAATCTCAGCAAGCACTGCCTACGTCTTAAACGCCTAGTCACTAGAGCAAGAAGAAGAGACCGATTCGCGGCAGAACAGGAACATGAGGATTATCGACTGGCGAGAAGAGCGCTTAAATTCGAAATAAATAGAAGTAAGCGCCTGAAATGGAAGAGCCTGAAACGGGACTTGGACAAGAACCCCTGGGCCTTGGGTTACAAAATTGTGATGCGTAAACTTGGATCTCAGGCGCCCAGCCTTGTAATGGAGACACCACAAATGGGGCATATTATAAACTCCCTTTTCCCGAGTCACACAAACGACGATCGACCACATTGCCCCGATAAACCGGAGTGACAGGAATTGTTCAAATATGACACAGTGAAGTGCACATTTTTAATAGGAGCCTGGAAAATATTCCACCCATTTGCCGTGGGTCATTAGCCGGCATAACTCTACCCAAGACTTCTTATTGAATGAAATTTTTATACCGGCCGATTAGTCCGCTGTCACAACGATGGAAATGGGATTCTAAACTGAGAACTAGGTGAAGTTTTGGAATATGACCTATTAGGAAGGAGTTTGATCGTTTCTTAACCTACTATGACGAAATTCAGCATGCACGACAGAAATAGGATTCTAAAAAGGTATTAAGAAAATATTCTGGAATATGGCCGATTAGGAAGAAATTTGGCCGTTTCTCATGCCGATTCTCAACGCACGATCAACTTTTGTACGAGATATTCATATTTTCTGCATTCGGTTCTAAGGAGTAGTGGGTAATTAAACCCCGGTAGGTCAACCCCCAATTAGTTTTTTAAACCGAGGTTTTTCTGGAGTATATTACTGCTATGCGATTACAGAGTTACAGAATGTATTTTATATAAAATAAATAAATAGAAAACCGGCAAATCCCAGGATTTTCCGGTCACCCTTTTTCCTATGCGGTTTTAAATTTTTTCCGGCCACATTTTTGGGCCGGGATCGCGGGATCCCGTTTGAAAAACCCTAGTTTGAACTCTATAATTAAAAAATTTCAGGATTTACTATTTACGGTAAACATAATTCTACATATAGATCCGGTGGAGTTGTTATCTATCTAAATGATAACCAATGAGCGCCATCAAAAGTGTTACTGACAATGCTAAATGCAGAACCAAGTGAGAAATTTTTTATTGCCCACATTAAACATACAGAAAAATTGTAGCCTGTGGAAGGGATCGAGTCCACTGTCCAGACAGGGAAAATAAGCGAAGAGCTAGTAAAAATAACTTCAAGGTGAAAAATATAATTAATAATATAAATCGCGACACAAAACCTCAACTAAACCGTCAGATATTTATTGTATTGAAAAGTCATAGTGGAGGAACCACACGAACATATAGTAGATCGGTTTTACAATGTGTCAACTGTCTGCAAAAAACTACTGCAAACTGCCGGCTGTTGTGTAATATGTGGTAAATTGCATGACGGCAGCAAGTGTGAGCTAGATAAAAATAAACCGGAGGCTAGAAAATGCAATAATAGTGGTGAAAATCATACCGCAAACTATGCAGGAGGCCTTATACACCAGGAGTTTAGAATAAAAATGACTCCACGCCGAAGAGCGGAACAGCAAGCACTAAACCATATTTTCAAAAATCAAACCAATGCGGAATGTCTGCTACGATTAATCCAAAAATATCGTACGCGGAAACTATCATCGATAATTCTCTTAATCCAACACCAAACGACAAAGAGGGAATTTTTAAAATGACGAATACCCTCAATGAATCAATCAAAAGAAACGGAAATCAATCTGTTAAGTGGCAAAATACCTAAAAATATTCCGGAAAAATATATCAAACTAATAATATATACATTTTCAACGCTTTCCTGAAACCTAGAAAATTTCGCAAATCATAATGATTTCAAAACACGGTAAACATAAAACAAGTAACCTAATATCGTCCAATCAGTACCGACTTTTTCTATTCGAAAAAATGCTCCTGCAAAAAACTTAAACCAATTCTGTACGAGAAAATTGTATTCCTGATCATCAATCCGGATCTAGAGAAGAATACAGAATCGTAGAACAAGTTCATAGTGATATCTGAAATCAGGAACGCCCTAGAATAAAAAAAGTACTGCTCTGCAGCGTTTTTAGATATTGCGCAAACTTTCAATAAAGTGTGGCATAAATGACTTATATATAAAGTTAGAAGACAGTTACCGAAAAGTTTTTCTAAAATCATTAAAAATTATCTGCTTGATCGAAAGTTTTTGGTAAAATATAACAGGTCATCCACCAATTTATACGAAATCCTCGCTGGGGTTCCACAAAGCAGTGTGCTAAGTTCACTATTATATTGGGTCTATACTGCAGATCTACCAACATCAAAATACCTAAAATTTTCGACATTTGCGAATGATACAGCAATCATCTTTTCGCATTAAAACCCCATGATAGCATAAAGAAATGTACAAGATCATTTAGACGAAATAGAAAAATGGTAAACTAAATGGAGAATTAAGGTGAACGAGCGTAAATCGGCGCACGTTACATTCACACTCCGCAAATGGGTTGGTGACATATTCCCGAGAGACAAAATCCCGCGGGACATAATCCCGAGGGTCAAAACCCCGAAGGTACAAAATCCAGCGGGTACAAAATCCGACGGTACAAAATCTCGAGGATACATAACCCCGAGAGTACAAAATCCCGACGGTACAAAATTCCGAGGGGACAAAATCCCGAGGGTACAAAATTCCGGGGGTCGTAATGATATCCCGCATTTAAAAATCCCGCTTTATCAAAATCCCGCAAAAAAAAAAATCCCGCTTTTTAAGATCCCGCTTTTATTTAAGAATAAAAAATCCCCCATTTAAATCCCGCTTTTTAATAATTAATATTTTAGTATTTTTAATAATAAAATTAATTTTATTATTAAATTTGATTATTTGATTATTTTATAGTGAAATAATGAATATTTAGTGAAATAGTTTTTCTGGGATCGATATAAAATATTGCATTTCAAAATGTTGCATTAACAAAATATTGCATAACAAAATAGTGCGATTATTTTTCTTTTTAGTAGGTGTCATTAATAAATTCTGTATAATCCGCTCCTAAGTGCGGCACGCAGTGCGACATGTTTGCTAATCCCGGCTCCTACGTCCCCCGAAATACAAATCTAAAGCCCCTCGGAGGGCTAAGCGGAAGAGGGGGGCGCATCGACCTCCCGCGTGCCTGTGAGAGTTACCGAAGCCGTTAGCCTCTTCAGTTCTATTAAAAGAGAAAAATAATGCTTTTAACAGTGCACTACTAATCTATATTGAAACTGTTCTTTGAACTTTTATCAACAACTTTTGTTGGCAGTTTTGTCCAGAGCAGACTTTTACCCCATACAAAAGAATGGGTCTGACTACTGCGGTTTAGAGCCAGTACGAAATAGTACTCCAGCCTCCATCCTTTCCGATTAGGTTTCTAATTTAATTTGCTGTCGAAAATGAGACAAATATATTTTTCGATGAAAATGTAAAATAAAAGAACAGCTGTCTCAGTTTTCAATTGCGCATCTAATAAGAGCTTCTTTGTGTCTTTCCATTGTGAACGTTTCCCGTTAGGTATATGAATATATCCTTCAAGTTAGTCAATTTGTTAGGAATGTGAGATAGTTCTAGACTAATTTTGAAAATCACTTCTAACCAAGAAATGGTTAAGTCAATAAGTCTGTTATAATATAGTCTGTTCAATATCCGCAAGGATAATATCATCAAGTCCGGGTAACTTATCAAATTTGTTTTAAACTATTTATCGCAAACAGAATTTTCTTTCTATTAATAATTTGACATACGAGGCTTCTTGCCCTATTACCTTGTACAGTCTATAAGATCAATTCTTGACACTTCCTAATTCATATTTGAATGTTTTGCGGACTTCCTTATAGTAGTCTCAGACCACAGCGGCTCTTGCTTTCCTTGCTTTTTTAAAGAGTCTCTTTCATTTTTCATTGGTTTGTTGAATCTTCTAACATCACCAAGGTGGCCGAGATTGACCCATACGCCAAGTAGAGGACTAAGAGGAATAGGGCCTATCATCGCTTTAATAGAAGCGTTGGACAGTTTCTGGAAATTTTAGCACCGGGACTGTAAGTGAATTACCCGGAATAGTTCTAAAGGTGTCCTAATCGAGTTTTAGGATATATCATGTCCATTTCAAATTAAAGATAATAACGGTAAGAAGGAAGGTCTTCAGGAAGCTTCGTTTATAATAGACTATTCATCATAAAGTTTGAAACAAGGGTACCATATAATACCTCCAGTCCGTTCTTAGTTATAAAAGACAGTTTGTTGCTTATGTTGCTTATATGAAAATTAGTACATAAAATGTAATCAAGAAGTAACTCACTTAAATTGCCCTTTAAGCAGCATTTCAAAAATGCATTTCAAAGGAAGGAACTCACTCTCAGACCCTCGGTTTAGAAAGGTGATCTCTTCTCTAGCAATAACACCAAGGCTGTCTTCAGGCCTTACCTCCCAAGTCTCTCCACTGCCTGCTTATAGAGGAGCAAAGATCTCTTATCCGGCATAGGCAGTGAGTTTTACTTAATTCCTCTACCAAGCCCCATCTATTCTTTTCCATCTTGTTTTCCGGCAAAATATTATTAACCTTTGCTAGAGCCTTCCAGCAGTTTGGTTCGGCTACATTTTTGATTGCTCAGGCTTGGTGACCCAAGTCAGAATCCCTCAAGGAACTTCACACCTGACCACCGAAATTGTAACATAAAGTGCATCGAGTTTAAACTTTTTTGTATATCCTGCTTGAACTTTGTATTTGTGAACACATTCTATTATTTTTTATAGCTATCTTGTTATATAAATGCTTCAACTAATTAGATTAACAGTCATGTGTAAAATCATCCACAAACAGCGTACATATGCGTAGGTTACATTACACGCAAAACATAATTTAAAAATCATCATCACAACACATTTATCTCCATCACAAAATGTAATTATTTAACTCGCCTCTTCTTGCAATCCCTTCCACTTATACGTATGTAATGTATACATTATGAACAACAACGAACATGTCTACTAAAATATTTAACAATCAAAACAAAGCAAATTTTCATCAAACGTTAGTTAAATTTTCCTCCTTTTCGCTTTTCAAAATCCCGAGTTTCAAAATCCCACTTTTAACCGAAAATATTTTTATTAATTCGGGCGCGCGCCCGAATTAATAAAAATATTTTCGGTTAAAAGCAGGATTTTGAGCAATGAGATTTTGAAAAGTGGGATTTTGAAACGCGGGATTTTGAAAAACGGGATTTTGAAAAGCGGGATTTTCAAAAGGCGGGATTTTCAAAATCGGGATTTTGATTTCGGGGTTTTGAAGGCGGGATTTTGAAAAGCGGGCAAACTTACCTTCCCCTAACCTTCACTATTTTCGATGTTCGATTTTTTCGTACATATCCTCGGGATTTTGTATCCTCGGGATTTTGTATCCTCGGGATTTTGTACTCTCTGGGTTTTGTACCCTCGGGATTTTGTATCCTCGGGATTTTGTATCCTCGGGATTTTGTACTCTCGGGATTTTTTGAAATCCTCGGGATTTTGTACCCTCGGGATTTTGACTCTCGAGATTTTGTCTCTCTCCCATTTGGCATACCATCATTCATTGTGACCTCAAAATCCTTGGGATTCCACCGCAAACGGACCACAGCCTGCAATCCGGCGTGCAATGGCATCATAGAACAGTGGCACCGAAGTTTTAAGGCACCAGTAACGTCTCTACCCATAATACTGCTCGGTCTAAGAACCACATTTCAAGAAGTCTTCCAAAGTAAAGCAGCTGAACTTGTTTTTGGAGAAACCATACGACTTCCAGCGAATTTTATACAACCCGGCAAAAACAAACCGCAGTGCGAATTCGCTATACAACTAAGCAACCAATTCACAGACATAAAACCCGCTTCGGCGTCACGAAATCCGCAAGAGCAAATTTTCGTCTTCAAAGAATTGGCAACATGCAAATATGTGTTAGTATGAACAGATGCAGTCCGGCAGTCGTTACAACCTCCAAACGAGGGACCATTCCCGGTGATCAAACATAACGAAAAATTTTCTACGGTAATGATCAAGGGCAACGAGTCGAGCAATTGGGTGGAATAGTATGGAATCGTGACCCCTATAATATTCCATTTTTGGTACTTACACAATATGGCTCAACGGACAAATCGATAACGAACCGACTATTACTCGGTATATCGGGTCCGACATATACGTCAAAATTGTTCGAGAAGAAAAGAGATACTATTCAACGTGCACAGAAAAAAATTTACTGCGTTTTATTTACGAATGGCGTTCGTTAACCACAATTCGTACTATTAATGTAAAAATTGTTATTTTTACGTAAAAAAACGAAATATAGAAAAAAATCATAAAAATGTATGCATTAATAGTAAGAATCTTAGTTCGTAAACTAAAAATTTGTTTAGTTTATTGTACTACACATAAAATACAATCACAAATTGTTTGCGTATTAGTGCAACTTGCATTGTTTTATTAAATAATTACATTTGTGAACAATTCATAATATTTATGAATAAGATTATGTACGAAAATATATGTTAAAAACTTATTGTTCGTCGTATTAACGAATCTGGCACTAAAATACATGAATATTATATTTCGGCTCGTGCGTATATTTTAGAAATTTTCTTTTGTCATCTCCGTCTCCAATTATGATTTTTCATCACCTTAAATCAAATGTTAAAGTTAGGCAGAAGTGCTTACTGAAATGTGTCTTACGAATTTATTTTGTTAATTTGTGATGAATAAGAACATTTTCTTCAAATTAATAAAATAAATTTTAATGTATAATGTATTTTAATAAATTTTTGTGTGTTGAAATTCAGGTAAATATGCAATTTTATTTTATTTGTGATGAATTTGTGTTATACGCTTACGTGTTTTCGTTTTGACCGCGACTTTGTCTGAATTCTTATTCCATTAAATTAAAATGAGAATATTTTTGTGTGAAAAACACTATTTCATAATATAAATAATTTATAAATTTATAAGTTATGTAATATAAGGGACTAGAAATTTATTGTGTTAATAATATTTTTACTTTTTTGTTGTTGTTTGCAAAAAATTGTCAACTATCGATTAGCAAGGAGGACTTCACGAGCCACCATCCATCCTATAAATGTTGCTCAACCTGTAAGTTCAGCACATGGAGAAGACCAGGCATTAAAACCGCTTTTGGGGTATTGCGAACAGATCAGATAACAAAAATAAGCAAATAAAAGTAAATGTGAATGTAATTAATTTTATTGAATTTATAGAACAGAACATCACTATCATAGTTTTAAAAATATTGAAAGTTCATACACAAAAAAGACGTTCTCAAGAATACCAAAATGCGAGAAATTTTGGAATTCGAATATGTATCAACATGGCGGTTCGAATATCAACTGCTCCTATTATATTTTTTATCTGATTATATTTATTTTTAAGTTCTAGTTTATTAAAAGCAAATGTGATAATATGCTTATAACTTAATACATGAAGAATTAAAAGAACAGAATTAAAAGCCTAACATTTTATCAAATTCAAAATACGTTCCTATTATGAACTCTACATAAATATTATGTAATTTTGTTTATCAATTATGATCCCGTTACTACATATAAAATATTCAATATATTTATGAAAATAATCATCATATTTGTGTATTATTCTTAACCACTAAGTAATGCCGTTCTTCATATATACGAATAATTTCGTATGCACAAATAATGAATTTTTAAACTTGTATGTATGAATTTATTCGTTAATATGACGTAACATTTCATTATAGTTACGAACAATTTCATGTTATCTTTACTTTCTTACGTTAACAATAAGAATTTGTTCATCCAGAAATGATTTTAACTGCATTAAAATTATAACATTTTTCGTATCTTATATGAATCAATTCATAAATATTACAACGTAAATAGTCAAACATAAAATAAATTTTTATTAACGTATGATTTTCGTACTATTAAAGAAGGGACGTTTCGGCTCAGATTTAACGAATTTTTCTTACTATTAATGTATTTTTTGTCTGCATTGATGTAGGATTTTTTTCAGTGATGTGATTCGAACACACCTAAAAAATATTACAACAAATTTTCATTCGCCGAAATGAAACATTTGTATTCTTTAAATTTTATTATGTTTGAAATTCGAGATTAATGTATTGATATAAATTAAAAGTAAATAAAGTCAAATCCATTTGTTTTATTGCAAAATCAATTAATGCTACATCGTAGTGTGGTTATAGTGGTGCAGGGGCCTGATTCAACATATGTTGAGCCCTCAAAAATACCGACAAAGCCTCCTTTTTGGCAAAACACGCTTACTTGTTGGTTTTAATTTTTAATGGTAACCGTTTTTTTTTACAAACATATGATCGCGAATATCGTGATCGTTTGCATATCACAGTATGTACAATGGATTTGTCGTTAAATGTGTTTTAAAAATAAAATTCATATTCAAATGCGCAATTTGATTAATCGTCGCTCCATTATGAAATATTAAATGTGGGTGTGTCGTAAATAGGTGGTTTTTACGTACAGAAGATGTAAACAAACGCAAAATTTTATTTTCATCCAACTTCCGTATTTTGTGACATTCGTTTTTTTCTTATTACTTAAGCCAATATATGAACAGCTAATATATTTAGAATATACTGAAAAATATGTGCCTTCAACAAAATGAAAATTAACACAAATTTTTTTTTATTTACACGAAATAAACCCAGTTCCTATTTATATTATGCGATTGTATTCTACATATTTAAGACATTCAGTTTTTTTTTTTTTTTCTTTTTGGCTGTGCACGATAACGAAAATACTGGGTCAATGAACGATACTAAATTACTAAACATACTTACTACAACAGACACAGGCTGTACGTATATCCCATTAGATAAGTAAATTTTTTACTATATAGTTCAACAATTACTACAGCGACCAACAATTTCTTTATATGATAACAAAAAATCTAGCTTACGAGTAAGTACGAAAAAAAAATGATAAAAAGACAGCAACACAAACAAAAACGGTAAAACAAAAAAAATGCCGAATGTGAAATTTAAACCCTGTTCTACAGTATACCATACAGTGTGTGTGGAGCGGTCGGTATCAGCTCTCGCTCAGTTGTCCTTGAAATAATTTATAGAATATTAACCAAATTATAATTAAATTCCTTGAACTACAAAAAAAAAAAATGATTTCAAGTTTACTAAAAACAACAACACAAACAAACGAAATGATTTTGATGACAACGGCATGTTTAATTTTTGCAGTTTAATGTAAAAATCGCAAAAATAATCGCGCAGACGACAAATAATATAACAAAAAAAATTTGTCATTATATGTATGTATGCGTTTGATAATTTGTTGGTTTTGACATTTTGTATTTTGGGCGCGCACACACACACACACACACACACACACACACACCATTATGACAGTCAGTCCGAATTTAGATTAAAGCGGTTTGAGAAAGTTTGCGATTATTTGTTGTTGTCAAGGTATTGTGGATTAAAAATGCACTCACAATATTTTGACAATCGATAATTTTATTGAAATTTATTCATGATGGTAACTCATGCCCCTAACTAATTATTATTTATGTACATATATACTGATTAGATAATGTGACAATAGGAGTTTTTTATCCTTTAAGATTTTTTGAATGGTAGCAACGGCAGCTAAGGTCACAGTAACTGTGAGGAAACAATGAAAACCTTGAGACAAAATCAAAATCAAATATTTTTCTGGTTTTTAAAACCTGTTGCATTAATTCTCTTGTACAGATAAGATGAACATATAGCTTAAATTACTTTCTTTCTTTTATCCAACTTTATAAACATATTTTGTACGAAATGGAAGATACAAAGACGAAAGGATATGATGGACATAAAAAATTGATTCAAAAATTCTCAAATTACTTCTATTTCAAAGGCTAAAAGTCGAAGAAGTGTTAATATAACGTATGTATGGAAGTGCGATAATCTCAACAAAATTGCGTTTAACATTAAGCTGGCAAAATTAAATTTTATCTTGAAATTCTTAAAATTTAAGAAATGCCATCGAAAAGTTATAAGATTACAACCATTCGTGTCGGGTGTTAAGATAAAACTTTATTGGTATTCACATGTATATCTGACAGAGGCCAACCTCACCTGCACGTGGTACTTCCAGCTAATTAACTAACGAGGCTCTGGCGACCGAGATACGGCGGAATAACCGACTACCGAGAACATAGCAAATGATGTTCTCTTCAATGGCCCACTACCAACTTGTACTGGTTAGGTTGGTAGTTGATACATAACCAGTTTTAAAGCAATAAATACAACACAAAAAGTAAATAGTACCCCAGGTGGTAAACCAACTACCCAGTTGGCTAATCCACCCTCTTACGAGGCTGGCTCAATGGATTCTGGGGTGAGCCAATCATTGCTAAACCCATTCGAAAGAAGTTCAATGTTGTTAAGATCACCAAACAATCATACTAACTCTGCAAATCAACAGAAAGACGAAAACGCTGAACTCTGTCGAAAACTCAGTGAAGTAGATGTACTTTTAACCCAACTAAGAAGCGAAATTGAAAAACTAAAAAAAGAAAATGAAGAATTAAAGAAGCCCAAACCAATAGAGATTTCTGAAAACCCGCTAACTTGTTATAATGAAGCAAGTACTCACACCAGTTACAACAATGAGTTCCATACTGATGAAGAGGATCTCATGAGAGAAACAAATTGGGTACTGAAAAGGAAGAAAATGCCTACCAAAAAACGAAAAGCAGAATTCTCGCCTGAAGTTGGAGATCATTCGCAAACTAATGTATTAGTAACTGGTGATACTAATACCAAACCAGCTCACCAGCAACAGCAACAAAATCGGCAACAAAAGGTTGTACCGAAAGAAAAGGCTTCTCCGCCAATTAATGTAATCGGCATAACAGAATTTGCTAGTATACAATCTATAATGAAATCAGTGACAGCACTGTGACTTTTTAAGGAATATAGAGTAGTGTCACTAAACAATAACGTGTGGAAAATCAATACTCCAGATTTCGATACATATAGAGCTCTAGCAACAAAGCTCAATGCGGAAGGTAAAGAATGGTTCACATACGAAGATAAAACGAACGCGCAATTAAGGATATGGCCAGAGGCCTTCATCCAAAGAAAAACGCGAGGCTAATACCTCAATGCAAAAAATGCCAAGGTTTAAATCACACGCAAAAATATTGCAGACGGGAGCCAAGATGCGTAAAATGGGCTGGAAAATACAACGCGAAATAGTGTACAGAAAGTAGAAACACCTCTGCAAAATGTATTAACTGTAAAGGGCATCATCCTGCAAATTATAGAGGCTGTGAAGTAGCCAAAGAACTTCAAAGACTTTCCTCAAAACCCTAGGGTTACCAGAGAAGAGAAACCAACTAAAACCCAAGCGGAGCCAAAAGCACCAAGTATAGGTAGAGAGCGGAAAAGTTATTCACAAATTGTACAGCAATCATCTAATGCTACGAATAATAACCCCCTTGAAAGGATTTGTCGAAGCATAGAAGCCATAAATATACGGCTAGCAAAGCAAGAACGTGGTCTAGAAGCTTTATATAAGCGTCTAGATATGCATCAAACCTTGAACGAGGCAAGAGCCCTCATATACTAAAATGAGCAGAACATTAAGAATTGTCACCTGGAACGCGAACGGACTAGCGCAACATGTTCCAGAGCTAGAAATTTTTCTAAATTTAGAAAAAATTGATATATGCCTTATTATATCGGAGACCCCTTTGACAAAAACATCATTTATTAAAATACGTGATTATGAATGTTACCATGCTGTTCATCCAGAAGGAAACCCCAGAGGAGGATCAACAATAATAGTGAAAAAGAATCTCAAACACTATGAAGAACCTAGTATAGAAGAAGAAAGTATGCAAGTTAAAACCATAAAAGTTGAAACTAACAATAATAATGAATACAGTATTTCCTCTATCTACTGCCCTCCACGCTATAATCTAAACAAAAAAGATTATAATAGACTCTTTAGATCACTAGGATCCAATTTTATTATTGCTGGTGACTTTAATGCAAAAAACACCTTTTGGGGATCAAAACTTACAACCCATAAAGGAAAAGAGCTATTCGAAACCGGACGAATAAATAACTGCGAGTTCCACTCTAGAGGTAAACCAACATACTGGCCTGCTGATATAAATAAAATACCAGATCTCATTGATTTCTATGTAACGAAAGCGATCTTCGAGGATTACATTTGGATCGAAAACAGCGAAGGGATATATTCCGATCATACACCTGTTATCATGACTCTCAGCACAATGATAATTAATAAGGATAACCTACCTAAATTAACAAATAATAGAACTAACTGGGACCTATTCCAAGAACTAGTTGAAATGCAAATAAATCTACGAGTGCCGATTAAAACACCAGTACAGTTGGAAGACGAACTAGAGGTATTTAACAGTACTATTCAACAAGCAGCATGGGAAAGTTCTCCTGCTAGTCACACTGAATCCCGTAGGAATCAAAATTATCCTATTGAGGTCAGGGAGTTAGTTAGAGAGAAACGGAAGGCAAGAAAGACCTGGGAAAGGACACGCGCCCCGGAAAACAAAAAAATCCTCAATTTTCTATGCAATAAACTACAACATCTTATAAAAGAAATTAAGAACGAAACTATTAACAAGTACTTAAATGGTCTCAGCGAACATAAAGATACTGATTACTCTCTTTGGAAAGCAACAAAGGGATTAAAAAGAACCAAAATGCATATGCCGCCTATTTAAAATGGGGAAGAAACCTGGGCCAAAAGCGACAAGCAAAAAGGTATTTTATTTACGGCTCACTTGGAAGACACCTTTCAACCGTTACCTAGGCAAACAGCAGATGAAAACATAATAACAGTTAGCAAAATTGATGAATATAATATTCGATGTGTACCATTACAGGAATTGAAAAATGAGATCAAAAACGATGTAATACCGAGACGTCTCGTGAACATTTATTTTCAAAAAATAAAAAAACAACAACAACAAATGGAAAATACAGTAGAACTGTAATAATTTTATCTTCTTAATCTCTTTAAATCAGACTCTCTGCTGTTAATTTCTTCTTACCTCTTACTTCTTCTTGATTTGCGTTTGACTTTGAATTGAGTTTGCTCCAGTGATGGAATTATAGGTACAATTGTACTTTTTTCGATACAATTCATTTATAAAAGTACAATAGAACATTACAGTGAAATTCAGTACAATCTGAAAAATTATAGTTATGGCTTTTTTTACATCGTTTAAACATTAAACAGTTTTCCTTATGCGTTTTTTGCCTTATTAACTTTAAAAAACACAAATTCAAGTAACTGAAGATTATAAAAATTGCGTACGATACAAACATTAAACATAAATCTCCAAATTTTTAATAGTATCTTATTAATTAATTAATTTGTGATTTAAAAAAAAAATCCGACGTTCCGACCGTCATTGTCACAATTTATACAATAATTTAAATGAAAACTTTTGATAAAGTATGTTTTCCTAATGTAACTAGGGTAGAATTTGAAAAATGAAAAATACTCAATTTAACGGAAAACTTATAAAACTACAAAATGAGTTATACCCTAATGATGAGTCAAACATAGCAGTATCGGAAATAAGACAGCCACTTGAATCTGCAGCAGAAATTCAGATAATTCGTTACAGTTTAAGTCAAATAAGAAGAACAAGAGCTTGTATTTTCGATACAAGGTGGATTTTAAATTTATCAGATGTAGAGAGTTCTATATCAGAATTTGATGAGACGGCTCGTAATTGATTCGAAATAGGATGGTGAATGTGCTGACAAGATTTAAGCCAAATAATTATTTAGCAAAAAAATTTTTAATAATTGAAAAAATCCAACAAATTCGAGATGGTTAAAAGGCAAAACGTTTCTTGAATGAGCATCCCGATTTGTATGTATTGAAAATTGATAAGGGTAAATTAACGGTACTTATGCCAATAGAGTATGTATACAGAAAAAAATGGAGTTACGCTTGTCAGACAACAATATTTACAAAGAAATTCGGAAAGTTTATGGGTTCGGAAAGTTTATGGGCCATTACGGGTCTTGGGAGCGTTCAGGAAAAATTAATAAAAATTAGGTTAAATCCATCAAAAGTTACAATAATATAACCCCGCGTCTATATGGTTTGCCAAAAGTGTCCAAAGTTGGAATTCCTTTGCGACCAATCGTATACTCTATTTATAATAACTACTATATAACATTAAAACAAGTAGTAATACAAATTTGGAGTTAAATAATTTTATAGAAGCGTTAAAGTTTGTGATTGAACACATGGAAACTAAAGTGTTAAAAGCATCTTCCGCCAAACCTATCCTCCTAGTTATTGATAATTTTCTGGACTTGTTTAATAGTCTTACCCCGCCAATTAAGTGAAATTAAAAACTAAGGCATTTAGCCTTTCTAGACCCTATAGAAATACGTAATGATGATGGAAGTTTAACTACAGATTTTCGTCACAAAAAAAACAGGGTCGGTTCGGTACCTAGATTATAAAGCTCGGCTTCCATCATCTTTCAAAAATAGCACGGTACTCTTGTTAGCCGAAAAAATTTTGAGATTAACAGACGTAACTTTTCATTCTGAAAATTTCAAAATGTTAAACCATGTTTTAATTCAAAATGGTTGTCTGAGAAGTGTTGTTACTAGAGGTATTAAAAAAGTTATCGAAAAACATAGCATTTGAAGAAATATTTTGGAAAATCGCGCGAAAATCTAAATTTAGTCGTTTACTGCTTTATAAAATTGGGATATACAATTAGTATTGCAAAGCTTGGATATGGTTTCATTCACTAAATTAAAAGACAAAATTCCTTTAGATTTACAATCAAGAGTATGTTGATCAAACGAAACAAAATTTAAAAAAAAAAAAAAAAAGACCAACCTGTTTATGATTCCATGTATACGTTTAAATCATCATAAAGCGAATTATCCACTCATTACCTATAAATGACGCTGAAATATTTGATAAGCAGCAAAATCTCAATAAAAGTCTAATTTTAGAAAGCTTTTATATCAAAAAACATAAAAATTCATCTCAAAATTTATTAAATGCCAAGAAGTTTCCAAATTTTTGTTAAATTATTTGGTTAAACTGAGTATTTTTCATTTTTCAAATTCTACCCTAGTTAATTTAGGGAAATATTTGATATCAAAAAATGTACCCTTTAAAATAGCCGAATATACCGCTGAAACGTCGACGATTGTTAAACAACTGGATTATTAGTATTTGCTTATTTATAATCCAGTTCCTAATTTAGAAAATATGATGATAAATTATTCTGCACAGAAAAATAAATTAAAATAGAAAGCGTTGCGCGATATTCTCATAGAATTTAATCTTCCCACACTCATTTCTTAAGGCTGTTTGATACCACGTTTGTTAACCTGTTTGTTTTTGTTTTTCTAACTATGTCTCTAAAAATTGTACATTTTGAGTTTAAATATACATACTTAAAACAATCTCTTTAACTAAGCTCGGTACTACCTTAAGCCGAACAATATAGTACTGACATGTCTTTTTTATGGTATCATTAAATTTCACTTAGGCGTTGCCCATAATGCTAGGATACCTTGCGCAGTGACTTTATGGTTGGGATAGGAAATATAGGAAGTGTTTCTTTCATTAAGTCACACAAACTGGGATTCGTGACAAAAATTTTGATCTAAATTTGGTAGGTGGTTTGAACCTGACCAACAAAAGTTCTCCAAAAGCACACACAATTTGTAGATTACACTGCTTTGGCTGCAATATTTAATGTTTGCCCGACTTGCATTGCAGTTGTAGTAAAAACCGTGCAGCGGCTGAATTCTTAACGGCAGCTACAATTTTTGGGTACTACTTTTATATAAAAAAAAAAAAAAAAATAAGTACAATTCAACTCAATTTAGTACAATATCATTTCAATTTTTAGTACAATTCAAAAAATGAATTTTCCATCACTGGTTTGCTCTACGAGTATAAAGAATACAAAAAACCAATCGAACAAAAATTCGTGTTTTCTCACTACTTTTATTTTTGTTTATTTTTTGTGTTTACAATTTTTGGTTTTGGATTTTTTAACCTTTATTTAACCTTTTCCCAGCTGAATAAAAAAAAACTACATATTTCGGCTGGAGTTCATATTTTTTATGAAAATAAAGCGAATTTATGTTACTAACATGGGTGTACATTGCGTTATGAACTATTTGTTGTGCCAAGCTGGGAACACACATATGATTAAGATACTTACGAGTATTAAATGTGGCATTCTAAATTGAATTTTAGATGAAGTTCTGGAATGTGGCCAAGTATAATGGAACTTGTCTATTTCTCAACCGCTTACAATGAAATATTTTATGTGCGTTTGAAATGGGATTTTAAAACGATTTTTGGAAGAAGTTCTGACATATGACCAAGAAAGATGGCACTTGCCTATTTCTCAACCGATTATGATGAAATTTGACAAGTGCGGACTCTAAAATGATTTTTGGGTGAAGTTCTAGAACATGGCCAAGTATAATTGAACTTGCCTATTTCTCAATTAATTATGATGAAATTTGGTTTGTGCGTTGGAAATTGGATTCTAAAATGATTTTTGGAAGAAGTTCTGGAATATGGCCAAGTAGGATGGAACTTGGCTATTTCTAAACCGATTATGATGAAATTCGACTTGTACAATGGAAATGGGATGTTTAAATGATTAATAGATAAAGTTCTGGAATAGGCCAAAGTAGGACAGAACTTGTATATTTCTTGAACGATTTTGATGAAATTCGACAAGTGCGATAAAAATGGGATTCTAAAATGATATTTAGAAAAAGTTCTGGAATATGGTCAATTAGGAAGGGACTCGGTTATTTCTCAATCGATTATGATAAAATTTTCCTTGTGTGTTTACAGAGGAATACAATTTTGTGAACAATTAAAATTTTTGGTTTAGAAATTCGATATGAAGTTTTGCAAGTATGTCAAAGGTGTTAAAGATTTTTTCTATTAGATTGATTATTTACTAGAAGATATTTTTCTGCAAATAAAAGACTCTAAGAAATAAAATAAACTTTGTTTGGGGGATTTTACTAACAATTGAGCTAATTAAAAGTAAAATGAGGGGGCATTAGAATAAATATTACCTGTCGCACTATCGCTCAATTAGCAAAGCTGGTTAGAAACACTTTCTATACAATAAGCATTGAGAAGCATAATGGAGATTGGCTGAAAATAATCTCTATTTGAATTGCGGAAAAGCCGGTCTTTCTTATTTTTAGAATTATTTTAATATACAATTTAAAATTAGTTTAGGCAAAGCGACAAAACGCTAGTAATAAAGCAGAAAGAGTTCTAAATATGACGAAATTGACAATTCTGTACTACACGTATTTATGCAGTCATGTTTTTCGGCCATAACACAGCTTTTCGAAATGGTTTTTGTAACACTATACAAGCATCATGAATAACATGAGAAAGTATTGGGCGCTTTCTACTCTACCAACTGTTGGTAACATGTTGACTAAAATATCCCTGTTGTTTTCTGAATGCCTCGATTTATCGAAAATTTCATGGCAATGTTATGTATCGAATGTCATTTTGCCCATCAGTAAATTTTGAAAGCCAACATGTTGCGGGACTTGAAAGCGCCCAATGGCATCCATTTCCAAGCCGTTGAAAGTTTACTAAAAGAGATTGTGTTGGAGTCAGTGCTTTAATTTTCGACTTTATTTTTTAAAGCCAACATATCAAAAATTCGTCGATCTCATACTGTTTGAATAATAATTCAAATCGAATCATTTTTGACGTTAAGAACGACGTGATGATAATTATCTTTAGTAAAAATCATGGAACATATTAAACACCTAATAAATAAAAGCACATAAGCAGCACGGTTATTGTAAAATTGAAATTGTAATTAAATAAGTATTTTATATAAAAACCGCTAATACTTAAGCAAATTAATTAATGAAATATATGTATTATTAGGTAAAAATTATATTAAAAATAAGTGATAATTATATTAATTATTATAATAAGTGATATATGCAAAATGAAAAGTTTTTGATCGAATAGACCCCTTGTTTGATTCATAAATTTATTTTAGAATTATGTTCATTTTACACTTTACAGGGATACTAACTACAGTTTCGTTAAATAGACTACAATTGAAAATGATCAGTCAATCAAGAAGCTATGGCAATATTTTTTGACGTTTTTTCTAAATAGGGAAATCCATGAAAACTTGGGAACTTTCATTGATATTCCACGGGCTTTTGATAATACCAAATTCAAAGTCCTTCCGGAACAAGGACAGTCATGGGGTATAGACTCGGCCTGAACCTATAAGTAGTTTGCTTCTTTGTAGCATCATGAATAACATGATATGTTATTAATAATTAATAACAAAATGTTTAATAAAAACTATTACTCCTATTATGGTTCTCACCTCACCGAAAAATACTATTCAAATGTGACTAGATTTGTATGAATTTTTTCGGTGAGGTGAGAACCATAATAGGGCTAAGAGATTCTTTTCAGCCAATCTCCATTATGCTTCTCAATGCTTATTGCATAGAAAGAGTTTCTAACTAGCTTTGCTAATTGAGCGACTGTGCGACCGGTAATATTTATTCTAATGCCCCCTCATTTTACATTTTATTAGCTCAATTGTTAGTAAAATCCCCCAAACAAAGTTTATTTTATTTCTTTAGAGTCACATTATATTTCAATCAAAAGTGTTTTTTAAATAATTTACTTTTATTTGCGGAAAAATATCTTCTAGTAAATAATCAATCTAATAGAAAAAATCTTTAACACCTTTGACATACTTGCAAAACTTCATATCGAATTTCTAAACCAATAATTTGAATTGTTCACAAAATTATATTCCTCTGTAAACACACAAGTAAAATTTCACCATAATCGATTGAGAAATAACCGAGTTCCTTTCAAATTGACCATAATCCAGAACTTTTTCTAAAAATCATTTTAGAATCCCATTTCTACCGCACTTGTCGAATTTCATCAAAATCGTTCAAGAAATATCCAAGTTCCATTCTATTTGGCCATATTCAAGAACTTCATCTAAAAATCATTTGAAGGTCCCATTTCCATCATACAAGTCGAATTTCATTGAAATCGTTCAAGAAATAGCCAAGTTCCATCCTACTTGGCCAAATTCCAGAACTTCATCTAAACATCATTTGAAGACCCCATTTCCGTCGTACAAGTAGAATTTCATCATAATCGGTTGAGAAATAACCGAGTTCCTTCCTAATTGACCATATTCCAGAACTTTTTCTAAATATCATTTTAGAATCCCATTTCTATCGCACTTGTCGAATTTCATCAAAATCGTTCAAGAAATATCCAAGTTCCATCCTACTTGGCCATATTCCAGAACTTCATCTAAAAATCATTTGTAGGTCCCATTTCCATCATACAAGTCGAATTTCATCAAAATTGTTCAAGAAATATCCAAGTTCCATCCTACTTGGCCATTTTCCAGAACTTCATCTAAAAATCATTTGAAGGTCCCATTTCCATCGTACAATTCGAGTTTCATAATAATCGGTTGAGAAATAGACAAATTCCATACTACTTGGCCATATTCCAGAATCTTATCTAAAAATCATTTTAGAATCCCACATTTAGTCAGTATCGTATTCAAATGGCCACAATTCAAAGGGCTGGTTGGCCACAATAAATAACCTATAACCCAATGGAAACCCATCGTTAATTTGTTATTAAAGAAAAAAACAAATAAACGTATATTCCCTTTATTCACCGGTCGTGATTCAATTAATACCAGTTTAGCTCTAAATATGTAAACAAATGAGGATTGTTTGTTTTATGACGACACTCAATTCTAGTATTAAATGATACCTTTAAATTACAACACAAGTAAAAAAACGAAAAATAAAAACAAACACATAAATGGTTCATTCGCTTTTTCTCTATTTATTTACAAACACGTGGGAGAATTGTGAGACGTCACGAACACGTGTACCAGCGCATACTAACTAGTTTAACACACGAACATTTTTCTGAATACATATTTTTGATCTCGCTCAAAACAATCTCGTATTAGTTGAAGAGTAAATTTAGTCAAAGAGAGAATTATGTTTTTGTGGTTTTAAGTATATTGCGTAGGGGCTCACTGTATTGTTCGAAATATAATTTCTACACCCAATTAGGTATTTTCTACACCCAACTAATTTGAATTTTTATTTATTCGACACGAGACGTCTCTATGAAACCTACTACAGTTTTTGGTTAAACCATATGTAGTTTAATAGCAAAAGGAAGATGTTACATACAACGACTAGAATGGACATTTTTACATTGAACTATACACATAAATTTATTCTATCCTAAACATATCACTTTTCCAGAAAGTATTGAGGAAAATTAGGTAAGGATTCCATATTTAGATTAAATTCTATATTTTATTTAACCTTTTAAAAATATCGAAAGAAAATTCATGAAAGTTTTGATTTTTGATTTAATGTTTTCTTGTTTCGAAATGTTTTCTTGTTTTTCTTTACAACAAATAGTTTTAGGATCCAGGGACCCTATTCTCGATTTTCACATCCATTTTCCACATGCGGACATCTGTCAAAATTCATCGAAACGTTTGAAAATTTTAATTCGTATATAAAATACATGGGCTATTGACATTTTCCTGTATGGGGAATTTCTTCCACCTGCTTATACCCATTCGGAAATATTCCCTTAGTACCAAAAAAATTAAATTTTTATGAATTTTGACAGATGTCCACATGTGGAAAATGGATGTGGAATTCGAGAATAGGGCCTCAGGAGCATGCTGAGAATTTGCTCGCAGAATATGTTGTTATCAAACCGGAAGCAGTTGTGTACAAAATTGCTGAAAAATTAATTCGATTTATCGTATGCGTAAAAGTTTAAATCAGTAGCCGCCACTGAAAACAATAATTGAGTTAAAACCTGCGTTTTTTATTCCGATAACCAAAACGAACCCGATAGCGTTTTTGTGGCACTTTCTACATCTCGATATACATTTTCTAGTTATAAATTCGATTTTTTGGGAGGTTGATATTAATTAGATTTATTACTTGTTTCCAATAACCTAAATGAATATATTTTAAAAGTTTTGTTGAGCCAATTAGGAGGTCCTTGACTATCACCTAACGGCTCCTAAAAGTTCGATTTCGATGAGAGGCGCGGCAATAAATATTGTCGCATGCGAAAAGATTGATTATTGCAATAATCGGTCTTTAAGAACATTTATAAGACGAGATTCTCAACAGTTGTTGCCCCCCTTATATACATTACTTAAAAAAATTATTTACAATGACTTGAAAAGTAAGGGCTTAAGCCTTCCATTGCATTATCAACACATAAAGTGCATCGTAATATAGATAATAAAAAAAAATAAAAAAAATTAAATCGTTAGATTAGATTAAAGTAGGGCATGTAGTTTACTGCACAAATGACGTAACCGGTTTTTATTTACTAAAAGCAACTTAATCAAATGTTATGCCAAAGTAAATAAATTCGAAAAAAAAAATCGAAACTGGATAGATAAAAAAGTCACGTTAATTTTTTTATTGTCTATTAGTTTTGATTTATTGAGACAGGCGAGCATGCTTCACGCCAACCTACACACACTTAAATGTTACCTAATCGTTCTTAAATGTTACCTAATATTACTAATACTAACCAAACTTTGTACTAGTCAAAAAAAACATTTTAGTTATTTAATATTGGTCAGCATCTTATGGCTTCTAAAACAAGAGGACTTTTAGCATGTAGAAGGTATTTTTTGAGTTTTGGTCATTACATCGATTATTCACATTTTAGTAAGGCGACTTAGACTCAAGGGTCTTATCCTTGCTTTCGACGATGAATACCGATGGCTATCGTTGGTTAGTTTCTGTAATACGTTAGAAGAACAATCAGAGGAATACTAAATATTGGACTGCTCAGTTCAATTTTGTTCTATTTTGGAGATGGATTTTGGAATCATATATGAACGAAGCCAAATTTTAGATCGTTTATTTTCGACTGTCCCTACCGTTGATCAAGTGATAAGAAAGGGAAGTAAAGAATAAGCAATGCAAAAAGCAGAATAACAATTCGTCATCACATCCTGTATACATTTTGTCCTCTGCTAAGGTCGAGCTAAGCTCATCGTCAAATTTCATGAAAGCGACTTCACTATGAAAGACAAGATAAAATCAAAGCGAAGAAAGTAAAAATAATTTGAACAAAATTTGAAAAATAATGTTTTTGAGAACTTTTGGTCAAAAAAGCGAGCCTATATGCCTTAAATCTAACCTCAAAAGCTTTTAAAAAAAAAAAAGTTTCACGTAATTTGCGAAAGCATCGCCAAACTGTGTAATGAGCAATTTCAATAAATTTTTATCGCTAAACACCAATTTTATCTTCTATTTGAGTTTTTAGACAAAAGCTGTACAGTTTACTCCCGGAAGTGTACAATATATTTATTTTGTTTGTAAGCGTTTAGAAATATATGTAAGGGTTTAACCCTTTGCCACATATGATGAACAGCGGTTTAACCGAGACGCCTCTGTATTACATGTTACACATATATTAAATGAGATTATGTATAACATTATAATGAATGCGCAGGCTTCTCGGTTAAACGATATGTGACACTCAGGACAGGAAAATGGCTAAAAATAAAAAGAGAAACTCTGAACAGACAGATGTTGTAATCCTTTCACACATTCTCATGAAATTAGGACACGTGAGTAAAGATTTACGAAATTTATCGAGTCGATTAAAGCTAAAATTTCTGTAACTATCACGGGGAACGCTAAAGTACCCTCCCGGCGCAAAAATGTATACAGCAAAAATGTACAGCGTACGAACAGTTTACGAACGCTTTTTTTTATAATACACTGCTACATTTACATTCTCTATACATAGTGCTGTCAATTATATATTGCGGCTTTGTTTTAGTTTCAATTTTTTTTTGTACAAATTAAATTAAAGTTGTCGTATTGTGAAAATATAAAAACTTCTGATAATTATTGTTAGTTTTTTCGTGGCATTCAAGAGCAGCACTATATCCATAATATCATATAAAAATCATTATAATGAATATTTTGAAAGGTATTTAAATAATACTCGAAGTACTTCATCTATGATTGAAACATTTTATTTCATTTCAGAAAAAGATTAATTAACAAATTTGGCACGTTGTGTCTTGTGTTGCGGCTTATTTGAAGAAAAATACAAATAAAAGATAAGATTGATTTAAAAAAATTGTTTTATTCTAATTAAATGGGGCAATTCGCACCGTTCGTCAATGTTACGCTTAAGCAGTTCGTAAACATTTACGTTTAAGCGTACACATTATGAACACTTTTATACATGCTAATACATACACAAGTCTTCGCAAATTTGTTTTCACTTCTCATGTGACAAAAGTACACATTACGTACTATATTCGTACTGTTTTAGTGTAACGTTTACGAACACCTTAGTATAGCAAAGTCTTCGTAAACCGTACGTTTATGATACACCTGGTCTGGAGGGTATGATCAAATTCAAATTTGATTCTGAATCAATCAACGTGTCCAGGAGTAACATTCGAAGCACAAAATTTTGATGAAAGCATCAATAAAAAACGTATCAAATCAGTCAAAAAAGTAAGTTGGAGGAAATGCTAACAGAGTTAAAAGACAAATTTTAAAGTTTGGCAAACAATGATCGTCTGAAACTAAAATTTTTTACTATAGCTCCGTTAAGCTGGAGTGTAAACAAAAGAATTTAATAAATCTCGCAGTGAAATTACATAGTGAAATTGCAGGGTGGAAGGTGGAATAATACCAATTTTGTCGATAGATTATGTACTAAATTAAAAACTCTGAAACCTCACACATTCATCACAAAGCAATAAACCGCTTTTATCGCTGATGAGAATAATAATCTGAATGAAGGAGAACTACTTTTCACAGAACTACGCGGTTATAGTCCAAGACGCAGCTTAAGCATTCCATTTTAATAATGATCAATGTACTCTATCTCCTGTTATTTATTATTATTAGTTGCATATTTTTATCCAACAACTGACTATCTAACAAATTATTTATGTGACCGATAGTGGAAAACAACATTTTAAAAACCGGTATCAAATAGCTAACCTCGTACACATTTAAATTTTGGAATAAGGAAGATTTGCACTTGTGCTACTGCTTATGGAAAAAGTTGTTATATTATAGAGCTAGTCTATAGCAAAACCAAAAGATGATTTATTAAACACATAATGCTTTTTTCAAGTGGCACGAAAACATTTCAATTATTAAATGTTTTTATTATTATTAAAATGTTTTTATTTTAGTAAAACAGAGCATGGACAAGATGAAAAACAACAAGAGATTTGAGTCAGCAAAACCTGTGCAAAACCTGTACCAGAAATTCTGAAAAATCACTATTTTCAAGTTACAAAAGAAAACGAACTGTTGATTAAAAATTGAGGTGTGGCCAACACACGACTTTCTTTTACGAACAGAGAATTTTGAGAAATTTTATTTTTTTCTTATTTTTTTTTTAATTTTTAATTTTTAAATTTTTTTTTTAATTTTATTTTTTTATTTTTATTTGTTTTTAATTTATGGAGACATTTTGTTTTAAGTAGTTTAATGTAAACCTTATACTTTTTAAGATATTTACAAAACAAATTTTCTGTACCAAAGGAGTGGCCACTTCCGGTTAGCCGATTTGGAGTAAAATTCACTGTTACCATCCCAATTTATCAAAAAAGTTTAAATCTGAAGTTTCAGTTCGATTGAATAAACCATATGGGCTGTACAAAGGACACAGACAGACTGACAGACTGAAAGACTGACAGACTGACAGACTAACAGACTGACAGACTGAGAGACTGACAGACTGACAGACTGACAGACTGACAGACTGATAGACAGACAGACAGACACCATTTCGAAACCCAAATTTTTCGGACTCAGGGGACCTCAAAACAAAAAAATCTCTAAAAATCGCAAGGTCCAAAATTTTCATGATTACTATACTTAATTTTACTAGAGTAAAAGAAAGTAAAAAACCCTAATCCATACGAATCGTTCGTTTAGTAAAAGTTCTGTAAAATTATTTTTTGGAAATCGTACTCAACTCCTAAGGGCCAATATCGGCCATTGCCAACAATGATGACAAAGGTTTGGCTAGCACATAGAATAGGTTGCTCAATTACCTAGTTAAAAAACCCTAATCCATACAGATCGATCGTTTAGTAAAAGTTCTACGAAATAATTTTTTGGAAATCGCACTCAACTCCCAAGGGCCAATATCGGCCATTGCCAACAATGATGATAAAGGTTTGGCTAGCACGTAGAACAGGTTGCTGAATTACCTAGTTAGAAAACCCTAATCCATACGAATTGTTCGTTTAGTAAAAGTTCTACGAAATTATTTTTTGGAAATCGCACTCAACTCCCAAGGGCCAATATCGGCCATTGCCAACAATGATGACAAAGGTTTGGCTAGCACATAAAATAGGTCCCTAAAATACCTAGTTAAAAAACCCTAATTCATACGAATCTTTCGTTTAGTAAAAGTTCTACGAAATAATTTTTTGGAAATCGCACTCAACTCCCATGGGCCAATATCGGCCATTGCCAACAATGATGACAAAGGTTTGGCTAGCTCGTAGAATAGGTTGCTCAATTACCTAGTTAAAAAACCCTAATCCATACGAATCGTTCGTTTAGTAAAAGTTCTACGAAATAATTTTTTGGAAATCGCACTCAACTCCCAAGGGCCAATATCGGCCAATCGCAACTCCCAAGGGCCAATATCGGCCATTGCCAACAATGATGACAAAAGTTTCGCTAGCACATGGAATAGGTCCTTTAATTACTTAGTTAGAAAACCCTAATCTATACGAATCGTTCGTTTGGTACAAGTTCTGCAAAATTCGTTTTAGGAAATCCTACTCCACTCCTAAGGGCCAATATCGGCCATTGCCAACAATGATGACAAAGGTTTGGCTAGCACATAGAATAGGTCCCTCAAATAACTAGTTAGAAAACCCTAATTCATACGAATCGTTCGTTTAGTAAAAGTTCTACGAAATAATTTTTTGGAAATCGCACTCAACTCCCAAGGGCCAATATCGGCCATTGCCAACAATGATGACAAAGGTTTGGCTAGCACGTAGAATAGGTTGCTCAATTACCTAGTTAAAAAACCCTAATCCATAGGAATCGTTCGTTTAGTAAAAGTTCTATGAAATAATTTTTTGGAAATCGCACTCAACTCCTAAGGGCTAATATCGGCCATTGCCATCAATGACGACAAAGGTTTCGCTAGCACATGGAATAGGTCCTTTAATTACCTATTTAAAAAACCCTAATCCATACGAATCGTTCGTTTAGTAAAAGTTCTGCAAAATTATTTTTTGGAAATCGTACTCAACTCCTAAGGCTAATATCGGCCATTGCCAATAATGATGACAAAGGTTTCGATAGGATATAGAATAGGTCCCTCAAATACCTAGTTAAAAAACCCTAATCCATACGGATCGTTCATTTAATAAAAGTTCTACGAAATTATTTTTTGGAAATCGCACTCAACAATGATGAGAAGATTTCGCTAGCACATGGAATAGTTTCCTTAATTACCTAGTTAAAATTGAGGTATGGCCAACACACGAGTTTCTTTTACGAATAGAGAATTTTGAGAAATTTTATTTTTTTCTTATTTTTTTTTAATTTTTAAATTTTTAAATTTTTTTTTAATTTTATTTTTTTATTTTTATTTGTTTTTAATTTTTGGAGACATTTTGTTTTAAGTAGTTTAATGTAAAACCTTATACTTTTTAAGATATTTGCAAAAAAAATTTTCTGTACCAAAGGAGTGGCCACTTCCGGTCAGCCGATTTGGAGTAAAATTCACTGGGACCTCCCAATTTATCAAAAAAGCTTAAATCTGAAGTTTCAGTTCGATTGGTTAAACCATATGGGCTGTAGAGAGGACACAGACAGACTGACAGACTGACAGACTGACAGACAGACAGACAGACACCATTTCGAAACCCACTTTTTCGGACTCAGGGGACCTCAAAACAAATAAATCTCTAAAAATCTCGAGGTCCAAAATTTTCATGATTACTATACTTTATTTTACTAGAGTAAAAGAAAGTAAAAATACTCAAATAGCCCTCTGAAGGCATTAAAGTCAATAAATATTTAAGAAGTGAGAGGCAAGGGGTCTCACTGCAATCAAGTACCACTGAAGAAACAAACCCCTACTACGTCGACGTCATAGTTTCTGGGTAATGCTAAAGTTAGGTCACAGTTTAAGCTATGTATATAAGATGTTTACATAAATTGTTGTACATTCATATTTGCCAAATAGAGATACAATATGATTGAATTTTGATGATTGTAATGTAAACTGCGATTGGAGTTTCTAGGTAAGAGTTTTTAAAGGTTCAAAAGTAAATGCTGCATTTTTTTTATTAAAAGTGAGGTTTTATTCGTGTTTAGCGATAAAAATACACCCAGATAGGTTTACTCCAGACTTTTGCTACTTCTTAAGTGATCGCAAATTACGTGAAACTGTTTTTTTTTGAGTAGTTTTGGAGGTTAGGAATGAACAGCGGTTATTAGCCAAAAGTTACGTTGTATTCGTGTTCAGCGATGAAAAATACATCGAAATAGGCACAATTCAGACTTTTGCGATGCCCTCAGTGATCACAGACTATGTAAAACTGTTTTTTAACAGGTTAGGGAAGAACTGCTGAGGTTTTGGTCAAAAGAAAGGTTTAATTCGTGTTTAGCAATAAAAAATATCGAATTACGTTCATCAAAAAAAATTTGCGACGCCCTCGCAGTGTTGTTAAACTAAATAAAATTGCTCGCTTAGAGTGACCAATGGATCCACCATTTTGAAATTTTGTAAAAGGCTAGCCGGCCGACAAAAAAAGTAAATTTCTTAAGCTCAATTTTACTTTTGAAAAACTTTTCTACGGCAAATAGAATTTTGAGCACAAGTGGCATCCAGTTGACAGAAATGCCCTATATATATACATATATATATATATATATATATATATATATATATATATATATATATATATATATATATATATATATATATATATATATATATATATATATATATATATATATATATATAATATATATATATATATATTATATATATATATATATATATATATATATATATATATATATATATATATATATATATATATATATATATATAATATATATATATATATATATATTATATATATATATATATATATATATATATATATATATATATATATATATATATATATATATATATATATATATATATATATATATATATATATATATATATATATATATATATATATATATATATATATATATATATATATATATATATATATATATATATATTATATATATATATATATATATATATATATATATATATATATATATATATATATATATATATATATATATATATATATATATATATATATATATATATATATATTATATATATATATATATATATATATATATATATATATATATATATATATATATATATATATATATATATATATATATATATATATATATATATATATATATATATATATATATATATATATATATATATATATATATATATATATATATATATATATATATATATATATATATATATATATATATATATATATATATATATATATATATATATATATATATATATATATATATATATATATATATATATATATATATATATATATATATATATATATATATATATATGTATAATATATAAATATGTATACATCAGAGTGGAGTGAAAAAAATTTTTTTTACAATTTTGGTACGGGCGGGGGGGGGGGGGGGTATCCGTTTTGGACTCAGCTCAGGAAGACGAGTCTGATAAATTAGGTTTGGAAGTGGTATATATATATATATATATATATATATATATATATATATATATATATATATATATATATATATATATATATATATATATATATATATATATATATATATATATATATATATATATATATATATATATATATATATATATATATATATATATATATATATATATATATATATATATATATATATATATATATATATATATATATATATATATATATATATATATATATATATATATATATATATATATATATGTATAATATATAAATATGTATACATCAGAGTGGAGTGAAAAAAATTTTTTTTACAATTTTGGTACGGGCGGGGGGGGGGGGGGGTATCCGTTTTGGACTCAGCTCAGGAAGACGAGTCTGATAAATTAGGTTTGGAAGTGGTGTCTGCTCTACAGCCCTAATGGTTTATCCCATCTAACTGAAACACTTCATCTTTTTTTATTTTATAAATAAATTTAAGTTTATTTCGCAAATATCTCGAAAGAAACCTCAAAAAATTATAAGATTTACAGCAAAATTAAGCTTTCAGTGAATTTTAGTGAAAATCGGTCAACCGGAAGTGGCAACTTCCGTGGGTCAGAAAAATTATTTTGCAAATATCTCATAAATTATATCGAAAAAAAAAAGATTTACAGTAAACTTAGATCCAGTTAATTTGAGTGAAATTTATTTTACAAATATCTTAAATATTAAATGTAAGATCTATATAATTAAATGTAAGATTTACAGGAAAACTATTACGTACAAAATGTTCCAATTTAAATTTCTAAGAAGTTGGTTTAATAAGTAAATTACCGTAGATTCGTACCCGCGAAAGAAAGTCGTGAGTCCGCCCCAATTAAAAGCAGAGTTTAAGAATCTTTGATCTTTCATCTAATATTAATCATTTACGAGTTATTGTGTCTACTGGACATAACCGAATCAATAAATTGGGTTGAGTATATTTTCATAAAAATTTTCTCCCCAAAAATATTTCACTATAATAGTTTGTTCTAAAACTGCATACTCAAACATCGATTCACTTTAATAACGTTTGTTTCCTCACTATGCAGTTATGGATGTAGGAAAACAACAAATTTAACTACTGCGTAGTGTTAATTATTAAAACTAGGAGCTTTTCAGCTTTTCTCATTTTCTTACTAAAAGTCGTGTAAGCCCCGAGTTTTTTTTTTTTAGTAAATAGTTTTGTTGGTGATTTGGACCATTTAGTAGTTAAACTAGTCGTTGATCCTTACGTTTATATTTATTGAAGATATTGAACCTTGACGTTATTTATTTTGTAATACTCTACAGGCCAAAATATTTAGGTACTTTTATTTTTCTAAAACTACCTCATTAATGCCATTTTAAAAGCTTTTTTGTTTTCGAGCAACGCCTTTCTAAAATTACACTTTTTTGACAATTATGAATTTAAAAATATACACTCAATTGTGTTTCGCTTAGAGCTTCTGTTCTCCATTCAAACACCCAATAAAACAAATATTGCCACACATGCAATTTCATCTGCTTTAGACTGAGTTGACATATCCGACAGAAAAGCCATATTGGTTTTGGGAAAGAAACAATGAAGTTGTAGTCAGCAGGTATAACAATTATAAAGAGGAGAAAGGATTACGCTCATAAGATTAAAGCAGCTTTTATATCATTTTGTCCTTTAATTATTCATTGGGATAGGAGTTCCAGCGTTAAAATCGGACAAAAGGGAACGGCAAGCCTCAGCTATTCAAGGTTGGATTCTTCAAAACAAAATAAGTGCCTTGCGCTTTTGATACAACCGCTTCAAATACAGGTTAGTACAGCTTTGTTATTTCTAAAAAATAAAAGTTATTTAATAGTGGTTGCATTAAAAGGTTACGCAACCATTTGTGATGCCTTGATGAAGTGTTAGTTGTGCGCGCTTCCTTTCTTTGACCATACAAAAAACTAAGAGAAAACTGTTTAATAAATAATAAATCTGAAAAAATTGACGAAAATTACCGAAAAGCACAAAACAATTTTTTTCGAATTTCTAGTAATTTAAAAAAAAAACGTTAGAAATAACGGTATATACAAAATAAACTTATTAGTAATTTTTATAATTACACATATAATTATAAAAATATAATTACTCGGTCTGTAGAGTAATTTTATTAGAAGCTCGCTGAATAAAGTTTGCATTAACTGAATTTCAATTATTAAATTTAATGTTTCAATGGCTTCAAAATGTAACCTAATATCTGAACTTTTGTTTTTTTGTTTTTAGCGGAATCTATAAGACATTCAGAAAAGATCCGCATTAATATATTTCTTCTCTC
This sequence comes from Tipula vernalis, assembly GCA_958295665.1. Classification (NCBI taxonomy): domain Eukaryota; kingdom Metazoa; phylum Arthropoda; class Insecta; order Diptera; family Tipulidae; genus Tipula; species Tipula vernalis. Next base: position 378,195,899 of record OY282559.1, read on the forward strand.
CATTTTGCAGCTAAAATGTCTCAAATTTCAATAAACTCTCTAGTGCTCTCTTTAAGCCCATTGCGCTGGCCCGGGAAATAACTATAAGTTTTTGATGTAAATCTTGCAGAAAGGTCGCACGCACCAAAAAAATAACGGCTTCTGCTCGCTTAAGTATTTGTGAAACCGTAGACTGGTTCACTCCTAATTTTCGTGCGATTTGTACTTGAGTATAATCTTCCTGATACAACATGACGACTTTAACAGCCTCTAGCTCACGACCGGGTGCTATATTACAATGGATCTTATTTTAGGTGTTTGCTTTAGAACACAATTACAAGAACTAATGGTACTGCATTTACAAATAATTGATATGCAATGAAACAAAAGCTGATCATTGCGTTGAATTTCAAACACAATTCACACTTGATTAAGCATTTTTGAAAATTTAAATTGATTGGCTTGCAGTAGACTTTATTCAAGGTGGTTTCTGATAAAAATATAAATGTGCTATCATTTGACACTAGTAGTATTAAAATTGACCAGCAGGATTTTTTTTTATTACAAAAAACAGAAATATGCGTTAATTTTGTCCAGGAGTGTATATATATATATATATATATATATATATATATATATATATATATATATATATATATATATATATATATATATATATAACTCATTAGTAAATGCAGAGATCTAAGAATAATCGATATTCCAATAATCTGTCTACAATTAACGTTATTTTGAATTTTGTTGAGGAACTATTTCGGTCTAGAATTTTCAAAAAAAAATTTTTTTTTCTTACATTTTCTGACTCCTTATAGTTTTATAAATCATCTCCCGAAATAATTTCGAGAAATTCGAATTTTAAGTCGGTTAATTTGAATAAATTCGATGATAAATAAGTATTGTCCGCCATCTTGAATTTTGAAACTTGAACTCAAATTCGTTATCAGGGACCTCAAAAACTGCCGTTTACAAAATTTTGTAGAAATCAGCCAATTATAAGAAAATATCTGTCCACCATTTTGGAACTGCAATTTTGGAATTTGAAATTAAGGTCGGCCATCTTGGATCAGACATCTTGAAATTGAAATTCGCATTTAGAATCGTAATCAGCGACCCCAAAACCCCTAACACACAGAATTTAGTAAAAATCGGCCAACAGTAAGAAAAATACTATCCGCCATCTTGGATCCGCCATCTTGAATTTGAAACCTGAGCTAAAATTCGTTATCAGAGAGTGTAGAAATCAGCCAATTATTAGAAAATATTTGTCCACCATTTTGGAACAGCAATCTGGAATTTGAAATTAAGGTCCGCCATCTTGCATACGCCATTTTAAATTTGAATTTTGATATCGCATTCTTGTTCAGCGACACCCAAAATACTTTTAATAAGTAATTTGGTCAAAATTATTGAGGAATTATAATTTTTTCGATCATTTTTGACTAAAAAATGGCTTTTTATTGCGGGATACCTCACTTTAGATAGTTTTTTCGAGGTTAGAATTTTTTTTCTTTTTTAAACACCTAACGGTATCAAAAACTAGACTTCTTGACGAATTTTTTCGTGTGCTCAAAAATTTTTTTTCCCCAAAATTGAAATGGGCAGAGGGGGTGGCCGATTTGAAAAAGAATTCGCCATATATATATATATATATATATATATATATATATATATATATATATATATATATATATATATATACTTATATATACTATATATATATATATATATATATATATATATATATATATATATATATATAAATAATATATGTATATATATATATATATATATATATATATATATATATATATATATATATATATATATATATATATATATATATATACGAGTACTTATATATACTCGTATATACAATATATGTATTGTTTTATATAATGTACATATGTAGGACGTGTGAAATATTTTATTTATATTCAGCAAACGAGCAATATCTCGCTTAAGCGGCGCGAAACGAATATTTTTGGTACGAGCGATGTTATTGTTTGTTAGCTTAGTTATCTAGAGGTTTTAGCCGCTACAAATAATAAATAAATTGTTGGTTGAATGAAAAAAAATGGGAACACTATTGTTTTTATAATAAAAATAACTTTTACTGATGTTTCTCAAAACTCATATTGCAATTTAAAAATTAGGCCCTTTATCCAGCATCCCTGTGCGAGATGAGATGATTTGTTGAGGAAACAAAATATCTTAAATTCTTCGTCTCCAGCAACAGCACACCATACAACACCATACAAAACTTTTTAAAACAAATTTTCAAACTAAAGCACCTCCTTCACAGGCCATTTCGAGAACATCATTAAAATAATTTCTTTTTATTATAAATATTAGGTGGGTCAATTTAAATGGTCTACCTTGTTCATTTTTTTCGAAAAACAGTCAAAATTTATATCAGAAATCGCCAGAATTTATTTAACTTATCTTGTTTTGCAAATATAAGAGCTTTATAGACTTCACGAGATACTTTTCTTTGTTGATACTTTTTGCTTTATCATAAGCAAACAAACCGTAATAAACATTTCAATTTGAAAGTAAATTAAGCCGCTTAAAAAGTGGTTAATAACCGCACTGTCCGAAATACACATTGCGATTGCAGTATAAACTTTCTTCTATAAAATAATATCAATTAGTACTTAGTAGTGTAAATGTCATTATTTGTGATAACCTGATTACCTATAGTATACAAATTTTGTTATCAGCTATTCATAAATCATATAATCGTATTAATCGCATATTTATCATGTAACAGTAATTTTTGTTCTAAATGACTAAAAAGAAAACACGTTTTTCAATAGCGAGTTACAATGGTTAGCTCATCTGATCCAGAATAGTTTTAAAACTATCATAATAAATTTAAATCAGTAAATTTTGGTCCACTAAAACACCACCCAAATATAAAAAACACGAAAATTCCAACGTATACGTAAAATCCATCACATACGAGTAGAAATAATAAGATCGCTTTTAACTTTCGTTTCGTAAAAGCAAGTACCGAGTACGAACCGAATAAAAAGGACAAGTGAATTGCCTCAAATTTCCAAAAAATAGTGAAAATCAGAAGTAATGTCTTGAGACTGAATGTGTTTAGCTAATGTATGCTTTTAAAAGCGAGAACACTACAACTTTCACTAAAGTCGCATTTAAATAAAACAAGTTTTCGGTCAAATCATTGCGTGTACCACAGCAAAGGGTTAACAAATATTTTTCCTTCATCTAAACCTTAATTATTTTTTGTGTTTTTCATTTTCTTTTGGCCCAAAAAAAAAAACACAAAAAATTTATTTAACAGATGGTTTCGAAACACATTTTTATAAGCAATCTTATATTTGGTTAATCTTTTGTTTATGAAGGATAATGAACTAACCTTGAAACATTTTTTAAAATGTAAAGTATGGTAAAAAATAATATCGCTAAACCACAATTACTCCATAAACACAACAAAAAAAAAACGTTTTTTGATGATTTTTGCTTTTTTTTTCGCGATATGTGTATAAAATTTCGCTTACTCTAAGGTAAGAAACTTTTTTCTTTTTATTTGTTAAGCCAAAAATAATTTTATATGAATTTAATCAAAACAACCAAAGTAAAAAAAAAAAAAAAAAAAACTGTCGATAAACAGTTCGTTTTTTAAGTTCAAGGTTTTCTTTTATTTTCTTTTTAAACAAAATACTCTAGCAATAATAACAAGAACGCGAATTAATATGATTTTGTTTTTTTATTTCGTGTACGATCGCATTTTGTTTTTGTTTTTTTTTTTTCAAACTCACACACATATACATACGTAACATATTTTGTTTTATTTACACATTTTATTCGCACGCACGTTTTATAATTCTGTATACAAATCGGCGTTATTGTGTTGTTGCTGTTCGATGGTATATTAAAATGCGTAGTGGTATATTTAAATTTGTAACCATGAACTTCATTGTTGTTCAATAAATTATGTATAAGAATTTCAGTAAAATTGTGTATGTGTGTTGTATTACATCGTAATTATTATAACTGAAATGGCAAAGATGTGAAAAACATGAAAAACAAAAGAAAATGAGTAAATTTTACGAATTAGTTAAATAATGAGTAAAAAAATGTGAAAAATTATTTTGGTTTAATACATGTACGCTTGGGGTTTTAAGTAGCTTGGAATCGTGGTTTAAAACGTCAAAAGCTTTGTATTTAAGAATTTTAAGACAAATTTTGCAGCTAATACTAATATATGTATGTAATCGTTGGGATTTTATCATCACAATGGAATTTTTATTTGAAATCAACATTTTTATAGATGTACCGGACGTAGACAATCAAACACAATGATGCCGTCTGCTTTCCTTGCGTTTTTTATCCTAATTTACGTTAACATTTTGAATGGAGTAGGCGAAACGGACTGAACGGATGGTTGGACGTTTGTAGAAACTAGTGGTATGCAATATTAACGTGGAGCGCTGTCGGCTTTAGGTAAGTCTTACTGCGTAAAACTTCGAGCTTCTGTAGAGCTGGAACATTTTAGTTTAAAGTATTGGAACTCTAATCTACAGCTTTTTTTATTGTGTTAATTTTATTTTTTAATTTGTTTAGGCGACCTTTACATTTTCTGGCTATTTTTGGACCGGTGGGTATTTCTGTAATGCGTTCCGGTCATTATGGTATATTTCGTTCCGGAACATGTTACTACGGCATGTTTCTGTACGGCATTTCAGTAAGGCATGTGCTTCACTACGGTAAGAGGTATGCTGCGGCATAGGGTACACTAAGCGCCTAAGTCGTTTGGCACACTAATGTCGTTTTCGATTGATTTTTTACCCCTCTTTGAAAGTGTAACCTCAATTTCTTCGTCAATCGAACATAAACACCGAATTGTGTCACTGTCATCTGTCAAACCATATTAAAACGACAAGTCAAATCGAACATGACAGCACAATGACAGTACTGTTTAGTGCATTTGTAAACGGAGGGGTAAAACTACCAAGAAAACTAGAGTAGTCGTAATTGCACTGGTGTAGCTGTCAGTGCAATTTTTTTTGGTCAATCGAAATCCACATAAGGCATCTTTTTTTTATTTTATACAATACTAACTGTACCCTGCGCGCGTTGCTACGCTACCAACTAAAATACATTTGAAGGAAAGACATGTACAACAAATATTCAATTCATTTTGAGTCATTTTATTGATTTTGTTCATTTCGAAAAAATTGTGACATTGCAGCGTTTCGTTTCAATTCGATATTTATTGAAGTGCTGTGGGATACACAATATTTCTTGTTTTTCCATCTGGTGCGTAAACGAATAAATCAGAAGGTTTTCCGACGCGTGAGCAGGCTACATAGAGCTGCCCATGTGAGAAGCATGGATTCTCCAAATTTAATCCACACACTTGCAACGATTGTCCTTGTGATTTGTTGATAGTTATTGCGAAAGCGAGTCGCACCGGGAACTGCAAACGTTTGAATTCGAATGGCATATCTGTCGGAATCATTGGGATACGTGGCAACAGTACGTCTTCACCTTTGAATTTTCCAGTCAAAATTGTTGCCTCGATAACATTGTTCATCATTTTCTTGATTGAGAGTCTGGTTCCGTTGGAAAGTCGTCAATTTTCAATGTAAGAACGTGCGGTGGTATGCCTGGCAAATCAAGCGAATTCAAGAATTCAGTTGGATAGTTGACAACCTCGTCTTGATTCACCACAGTATCGGTGGACTTATATGTTGTCGTTTCGCCGGGTATTCCATTCTGAATAGTGAAGTTGATGGTATTGACATCGATGTTTTTGGCCGCTAATATAGCACGCTTACTGAGCCACTGATGATTTTTGTAGTTCTGTGCAATGTTTGGGAAAACTTTTTGCACCAATTCGTCTATGCTTTCTGTGATCTTACAGAAGTTTGCTGGCAAGGTGATATATTGCGTAGATTCATCAATTTGCATTTGCCCATTTCCAATATCCATTAATTGTTTTGCAAAATTTCCAGCCGATGCATCCCGTTGTAGTTGTACACGTATGTTGGTTTTCAAAGTCAATTTCTGTAAATGACGCCATAAAACTGATGATTTGAGAAATGCATTAAGTTCATCAGCGGGTGTTGAACGTGGTATAATCGGCAGTGTTTGTCGAAAATCACCAGACAATAAAATGAGTGCTCCACCGAAGATCCGTGCGTTTCCTCTCAAATCTCGCAGTGTACGATCAAACGCTTCCAATGCTTTCTTGTGAGACATTGTACATTCGTCCCATATGATAATTTGACACGTTTGGAGTACTTTGCCCATTCCAGAGTTTTTGCTGATGTTGCATGTTGGTGCCTCAGTGTTTTGTAAATTCAACGGCAGTTTCAATGCTGAATGCGCTGTTCGGCAACCATCCAAAAGAGTTGCCGCAATTCCAGATGATGCTATGGCCAGTGCAATATTATTTTGTGATCGTATGCGGTTGGTAAAATGAGTGAAAGAAGAAAAGTCTTGCCTGTACCACCAAGATTTGTCTGAACAAATGTTCCCAGTTCGTCAGAATCAAAATGTGTTTCTCGTTGCAAATCACGATCGAAAAAGTCGTTCGCTGGTCGGTTCGGAGCAGGTATTCCCAGTTGCACCAGTGCCTTGTTAGCGATTGCCAAACATATGTCTTCAATCAAAATCAAAACCTCATTATACACGTTTGGTGTGAATTGAATGTCCGGATTTTGATTCGCAGCGCGCAAGCGATTTAGAATATCTTCACTCACATAGTCCTTGTATTTTTCCCAAAGATCTTTTGGATTAGATGGGAAGCAGGTCGAGCAGTATTCGATGCATCAGCGAGTGCAGTGTCCCAATGTGCATCATTCTCAAGAAGATTTAGTTCCTGGCAAGCTTGGCGATAAGTGTCGCACAGCTGACCGTTCACTGTTCTTAAATCTTGGAAAGATGTCGGTCCAAGTACATTGATTAACAGCAATCGCAGATAGAAGCATTCTGTATTGTTCGGGTGAACAGTGTACAGACGACCCAATGCGTCACTGGAATACAAATTGGGATGTCCTTCAACTGCTTTACCTTGTTTGCGACGTTGAAACTTTTTAGCCGATGCATTCCATGTCTAGAATTTCGGTACCTCAGATTAAAGTAGAGTCTTTGCAAAAATATCATCTTGGCACAATGAGTAAAATGCAGTTAAAGTTGTTGCCGGTGGAACCAATGCTCTTGCACGTACATTATCTGCTGTGAAGTAAACGCGCTGTCCAATCTCGAGATGCACTGCCAAGTGTACTACTGTTGGATGTCGTTCATTGATTGGAAATGATAAGATGCGCCATACTGCTTCATTGCTGCTAATGTAGCGTCCAAGATGGTATTGGTTGATTTCATCGAGCGGTGCGGCCACATTCCCTACTCCGAAGACTGCCATGTCGCTTCCTTTGTTGACATATTTGCAAATGTATTTGATCGACTTCACTGAATTGCAATACTCAACATTAATGTGTGCTTTGAAGGTCTTTGAGAGCAACGGTGAATATGGCACAACTCAACGATTATCGACTTTGACATCAACGTTTCGTACTTTCAGAACGATGGGTTTGCCGCCATCCTCAACTGATCGTCGACGATACAGTGGGTATTCGTCATTGCCAGTGATGGTATCAGAAACCAAGTTTCTTGGGTATCGTTTCGTGCATTTCCCATCAGACATGCATGGTGAATTGTTGTTGAATGCGTCACATGGACCATGAATCATATTTTTGGTAACGACGTCGAATAAGTCTGGATCAATGTCCTTATTTGGTATTTCTGCTGAGATGATTTGGTCAATTTGATCTGACGTAATTTTGTTGATTAACCAAACCAAAATATGTGCTTGTGGCAATCTTGTTTTCTGCCATTAAATGGAATACATCCAGCAGCGTGTCTCTCCAAAAACGTGATGCTTGATAATAAGATCCATCAAAGATTTCAATTTTTGTTTAAATACGCGTGCGGTAATGTCATGGCCGTCCGAAGATGATTTCCAGCTAACAGAAGTTCTTTAATTTCATCCCATGTTGGATTGCATGTAAATGTGATGAACAAATCTGGACGACCATATGCGCGAACGTATGTCATCGCATCTTGTGCGTATTCATGCATGTGCCGTGGACTCCCCGTGAATGTAGACGGTAATATGAGCATTCTTCCCAATTCGTTTGGATTCACGTTACCTTCATTAACGATTGCGTCTCGTAAATGGATATACTCTTCAGAACGCAACTCGGTTTGATTCAATCGAATATATAGGAGTCGTTCGGTTTCAATCTTCGCGTACAATTATCGACATTTCAGAATGTGGTTCTCAGCGTCTCGATGAATCATCAATCGATACGAATAATAATTCATGGCACTGACTTTCTTATTCGTTTCCTCGTCTGTTTGTGGATTTCTCATTTTGATGTTGAAATGATATCCATCTTCTTCTCGCCAAAACAGAATCGGATACTGCAATCCGTCGTATGAGCGATGAGTATCGGAGACTCGCTGAACGTCACCACTTCTGCGATGAAGAATTATGTCGCGCGATTCGAATTCTTCGCCAACTATCACGATCGCCACTTGATCGATTGTTGGTGCATTGAACTGTCTTTCGTGTTGGCCAACGGGTATTTTGTCTGCTCGAATTACAACTGCGTAGTCATCGGCTGGCATTCGTTGAATGGCGGTTTTAAACAACTGAACTAATTCATTGTGTTGATCGAAAAGGGCTTGTAACGCAGCAACGATTTCTCGTCTAGTGCCCGCATTATAATGACATCGTTGTTCAATTTGTTCATCACTGTTTGCCATGAAATAAATTTGAAGAAACTTGTGATCTGCGTCCGGCAATGGTAGAAGCGATCTGGCACGATGATAAATTTGCCCTTGGATTCTGAATGTTGGCATGTAATTTTCGCGCACGATGTTCGTTGCACCGAACGATGTAATTTGAAAACATGAATTGTATTTGCGGATGTTTTCCAAGAAATGCTTCGACTCACGTGTAACACCTGATAGCAACGTTGATAATGGTTCGGGTGGTGGATGTAATTCTGGCAGTTTAACTTTTCCATTGGCGCAGCACATTCCTGGCGTTTCGTTCTTAAATTTGAGGGCGCTACAATACATGCAAATTTTATCCATTTTTCCAATGACCTCACTTGGATGAAGACTGTAATCATTATTACTGTCATAATGGAATGCACCAAGATTTAAATCAGCGTATAGTGTTCGTCTTGATCGAGCGGTACTTATTCGAACATTTTGCAGCCTTCTTTCCCGTTCTTCGGTTGTCTCAGACGAACGGGCCTGAGTAGTACGTATTCGATCAGTTTCTAACCTCACTTCTCGTTGTTCATATGATTCAGGCGAACGGGTCTCAGCGGCATGTACTCGAAGATTTTCCAGCCAATAATGCTCGTTGCTCGTCTGATTCTGAGGCTCGTAATGCTCTTTTCTTCCGTGCTTGAGGTGTAGATCGACCAATTGCTTGTCGCTTTGGAGGCATAATTGTACGGGAACGACGTGAAAAATGCGTTTGAATTTATTAGATGTCAGTCAGCAATCCGAATCTCATAATGTATCCAATCCAATTGAACCGGCTGTTCAAACACGGATGGAAATGTTAATATTGACGGTGATCACCAATTCGCTGAGGTAAATTTGAAGTGAAAAAAATCAGCATTCGAGAATTGTTGAAATCGATTTTAATTCCACTCACGATGATATCCAAAAAAAAACTGCACAGCAAATGCGAGTCAGATCCTTCACATACACATTCGATGATCTTCGTGAATTCACTGTAGAGAATGAATAAAATCAGCTCACGGAAACTACGAAAATTCAATTCGATTGAATTATTTATCTAAATTATTAATTTAACTCACAATGAAATGCACAAAACTATTCGAAAAACGCTCCCAAATATAAAAATACGCACAACATTGTCTGTTCAATGTGAGCCGGACATGAATTTCACAATTTACATAAATTCCTATGTCAGCCACAGTTCACTGTTTTCGTTTTAATTCAAATCAGCATGAACTGTCCCGGCAATATATGAAATTCATTGGATGGACAGTGGCGCCATCTGTCGAAAATTGGTCGTACCAACTCAGAAACCTTCATGGGCCCATGCACAACAACTTTGCTAAAGGTCATCACATGATCAAATGCATAGTTTACGATTCTATAAAGGACATACAGACAAACATTCATTTTTATATATATAGATTATTAATATTCAAGATTCTATGATGAAAAAAAAAAATATTTTTCTGGGAAAAATAGTTTTCTTTGCGCAACCAATAACGCCAAAATCAAGAAAGATGTATATTTTTTGAACGTAGGATTATAAAAATCTATAGTTTTAAGGAGGGCCCAATTTAACTTTCACTTTTTCAATTTTTTCCCAAAATCAGCTTAGATGTATGTCTATTTTTATTAATTTTTGATGGGTAGAATTGTGTATCTACAGGTTTTAGGACATTCAAGTAGGGTGGCCAGAAGATTTCATTAAAATAGAACATGTTCTCTTTCTTCACTCCGATCTTTTTGACTCTTTTATTTTCTAATTTTCTATATTTACTCGTATATCTTCATAGTTTAGCATTGTTGAAATTCACTCAACTCATTGTTAGAGCCTCAATTTTCAAAATTAGCTGATAAAGTTTTAGTTATGGAGAGAACACTGGCGTTCCATACGATCAAACACCATTTTAGTTTCCGCTCTATTAATTGCACAACAAAGCTATTTAAAAAAATGGAGGTGTGGCCAACACACGACTTTCTTTTACGAACAGAGAATTTTGAGAAATTTAATTTTTTTTTTTAATTTTTTTTTTTTAATTTTTATTTTTGATTTTTATTTATTTTCAATTTTTGGAAACATTTGGTATTTAGTAGTTTTTTGTAAACCTTATACTTTTTAAGATATTTGCAAAATAAATTTTCTGGACCAAGGAAGATGCCACTTCCGGTTAGCCGATTTGGAGTAAAATTCACTGGGACCTCCCAATTTATCAAAAAAGCTTAAATCTGAAGTTTCAGTTCGATTGGTTAAACCATTTGGGCTGTAGAGAGGACACAGACAGACTGACAGACTGACAGACAGACAGACAGACACCATTTCGAAACCCACTTTTTCGGACTCAGGGGACCTCAAAACAAATAAATCGCTAAAAATCTCAAGGTCCAAAATTTTCATGATTACTATACTTTATTTTACTAGAGTAAAAGAAAGTAATAATGTTCACCAACTCGGAAACCGCACATTGAATTTTTTCTGCTAAAACAAAAACAAAATCGATTATGAAAAATGTGATTGCTCCATATTATAAAAAAACAAACAGTTCAATTAATTTCCAAAAATTGAATATTTATCAGTTTTAATGGACGCAAGCAACCATGGCGCGAAGAAAATATTTCCTATATTAATACAATTCTCCGATGTAAAAGCAGGAATAAGTACAAAACTGATATATTTGGATAAATTACCAAATGAGACAAATTTGGTGACAAAAATATCAAAAATGTAATATTATAATCTCGAATAAAATACACGAGTTTATTAAAACATTCCATAACTCGATGGTGTCGTTGTATCCAGTTGTTCATCGCATTTTGCTAGTATTTGAGGGATTCAAATCACTCTGTCAAAGCAAGATAAACGAAAGTTTCATCAGAACTTTTATGCGAATAAACTTAAAGCTGGACAAGATTATTGCATCCACAAATTTTGCGTGACCCATGCTCCCATGCTGTTCAAAAACTTAAAGGAAATAAACAAATAAAAAGTAAGGTTTTCCAAAAATGTTTATTAGACATCAAAATATCTAGGTTCCAACTTCAATGAAAATTTCAAAATTTTCAAGTAACACAAGAATTACCAAAAGTGAAACGCCGGGGAAAGCGACTTTCCCAAATTCACGAAGACAAATTCAACTTGGCCACCAAATTTATAAGCAATTTATATAAGTTGCAACCTCACTACGTTCGTAACTCGAATGTAAAGCGACACACCTAGCCAGTGATTTAAGCACCAAATCGCTTTGGATGTGATATAATTTAGTGAACGCAACTTATTTCAGAGATGAAACCAACCCTACGAGTTTAGAAAATTTCAATAAAAACTTAAGCAATAACCTCAAAATATTAATTTTGGTGTTTGGTTTGATGATATCAACAAAATATTTGTCTTACTTTTCACGTCAACTCTACCAATATAATTTTACATTATGTAAAAAGCTCGTCAAAAAACATTATGCTTGATAATACATTTTGTTTCACTTGAAATGAGGGAAAACAATCAAAATGAGCAAACAAAATAAAATGGCTAAACAATGCCACAAAATATATTAAAAGGTTATATAATATTTTCGGCACCAGAACACTCGTTTACAGCATCCGAGAGAGTTTTTGGACGTATACATACTCGTATATCGAAAAGGTAGTTAAACATAATGAAACGATTTTGCAGCCCGAAGAATTCGTAGATATATTTGGAATGGTTTTTATAGAAGAACTTCCTGTGTACGATTAGAAACGTGAAGCAAAAAAGTATCTAAACCGTTAACTAGGTAGCACTTTAAATTAATTGAATGAAAAAAAATTATTTTTCACAGAAAACAAAGTAATCGAATTCATCTCCAAGAGGAAGTCAATTTTAAGGCAGAACCTTTGATAGGATCTACATCATATGTGTTTACTCTGTAACCACAAATTATAAATTACAACCCGGAGTTTGCTCTTGACTTAGTCCAGGTTTTGGAATGTACTGTCTCTATTGAACTGTTCAAACAGTTTATGGGTACGGAATTCTTTGGATAATCCTTTAACTGTGTTCGAACTTGTTAAGGATTGTGAAACTTTATTCATCGACTTTCTTTAAGTAATAGAGTAACGATTAATGGTTCCTGCAATCAGGTGGTGCTCTGCTAACAGCCACAAACCACTTGTTCCCTAACTTTTAACTTAGTTAAGAAAGCCACAAAACCAATGGTCTAAAAGAGTTCAAACAGAAATAGTGGGCCTAATTCGGGGTTCTAAAGTCTTACTGGTCACGTTCATTTTAAAGTTCGCTGTCGTTACTGTTAATTTGTCTCGAAGACGATGAATAGATTCACTTTGTAAGCAGCTGTCCTGCATTCGAAAAAGTTATTCTGAAGTCTTGGATCTATTATCCTCCCTCTCTTGGTTCAAACTCTTTCAGTTTATTAAGACTAATAATGCGTTAATAATTCAGCATAGAAATTCCACTTAGTATAAAGAGTCACCTATATTCTGCACTGTTCATTTGAACGCATATGAAGTTTCAAGTTGATTTGTCAAATAATTTTTTCGGACAGCTGATTAAAGTAAACGTAGTTTATGCTTTTTTTTAATGTAAAAAATTGAACATCGTGCATTGGGTATTCAATACCGATCATCGGGTACCCGGTTACTCGGATATTTTGCCCCTTATTGGCGGGTAATTTGATTCAATAGATCAATTCCCGTTTGTGGAAATCAAATATTTTTCTCATATTTCGTTTTTTCGCTGAATAATTTCATTCCATAAACTTGTATTCTAATTCTCTTTGCTAGATTTACTATTAGTACAAGTTCTAAATCGAGTAAACATGTCATATTAGTAGTTTTGTCAAAAATGATTAAGAATTAGATAATTTCACGATCATATTAAACGTATCACACCGTCAAATTGACGAGAAATGTCATTAATTGCATAAAACAGGATTTATTTCCCCATTTTACGGAACTGAAATACTTTTGTATTCTCATTTAGAATAATATCTCATTCATTAAAATAATCCCACGTACTCAGAATCTACCTATACATGGGCCCGAATTAGTTCCCCGCGAAATTTTTTGAGTGGCGAAATTAATTTCATTTTTAATATGAATTAAATCCGCGACATCCAATTTTTTAAAATAAAATAATTTTGCGAGCATTTAGTTCAGAAGATTAGTTTAAAAAAATTCAGATTTAATTCATTTTCCGAATGAATTTAACTCAAAAGAAAATTAGTAACATCTTTAAATGAACTTGAACTGAAATGTTATACATACATTATATCTTTACGAAAAAGCACTAAACATCTTAAAGGTTTACAAAAGTTTGAAATGAATTTAGTTACAACATTGTAACATAATAATAAGGCTTTCCTCAAATGTTTGGACTACTAACAGAAATACTCATACTCTAAAATGCGTTCCCCGCCCGAATGCATCATTTGTACAGAATCATTATTTTAAAAAGAAATGACAACCTTTAGTGGCAAGTATAATTATTAATAAAAAGGGTTAACGTGTTATAATCTACTGGTCAAACCCTAGGTTTTATTTTAACTTTCGTTAGTCGGCCTAGAGCATGCCCTGCATGCCATGGAGATGGTTTTAAACATATTTATGTATTTTTTAATACCCGGATACTCGGATAACCTGGGTATTAAAATAAATAACACTCGACTACCCGAGTACTTTGAAACACGAGTAATTTGGATACCCTAATCCTGCTGTCAATAAATTCTTTGTGGAAAACGTTTAAAAGTTATGGAAACTTATAATAAAATGATAAATGTATTAACTGGTGGTTACACCTTCAAAATGGGCTTCCGAACTTCAATATGGTCGTACAAGCCTTAGATATGACACTCTGGTAGTCCAAAAACCGCTACTACCGATGAAATGATTCATTCTGTACGTGATATGGTTATAAAAGACAGTCGACTGACTAAAGCTGTGTTTTTTTATTCGCTCCGGATAGCTGATATCGAGAGCCGTCATTTTTCTACGCCTAAATTTAAATTTGACCCGCTATTTATTGGTAAACTAAACTTATTTCACATCAAACTATCATTTTTAATTAAATTGTTTACCCAAAACTTCATATAAAAAATATTTGGCTCTACCTATTTATACAGAGCGCTATCGGGAGCCATTTTTTATATGACGGCTCTCGATAGCAGCTATCCGGAGCGAATAAAAAAACACTACATAATTCTGAAATTGCTGAGTCTATGGTATCTCATTTCAACGAATGTTTCATATTTTAATGAATGAATTAGGAATGAGAAAGCTGTTGAAAAGATGGGTGCCGTATTTGTTAAGTCCGGATACTTCGGCAGCGACTTTCTCAACAATGTTTGAATCGTTTTCGAAAGGATAAAACTGATTTCAAGCGACGACAAACTGTAGAGTGAGCCCGCTACTTCTGTTCCGAAACAGCTAAAGTGGTAAAAATCGGCAAAGAAAGTTATGGCATCAGTTTTTTGGGATGCAAAAGGAATTTGTTAATTAATGACTTTCAAACCAGTAAAACAATAACCAGAGAGTATTATTCAAACATGATGATGAAAAAATTCGTGAAACAAAACCTGATTTATAACATAAAAAAATTATCTTTCATCAAGACAATGCACCCGGCTCACAAAGTTGTTTCGAGATCTGGCTCCCTTTGAGTTCCATCTGTTCGCAAACCTCAAAATATCAGTGTGGAAAGTTTTTCATTTCCTTGTTAAAGTGTGAACATTATTTCTCATAAATGAATCCTTCATTGTAACAATTTTTTTTTGGATATTATCTGAATCGTAAAGTCTTGTAATGTGTATAAAATAAAATTGCACTTTATAACAATTTAATTTATTATACACCACAATTTAATTTTGTTTAAAATCCATTAAATTTATTTTATTATAAATTTATTTAAATCTATTTAATTAATGTTGTACATTTTACTAATTACTTTCCACTGAGTTGGCCGACATGTCGCCGCGATGAAAGTGAAGAGCAGACTGAAGTGAAAAAGGAATATTTAATTTAATTTTGTTTTGTTGTCTCTTCATGTGGAAGAGGCGGAAGTTCATTGGTTGAATGCGTGTGTTCCCAAATGGTAATGTTAACGTTGAGCGGCGTGAAGACATTGCATTAGTGGTTGGGTAAACTCAGACGCCAATGTAAGTGAGTGGATCAAAATTGGTGTATTTTACAAAATTGGTATTTTTCAAATTTCTCTACAACTATAAAACGTTTCAAGGAAGAGTTAAACGTGTAGATTTGAAGAAGTAAACAAGTGATTGTTGGTGAAATCAATTAAATGCTATTAGACGTAATAGTACCGGAATTTGTTATCTCAGTCATATAAGTATAATAAAATATTTAGTTAATTGGTGGATTTACTTTTGGCTAATTCATACTCTACGATAAAGTTGGCAAATTGACTCAATGGTATAAATAGTTCATGCTTGTCAGGCAACCTGGGGCTACCGTTTAGGATTTCAAATGGTAAACAATTAAAAACCTCTCACGATTGAGTGTTCTAACCGTATTGTTGTTTTTCCTTTGAATGATAATCAATAGCAACGACAACCAAATCAATATAATCCGAGGGGTCACAAAATACCAAATACCACTTCAATGGTAGATTTTCGCAGATAAAAACAAATTTTTTTAATATTTCTAGTATTGATAACCAAACCCCTAAAGGCGCTTGACGTAAAAAGTTTCTTATTTTTAAACACCAACAACTTTACCTTTCTATGTCAAAATTAACTTAATTTCCGCAATTCACCATGTTTCTACAGGGTGATCCATTTAAATCGACTCACCAAAATTGGATTAAAAAAAAATCGCCTTGACCTTGATTTATAATTTCAAGGTCATCAAAAAAAAAATTTACCTATTTAGGTTTCTCCTCAAACTCAAACTACTTCTGTCACGACATTTTAAAATGCGTCATGTAAACAAACATTCAAATTAAACTTTATAGATTGTTTATCATCCGATTGCCCACCCTGCTCTGTACACTCTAGGTGCGAAGGAAATTCAATATATAAAACTTTTATAAATTTGATTTGAATATTAATCTTTAAATTTAACCAGATTTTTAATTGAGATAAAACGTGTTCATATTAATCAAAATCAACAATCTGCTGAACCTGTACAGAAACACACAGCAGACTAAATGACTAACAAAACGTTCTACTAATTTATGGTTGTTCTCTCTTATTCGTTCGAACATTCAATTATGAATTTTTCTTTTCTTTTTATATTTCCTACACACTTGTCTTATTTGCTCCTTCACACCATCGCACACCGTTAAATTTTAATCCTAATTAAACTATTAATCAATTCTGATATTTAACATTAATCAAAAAGATGTAAAGAAGAAATGTAAATACAATAAGAAACGAAATGAAATAATAAATCATGTTAACTAACTAGATGTGTTCCTCCCGCCCCGCCCCGTGTTATATTTTTTTGTTCGTTTATTTGTTTGGTTCGATTTATCCGCCAATCGACTTAAGTCGACTTTAAAAATATTCTTTATTCTTGTAGACATAAATGAGTTGCGCGAGATGACCATATACATATTAAATGTACAATAAATACATGATTAATATTCTTGTATACATATTTAGTTAATTTAATTTGTGTATACATGTATTTTACGAGTCAAGTCAAGGCACACAAAAAGGAAATAAATAAGAAACGTTTCTTCTACTTCTTCGTCTTATATTTGTGTATCACACATTTGTATTTTTGTTTAAATTGAGATGAATGTGTCACGAAAAATAAAAAAATTAAAAAACCCAACCAAGAAGTGAATATAATAATAATTTATATAAGTTGATATTGACCTTGACTTCAAAAATAAAAGAATTGAAAACAAATGTGAAACACATATTTGAATGTACATTGTATATGCATGTAGTATATAGGAAAGTGTACACACAAGTTGGTGTTTTTTTTTTTACTTCTTGAACGCACCCACGTCAAATATTTTATTTGTTGGCGATGTGGAATGAATGTATGTACATAATGTAAATTAATGTGTGTAGAATAAAAAATTGGTGATAGAGATAATTTAGATTGGTAGAGGTAGAGGTAATTATGTGCTTATGTGGTTGCGTACATACATGCGTGTACGTAATTTTCAGGGTCGGTTTGAATATTTGCTGGGGCTGGTTCAATAAAGGCAGAGGCCAAACCAGTTTCGTTCACTTTATTTACCGAATTTTATTTAGTAACTATGTAGTTTAACGTCCGAAGGATTTCAATTATTTTGACGTTTTTCGACATTATGCAGAGTAATTTTTTTCAACCCTATTGCTTCTGAATAGTGTCAAGTATCGTCGACACACACGTTAGATGGGCCAATATTTAATTCAACTTTTCATCGCTTATGAATTTTGTTAATTTTATCTGATTGAAACAAAAGGGTTTCTTTGATATTTTTTTTTTCAACTATCCAATTCCAAAGGTTTCTGCCTTTGAAGTCTTCTTACTGCATTGGTGGTATCCAACAAACTTCGTATGTCTACATTTTGGTGCCGAGATATCCGCTGAATGTGTTTCTTCGCATGATTTTGTATTTCTTCACTTACATATTCCATGTTTAAGTCCCTATGGAGGTTATCATTTCTAATGTATCATGGTGCGTTTACAATGCCACGCAGCACTTTGTTTTGAAAACATTGAATCATTTGTACATTTGTCTTCTTGGTACAACCCCAAAGTTGAATACCGTAGTTCCATACTGGTTTAAGTATTTGCTGATATAATAGCAATTTGTTATGTATTGTAAGCTCAGAGTTTCTACCTTTTAGCCAATACATTTTCCTATATTTGATGTTCAACTCTTCTTTTTTTTTTAACATGCTCTTTCCATCTAAGCTTGCAATCGATAGTCATGCCGAGGTATTTGGCTGTATTTGCATTTGGAACCGGCCTTGAATTAAGTTCCACTGGAATCCAGTTAACTTTCTGGTTTGTGAAGTTTACGTGAACCGCTTTTGCTTCGTTTAGGCTAATGCGCCATTTCTTTGTCCAACTACTCACTGTGTCGGTTGCCTTTTGAAGTTTGGTCGTTGCTTCTAATATACACTTTCCAGTCACCAGAATAGCTGTATCGTCTGCAAATGTTGCTATGGTGGCACTTTATGTATTTGGCATATCTCTGGTGTACAGGATGTACAATATAGGACCCAGTACGCTACCCTGTGGTATGCCTGCTGATATTCTCTTTAGTTCAGAGTACTCTCCGTTATATTTTACACGAAAATGTCGGTCTGCGATATAAGATTTAAGAATTTGATAGTACTGCCTAGGTAGATCTCGATGCAATTTAAATTCAAGTCCTTGGTGCCAAACTTTGTCGAAAGCTCGTGCTACATCTAAGAAGATGCTGGAGCATATCTTCTTATTCTCAAGTGCGTCTTCGATTATATCCGTTGTTCTGTGAACTTGTTCTATCGTAGAGTGATTTTCTCTAAATCCAAATTGGTGTGGTGGAATCAAATTTCTCTCTTCTATTATTGGCTTGAAGCTCTTGAGCAGTAATTTTTCAAATAATTTTGAAATTACAGGAAGTAGTGAAATCGGTCTGTACGACTTTTTATCGTTCGCTGGTTTGCCTGGTGTGGGGATCATAATTACTTGAGCAACCTTCCATTGTCGTGGGACATATTTTAGTCTGAAGACAGCATTGATAATTTGAACCAATTTTCGTAGTCCCTTCCCGGGAATGGCTTTTACGACTTGTCCAGTAATTAAATCATATCCTGGAATTTTTTGCGTTCAAATTACACTTGACCTCATTTTTCAATTCCTGTAATGTTACACATGGTGTCTTCCAAGTGAGCCGCAAATAAAATAGCTTTTTGTTTGTCGTTTTTGGCCCAGGTTCCTTCCCCATTTTTAATAGGCGGCACATGCATTTTGGCTCTTTTTAATCCTTTTGTTGGTTTCTAAAGAGAGTAATCAGTATCTTTATGTTCGGTGAGCCCATTTAAGTACTTGTTAATAGTTTCGTCCTTAATTTCTTTTATAAGTTGTTTTAGTTTATTGCATAGAAAATTGAGGATTTTTTTGTTTTCCGGGGCGCGTGTCCTTTGCCATGTCTTTCATGCCTTCCATTTCTCTCTAACTAACTCCCTGACCTCAATAGGATAATTTTGATTCCTACGGGATTCAGTGTGACTAGCAGGAGAACTTTCCCATGCTGCTTGTTGAAGAGTACTGTTAAATACCTCTAGTTCGTCTTCCAACTGTACCGGTGTTTTAATCGGCACTAGTACATTTATTTGCATTTCAATTAGTTCTTGGAATAGGTCCCAGTTAGTTCTATTATTTGTTAAGTTAGGCAGGTTATCCTTATTAATTATCATTGAACTGAGAATCATGATAACAGGTGTATGATCGGAATATATCCCTTCGCTGTTTTCGATGCACATGTAATCCTCGAAGATCCCTTTCGTGACATAGAAATCAATGAGATCTGGTATTTTATTTATAACAGCAGGCCAGTATGTTGGTTTACCTCCAGAGTGGAACTCGCAGTTATTTATTCGTCCGGCTTCGAATAGCTCTTTTCGTTTAGGGGTTGTAAGTCTTGATCCCCAATAGGTGTTTTTTGCATTAAAGTCACCACCAATAATAAAATTGGATCCTAGTGATCTAAAGAGTCTATTATAATCTTCTTTGTTTAGATTATAGCGTGGAGGGCAGTAGATAGAGGAAATA
This sequence comes from Tipula vernalis, assembly GCA_958295665.1. NCBI lineage: Eukaryota > Metazoa > Arthropoda > Insecta > Diptera > Tipulidae > Tipula > Tipula vernalis. Next base: position 378,216,410 of record OY282559.1, read on the forward strand.
CTGTATTCATTATTATTGTTAGTTTCAACTATTTGATATGGTGTAGAAAAGCTGTTTTATTGTTCATGTAACAATTTGTTGTGGTGGAGTCTAAGAGCTTGGTCCAGGGAAGTTGTTGTTGAGGAGGGGCTGGTGGGGTGAATGGATGTCTTTGATATAATAGAGAGAGTAAGGCAATAGGAGGAGGAGTGTTGCATGATTAAAAAAAATTATTTGGGTGGGATTTTGGTGGATAGTGGTTTCGAAGGTTGTTGTAGATTTTTATGCTGGGATGGTTTCGAAGAGTGGAGCGGTACATTTGTTTATGGACACAGGTGATGTAAGGATGTTTGGGTTGGGCTGTTGATCGAATCCAGAGAAATGTGGTTGGGTGCATGGGGTTTTTCCTGAAGAAATGCCGCTGCGGTGTCCGGGTTTCGTTCTTGAATTGCAAGGGTGGGAAAGTTTTTGGGGTAGTGTGGTCACCATTTTAGAGATGGCGTTGGATGGACCCGGTTTGATGCGTTTGGATGTGTAAATGGTTCTATGTGGACAGTGTTGCTTGCACTGTGGCTGGTGGTGTTGTATTGGGGCGTCCAACGGGGAAGAATCGGGATTGTGTTTGGATTGGGTAGGAGCGTTTTGGGAGGGTATTGGAAATGCTGTCGGGGATTATTCGATGATTCGAAAAAAGATTGAAATTAGACTAAGATTATGTCAAGAATATGTGATGAACACATGGTGGATAATTTTGTTTTGATTGTTGGTGAGCCTCTAGCTTCCAGCATCCAATGGCCATGCATTGTTTAGTGATTTGTTTATAGGAATGTAACAGAAGTGTCCGGCTCGTAATGTGAAATTTAATAAGTGCGAGATTTTAGGGCATTTTGCTATTAAATGTAAAACTAAATCAACAAAAAACCCTTTATTCAGTATAATAATTAAGAGACGGACTTAATTTTCAGGCTAATCGCATAAACTGTACTAAGTTTAAATAAAAGGAAGAAGAATCGGAAGCAGAAAGCCAGGATACTAAAATTTGGAAATTTGAAAGTGATGGATTAATGAAATTACGAAAAAGAGATCATATTATTCCCATGTTGATTGGCTCTGGATCTAAATGCAAAGGGAGATTGGAAATTTGTAATACGGAAAAAAACTGTAATCTTGAATACCCTTCAGATATCCGGTTAGAAGTATGTAAATAAGAAGTAATAACTTCATTAGATGTAGTGGATAATGGTAATGTCGCTGCCTTGAATTCATTAAAAATCGAAATAAATACAACTCGAGCTGAAAATATAGATCGATTTTCGAAAATAAAGAAAGCAAAAGTCTATAACATATCAGTAAACCGCGCACAACAGCCGCTGCGACGGATACTAGTTTATACCATTATACTACTGATACTTTTCATTAATTAAAACTGGATGAGAATAGGTCCATTACAGGCTATTATTTGAAGTCAATTCTGCGCCAGTAATATTTCAGACGATGCCACAATTGATTGAATTATCTGGATGATATTATTGGCGGAAATGAAAGTGACCATGATGAAATTTTGAAACTGTTAAAAAAAACGTATTAAAAATCATCAATCAACTTATCAAACTGAAGTTTCTCGGTCATAAGTTGTCATACTAGGAAATCGACCCAGATGTCGATAAAGTTTAACAGGTTCCCTACCGGTGTACCACCGGTAAGTCACGATGGAAAACACTCCCAGTTGCCAGTGCCCCACAGACATACCACACTAAATAATACAACAAGCGGCCGATGACCACCGGTGTACCACGCAGAATAATTCACCTAGTGGCCAGTGACCACCGATATACCACTCCTTATAATACTACTAACGGCCGGTGACCACGGGTGTACCACGCAAAATTATTTGAATTGAGGCCCATGGACCACCGGTCGCCATTTTCTAGTATCACTTTACTTTCGATATTCCAAAATATGTTTTACGTTCAAAAAATGAGGAGTGCGAATTTCTTAAATCCATTTTGAGTATGGTATATCTATCGATGGTATATTGGCCTCTGGATAGAAACACAAACGAAAATGTCTTTATCTATTTGTAAGGATTGCCGGTTGGGTTTTTTACAAATTTTGTTTTGTTTTGAGTTTCATTATTACCTATAATACGAGTGAATATAAAAAGGGAATTCCCCGAATAATAAACGAGCAGCTGCGTTATATAAACACAATATTGTCCATCGGTATTTATTCTATTTTTGCTCGAAACACAAGTGAATTTGTAACACTGGTGAAAGTGAAAACGTTATAATTCGATATAAAGGCGCAAGTGAGTACAATATTTTGGTATATCCGATATCTTAGAATGGCGTCTCCAGATTTATTTAGTTGTGATGATGAAGATAATGAAGGTAAAGTGGCTGAGAGATATACTCGTAGGTGGGTACAATATTTGATATATAAAATATATTTATATAGTGATAATAAAATTCATTAGATATTGTGGAGTTGAGATACCATTGATTTGTTTTATAATGACGAAAGTGAATCAGATTATGACTGTGGTGACATAACGGATACTGACGAAATATTCTGGGAAATTACACAGACTCTGAAACATCTGATTCTGAAAACATAACTGATATTTCTGAAGATGAGATGGAAATTGAAGAAGCAGAAAATAATCAAAGCACTTCAAAAGCCACATTTTGAAAAAATTCTGATGGTAGCACTCTGAAAAAATTCATGATACCTCCACAATCAACTTCAACAATTCCAGCTCAAAATTCACCTACAGATTTTTATTTGCTTTTCTTGACCGATGACATCATAGTCATGATTATAAAAGCGACAAATTTAAATGCGCAATCTTACATAGAAAATCACCAAAGTGTCAGATTAAGTCAATGGTATGATACGGATAAAATTGAAATAAAAAAGCTGCTGGGGCTAATTTTATTTATGGGTGTAGTACCATTATCAGAACTAAGTGACTACTGGAGTAAGGATTATGTTCTTCGACAACGATTTGCAACAAAAATTATGAGCCTCAATAGATTCCAAATTTTAACCAGATTTATACATTTCGCGGATAACAATGACGATGCCGCCAAGTTATCAAAAACATATAAAATTGACAAATTAAGAGAAGTGCAGACAGCGACCTGGTAAATAGATGAATCAATCATTGGCTTCCAAGGCTGATAAAGCATTAAACAGTATATTCCAGACAAAGCCAGTAAATATGGAATAAAACTGTTCAAAATTACTAATAGTGCCGTTCGATTTGAAAATTTACGCTGGGAAAGAAAATAAAACGCGAGATTCGGAACATTCTATGTCAACGCAAATTTGCATAGAATATTTCCACGCAGGTAGAACTTTGACCGTGGATAATTTCTACACTTCGTTGGAGCTGGTAACTTTTTGTCTGGAAAGAGAGACTCATGTTCAAGGAACTCTTCGAAAAAATCGAAAAGGCATACCACAATTTTCTAAATTGAAAATAGGTAACATAATTTTGTAAATATTTTTAAATAAAATCATAAATACATATATTTGTAATGTTATAGGTGAAACTATTTGCAAAGAACGTGATGGAATTGTTGTAGGGAAATGGAGAGATAAGATGGATGTTTATTTTCTCTCAACAAAACACGATGGCACGCTAGTTGATTTTATTTCGGGAAAGAGAAAAACAACAAAAAATAACCCAATGTAATTTAAAGCTACAACAATAGTAAACAAGGGGTTGATATCTCGGATCACCTAAAGAGCTCATTTAATCCTTTGAGAAAAACAATACACTGGTATCACAAACAGCCCTAAAGCTACTTTTAAATATCAGTGTGGTGAACTCCTTTATTTTATTTAAAATACAAAACCATTACGAAAACGGTTAACAATGGCTAAATATCGAGTTGAACTTATAAAAGCCTTAACTCAATCTTCACCAATTTTCAATGAGGAATTCAATGATGAACTAAATAAAGAACTTGTGGGCCGGCCCTACACATCGTCTTGTGGAAATAGACCAGAAATCCAAGGATGGGAGATTAAACAGAAAGCGATGCACGGTCTGTTACCAAGAAATTTCCCGGAATAGTGGGCCAACACATGCTCAAAATAAAGCTAAAAGAGTTAACACGTGTTGCAAGCAGTACCCTAATAGCCCATACCTGTGCATAAACCATTTTTTCATAATTCATAAAGCTTTTATTGCAAAAAAACAAATAAGGCGAAATAATTTTTTTTATTATTTTTACTACCCCATTTGACATAACTATTATTTTCCGAAAATTTTCAAATTTCTTAATGCCGTGGCTTACCGGTGGTACACCGGCAGTTAAAAACAATATTTGTCGTGGTATACCGATGGTACATTGGCTGCTTTGATTAGATTTGAAAATGGTATACTGGGAGTACATTGGCCAATGGGACTTATTTTCATGGTGGTATACCGGTGACCACTGGCCTCAATTCAAATAATTTTGCGTGGTACACCCGTGGTCACTGGCCGTTAGTAGTATTATAAGGATTGGTATACCGGTGGTCACCGGCCGCTTGTTGTATTATTTAGTGTGGTATACCGGCGGTGCACTGGCAACTGGGAGTGTTTTCCATCGTGACATAACGGTGGTACACCGGCAGAGAACCTGTGAAACAATTTGCAATGTGGTATATAAATCTTAAAGAAGAAAAATTCAGTTCAGAACGATCAGAGATATGAAATTCGACTGGATACCTTTGAAAAATTAAAAAAGTTAGTCGAATTGCCAAAATTGGCTGATGCCAGATCTGTAGTTCTTGGAACGGTTCTATGTACAATTCAACAATGATATGTCCTTTCGTAATTTCATTTGAAGTGGAAGTTTGAACGATTTTAGTTTTATTTGGCAACATTAGAGTTCGAATTGACAATCGATGACAAACCATTGAAGGCTATTTTCAAACCGACATCATGGGTGGTGCACTTACAGGTTTATAAATTTAAAATTATTTATTAGCACTCAAAATCAAACTAATCCATTTTCCATTCCAAATTGTCAAATTTAAGCAAACCGATTACGATGAGAAGTCTTATATAGTGGCTACGAGTGAAATGATTTTGAGATATTAGATGCGGTTCCCATTTCTATATGACTTAATATTGTTAGGCACTGTTCTAAAATTGGCACACGAAGGTCATCCATGTAAAATAGATTTCATACCGAGCAAACGGCGCAGTGGTTAAAGCTGCGGCGGTTGGATCGGGAGGTACCGGGTTCTAATCCTTATAGGGGCGGGATGCAAAAGGGATTTTTCATCATCTGATTACGATCGGTGATGAAGATGAACACATCTATGACCCCCTGTTGAGAGTGCGGAATCCATGGGCATGGAGCAATGCAATGAGCAGGTGGTTTAAACGAAAACAGGTCTATAGCCGTACGTCCTCGATTTGGCAAAGGCGTAAGGTAGGACGTAAAAAGCAAACTGCGAAAGAGTTGGGAGTGCCTCGAGCCCCAGAACAGATTGCAGGGATAAAAGCAAACAAACAAACAAACAGATTTCATCTGCTGCGATTATCAAAAATTTAGAGGAAATGTTTTCAAAGTTATAGGTTATGTAGGCAAAAGTCGCAATTTAACAGCGAAGAATTTAAAAACTCCTGAGAGACCAATGGAACCGAGTTGCCATCTTCTCCGTCATGCTGGGGAGGTAGAATTCATTCAAACCATTGTGATTATAGGAACGAGTTGCAGCAATTCACTCTTATATATGCATAATCATCCTCCTCATGGGGCGACAGTCAAAAGTCAAATCTGGACGAGATTACTGAACTTTTTAAACATCAAAAACTGAAGATGGAAGAGATTAGGATATACCCAATTTATAGATATTCTTAAAAAGTGCAAGCTATCCGCATAAATTGACTTCTAGTTTTTAACATTGAATATGACTTAAGCCTGTATTCTATAAAAATTGACTGACAGTCAAAACAAGGAAAAGAGAAAAACAATCTTATGCACTTATAAGAGACACAACGTTTTTTATTTTATTTTTTATTTTACAGCAAAATTGTTTTTCTATAAAATAAAAAACGTTGCCTTTATAATAAACTTGTTGCAGACCAAATATTTATTTAATATTTATTTATCAATTAAATTTATTTAATTTTAATTAGTTTTATTTATGTTATTAATTTTTGTACAATTTACTTTTGATTCGCCACCATTTTGTGTTTGTTTTATTTTTAAGGTTTATGTGAGCGCACGTGCGTGCAGTACAAAATCCGAGACGAGACTGAAATTTTATTTTGTCTTGTCCGTCGTTGTCTGGAAGAGACAGTAGTTCAGTTGTCCGTTTTTGTATTGGTGTTTCCGTTTGTGTTTCTGTCTGTTCGTGCTTTGTTCTGACCTTTGTCTGTTATATGGGGCATCAATTTTTTTTTCTCTTTTCGTTTTTTTGACTGTCAGTCAATTTTTCTCATGGAATACATGCTTTACCAGGACGGTTTTGAAACCAAGCTATCATTTATGGACATGATAAGTTGATCAAAACGAATTTGAAATTTGAATTGAAAATAAGTCAAACTCGTTTGAAAATTTGTTAATCAATTTTTAAAAATTGTTAATTTGGTTTGAATAAATATTAAATTTTCTTGAAAATAGTTCAAAATGTAATTGAAAAAATGTTAATTTTATTTGAAAATGCCTTAATCGTAATTAAATAATTGTCAATTTGGTTTGGAATTTAGTTAATTTGGTAACCGGTACAAAATCAAAGCTCTTTGTTTTCATCGGAATTTAAAAAATTCAGTTAAATTTCGGGACTTTTAGAAATTTAATATAGTTTCCATAAATTAACTAAGTATCATTTTAATATTGTATAAAATATTTGGGGCCTTAAGGGGCCAAGAACACCAAATAGGCATGAATTCTCATGACCTATTTATGATTAATGACGATCTAGAATTTCGACGTGAAGTAAACAAATTAAAAATAATCATCCATAATATAAAATGGCGAAAGTATCTATAAATTCTAAACAACAAAATAGAAATGGAATTCCCAAAACTAAAAAAAAAAAGCGATTATAACTTATGTTGAACTAAATCGAATGAATGACGCGGCAGATATACAGATTTGATCGACGAAATATGGTGAACCAATTATTTATTATTCATCCGAATTTTATGTTATACAATTTTAAAGAAAATTTGCCAGCAGTTCCAGTAAACAACTTTCTAAAAACAAAAATTCTATGGAACCAAAGAAATAATTCTAAAGCGTAGTACATTAGAAATGTTATTATTATTATTACCTTACCTGTTGTGTCTATGAACTTTCTTATTTGCGTCGTTCTTTTTAATTCTTGTTTTTTGTTGTTTTGTTTTGAAGGGGGGAAAGGTTTATTAAAATTTGTGGAATGAAAAAAAGAGAAAAAAAACAACATAATATGTATGTACAAGCATTTTGGAGAATTTATTTATCAAACAATATTCAAACTGGCTAAAATTCACGTGTAGTTATATGATTTTGTGAATAATTTGGTGTTACGCAACGATTAGAAAGAATGTTGTTATTCTTGCAATCTAAATAACTTTCTTTTATTATTATTCTACGTCGTTAATTTAAAGTATTACTTATTGTTTGGTATAAATTTAATTTCTTATGCAATAAAACCTGTTTACAAGCACTCTTGTTTACAATAGTTTTTGGTTGTGTAATTAATGTACTGTTTTAAGTACTCTTATAAAAATCGTAAAAATGTTGACTATCTGTCTTGGCTTTTCTGTCTAAAACTTTGTTAAATTTGGTAAGAATATGGAACTAACAACCTGTTGTTCACTGATTTTATACCTTTGTAGAACACTAATTCATAAAAGATTGTCTAGGCGGCTGTGGAGCCTTGGTCTATACAAAATAGCTTTAATTAAGGTTTGTTGAACTTGTCACATTAAAATCGTTCATTGCCGGCCAAATATTGTTATTTATCTTACAGTGTCACAATTTGAAGAGTGAACTTGTCGAGAAGATCAAAAATGATACGGTTTCATGTTCAAATACTAATATGGGTGAATTAAAATACCAGATTAGTTCAATATTGTCAAGAATCGAGGAAATGAATAAGCAGATTAACAATTTGAATGATCAACTGGATGGCATTGAAATTGACAAGCGGTTCCGCGATTTAGTTGTTACTAGCATACCGGCAATATTGAGTGAAAATATTAATGACATTGTCAAAGAAAATTGCCGCAGCAAATTTAACATCGATTTGCATACCTACAAGGCATTCCGGCGCAACGGCAATACGCTAAGTACAAATAACGCATCTCGAATTATAATCAAGTTTAGGTTAGGTTAGGTTAGGTTGGAGTGGCTGCTTATGCACACTTAGACCGGTGACGGTCCATTGTGATACCACAGGATGTATCCCCTTTTACCCCTATTGGAACCATTTCGAGCTACTTATGTAGCGTAAGACGTCCCGCACTTTAATGTTTTCGAGATCCGAGAGGCAGTCCATCCTGAACTTACCTAAGTGTTTGTGCCTTCTGAGAGCCAATGCTGGACACGAGCAAAGGAAGTGGACCAACGTCTCTTCCTCCTCTTTGTCCAAGCAGCTTCTGCAGAAGTCATTAGCCTCCAGACCCAGCCTTCTGGCATGTTCTCCAAAAAGGCAGTGTCCCGTGAGAATTCCTACGACCGTTCTTAATTCACGTCTGCGTAAGGATATTAATGCCCTAGTACGCCCCAAGTCCAGCTTTGGCCAAACTTGTCTTGCAACTCTACAGGTGAGGGTGTTAGACCACCTTTCCACCGCTGAGGATAGCGCCTGCTTCCCAAGTGCTTGTCTCAGCGCTGTGATAGGCCTCCCCATACTTGCCCTTTTCGGTTGCAGCTGGAGAGTCGTACCATGTCTAGCAAGTTCATCTGCCCTGCAGTTCCCCATGACGCCCGAGTGACCTGGGACCCAGACTACCTGGATATTGAAATGCTCCCCCATCTCATTTAGAGATGAGTGACAACTCAACGCCACCCGTGACGACAAGGACACCGATTCTAATGACCGGATCGCCGCTTGACTGTCCACATAGATTGTGATATCGTCTGAGAATAACACATTATGCTTCAACCACGTCATGACCTCCTCAATCGCTACGACTTCAGCTTGGTACACGCTGCAGTAATCAGGGAGACGAATAGAAATATTTACATTTAATTTGTCACAGAATACTCCAGCTCCTACTTTGCCGTCTAGCTTGGAGCCATCTGTGAAGAATTGCAACGCTTCGGTTTCCGATAACGGTTTATCCCTCCAGGATTCCCTTGAAGGGAAGGAGGTCCGAAATCGCTTCTCGAAGCGTAGAGCAGGTTTAATGTAGTCAAGATTCGCCAGCTCATCCTTCAACGATCTGCAAGTCGTACAGCCGTATTTGCCGCCATCTGTTTGCCAAAAATGTCGACCGGAAGAAGGTGCAACATAACCTCTAAGGCACTTGTCGGTGTCGACCTCAATGCCCCGCTAACAAGCATACAGGCCGTTCTTTGCACTCTCTCAATCCTACTTTTGTAAGTTACCTTGTCCAGAGCTGGCCACTAAACACCCACCCCGTACATGAGTACAGGTCTCACTACAGCGGTGTAGAGCCAGTGTACCAGCTCCGGCTTCAGACCCCATCTATGACCAATGGCGTTCCTAAAGGAGTACAAAGCAATAGTAGCTTTGTTTATTCTCTCCAACATGTTGGGCTTCCAACTAAGCTTACTGTCCAAGATAATGCCCAGATATCTAGCTCTATCAGTAAAAGCAAGTCTCGTGCCATTTAAGGTAGGAGGGACCAACTACCGGGATTTTGTATTTCTTAGTAAAAAGTACCAGCTCTGTCTTGGACGGGTTAATACCAAGTCCACATTTGCCAGCCCATTTTGTAACGATGGTAAGCGCATTCTGCATTACGTCTACAATCGTGCCCAGGAATTTCCCGGTAACAGCTAAAGCTACATCATCTGCGTACGCGATAACTTCAATACCCTCTCTCTCCAATTCAAGTAGTAACCCGTTTACCACCATGTTCCAGAGAAGAGGGGACAGAACCCCCCCCCCTGCGGAGTTCCCCTAGTTACTCGCCTCTTGATGGTGGAGTCCCCCAACTTCGAGCTAACAATCCTGCTTCCCAGCATATAATTGATTAACCCTATCAGAGGAACGTCCACCTCCAAAAATGACAATCCCTCCTATTAAAGGCGCCTTCTAAGTTTGGTTCAAAGTCAATAGCTACCGTGTTCTTCCTTAAATACCGATTGAAACAGAACTTAGATGTTCAGATTGCCTTTAGTTCCCGAATTTATATTAATTGTGGATTAACGGATAAAAATCATCAAATTTTTGTAGTGTACTGTGTGCCATCTAAATATTTAAATGATTTCAAGTGACTGATAGATTTAAATACGGCATCTCATCTAAGGCATAAATGATTTAGTCGAAAAACGGTAAACAAGATCTAAGTCTTCATTGATTACTAACGTTACTGTTGTTTAACTAATTTTGGAGGATGGGTAAATTTTTATTTATATGACTAAATTTTGTTTTTGTTGTTTTGGTTTTTCGTACTGTCAATTTGTTGATTTTTCACTTCAATTAGTGTTTGTTCTTAATATTAATTTCTTTCGATTACTTACAATAAGTATGTTATGTATACTTGTTTTGCTAGATTTCAGCAAAGCATTCGATCATATTGATCACCAGATTCTTTTCGGAAAACTTAGAAAGACCCAGAAATTTTCATCTACTGCATTCAAATTAGTTCATTCATATCTGTCTGGTCGTTCGCAGAAAGTAACTATTGGTTCAATTACTTCTGGAATGTGTTTGTAATAATATTGGTTGCCACTAGATGTCATTGTTAGTTCTATAATGTATTTTAACCATGTATATCGAGTAGTTTTAGTTGTACGTCAAACGGCATCAGGGCATAAAGAATAAAATAAACTACGCATGCGATTAACTGTTAAATGAAAGTCTTTTAATTTATAATAATTGCCACAATTATTACATGGTGTCAGAAGGAAAATCGGAAATATAATTGGAAACGAAGTTTATTAAGCGGATTATTGAAAATTAATGAATTTTTGTGGATTGTTTAGAAAACGAATTGTGTTCGAGATCGAGCAAAGGAAGCGGTGACGTCACGTCATATTTATCGTAAATATTTTGGATTAGTTTTGGAAAAATCGAACATTAACACAAAATAATGTCGAACGAACGGTTACCAGTGGAATTGGATTGCGTGAATTTAGAAAAGGGGTGGTCAATGTGGAAACGTACATTTTTAATGTAAATGATGGCAACGGGGAAAAATGTTAAAACTGAATCGGAAAAAATAGCAACGTTTCTGTGGTTAATTGGTTCCCAGGCGATGGAGATATATAACACATTGTTCCCGAACGATGGAACAACGGATGGGATTCTTGGAAATCAGAATGCTGTCATTGAGCCAGTTGCTGTTCAAACGGTAAATGCAAACGAAATTGGGCAAGAGAATAAAGATGCTACGGCTGTGGTACCAAATGCTAATATTCCAAGAACTTTGGATGAGGTGTTGAAAGCGTTTGATGGGTATTGTATACCAAAGAAGAACATACTAATGAAATCGTTCAAATTTCACAACATTGTGCAAAAAGAAAAACAACCATTTGTAGAGTTCGAAACAGAACTTCGTAAACAAATTGAATTTTTTGAGTACAAATTGGAAGGAAAATCGTACAAATCATTGCAAAAAGTCATTGAAACGTGCAAAATGTACGAAGCTGCTAATGCACATAAGGCGTTATTGAACACAAACAGTCAACCATGTGTTAATAGTGTAGCTGAATATCGGCCAAAGGAAACAATCGATGCTGTAATACGTCTTTGTTATAATTGTGGTAATGATTTCACTAGCAAATCATTTACAATCATGCAAAGCCAAGAATATCAATTGCCGGCCATGTGGACGTAAAGGCCATTTCCAGCGTTTTTGTAAATCGAAGGATAAACAAACAGACAGCAATGGAACCAAATCCGGAAACACGTTTGGAAACCGTAAGCCGGATAATAACAGTAATCGAAAACAACAACAACAATCAATTAACTGGGATAGCTCAGATCTTATTTATAGAATAAATTCAAGTAATATTGCCAACCATATGAAGCGATGGTTTAAGGAGTATCAAGTAGGGAAATAAGAATGGAAATTATTCGGTTTATGATTATAATGGAAATAAAGTAAATGTTTTTGGAACGGTCAAATTAACATGTTTCGATCAGAAAGCCAAAATGGAATGGTCTTCTCTCGGTCTCGAATCATGTGAAAGATTTGGATTAGTCAAACGAACTGATATAGGTTCTGTTGCGTGTTTGTCACAAACGCAAGGGGAATTTTTGAAAAATAATCGTGATGTCTTTGAAGATTTGGGTAAATTTCCGGGAACGTTTTCGATAAATATGAAGGAAAATTTAAAGCCGGTTCTTCACTATAAGAAACGTATACCAAACTCTTTGTGGGATAAATTGAGGTCGCAGCTTGATAGAATGGTATAGGATGGAATCATTTCACCTGTTGTTTACCTGACTGACTGGGTTAATAATTTACAAATATAGTCGAAAAGCCTAACTCAAGTGAACTGCGAATTTGTTTGGATCCGAAACCACTCAATGAGTGCATCAGGCGTGAACATTTTTTGATTCCAACGATTGATGATTTGACGTCTGGTTTGGCAGATAAACGTGTTTTTTTCAGTTTTGGACTTGAATAGTGGCTATTGGCAAATGGAATTGGACGTAGTGGGCTCCGATTTAACAACATTCATGACTCCGTTTGGGAGATATAAATTCAAACGCGTTCCATTTGGGCTTAATTTTGTACCGGAATTATTTCAACGTGAAATGTTTAAAATGTTGCGAGACATTGAGGGAGTGATAATTTATTTTGATGATGTGGATATTTGCGCGAAAACGGAAGAAGAACACGATCGGATAATGGAAAAGGTTATGGAAAGGGCGCGTAAATACAATATTAAATTCATATCTTGTTTGAAGAAACGTTTAAGGCGAATTTAAAGTATCGTGATGCAATTTTAAAAATGAAGAAGCCGGGGGATAAAGCGGCCATTTCAAGATTTTTGGGTATTCTTAAATATTTAGCTGAATTCATTCCAAATTTGTCAAAGGAATCGGCACATTTACGTAGCCTCACGCGAAACGATGTTCCATTTGAATGGACGGAAAATCATGATCGGGAATTCAAGGAATTACTTGATATCGTAGCATCAGAACCGGTGTTGGCGATGTATGATCCGAAGTTGCCAGTCATTGTGCAAACGGATGCATCTAAAGATGGATTGGGTTGTGTAATTGTTCAGAGAGGAAACCCAGTAGCACATGCGTCTCGGACGTTAAGTAAAAGTGAACAAAAGTGGGCTCAGATCGAAAAGGAGTTGTTGGCAATTGTGTTTGCATGTCAGCGGTTTCATTATTTTTTGTATGGACGTGAATTTACGGTGAAAAATGATCACAAACCTTTGGAAACATTGGTCAGGCGGGATATTGATGATGTGACAATGCGGCTTCAGCGTATGCTCATGTCACTTTTGAAATATCCAAAGATGACGGTTGTTTACAAGCCGGGCAAAGAAATGCTTGTGGTTGACTGCCTGTCACGGGCCCAACTATCGGAATCTAAAGAAAACACGGATTTATCGGGAATCATTCATTCAGTAACTAAATCGGCGTGTTTATCGAAAAAAAATTATGATTTGTACCGTTCAACCATTGAACGAGATGAACGATTGGCCGAATTATCATCTACTGAACGATCTGAGCCGTATGTTTCACAAATTCAAGAATGAACTTCATTGTGAGAATGGCTTACTTTTTCGAGATCATCGACTCGTGATTCCAAAAGAATTACAAGGTAAACTTAGCAAGTGGTTACATGCACCACATTTGGGAGTCGAAAAAACTCTTGCACTTGCAAGAATGCTTTATTACTGGCCTAATATGAACGGTCAGATAAGGGAAATGGTTGCATCTTGTGCCATTTGTGAAAAGTTTACGCATAGCAGCCAAAGTATGCTGGACAGGACTTCTTGTCTATTATCGATGCATATTCGAGCTATTTAATTGTTGAACATTTGAAGAACAAAACAACGCGTCATATCATTGGAAGATTAAAAAGTGGGTTTGATATAATCGGATATCCAACTGTAGTAAAATCGGATATTGTACCATTTAACTCACGGGAATTTGAGGAATTTGCAAATGATTACAATATGATAATGAAGTTCTCGAGTCCTCGGTATCCACAAGGCAATGGATTAGCTGAGAAAGGTGTTGCGATTGCTAAAAACATTTTGAAACGTTGTGTTGAAGATAGAGACACGGAAATATAACACAACTCCTGTAGCAAGTATTCGTTTGACACCAGGCCAGTTATTTTTTTGGGCGGGTGGTCAAGACGAGAATGCCGATTTCGGATTCATTGTTATATCGAGACAACCTAAGTGAGGGGATCGTTCAAAACAAAATTAAAGAAAAAAGAGAAAGGCAGAAGTATTATTATGACCGGAATGCAAAAGCACTGCCAGTACTTAATGTGGGTTATTTCGTGATTTTTAAAAAAAATGGAAAAGAATGGAATTATGGTTCAATTGTTGGTAATGTGAATGGTCGATCATACATCGTTAGGAATAATTTTGATAATTATTTTAGACGCAACCGACGGTTCATCGCCAAGACTAAGAATAACGAAGTGAATGGGGGAGAAGTAATGTTTAAGAAAATGTTAGATGTAATGTTGCGGGTCAGGATAATTTGAAACCTATTAAAATTGTACCACCAGTTGGGCGTAACGTACAGGAGAATGTTAATGATGGCAATGAACCAAGTGCCCGACCAGTGTTGAATGAGAGTAATGCAGCATCAGATGAATATCAGACCGCTAGTAGTTCTGATTCAGAAGCAGGGTCAGCCAGCGATCAAGAGATACCTGAACCAGTTATAACTGATGAGTCGGGGGGGGGGGGCTCACAGAACTTGTACTGGTCGCATTCGTCGTCCACCTCAGAGATATGGTTGGGATTAAGTTAATGTAACAACCATTAGATTTAAATAATTTACTAGTACTTATTTGGATATCATGTCAATTTCAAATTTCAATTTCTTTCAAAAGAAAAAAGCGTGTAATAATATTGCTTGCCACTAGATGTCATTGTTAGTTCTATAATGTATTTTAACCATGTATATCGAGTAGTTTTAGTTGTACGTAAAACAGCATCAGGGCATAAAGAATAAAATAAACTACGCATGAGATTAAATGTTAAATGAAAGTCTTTTAATTTATAATAATTACCACAATTATTACAGTGTTACACCTAATCTGGGATTCCACAGGGGTCTATTCTGGGCCTGTTTTTGTTTATGATGTAAATATCACTTGTTTGCAGTTGACTTTCAAATTTGTAGCTTTAGTGATCCAGCGAGTATTGGCGATAGCATCAATAAAATAAGTGATTGGTCATTTAGGAACAGGGTCTCCTTAAATTGTGATCAAACACAATACATTTTGATTTTATCTAATGAGAGTTTTATATAAAATTCATAATATTTATGTATGCATGTAATATCTAAGTACAGTATGAAAATTTACGTAATATTGATAAAGGTAAGATTTTTTCATTGTATTGAATATGCTAAAAGTGTAAAAATTGCGTTTTAGACACGTAGAAAATGTTGAATAATCAAGATTAAGTGAATGTGGAGTCAAAAGGCTTTCAAAAAAATAATGTCGTTATGAAAATCGGTTAAGAAATTTAAAAAAAAATCGCCTCTCTGTGAGCGTTGAAGGTTTGAGTCGATTTATTTGCTCGGGAGTGTAGTTTACAGTTTTTACTTATCTGCACTTTTATCTTTAAAATGAGGCCAATACTCTTGAATTCGGCGTTTAACATTTTTTCGATTTGTGCCCACTGACAGACAACTATGCGTCTCCGACATTCACATGGTTAGGATTCTGTAGATTTATACTTAATTAATTGGTATTTTATTTTTAAAAATTGACACTAGTAGTCTAAACTGATGGAAGACAGATGAAAAGAAATGGCAGGAACCCTTCAAATTCCAAATACTTCCGGCATAACGGCTGCAGCAAAACCATGATAAAACATTTTGAATCGATCATACCATACGTCCAAACCAAAACTAAATTTAATGAACTTGTTACTGTTAGCACAAAAAATTATTTGACTGCGCTAATTAAAATCATTCGCCAACAAAAAACAAAAATATGATTATTAAGGATAAATAAGCTAACCATCCAAAATTATTTTAATTTAATTTTCATTCATAAACGTAACGATCAACGAAACAAAATTAAAACAAAAATATTATACGAAAGCAACAACAAAAACATAAAATTTCTTCTTAATTTGATCAAGATATAATGGGGGAAAAAAAAGATCTTTATTTTATTGATACTACTTATACGTATGTACTAAATAATGAATGATCATGCGGACGCACAAATACAAAAAAAAAACCGATCAAATCATTTTGAATTTAATTAACTGATCACACGGCGAGTGTGGAGCATGTGAATGTATGAGTGGAGCGTACGATCACATCCCCATGTTTATGTTTCATTTTGATTTTGTTTCGTTTTCATTCGTTTCTTGTGATTTTCGTTTTCATTCCACACTTCTTTTACTTTTATTTTGCGTTTACTTTTTTCTCCATGGCTAAATAAATACATACGCAATACATGCATGCCAATGAGGTATGTATATTTTGGCGATCGATCGTCATTATGCGTAATTTGTGTTGTGATCATGAATATTTATGACACAAATCATAATACATTATTTTAATATTGACACTATATTCAATGTTTACGAAGAACCAGCATACACCCTACAGAAATGGAAATGTGTATATTTAACACATTTTTTATTTGTATCACCACATTACACCCGAAAAAATATTTAAAAAAAAAAAAAACTTCAAATAATAATAAACACAAACATGTTGACGCGTCGACGGTTGACCTCGTTGAAGAAATTCAATGTCAACGCGATATCAGTTCAATGACCAACTTAAAGGAAAAATAAATAAAAATGTGTGTATTATGATTATATTTTGTGTATATATATGTGTGCATATAATATGTACTTACAAATAAATTATGTATGCGTACATATTGAATTTTTATTTATAAAAACGGTACGTAATCTAAGTGAGTATTGTGTCAAAAATATAATAATAAGCTTGTGTGTATTAAGTGAAGAATTTCTTATCACATATTCACATTACCCCAAAAAACAAAAATCACGTATGTACACTCAGATATGTATAAAAACAAAAATAATTTCTTCGCCTACTTTTTCAATTCAATTTTTCACATTTTCTCGATATTTATTATTATGTACTCGGGATGTCGATTTGTGAAAAAGAAATTTTTGGTAGAACAGCACAGCACACTCGGCGAAAAATAAGAAAACGTATTTATACAGGCGTATGTACATCAGCCATGTTTTAAAATTTGTTTGTAATTTTTTTTTTTTAGTGTACCTGACAATGTATTAGCGGTTATATTTTAAAATGATGCAATGTTTTTTGTTTTTGTTTTTTTAATTTTTTTTTTTAATTTTAGTGACACAATTGCCAAATATCTATGGATGGGTGGAATTATTGTACTTTGAATTGTCATCGGTTATTATCATATCCGATAATAAAATAAGAATTTTCAATGTTGCAGTTTTGTTTATCTTAAATTACCACGACTTACAATTTTTGTGGAATATTAGCAAGGGTTTATATTATTGGCTGATCGGACCAACACGCGCTTAAATTCCACAATTCATTACTCAAAAGAAAAAATAAATAAATTCGAAAGAATTTTAGAAATTGAAACTAAACAGTACTGTGCGGTTGCCACACTCGACGTTAAAAACGCATTCAACACGGCTAACTGGGCCCACATTATGGATTCCCTACGAAAGTTGAATGTTCCGACCTACCTCTTGAAGATACTACATAGCTACTTCGAGGATAGAGTGTTAGAGTACGACACTGAGGATGGTCCCATGGAATACAACATAACAGCTGGAGTTCCACAAGGTTCCGTTCTGGGCCCAATCTTGTGGAACATTATGTACGACAACGTATGGAGCAGAAATGATAGGGTTTGCCGATGACATCGTGATAATGGTGTCTGCAAAGCACCTGGATGAAATTGAGATGATCACTAACGAGGCGATTGCAATAGTGAGGGACTGGCTGGAATCCGTTGGCCTGGAACTGGCGGAGCACAAAACAGAAGCAGTGCTGATTAGTAGCCGTGAAAAACGGGAAACGGTATTTGTTTAAGGTTGGGAACCACGTCATAAAGTTCAAAGAAGCGGTAAAATATTTGGGCATTATGCTTGATGACAGATTAAACTTCAAGTCACATAGATTATACGTGCGGAAAAGCATCGAGGGTGTACTCGGCGCTCTCCAATATGCTACCAAATGTTGGTGGCCTAAGAAGCAGTAGACGTTTCTTCTGTCCAGAGTGGTAAGCTCAGTGCTACTGTACGGGGCTCCGATCTGGTCAGAGCCACTGGAGGTAAAATGCAACAGGAGACGGCTGGCACAAATGTATAGGCTAAGCACCCTTAGGGTCATAACTGCATATAGAACCACCTCAGAAGAAGCAGCATGCGTCATAGCCGGAATGATATCGATTGACATCATGGCGGACGAGGCGAAAAGAATATATGAGGCTAAGAAACACAGTTATACAGTCGGTCAGGCCATTCAAACGACAGAAAGAGCCAAATCCGTGAAAAGTTGGCAGGAACGTTGGGATAACTGGCAGGAACGTTGGGATGAATCGCAAACACGAAGAGGTAAATTACCATTTAACCCAATTCCCAACGGGACACGGTGCGTACCGAAGCTATCTGCATCGTTTTGGGCATGATGACACTTCTCTCTGTCCAACGTGCAATAAATTAGAAAACCCGAAGCACGTATTATTCGAGTGTCCGCGATTTTAGACCGAGAGAATGGAGCTGTGTATTACCATAAACACAAACTTAGGTCCTGACAACATAGTGGATGAAATGCTGAAATCACAGCAAACTTGGGATGCCTGCTGCGCTACCATAACTAAGGTGCAAAAGGAGCTAAGGCGATTAGAAGCGGCTAGAAACGTGTGAGTAGAAATACTAAGACCGGCCCCCGAAGTAATACTTTGCGGCGGTTCCAAGGGGAATAACGGTTCGGCGAGAGGAGGCGGTTTTAGTAGGTAAAACTCCCACACGGCGGTAAGTACGCTTACCGTGTCTTTTGAAGATTTCCCCTCCTCGGAAAAGAAATACACACACACACACACTCACACAAAGATGATCCATCTGCATACCGCCCTCTTTGCTTTGGAAAATGCTAGAGCGGATAATCTGCAATCGGCTGGAACTAGAAATAAGTGATGCAGGTGGACTCTCCCCACACCAATATGGGTTTAGGAGAGCGTGCTCGACGATTGACGCCATCCGAGTGATGAAAGAAATAGCTCAGGATGCCATTGAGGGAAAACGCTGGAAAGATGGGGCCAAGAAGTATTGCTTGATTGTTGCATTAGACATCAAGAATGCTTTTAACTCAGCAAACTTCAGCAAAATACTTGGTGCTCTAAGAGATTTTGAAGTTTCACTATACCTCACAGAAATTATTGCTGATTACATCAGTAATAGAATTTTGCGATATGAAACCGATGAGGGTACAAAGCATTACGAGGTGACAGGTGGGGTCCCGCAGGGTTCAGTGCTTGGTCCAAAACTCTGGAACATCATTTATGATGGAGTTCTCCGATTGTGCTTTCCAGAAGGAGTGAAAATAGTGGGATTCGCAGATGATATTGCGGTCCTTATTGTAGCAAAGCAGCTCGAGGAAGTAGTAGAGAACACTAGCAGGGCTGTTGGAATCATTCAAAGTTGGCTAACGTCAGTTGGCCTAAGCCTAGCTCACCAAAAGGCAGAGGCAGTGCTAATAAGTAGCAGGAAACAAACTGAAGTGGTGACCTTAAATGTAGGCGGGTATACGATTGTATCCAAACCATCGATAAAATACCTAGGAGTTATAATTGAAGCGAGGTTGACGTTTAAGCAACATCTTTGTTACGCGAGTGAGAAGGCTGCAAAAGCAACCATCGCCCTTAGTAGGATAATGCTATATGCAGGAGGCCCGAGACAAAGCCGTAAGAAGTTACTAGCTGGAGTTGTAAAATCCATTTGGAATCAGTGGATCGACTTTGCGCACTAAGAGTCTGCAGCGCCTTTAAAACAGGGTCGGGGAACGCAGCATTGGTGATTGCAGGTATGGTTCCGATCGACCTACTGCCCTGTAAAGCGGTAGGATACAGCGGGAGCGAATACAGCGAAATGCCAGCCGCTGAAAAACGTAGAATCGTGAGGCAACATAGTCTGAGAGAATGGCAAAACCGCTTGGACAGCGCACTGAATGGACGATGGACACATCGCCTAATACCAAATATTGCATTATAGGTGGAAAGGAAGCACGGCGATGATGATTTTTACTTAACACAAATGTTCAGTGGACACGGGTGCTTTCGGGCATACCTGCATAGATTTGGATACGAAAGCAAACCGTTCTGCACCAGCTGCTTAGAAAATGTTCCGGAAGATGCAGATCACGTCTTCTTCAAATGTGAGCGTTTCTTCTCTGAGAGGAACCTAGTGAGGAGAGTATTTGGCGAAATACCAACACCTGAGAATGTGGTTGGGCACATGGTGAAGTCACAAATGAAGTGGAACGCTGCGTGTAGCATGGCAGCGAGTTTAATGAAAGAACTGCGAAGATTGGAACGGCTTAGAAGCATGCAATGAGGAGCTTTTAGCCTGTCAACTCCCCTGTGAAGTAATACTTAACGGTGGTCCCACAGGGGACCTCTAAAATACTCTAAAAAGGGTGACATGATTCAGAGATCTCTGAAGAACGGAGCGGTGACCAGTATATATTGGAGAAATGTTTTTCATCGCCTTTTCTGGGAGGTAACAAGGCGGAAAGCAAAGATATAACTCTAACCGCTTGGGAGGAGAATTGAAGAACTGGTCAAGCCGAGAAATACTCGTTTTGTGCATAGCGTAATCCAGACGATGATAAACACCATTAGCACACTCTATGGTTCGGATAAGATGAACGTATCAGAAAAGCAGCGTTAAACTTTACCGATTAACAATGAATGGAAGGCAAATTTAGTTCGTCTACGAATTGTGAGCCAGAAACAGGAACCGGAGAAAGCTACTAGCAAAAATAAGTTGTCCACACCATCTAAGAGTGATGAAAATACGAAAACGAAGACAAGGGCTACTAAGGCCGTTCCGCACAGTACTTGCTAAAGTAACCTGCTGGTATCTAAAGGAGGACGGAAACATATTGCTCAGAGACTGCGCTACTGGTTAGAGCGACTAAGGATATCTCATATGCGGGCATATTGCGGAAAGTTAAATTGGACCCTGATCATAGTCGTGTTGGGGAAAATATAAAACACATCCGCAAAACGATAAAGGGAGACCACTGATAGTATCAATTCAGCTTGGTATTCCAAGGACTAAAAAATGACCTTGGAATACCAAGCTGAATTGATACTATCAGTGGTCAAGAAGTTAGTATAAGTTCTTTTACACAAGAACATGTAACATACAATAGCGGAAGAAGTGCGAGACGCCCTAGAAAGAAGGTTCGAGGACTCTAAGGGTATGTTTGAAGTGAAGACATTGGTAGCCGGACATCGTGAAGCCCAAGTAGCCTGTTAAACATTATCGAGGACTACTTCCGTTACAGGATCCTCATATATAAAACAGACGATCGTAAAGTGGAATACACAATTAAGGGTCGTGTTCCGCAAGGGTCTGTTCTGGGCCCGCTACTGTGAAACATTATGTATGATGGCTTATTAAGGCTTCAGATTGCCGATACGAAAAATAATATCTCTGTAACCCATGATATCTCGAAGAATGTTAGATTTTGATTTTTTACCAATCTGTTTCTTTGGTCAAGGCGCAGAACTAAAAAGCTTTTGGAACTTGTACATCAAGAGGTTCGTTCAGGTAACTGCAATACGAATAGAAATAGACTCGAAACTACGTGGTACTACCACGTGATTTTCGATCCATATTGACCAATTTTTTATACATATATTTAGGTATGCTCAATGCTGATCTGAGGATTGAGTTGGACGTTGAGTTTGAGGTTGGGTTGAGGTTTCAGTTGAAGTTTGATTTGCGGTTGAGTTGTGGTTAAGGTTTCAGTTGAGATGAGGCTTCTATGAGCAGTTGGGGATTTATTTGAGGGTTGGATGGAGGATTAAATTAGAGTTGGCTTGAGTTGATCTTAGTTTGTGCGGCGTATAGCCTTAAAAATGTTCCATATGAGGCTACATTACTGATTTCCAATCTTCTTTCATAAGTGTTTATTCTTAGTTCAATACTTTGAATCTTAATCTACATAACTAGTTTAAAGGATTTTTTTTAATTTTATTCTTAAATAAGCATTTTATAAATATTTACCAAATTTTCTGTCGTCTTGAGTATTAAAAAAACATCGACCGTTAAAGGGTTAACATTAACAACCTGAAACCTGTCGAGATTTAGAAATAAAAATTTTTCCTTTTTACTATGCGATGTTAATTCCAATTATCCGTGGAATATGAGACAGTTTTGTCTCCATGTCCCATCAATCATTAAATAACCAACGATAAAGTTTTCAGTTGTGACTTCATTTGGATGTGCCGAGCGCTCAAAATCGTTCGTACTTATATGACTATAAAAAAACTCAGTTAACCATTTGTGAACCACTTCAAGCGAAGGAGTAGAGCATCCATAATACTTTTTCGTTTTTCTTCAGTTTTCTTAAAGGCTTTTCCAAGCAAAAAGAGACATGCAAAATAACTCACTTCCTTTTTTACGAAGTAACTCAGAGCAAAAAGAAAACTTATTTGAAATCAAGGGAATACAACGTAATTGAAAACAGTGTAAATCGAGGATAACCTGCCCCTGCTACTGGAATTTAAATTTAAAGTTTTAAGACCACTTGAGAATTACTATCTAATAGTTTAATTTGAACGGAAATGCTAAAGGCTTAAGATCTGTAAATAATGAAAGAAGTAGTGGGCCTTCTATACCGGAAATGCCTTCTATAGGATAGCAATTCCCAGTCGTAAATGCGCAGTAGTTGCCTATACATTTGTAAATTTACTATTGCGGGCATGATAAGCTGGAAAAGCTAGAAGAAAATGTTGCCGTTGATCATATTCTGGAGTATTTGCTAATAGAGGACGATTTTCTGTTATTAAAACTTAGGTCTTCATAAGTCGGCAAACCAACAATTCACATTTTACGATATATATTTACTTTCATTATTTTGTGCAAGGAAAGTTCTTAGATGATATTACTTTTCCTAAACTTCGATACTTCTTCCCCAATAACATAAATGATCCAGACAATATAAATTTCCTTCCTCTCCCAAGCCCCCAAATCACAGACTTATAATTAATTATACTAGTATTATCACCTTCGACCTATAATAACAATTAGTTCAGATAACAACGTTATGTAAACAATTTAAGAATTGGCAGGCATAATTCTTTACTTATTGCTTCAGTCTCAAGCATAGTTGTGGACAATTCGAAGAGATTTATAAATAAAATACAAACAATACAAAACCAGAATTAATGTGAATTATCTTTTGAGATACTCCACCTCCTTGTTATATACTGATTCATTTATTCATTCAAATGTTTAAATAAAATGTCAATAAAACGTCACAGAAAAAATTTAGATTTACGATATTGGGTCAGATACTCGATTGCCCAGCAAGCAAACCAAATTTCGTATAAGAAAAACCAAAATATTTCCAAACCAATATTTATCGTTAGTATTGATTGTTTTGGCTGGTTTATTTTATTAGTGGGCTCTAAAATTTGTTAGCTGTGTTGTGTTTTTTTTTGTAAAAAGAAAAATGGTTTACGAAAGGTTAACACAACTCTTTGACCGAGTACACAAAAGTTTGCGATGAATACTTCGCGCAACGCAATTTTTTATTACTGAACGAGGCTTAAGATACTAAGTAAGTAAAGCATCTGATGCTATAAACTGAACCAGAAAGACAAAATGGAGCTTTTTTTATTATTTCAAGTAAAAAACAAAATTTTGTCACGATTCCAAAGCCCAATAGTAACAAATGTTATAAAAACATTGTTATATAACATGGAAAACGTTATTTAACATATTGCGTAACATGTTATATAACACTGCTATATATAATATGTTAGAAAGAGAAAATTTGTCTGTATTAAATCAATAAGATTCTTTCGGATTTTTATAGACCAAATATATTAAAAATAATGGCATTCACAACAATTTCGACTTGTTAATCAGAAAAAATGAAGAGGCCAATCATTTATAAATATATCTACCAGAAAAAAGAAGAAATATCAAAATCCCCCCGTACTTTAACCCGAAGTCTACAAAGTGTATCGGCTGCAAAAAACGAAAACTTTCCTTGAGCTTTCTGTGTGATAGTTCGGTTTCGTACTTACAAGTTCGTACAAACCAAAAGTTCGGTCTACTCATCAGGTAGCTACGACCAAACTACAAAAATACCATTCTAACTTCATACATTACGTATGAGGCAACGCATTGACTTAGCGAATTATAAAATTCACCAAATCAAAAAATTTAAGGAAAACTCTCATTTCTGTGTGTTTTATACCCACACAAATAAATTTAGCAGTCGATACACTTTGTATTGACTTCTGGTTAAAGTACGGGGGGGGTTTGATATTTTTTCTACTTTTTTCTGGTAGATCTATGTATTTATAAATGATTGGCCTCTTCATTTTTTCTGATTAACAAGTCGAAATTGTTGTGAATGCCATTATTTTTAATATATTTGGTCTATAAAAAGCCGAAAGAATCTTATATACACAGTGGAAAAGGGCCTTAATTTTATTTTTTTTAATAAACGAAAGTTAAACATTTAAGGTTACATGAAAAAAGGATTTCCCTATTGCTTTTGCAACAAAAATACCCCTTGATGATAGCCCATATTTTAATTTAAAAACGTAAACTCGGCACATCCACCAACCAAACAAAATTCCAATTAGCACCACCTGTGTCTCTCCTACTTTCTAAATCAATCAATCTTTCTAGATATTATGTTTATAATTATAGTACAAACTAATTGAAACCGCTTTGTTTGGCTCCAGTATGGGCAAGAAGCTATAGCCTCGTTTTAGTCTTCACCTTTGCAACATTACTACCATTTGATGATTGCTTAATTTTAAACTTCAATTCCCTATCCTGACAACATTATCGAACAGGCAGACAGGTTTTTATTTCCACAAACGAAATGGAAAATAATAATCCATCAACATCCTTGAGTCGAAAAGTAACAACAAAAACAAACATTAAAATTGTATGTATAACATTTAAGGCTACATATTTTCTCATTCCATTTTCCCCAGTTCAGAATTCGAGAACAAACAAAAAAAATCTTAAAAATTCAACGAGGAAAACCTGGAGTAAAATCATTAAACCTCGTCGTCGGCGACGAAGAAAGAAAAGTAAAAGTTTTGTCTGACATTTTTATTACGAGCATTTTTCTGTTTTTTTTTCTCATTGAGATTATTGCACACCAAACACAACAACAACAACGACCAATGAAAATAATTTGGAATATATACACATACTGATATTTGTTAACATCTAGACACGAATATAAACACATATTGGTGTATTATGTGTACGGAGAGTATACGCCAATCCACCAGCAATGAGGATGATAAGAATAAGATAGATAAACAAATGAATGTAAGTATTAAAAAACAACAACAACAAACACGAATTTATACAACAATAAAAATGCGAACACACAAAATTGCCAGACAGGCAAAGACCTTATTGTTTCTGTCGTTTTTTTTCGTTTCGTTTGCTGCTGGTTGAATTTTTTTTTTTATCCCCCAAAAATTTTATTACACATTTATTTTTGCATTATTGTTGTACATTTTTTTTTTTTTTTTTGGGGTTACCGAACCAATTTATTAGGCTGGCCAATAGGTTTGCACTGATATTTTACGATAAATTTGTTGTCTAAGGAAGTCAATTATAATATTTGGGAATTGGTTTTGAAGTTTGAAAAATCAGGACAGTTTTCGCGACGACCATCCGCTGGTTACTAAACAGATTTCATCATTTGGATGTGTTGCGACTAATTCAATGATCATCAAATATGTTGGTAAAGTCAGATATAAAATTTCAATGGAATTAGTACGTAATAAAAGAAGTTCCATTTGGGGCTGGGGCTGGAGTTTCTTAAATAAAGCATGGCCAGGATAGAATAATAATACGGAACACTACTAATGATACTTTGGTCTATAAATACAAACTATAAATCAAAAAATTAGATTTGCAAAAAAAATTTGATTTTAATATACATACGTAGCCAATCCAGGTTTTTACTATATTCCCAGCACCAAATGGAACATACACATTTGGGAATGAATTGTAGTGAAATTTTGTATCTGGCTTATTAAGCCGATTCTACAAGTAGTTCTTCATATAAAATCGAATTATTCACACTCTGAAGAATTCCTTGGGCCATTTCATCTGGGGTCGAATAAAAAATGGCCCAAATTCAAAAAATATTTCACCACTAATGATATTATGGTCGAAACAATTAATCAAAAATAAAAATGTTTCATATTTTCATTTTACATTCACTTAAGCAGTTTGAATGAATTTTGTCTACGATTTGAGATATGAAGTCGATTATTCAAGCATTTAAAACTCCCTTCGGCCTTATCATCTGGGGTCCGATTTTTTAATTAAACCATGGCTTAAATTCAGGAAATGTTACGGACTGCCCAGTATGTTCAATCAAAAATTAAATTCGCCAAATTTATTTTACATATTTAGCCAGTAGCCAATTGAACAAGATAGCCTTCTCAGTCTCTAGAAATTTGAAATATTTGGTAGACTTATTGGGTCCTAATAGTTTTTCGGCCATAAGGTTGGATTATAAAAAATATTTTTTTTGTAAACAATACCAAATTGTTTCATTTGCCGATATATTTGAATATTAAACTCATTGGTAAATAGTTCCTAATCTAAAATAGATTAAACCACGTCCCAAAGAATTTCTGGGGCCATATCATTTGCGATGGAGTTTGATTATGTATCTAAAAACCTGGACAAAGTAAAACATTTTCCTAAACGGGTGCAGAAGTTTGAAAGCCCAGAACATATCCGGGGGGAAAGCAGGATGTCCGGTCACCCTACTGGTGGGAAATTTACACGAAATACGAATTTAACTCTGATGGGATTTACATTTAGCGACAATTGACTAACCACGGCTGGGGCTAGTGCTGATGTAAACTCTACTACACTTGACACATTAGTTTGGTTAACACACCGGTTCATTGGCCTTAGGCTTATTGTATATCGAAGTTGCGCCTGTAGTTCACGAAACACGAAAGCAAGCAACCTTCTATGAAAGTATATTGGTGCTCCGCCGAACGAAACAAATGTTTGCTGCTTCTTTACTAAATAGGTGAGAGAGAGGTTCTGATCAGAAAGGATATCCATATTCATAAAGGGATTTTTAGGTCCTGAAACGTTTATAATTACTTACTATTTTCGTATTAAGCTCTTTATAAATTTTGATTAAAGGTAGACACTGGTAGGAGCCTGGCAGTTTGTATATTAATGCCTGAACACATAGCACAAAATTTCAATGCTTACTAAATAAAAGCTTTGTAGATCAACTTTGCTAATCATTGGCATCCCGATATCATCACCGTTAATACCATGCGCGTTAAGTGTCATGACTGCCTCAACCATAAGATCACTCCTAAACCGTTATTCTTCCTTCTACGAAATAAATTCTAAGATACTCATGAGACCGAAGAACTTCTCTTGACCAGAAAGATGCATTTGCACAGGTAAATACTATATAGTGAATTGACACTTATACATAACTCTGCTATCTTATCCGTAAATATCGGATTTCGAAAAGTAGTAATCGGGATTCAACAGGGTGGAAAGCAATATATTTGGCAATCAAATATATTGGATAAATTGCTGAAGGGCGGGTCTAGAGAACTTTGCGAGAGCAATTCAGTGAAAAACGGAACGCAATCAAAGATAATTACATCACTTGAATTTTACAGTTTACCACAGATATTATCAGATCAAGTGACTACTGCGGTTGAAACCTAGAAGAAAACTTTCATATAGTAACGATCTAAGCAAAACACAAAACATTTCAGGTGATAGATTGAAACCAGTTTACGGATTAACGACTCAGTTGATTACTTAAATTTCCTTCAAACCAAAGTACCTAAATCATCTATATCAACAACAAAATTCTCCCCACTCCCTTCTGCGGAGATTTCTTGAATTCTGTGAAAATATGATTGTATAGGGTATGTAAGGGAGTGTGACTGTGTAATGAGATGCAGCCGGTAAATAACCATGTTTTTTGACTTATGAAGGCAATTTGTACGATACAAATTTTAGTTTTAGCGAAAATTTTCCTATATACACGGCTGGACTTAAGATCCATCCAAATATATATCTCCAACGAAAGAAAATGTATAACAAAAAACTAAAGTAACCAGATTACTTTGAAATTTTTGTTCCTCCTTGATTGATTGTACAAAAATACTGTTTTCCATTTTTCACATTTTTTTTGTTATGGTTTTTCATCTTCTATTTTATGATGATGATGATGATACAAAGTAATACAAAAAAAAATACCGTACTGTATGGCGACGCCTGGTTAAATTGTTACATGTTATGTATGTATTTCCATTGAATGAAATATAAAAACAAACAAAAGAAAATGTGAGAAGTCAACAGCATCCGACAACAATACAAAAACCCAAAAAAAAAAAAAAAATTTGATCTTGATTTTTCTATGTATAAGTAAGTAAATTTTCCAAACACAATGTTAATGAACTTGAAAATTTGAAATTGGAGAAGTGGAAAATTTGATAGAAGCGGCGGGCACGATGCTAAAAGTCTATGTCTGATATACTCGTAAATTTAGGATACTAAAATTAATGTATTTACGTTAGAGTGTGTGTGTGGGTAAAGTAAATTTTTTATGTTCGTAAACTACGAACATATTTTATTTTGGGGTTGAAAAGTTCAATTTTCTTAAGTTCGGTTACCTTAACATCGAAGAAGAGAATAAATGGATATTTTTCTTATTTTTTTTGAGGTTATCAAAATTATCGTAGAGGTTAATATTTTATTTCAGTTTTTTTAGTGTCTATCAAGTTTCAATGACTTACGTTGCGGATGGTTATTTATAGTTTGAATAATAGATTGTTAGGTAGTGGTGGCCTAATAATTCTGATTTGAAAGGACATACTCAATGAGGAATCAGCATCCTAAAGTCACAGGAGATTAGTATCAAGAGGAGATCGGAGAGATTGGTGTTTGAAATCTACACAATTCCCAGTGCAATAAATACTTGGGCGTCATCTGTCATCGTTCTGTGATTCTGATTTCTCGACTTTTAAATTTCTCCAGAATGAAAACGAGAAATATGTATTTCTCGAGAAATCTCGAGAAATATATTTTTTACTTTATTAATTTTTTTTGTTGAATATTAATTAATTCATGTAATATCTAATATGCTACCGGTGGTTAGACCATTTTAATTGTGTTTCGATTAACACGAGAAGTATATTAGTATTTACGAACAGTAATTCAACGAAACCGACTAATAGACAGAATTCTATTTATTTAATTATATGATTTTAATACGAGTATGTTCCGAAGATTGTAAGAGAATTCAATTCAGTTTCGAACTGATGAGCTTATGATTATGAAAAAATCAATCTTCTCATCAGGCCGCGGCGACTGGACTGATTATACCACAATTTACATTCTATATATACAGAATGTGGTGTGCGTTAAGTATTAGCGAATCATAACTAATACAGATGAATTCTCTTATAATTTTTCTTCTTCACAATATTCACACAGCTCTATTTCTGTGTACGCTAATTTTTTACTTTTTTAATTTTTTTTGTTGAATATTTTCTTCGGAACATACTCGTATTAAAATCATATAATTAAATAAATAGAATTACGTCTATTAGTCACTTCTTGTTCCCGTGTTTTCAAAAATACTTATTTCCTTACTTAAAGTTTTCATATTATCCTGACAATGCGAGTGAACTTGAAACTCTTTTGACATTTCCAAAATTGATAATTCCAACTGCTCTTGCAATGACAGCGTATGATTTTCAGAACAGTCCGGATTTCCTAAACTTTCGGAGCCATCGATAAACTCTTCCTCATTCGCTCCGTTCAGTTGAGTTAACAAATTCCTTGCTAATTTTAAAATTTCAGATTTAGAAGATGTACTGAAAAAACATCCTTTTCTCGAATTGAAAATGATTGTGGATTATTCAGATACTTCATTAGAGATACAAATACTTCATTTTGCGGTTTTGAAAGTTCAGTTTTTAATGAAAGCATCATTTCTTTACTCAACTCAGAATTTTGTTTTTCAAGACTATTAAATAAAAATTTAAGAGCCGTTAACAAAGTGGCATCTTCCCTACTGAGGCTTTTTACATTAATAGAGAGAGGTTGGAGAATGCCTAGTAATGTATTTGCGGTTTTCATGTGTTCTTCATTTATCATTTTCTCCCACTTTAAATCACTCAATGCCTTCTTGATTGGTTCCTTGAGCCGTACAAATCGTTCAAGCAGGGATTCCAACTGGTTTTACAGTCCGCAATTAAGTTTAATTGTTTTTTTTTTCGACTTCGACGACGTATGTTTGAAGGATGTTGTTCCGTACGGGAGAGTTTCGAAAAATCTTTAAAACTTTCCTAATTTAAGTGATGGTAGCTGCCATTGTTGGTCGTAATAAATTATTTGAAATTTCGACGGTTTCTAGTTCTGAGTTTGAACTATTCTGATCCTCAATATTTTCAGACTGTGAGGCTGATGATGATGGTGTGTTAATGACATATTCGTTTTTGTTAATATATAAGACTTTAATAACATCCAAATGAATTCCATGATTGTAACACAGTTGTTGGTGGGAAGGAGACAACCTACCAAATTTTTGCATCACGCTAATAATATCATTTTTCATTTCGATTCCAAATGATTTTAGTTTCTCGTTGACTAAATTTAAAATCATATCCGCTGAACAATTTCCATTTACAGGGATTAGGCCCAAATTATCCGAATCAGTGATATTATAATATATGTGAACATCCATAAATCTTTTGCTGTTGATGCTCGTCCATTTGTCCAGGGATAGGGATGCTAAACTTTTTATTACTGTTTTTTAGAAAATTAATTTTATTTAGTAACTCAAGTTTTTTAGTTTCAAAAAATTTAATGACTAGTTCTAGTGAAGGGTTTTTCGGAAAATTGTTCAATCCCTTAGTGATCATACTTTGTCGAATAAAGCTCCTTTTTGTAATTCTGTGGAAAGAAAACCCATCAACAGCAACTAATTGAGCAATTAATTCACTCATCGACGGACACTGCCTTGACATGAATTTTCTCTTTTTTTTGAATATCACTGTTGATTTGAACACATCTCTTATGCGCGGGACTACTTCTTCCACTGGTGCTCGGCTCTGGCTCTTTTCTTTTCAAACAATGTATGGCATTCAAATGTCTATAAAGACCAGTGATTGCAGAACCTTCACATAATATGGTTTTACCACAAATATTGCAGTTTGATGCATCTTTATTGATTTTGGTAAAATGTTTCCAAACATCATCGTATTGATTTGGGTTGTTCATTTTAATGGCTATTTGATGAAAATGGTCAAATTTTTAAAAACAATTTTAAAAAGCAGCTATTCACATAAGATATTTTACTTACCTCAATAAATATCGTTTCTTGAAAATTTTTTGTTTATTATTGTTTTGCATTTCACACAAAATGTCGAACTATTTAGAGTGCAGTGGTACATAAATCTGCCTTACCATCATTTTGGTTCTCTTTTGTTCCGAAAAGCGCAAAAATGTATATTTTTGATTGTTTTTATTATATTTGACCGTTTATTTTTTAAATGAAGGAAAAATATTTTTCTCGAGAAAAATAAAAATTTTCTCCAGAAATCGAGATTAGATTTTTGTTAAATTTCTCGAGAAATTCTCGAGAAATATTTCTCTAGAAGAAACAGGGACGGATAACGTTATATAACGTTACCCGAATAACGTTAAAAAACGCTAAAATTGCGAAGTTTTTCAAGAAAACGTAACCATACCTATTAGGTTATGTTATAACGTAACCGTAACAGATAACTTTATAAAATTTTGATATAACCAAATAAAATAACCATATAAAAAATGTTTTTGATCCTGGTAGCATTATTTAACACTAGAACTATTGATCCGTCAAAATGACGGATTGATTATTTATTAAATTCACTTTTTTTCCTCATTCTTAAATCCTCATTTTGACTGGTCGGTAGTTCTAGTGTTAAAACCTTACTGAAGCCAAAGTTAATAATTTATTTAACTTTAGATAACGTTATTTGTTCTATAACGTTAAAAACATCAACTAATGCTAGATAACGTTATGTAACGTAACGTTTCACATAATTTAAGGTTAAATAACGTTATAACGTAATCAAAAAAAATTTGGGAATTTTTTCCAATAACGTAACGAAATCTTAGGGTTTTCCGATCCCTGAGAAGAAACACTAGTTGTGTCCAAGTTATTGTAAATTGGTATCCAGTAGCGGAACAGTATCCAATTCGGAGGGTGGAAGAACGGTTCCTTGACTGTAGGGAGGTAAAAGATTTGCTAAAGTTGACCTTTGAGATGCATATTTTATGCAATTGTAGCTCGATGATGAGTCCAAACAAGGGGTATAGTCACCAGGAGATGGATGGCATAATCGACACGGATTACTCAGATGAATTAACTTAATTTTGCTGACCTGTTTAACGACTTGCTGATTTAAACCGTCACTGTAACAAAAACAAATAAAAACTTTCCTAAGAACACCTCAAATATCTTGTTAAATAAAAAGGGTATTCATCCTTACATAGGTTTGAGTGAGCATTTCTGAGATGCCGTAGCTAAAAAATGTTAAGCAACTCCACGCATTTTTCGGTAAGGTAAACTATTACAACTGTTTCATCTGAAATATTTCTGAAATTTCAGTTCCGTTGATTAAGACAAGACGCTAAATTGTGCCAGCTTGTGGTGCATGCAGTGGTATTGGCGACCGACATGGTCTTTATGAAGTAATTCCACATAAATACCCGAACGATATATGGAACATTCTGTAGCATTTGCATCGAGAAATTTAACTATTTATCAGAAGCATTTTAGTGAAATAAATAAATGATAATTTGAGTTCGTGATGGATCACATAGGCTTTTCGATCCGGATAAAGTAGGTGGAACGATGTACCTAAAAGGATTATAATCAAAAAATCGACAGGGAAGACTATATTATCAAAAGCTAGCCTATATTTTGTCGAAGTTTTCCTTCAGCTAGTTAACAAATTCAAAATGTAATG
This sequence comes from Tipula vernalis, assembly GCA_958295665.1. Classification (NCBI taxonomy): domain Eukaryota; kingdom Metazoa; phylum Arthropoda; class Insecta; order Diptera; family Tipulidae; genus Tipula; species Tipula vernalis. The sequence continues at coordinate 378,249,978 of OY282559.1, forward strand.
AGAACTGATAGCCAGGTTGACTCTAGTCTCAAGTAATGAAGTTTGTTAAGCGGCTTTTATCTGCCATTGAATGTCTACCTGACACCGTGGTAAGTGATAATGATACTTCACTAAAGTCGCAATAATTTGCCGCTTCCTGCTTTCTGAGCAATTGAACATTTTACTAAGGCTCCGTTCTACTCCAAACCAAATTTAGAGAAAGATTTGTGTAAACTTTCAAAACTGCAATGCTAGCATCCACCACAAAAGAATACGATCACCGGCAGAGAAAACAGACCACCCTAAAAAAATTGTTTTGATACGAAGTTTTTAGCTGGCAATTTGAAACAAAAACCAAATTCTAGCCCATTCAAAACAATCTTAGAAAATGTGGGTAAGACCTACTCTTTCTATACAAGTGTTTCTATACATTGAATGGCCCAGCGTAATCCACATCAATTTTTGTAAATGGTCTCTCACTCTCAAGTGGAACCCTATATAAATAATACCTTTGCTTCAAAATGCAGCTCAAGATATTTGGACCAGCGTGTCTATAACGGGCATGATAATCTCTTACTAACTTTTTCACTACTGAAGATTCGCGCGGCGATATGATGCGATATTCCACTTGTTAGTTGACCGTAGCATTGCTTATTCGACCAACTTCCTTGACCTACCTTCCCAGATTCCATCAGGAAGTCTCCACCATTCAGGTTCGTTCCACCAGAGGCCGAAGTTAATTGAATAAACAGCATTAGTACCTCTCGACACTAAATCAGCCAGGTTTTATTCTGTTGAGACGTGATTTCAATGATTTCTAAAAATCAATGTGACTTGATTTCTTGTTATGCGTGGATAACCAATCTAAAACGATGGCCGCTAATTATTGTAACCTTACAAGCTTGATGTTCATTTAATATTCGTACAAAGATTGAACTAGTATCACAAAATCAGTGTACCTCAAATTCCGGAGGATCCTAAACTTTACTCAGTTGATATCTCTTGTCTTTGCTTGATCCACTCTTTTTTATTTTATCGAGCAATTCATCATCCCACTCTAGTTTAGTTTCCACAACTCTTGGGATTGGATGTTTATCGGCACTATGGACGGGGCGACCAAACCGAGAGGATCGAATATGCTACGCTCGCCTCACTTAACAACCTCCGTTTCGTGAGTGTTGTGAATCCCACAGCAGTCCGAGTAACTTTAGCTTAACTAGATCAGGTCGTTCACCAATTAATTGATCGATTATTTAGTACAATGTGGGTAGACGGTACATCCTTTAGTATCTCGGAACAGTCGAGTGTCGTTTTAATCTCGTTGGTATTCGTTGCTAGAAATGGAGATGTTGTACAGGTACATTTTATGATACCCACCGAACGTTTCGCTGCCACTTGCGATCTTCTTGTTATACCATCATTTGCCGCTACATGTGTACGGAATCTCAATAATATTGAGTAGGGTGGCGACTGTAATGTTGGGCCCACAAGTAAAATATTGTTTACAAACTTGTTGTTTGACGTCTTGGCCGACTCATCAAATACAACCTGAATTTTCTTTTAATTTTTTAAGGTTTTTAAAATCCCATGATGCGGTATGTAATAACCCTGTTCCGATCTTTCACTTCCACATCTTTCTGATCTTTCGGCTTTCCACAAGAAACCGCTGTTATCCTCCGCCTTATGCTTTTAATAATGTGCCGGTTATCGCACATCATATTCGGAGTTGGAATACGAGACCGAAATCTTCTACCAAGATTAAGGATTTAAATCGGAACTCATCGCCGAAATTATCGCCTTTAAATGGAGGGTAGGGAATAAGATACTCTTCTAATATTTCGTTAATATAGCAAACGGCCGTAAAAGATCCCGTTAAATCCATGGAAAATTCCCTGGAAAAATGTAGCCAAGCTAGCTAGCTGACCTAGTGTTCAGTTTTATTAAGGAGGAATTACCATTCATACAAAGGAAAGTACCATTTAGTAATTAAAACCACACACCTTACAACAAACAAATTTTTAACAAACACTCGTTGTCCTATTCTATCTATCATTATTTAATACACTCATTTTTTACGTGGTTTCCTCGGTTTGTTGAAACAATTTTGAGGCGTGTTTCACCGGTTCCGGTTATATAGAATTTAATAGGGTTGGGGAGGCGGTGATAAAGATGAACATTTTTTGGTGAGGAAATGGTGAAAACACAATCAACTACACATACAATAGAATTATTGTTCTAAACGAGGATAATCCGACCGAGCACAATTCAACTACTTCCACACCTAGCTTTATACATTTGGGTTTAATCAGTGCATGTCCATTTTAATAAAAACCCTATAAACAAACATAACTTATAGTAGATCTTTAATCTTTTTTGGTATTAATTCATTCGCAAGTGCTGTAAACAAAACATAATAAAAGTATATCATAATCAATAAACACTTGTAAATCTTTTAAATAGGCCAAACATGTCTAAATAATGTCAAATATTATTATAGACTAACAATCGGTCAAGTGTAACAAATTTATAAAACTATTACATTAAAATATTCCATTTTTTTTGTGTCTGCTATTTTTATGCAACTATAAACATGTGCTGCTGCACTTAATGAGAAATTGCAAGGGAATTTATCGAACCATAACACTAAAAAAAAGGAGTGTCCATGAAACGTAATTCACATTCAAGCAGAAAAAAAAATTTTGATAAGTTTAACCATGACATAAAATCCAACAGCGTTGATGAAGTTTTGCTTCAGCGATTTAATTGATACTAGTCGCATTATTTATAAAGGGAACGATCCAAATTAGATATTGCGGTGAAATTGGTATACAAATTTAATATGTACATATATATAAATATTTAAATAATACAAATTGATCTGTTCAATATATTTAAGTTTGTGTAACAGAAAATTCGAATGTTTCTTAAAATGTCTTAATCAGGTGTAATCAAAGTCTATTAAACACAACATTTTTAATAAAAACTTTCGCAGTAGCCAAATTGTGGACGAACAATGAGCTGGATTATTACACATTATTATTATTATTTACTGGAGGGCCATGTGGGCGATAAGCCACTTCGCACCGCGACCTAAAAGATCTATTGTGCTGGACCCTACTTAATTATCCGTCCAGTCAATATTCAGGCTCTTAATGAATCTGACAATACTACTGGCCGGTACAAGATACATACTATCCGGGCTCATTGTTCTCCCTTCTAGATGTTGCAGTCTTTGCTGGAAAATGGCTGGGCAATGGCACAGAACATGTTCCGCTGATTCCGCTTCCAGACCGCAAAAGCGGCATCCATCTGTCGTACTTAGGCCCATCTTCTTAAGGTGATACCTTAAGGGGACATGACCTGTGAGGAAGCCAGTAAGCAGCCTCAACTCAGGTTTCCTAAGTTCAAGAAACTCCTTAACCCTGACAGACGAAGGTGATATAAATTTCTTCGCCTGCCGTAAACCTGGAATACTGCGCCAGTAGGAGGACTTTTGAACATCCTCCCAGCGTTTTACCGCTGCTCTAAGGTGTCCCTTAGTGACACCGCAGAAGGGTTCTGGTCCAGTCCTCCAAAATGGAGAGGCAGAACCCTCACGGGCGAGGCCATCAGCTGCCTCGTTTCCTTCGATTCCAGTATGACCTGGCACCCACATAAGTGTTACCTTATTTGAGCCTGCCAGATGTTTAATAACCTTCAGACAGTCCCATACCAGCCTTGACTCAACGGTACAAGACCTAAGAGCTTTTAAGGCTGATTGGCTGTCTGATACAATATAAATCTTTGCATCGTTTAGGCCTTTTGCTATGCCTATCCTAGCGCAAAGTTCTATAGCATGTACTTCTGCTTGAAAAACGGTAGCATTGGTACCCAAGGACTTCGAGAGGGTAGTGCCACTCCCGTGTATTCCTATCCCCGCCCCATCTTCCGTTTTTCCATCTGTAAACCATACCATGGACCCTAGCTCAAATGATGGTCCACCTGCCCTCCACACATCCCGGTCAGGTAACCTAACACAGAATGGTTTGTGGAAGTCCAGTTTAGCTGGCATACAGTCGGAAGACATTCCTATGGTAGGGTCTGTCTGAAATTCCTTAAGGATTTCCAGATGACCCACCATATTGCCTGGTTTGATATTTCCTTCCGCCTGCATTTTCAGGGCCATAATTGCAGCATCCTTTTTAATATGCAGGTGTAACGGTGTCGTTATGACACATAGAGGACAAAGTTAAGATAAACACCCTTTCAACCTGACCATTAGCACAAGGCACAGGTTGGGACACCGTTCTGTATAAAATATCTATTCAAATATTTTATGTTATCTTACGTGGTGGTTGTTCTAGTGGGCAATAATCGATCAAAGGTAAACACCAATAATCTTCCATAATTATTTGATGCTTCCAATGGACAGAAATCAATTTTTATTGTAACAAAATTCTTGTTGGCTTTAGGAATGTATTGCAAAATCCTGTACCTTTTCCATTGGGCTTATTAAATGTATTCTTTAATTGTTTTAAGATCTCTTTCTTTGAAATTAACGTAGTCAGTTGGGATACAAAAACTGTCTCTTTCGTGCGATTTTAAGCATTTTGGGATACTGTTAAAGTTAGCCGAAAGTTGCCAGCCGAAATTGAAAAGTCGATAATGCAGATTGTATTAGTTCAGATGAAAGTAAAGAAATGGTAATGCAAATGATTGTATAATCCAAACCGAAAGTAAAAAGTCGATAATGCAGATTTTGATATTAACATTCCAGCCGAAAATAAAAAATATAGTAGTTATCAGCCGAAAGTAAATAGGACACATGGATTTAAATAAAATTTTTTGTAAATAGTCCTACGTGGAAAACTTTGTTTAACCTAGTCGCGGAAAATATCGGAAAATCAGAAGAATCCACAAAATTGGAATAAAATCAGCCGCTAGAGTGTATATCTGAAGTTGAATCGTTTTTATGTGTTTTGTCAATAGCAATGGAATAAAAATTCTGCTCAAGTTTCCCGTGGGAAATCTCGGAAAATTCGGTTTTCCAAAAATCATTAGAAAATTGGTATAAAATCAGCCTCTAGAGTGTTATGTCTGGAGATGGATTGCATTGATGTCATTCGTCAATAGCTATCGCAGGAAAAAAATTCAGTTCAAGTTTCCCATGGGAAATCACGGAAAGTTCAAAAAAGTTTTCAGCCGAAATTAACAAATGGATGAATAAAATCAGCCTCTAGATGGTTATGTCTGGAGATGGTTTGCGTTGATGTGACTTGTCAATAGCTATCGTAGGAAAAAATTTAGTTTAAGTTTCCCGTGGGAAATCTCGGAAAATTCGATTTTCCAAAAATCATTAGAAAATTTGTATAAAATCAGCCTCTAGATTGTTGTCTGGAGATGTATTGCATTGATGTGACTTGTCAATAGCTATCGCAGGAAAAAAGTCAGTTTAAGTTTCCCATGGGAAATATTGGAAAATTCAAAAAATTTACCAGCCGAAAGTAAGAAATGGATGAATAAAATCAGCCTCTAGAGTGTTATGTTTGGAGATGGACTGCATTGATCTGATTTGTTCATAGCTATCGCAGGAAAAAAATTCAGTTTAAGTTTCCCGTGGGAAATCTTGGAAAATTCAAAAAAGTTTCCAGCTGAAAGTAAGACATGTACCTACGAAATCAGCCTCTAGAGTGTTATGTCTGAAGATAGATTGCATTGATGTGACTTGTCAATACCTATCGCAAGAAAAAATTTCAGTTAAAGTTTCCCGTAGGAAATCTCGGAATCCAAATTTTCTAATGATTTTTGGAAAATCGAATTTTCCGAGATTTCCCACGGGAAACTTGAACTGAATTTTTTTCTGCGATAGCTATTGACAAATCACATAAAAACGATTTAACTTCAGATATACACTCTAGAGGCTGATTTTACTCCAATTTTGTGGATTCTTCTGATTTTCCGATATTTTCCCTCTATGTTAAACAAAATTTTCCACGTAAGACTATTTACAAAGGTTTTTATTGCAATCCATGTATCCTATTTACTTTTGGCTGTCAATCACCAAATTGTTTATTTTCGGCTGGAATGTTAATAACATAATCTGCATTATCGACTTTTTACTTTCGGCTGGAAACTTTCGGCTAACTTTAACAGGGAATTTTGGGCAATTATAGTTTATTTGGATGGAATGGGATAAAAAATGTTCTATAATTTTGAAATATTACAAACACAGCTTGTTGTGTATATGGACATAATTGTTAGGTCGTTTGGCTCTTCATCCGAATTGTATAGGTCTAAATATTTTCGAGATTTTGGTGTTGGCCTCAATGCATCGGTAACACCTATAAAGCTTACCAGAAACTTGGACTTCCATTACATTAAGGCCACGAACTTCCAAATTCTCATGTATTTCTTTTCCGATAGCCATCTTTAATATTGTCTCTCAATGATCGTCAAACGCCCAGCTTCACCCTAGCTTTTTTAGTATAACAATTTTGAAAAATTCATAAAAACCGTTTGACGGGTTGCGCAATCATTCGTCTGAGAAAAAACATTCCTAAAAGTCTCATATTAAGCATATTCAGATCTGCTTATCCATTTCTACGATTGCATGTCAATGGCCGCAAAATGATGAGTTACAATTAAGTATGTATAGCGGTTTTGAAAAATTCATAAAAACCGTATGAAGCAAAAATTTCGTTTGATGCAAAACATCCCTGAAAGTACAAACACAATGATGGCATACTCTTATCTGCTTTACCATTTTCAGTAGTTGTAGTTTAAATAATTTGTTTCTTTTTATTATGCTGTTGTTGCAATTCCAATACCATCTGTTTTAATGCTTTTGTTTCTGTTCCCCCCTCGCTAACCACATTCAATGAACTCTGCAACTGATTCACCGACATTTGCAAAATTTCATTCACATTTGTCGACACCTCAATTCAACTTTATGTAAATATTGCTATACTTCAATTAGTATAATACCATCTCAAGTCACTCTTTTATAATGTATACATTATCAAATGCTGGATTATTTTTAACGTATTTATGCCACTGGGCTAATATACAATATTAAACTTAAATTCCAGTCACTATTTGGGACATTATTCTACAGTGAACATTATCGCCGATAACTTGGATCGCGAAACACTTCTTCGGTTGAAGTAATCTCTGAATCGAGCTCAATATTAGACATATCGAGATATCATCGATCGCCATCGTCAAATTAAAAAAATGTCGCGACCAGTTTTTACACGAGCAATTCAAATCGCTCATATTTTACTAAAAATCAAACCGCGTTCATGTGAAAAATGATATTTTGCCATTGATTGGGCTACAGACACCAAAGTTTCAGATTTTAGTCGGAGTTCGCATTTTGTTGTTACGCACATGGCAAATGAGATTGTTTTAATAAGAACTCTTTTGGATTGAGAGAAACAGAACAGGTAAGTCGATATCTCTCAAAACAAAAATTTGTTACCAATGCAGATAATAAAGAAATATATCGACAGACCATGGTACCAGCCGGACTTAAATATCTAGTCTTTTAAGCACCGTTACCTATGATGGTTTCGAGCTTTGGAAGTGGTCACTGGTCAGCAAACCCTCCTCAATAAAGTATCGAGAGAGTTTTATGGATACCGTGACCTTTTCAGAACTTTAGGACGATTCGGAAAAGCCATCGGATTGGTCGGCTGGCATTTTCTTTTCAGGATCAACGTGCCAAAGGCGAGAACTTTGATCAAATCAGTCATTATATCACAATCGTAGGAAATATTTGATTCACTCAGCATTCTGGTGGTTGGATCCCAGCGTAATTAACTGCTGGTTCTTTGGGATTTTCACAATCTGGATACCACTGATCAAAATTTGAAATATTCGTCGGTTTAAAGCTATGGTTATTGTATTGAGATATTAAAAGATATTTATACCGAAGACGCTCCATTGCACCTTTTGTTGAGGCGAGTAAGGTATTTTTAATCTGGATACCTTCTTCGAAAACATTTTTGTGCTGTAATTTACACTGACCCACACTGTCACTCTTTTCACCTTCCGAGAAATCATGGAATGAGTAAAATCATCTAAGAAAGCTACAAGCAAAAGCATCTTTACTGATCTGCTGAAGACCCCATCGTACTTTACACTTAACGAAAAATGTTTTTGTTGTGATCCTGGAGGTGGTTCTATTCGGATAAATGATACACCAAGGATTACTGACAGTATATACTTTATTTTTAGTTTGTGTGTAGCTTGTCGTGGTGAAAATCCTTCTGCTGTTTTTTCCATACGACATTTGCCAGGCGGGGTATATCCCGGCTTGCTAAGATAAGGTCGTTCAGACTGTCATCGTAACACTTCTCCCCGTTTTAAGATGCTATTTATAAACAGTTGAAATTCTTATTTGAATGATTGCGATATGAATGATTAGAATGATTACAATTGTTTCGGACGTGAATGAAAATAAATGGAAATGGGAAAATGCCTTGTTTAGTACACGTAGTCTCCGAGATAGGCGGGTGGAACTCCAGCTGTAGCTCGTTGAGTTCTTCGTGGAACTTGCTCCTGGAGCGCTGGCAAGTCTTCTTGTTGATCGTCCAGTGAGTCTTGCAATGAGTCATCTTCTTGTACTTCCTCTTTCTCCTCCTCGGGTTCTGGGATGATTTCGGGCTCAATCTCTTGCTTTCCTGAGACCTGGATATCAAAACCGTCCAGAAGAACGTTGTGGCCATCGTCGAGATACGTGTAGCGTTTTTTTATCTGATTTGCATGAGCAAAGATCTCTCATATATCGGTTTGCACCTTGTAACTGACCGTTCCCATTTTACACACGACTTCTCCTGAAACCCAGCGCCACTGGTTGTTGCTTAAGTGGGTTTTAACGAAAACTTTGTCGCCGATCTCAAACGTCTTTTCCTTAGCACCGTGGTGAGTGTTGAACTGCTGTTCCATCTTGTGGTTTCGTTCTACTATAGCTTTCGTAGTTGGCATGAGCAAGTCGAGCTTCGATCTTGCTTGTCGTTCCGTCATCAGCTCATGCGGCAATTTCGATCCAAGGTTGTATGACGGTGTGAAACGGTAGTGCTTAAGGAACTTTCGCAAGACTTCATTAGCGTTTCTATCCTTCTCAAGCTTCTTGAGTCCCTGTTTCAGCGTCTGCACGAACCGTTCTGCCTGACCGTTCGATTGCGGATGATAAGGCGCTGTGGTGATATGCTCGATTCCTCTTTCTGCGCAGAATTGCTTAAATTGTTCCGATTTGAATTGCGGTCCGTTGTCAGAAACGATTGTTTTGCAATCGCCGTGTCTTCCGAAGGCTTCTTCGAGCTTATCTGTTGTCTGCTGGGACGTCGTGCTCTGCATCTTGTAGACTTCTGGCCATTTTGAAAAGGCGTCGATGATGACAAAATACCAGAAGCTGTTGACTGGGCCAGCGAAGTCGACGTGCAATCGCGACCACGGCGCTTCTGGAATCGGCCACGACTGCAGTTTAGCTTTGATCGGTGAAAACGCATTCGTTGCGCAATTCACACAGGTTCGAACTGTTTTTTCGATGTCGTTGTCGAGCGATGGCCAGGAGACTTTCTGTCGAGCTAATAGCTTCATGCGCTCAATGCCAGGATGACCTTGACGCAGTTCTTTCAGTATTTCGCTGCGGTAGCGCTTCAGAATTATGATGCGATCACCGAAAAAAAATGCAACCGTTAATGATTGTGAGCGAATCTCGTCTTGCGAAGTAGTCTGCAGCCTCAACGTCAGGAATTTGCGCTCGTTTGCGTGGCCAACCCTTCTCAATGCAACTTGTCCATTACCTTCAACGTCTCGTCTCGACTTGTTTCGTACTGAATAGCTTCGAAGATTACTGGCAGCTTCTTGGCCGTGTCGATAGCGAAGCAACCTAGTGAGTCTTCTGCAATGATCTTTCAAATGACGACGTCTTCGTCAGGCTTCTCGTGTTGACTAATGAGTCGAGAGATGAAATCTACATATGCGAAGCTGTTCGTGTCGACGTATTTGATTTCGATTACCGGAATTCCATTCTTATTCCCGAATATTGCGAGCAAGGGTTTATGGTCAGTCTGGAGCTCGAATTTTCCACCATAAATGTAGCGGTGAAACTTCTGAAGGGCGAATGTGAGCGCCAGAGCTTCTCGTTGGATTTGCGGGTAGTTTTTTTCTGCTGCTGTGAATGAGCGTGCGGCATGCATTACTGGGCGCAACGACTTACCGGGCACCTCATGCATTAGACTTGCTCCCATTCCATAGCTTGAAGCGTCAGCGGCAACGATCAACTTCTTAGTTGGGTCGTAGTGAGTAAGTCCGAGGTCAGATGCCAGAATTGTCTTGAGCTCGTCGAAAGATTCTTCATGTTTTGTTTCCCATGCAAACGTGATATCATCTTGAAGAAGCTCGTCTAATCGGCCGCGATGTTTCTTTATACCAGGAATGAATTTTCCGTACCAAGTGACTGCTCCTAGAAATGCCTGAAGTTGCTTGACGTCTGTTGGAGGCGGAATGTTCTGAAGCGTCTTGATCTTTTCTGGGCTCGGTTTAATGCCGTTAGTGTCGAGTATGTGGCCAAGAAATTCGAGTTCTTTCTGACGGAACCATAACACTTGTCGATTTTGAGGTGGAAGCCGTTCTCCTGAATGCGGCTTAAAACTTTGTACAGATTCTTGTCGTGGTTGTTTTGATCTGTTCCTCCCACAATGAAGTCGTCGATGAACAGAAAGGCGCCCTTTGCTCCGCTCATCATGCTGCTCACAAGTCTTTGGAAAATTCCCGGTGTTGGTTTGACTCCTGGCTGAAACCGATTGACTTTGAAAAGTCCGCAGTGAGTGTTGATGGTCATCAGCTTCTTTGAGTCGTCGTCGAGCTTGACTTGAAGGAACGTGTCTGAGATGTCGATTTTGCTAAAGAGTTTGAATGGCGATAGCTGAGCAAAAATCTCGTCAGGCGTTGGCAGTGGAAATTGTTCCGGTTCAAGCGAATCATTAAGCCAGTTGAGTAGTCGGCGCAGATTCTAACCCGTCCATCCTTCTTCTTGACAGCGACGATTGGTGCGGCGTATGCTGAGTATCGCACGGGGCTAATCACATTTAAGAGCTGCAACCGTTTGATTTCGTTCTCGATACTGCTGCGGTGAAGCGTCGAGTCGGACGTTGTTGCAGATGCTGGCGATGGGAATATTCCATAGGTCGAGAGCTTCCATCCAGTCTCTGCCGAGGACGTTCAAGCTTGAATTTGCGACGTAGCATGAGCCGATTTCTTCTCGTCCGTGGAGCTTCAATTGTGCGGTTAATTTTCCGAGCATCGACACCTGATCGCCTGAAGCGCTGATTGCTTGCTTTTCGCATGGCGTCAACGGCGGTTCACCAATCTTTTTCCAATTTTTCTCGGATATAATTGTCCGGTCGGAGCCAGAATCCAGTTGCAGGCGAAGCTTGTGATCATCAATGGCTGGTTTAACAAACTTGCGGGTAGAGATCGATGCTGTTGTGACTGCCAGACTTTGACGACGTTCTGATCTGTGGCTAGGTCTGCTTGGTCTTGATCGGAATCTGCGCAGGAATTCGGTCGCCGAGGTACAATGGCCAGCTTTGTGACCCTTTACCTTGCAAGTATCGCAGATTTTGTTCTTGTACGGGCAATGCTTATGCCAGTGGCAGTCACCGCAGAAGTAGCAGTTGTTAGGAGGCGTGTCCAATTTTTCTGTTGATTTGTGTGTGGATTTCTGCCGACCTTGCTGTTGCTGTCTTTCTTTCTTTCTGAACATCTGCATCACTTCGCTTCTCAGTGCTGAGTTGGAGTGTTGGACCATCAATTTTTCGTCTTTGAGACAAGACAACCGCTTTGCTAGCTCGCAGACATCGTTCAGCTTCAATCTGGTCATTGTGTCTGGATTGGCTGCTGCTGCACGGGTTATTTCGATTTCCTCGAGCTTAATGAGAAGTTTTTCGAGAACGAGTGAGTCTTCAGCTCCCGTGAGCGCTTTGACGAACATGAGAACCTTAAAATCTTCGGCTTTGCACGTGGCAATCTCGGATTTTTCGCACTTCCTGTTGACTTGGCTTGCGAAATCGTCCCAATTTTCTCCTGAACCTTTAGCGATGCTCAAACACTTGTAGCGGAGTGTGAAGACCGATTCTTTCCGTCCGAAAATCTTTTTCAGCTCCTCGACTGCTCTCTCGAAAGTTATGGTTTGTATGGTCTCTGGCAGGATGCGGTCAGCGTAACGTCGGTACTCCGAGGTTGACAACTTCTCAGTGAGCAAACTCACTCGCTGGCGGACCGTCAATGTCTGTACTTCCTCTGTGAAGATGCGAGCGTACCAGCGGTCGAACGTTTCACCGTCCTCCGGGCAGTAGCCGAATTTTTCCATTCGATCGGACAGGTGCTTGTGTATTTGTGCCGCTGCTGGTCGGTGAACTGCATCCGCTGAATTTGCTGGCGGAGCGTTTCGCTGCTGAACCATTTGTTCCATGATTGCTGCCATTTGTCGTTGGTTTTCAGTCTGAGCTTCCAACAACCGTTTGATGAGTTCTTCCATGATGCCGAGGTTATGCTCACTTGTCAAAAAAAAAAAACGTAAAATTCGCTTTATCCTCGTCGCCACTGTTGTGATCCTGGAGATGGTTCTATTCGGATAAATGATACACCAAGGATTACTGACCTATATATACTTTATTTTTAATTTGTGTGTAGCTTGTCGTAGTGAAAATCCTTATGCTGTTTTTTCCATATGACATCTGCCAGGCGGGGTATATCCCAGCTTGCTAGGATAAGGTCGTTCAGACTGTCATCGTAACAGTTTTCAAATTCTGTGACAACATCCGCTTCGTGCCAATTCTGTTTCTGTTGTATTCTTTCTCTTCTTGGAGTTCTTCCGGACAGCTGTTTCTTGATGTTTTCTGCTAGGCCCATTTATACAAAGGTATTCCCTTCATGAAATCGTAATCAACTTTGGTGGATCAAAAATTGTTACTAATGTATCAAATGATTTCGGCAGACTCAGCAATAAATGATAAATAACGTATTGATTCTAACTAGCAGACTTTGGTACTTTAATATTAGAACTTCAACAGACTGAAGCAAAGAAATGCCTTATGTAAAGGAAGAATTTGCTGATAAACTTTCGTTTTAATGTAGGGTGGTGACCATCAGCTACACCACCAGAATTTTTTGTAATTTTTTGTGCAACAGAACCCTCAGGAAATTCAAAATAAAAAACTCTTAAAAATGTTTGATGAATTTCATTGTGAAACATTGTTGGATCATTTAAAATGGTTTTACACCACTGGCATAGACAAATGTAAATATGTATGTAGGTACAAGTATATAAAAAAAAAAGAAAATTGGAAAAAGGATATAATTTTAATTTTCCGTTTTTCTCTCATCATCGCATGTACACATCGAACAACAAAATAAAAATATCGACAATAAATACACTGGCGATGGGGAAAATGTAGGAAAACTCGAAAAATAAAATTAAAATAAAAAACGAAAAAAGGAAAGAAAATTCCAACAACAAAAAGTTGGTTGACCTGAATTGAGGTTATATATATATATATATATATATATATATATATATATATATATATATATATATATGATATACTCATATAGTACAATATAAAATAGTTTTCTTGTTTATTTTTTGTCTGAATATGTCTGGCACTATATATGTAAGTATATACAGACAATGTTTGCAAAACCACCCCGTCCCCTCAACTATATAAAAACGTATACATATTATAAAGGCAGACACTCCAAAAATATTTCAAAAAAAAAAAAAACATGAAACAAAAAGCTTTATCACATTGTGTGTCATGCTTTGTACTATGTACTCTTACTTGACTGTGTACATACAAAACAAAAATTTAGATTTAATTTGTCTCTCGAGACACTTTAATGCCTCGTCCCACCCAACAAAACGTTCGTGAATGCGAATTATTTTATTTTTTTTTATTTTTATTTCAACGAATCTGCAACAACAATCATTTCACAAAAGATGACAACATCATCGCCACCGCACACACTATATACTCCAGTAATTATACGAGATTTTTAATTATGATGAGATTGTCGACTTTGTCTCGAAATATTGTTGTATGTCTATGCGTTTAGTATAACATCAAAACGTCGTCGTCGACGGCTTTTGAAACACAAAATAGTATCACATAGAAATGGCTTAATGAATAGATAAAATGAAAAAGGGTTAAAAATATCCATAGTACAAACCTAAAGCTAAAAAGGAATTTATGGCAAAAATGAAATCGTAATAATGGTATAAAGCCGAAAAAAGGAAAATAGGAAGGAAGAATAATACTTATAAGATTGTGCTGCTTCTTTCCTTCTACAAATTTATTTTATTTATTTTTTTTTTATTGCTGCCAGACGTTCGACGCACTCATGAATTATTTTTGCTGTTGTTATTGGTGTCGCTGTTTTATGCTACGTCGGCATATACAAACATAATATACCTATGCAGATATAGGGTATGTCTCGTTTTTTTTTTCGCATGAATTACAACAATTCAGGAATTGAGGGTTTTCGTTCGTATTTTCATCGCGTAAAAGGATAATGAGGATAATGTGAAACATTTTTTTTTTTTACTTTTTTATAAAGAAATTACCTCGACCCAAGTTCAATAATTTGGTTATATGGATGTATGTGAAGTGGGCGGGATTATAAATATATTTTTAGGGGTTGACGAACATTCATAGAACTGTGGTGGTGTGAACTGTTAATTGAGGGCGCGTGTGAAGTAGAAAAAATTGCCACAATTGTTAAAATGTGAAATATTTCTTCTTTTGCTTCCTAATTACAAATTTAACTGTTATTAATTTTATATAGCGATTTTTTTAATATCAGTTAAATATCGTAAAGCTCCTTGTCATTGCACGTGAACTGATTGCGCTGATTATGTTAGTTCTAAAATAATGTTTGTAAACTGGTTGAACTTACATTAAAAAGTTTTTAACAACTAGTATCTAGTAGCGTGTTGCTGGTTTTCAAGTATTAGCTCACAACCGATATTTTTCCTAGGCACTTGAATTGTTCGCACAATTCTTCTTGGGTTTGATTTTTTTTGTAAAATGACACCTTTTACATTCTTCCACATTAATACTTAAAATTCTAAAATTTTTTAAATCTCGGTAAATTTTAAAATTTTTCAATTCTTAAAAAATCTTAATTGATAAATTAGAATTATTAATTATTAAAACAAAATGTAGTTCTTATTATACAGGTAATCCTCATTTAACGTGGTAGATAGATTCCTAGAACACCTCGTTTAGAGCGAAATCGTATTTTACTGGATTAAGAGCCTAAAATATTCGTATTCTAAGCTGTGTTCTACAGTGTCCCTATTTTGGCATTCGCAGCGTCTCAACGGTCATGTCGTACTTCTCCTTCTAGAGACTTTTTTTGCTTTCCAAAAATCAACATTTGGCCATGTTCCAAAGTCTCTTCTCGTCGGTATTAAACATCTTGAGGTTGGTAACTTATTAACCGTGTAAAACGAAACCATTTCGTTAGAATGAAACTGTGTTGTCGCATAGCATGTAATACAATGGTTACCTTTATTTAACATTTTTGAAATTTTTAAATCTTTGGAAGTTTCTGAGATTTTTAAATTTGAAATAATATCGATTTCTTCGCGAACTGTAATGCTGGAAAATAGTCCTTACAGTTTTAGTGGTCGCAAATATACAAAATTATTAAATTTCCTGAAATTGTTAAAATTATTTTCTCTGTATTACACAATAATAATTTTAATTTTAATTTCATGAAATTGGTCTACTCTAAATTTGTATGTTTATTCTTGAAATACGTAAAATATTTAATAAACTGATGTTTTTGATTTTTTTTAAATTGAGAAAATTTGGAATTTATCGTAGTTTTTCAAATTTAAATCTCTTATAGGATCTGAAAATTCTAACACTAACTTTATGTAACTAAGATAATAATTACTACAGGTCTCTAACGTATAGTCCTAAAAGTTAAAATCCATTCCATTTTGGGAGTCTCAAATTTTTAAAATACTTAAATTTCTTGAAATTATTGAATTATTCAAATTCCTAATAATTTTGAAATTCTTTTGGTACTTGAATTTGAAAATATTCGAAGAATTTAAACATCTTCAAACAAATTGATTATTCTTGATATACACTTGATATACATTGTTCGAAGTTCCTAAATTTAAATTTTTTAAATTTCGAAAAATTTGGCCAAAAAAAATTATTTATAATATATTTTATAAAAACCTCAAAACCATTTAGAAATCATCAATCTCTTAGGCAGGCCACACACGTACAGTTTTAACTGACAGTTTTAACTGTACAGTTAAGACTGTCAGTTTAAGCTGTACGTGTGTGGGTATTTCAGTTCAGTTAAACTTAACTGTACAGTTTAACTGAGAACTTTAAAATTTTTATATTTTTAACTGAAACGATTAACTGAACTGAACGTGTGTGTGGGTTTAACTGCACAGTTCTCAGTTTTGTGTCGAAATTTTGAGATGAGAGGAAGTTTCATATAATAACTAAATCATTGAATTATACAAAACTAGTTCCACTATTTATATAATTTTCGTGCAAAGGCTACATGCTATAGAACTTTGTGCTAGGATAGGCATAGCAAAAGGCCTAAACGATGCAAAGATTTACTGGCGCCTAATTCCAGGTTTACGACAGGCGAAGAAATGTATATCACATTCGTCTGTCAGGGTTAAGGATTGTCTTGAACTTAGGAAACCTGAGTTGAGGCTGCTTACTGGCTTCCTTACAGGTCGTGTCCCCTTAAGGTATCACCTTAATAAGATGGGCCTAAGTATGACAGATGGATGCCGCTTGTGCGATCTGGAAGCGGAATCAGCGGAACATGTTCTGTTTTAATTCCCAGCCATTTTCCAGCAAAGACTTCAACATCTAGGAAGGAGAACAATGAGCCCTGATAGTATGTATCTTGTACCGGCCAGTAGTATTATCAGATTCATTAAGAGCCTGAATCTAGTGGTTCTTCTTCACTTAATTCTTTTCGCCTATCTCCTTTTAGCCAATTCTTGCACCACTTTTTAGAATTTTTTTTTATTTAATTTTTTTTAATATTAAAAAAACCACACCGAGAGCAGGCAAATCGTTCCGCTCATTCAAATCCATGATAATAACAGAAGGATTAGACTGAACGTGTGTGTGCATCTCAGTTCACAGTTAAAACTGACAATTATAACTGCACAGTTAAAACTGTCAGTTAAAACTGTACGTGTGTGGCCTGCCTTAGAATTTTAGAAACTTAAACTATAATTTTAATTCTTAATACTCGTCTACGTATTGTACGTATGTATCAAGTAAAATTCTTAAATTTCTAAATTATTTTAATTTCGAAAATTTTTGAAAAATTTTAAATCTCTTTAAATTTCAAAAATCTCAAAAAGATATTTTACGAATTTTATAAGTCTTAAAATTCTCAGAAGTCATAAATCTATATTTCAAAAATCGTAAAACAATTTTGTTATACTTGAAACACTTCATCTAACTAGTTAAAATTGAACCTCAAGATATGTAAAAAATTTTAATGTAAAATGTTTTAAAATTTCTCAAAATCTTGAAAATTTTAGAAATCATAAATCTTTCAAAATTTAAAAGAAAATTTTTTTAAAACTAGTTTTATTTTTAAACTCTTGACATACGTCAAATCCATAAAAAATCTTAAACATCTTTAAAATCTTTAAATTCTTGGAAGCCTTAAAACTTAGAATTTTAAAAACCTGAAAAGAAAATTTTAGTTTAAAATACAAGGAAGTTCATAAAGTCCATGAAAAAATGAAAGAAGGCAATTGTTTTTTGGCCAAAACTCATTTTATTTTTCAACATTAAGCGTATTTCTTTGACAAATTTACAACAATAATCGCATAGGATAAATCCCCGTAAGTCCACCAAGCCATTTTTTCGAATTCGGAAATAGGAGAAAATCGCTGGAGCCCAATCTGGCGAATATGGTGAATGCGGGAGCAATTCGTATCCTAACTCATGGAATTTAGCCAGGGCGACTAGACACGTATGCACAAGCATTAGACGTGCATGTGGTGTTTTTTTCCGTAAATCGTCATAAAATCCGTCCAATAAGTCTGCAGAATATTTTCCGTTTATCGTTTCCCCCTTTTGAAGGTAATCGATGTGGATTTTACCGAGTGCACCCCAATAAAATATCGCCACCTCCTTGTTGGCTGACAAACCCACCCTTCACATCTACCACGTTTCTCAACTGTTCGGATTACGATTAAACATCGCTAAACATCCCTTTCAAATTATCATTCGATTACCGTTGTGATCAATCGAAAGCAAATGCGACATCCAACCCATGGACAGCTTTTTCATGCCCAAATATTTCACCAAGATGTTGTGTACTTGCCTCGCCATTTTTGCCTCGCTCACAAGATTCACGAGGTTATATACTTTCAAACGTTGTAAAAACTGAACTATCAGACAGATTTGCGTGAACATTTTTCCATCACCTACTTAAACATAGCAATTTCAAAATGTTGTATGAAAATTGCGATTGAGACGCCATCTATTATCTTTATCATATACTATTTATCATATCTATAGTCTTCATTATTTTCATATGTTTAAGATTTTTGTAGTTTGAAGAAGTTCTACGACGCGCCGTGCAATAAGGCCCAAGTCATCAAAGCCCAAAAAAAAGGGTTAAGTTTGCAAGCAAAGTATGTATGTACGTAATAGCCCCAAAATTTTTTTCGGGCATTTTTTCACTTTTATGAAGCAAAATTAAACCCAAGGGTATTATTTCACTTGCACTACAAATTTATAAGAATTTTATAAAATATTCCGGAAACCGAAGATTTAGTTTTAAAATTAATTAAATATTCTGGAAAAGCGTAATTTAATTTTAGAATTATAAAGAAAATCTCTATTCTCCAGAATATTTTAAAATTTTTATAAAAAGTGATTCAAATGTCGGCTCAAATTTCGCTTTCGGCTTTTATGCCTCGGCCCTTACATTCAACAACATTGTTATAGGAATAATCTTCGAGGGCCGCGGTGTTCAATTTTTCGCCGAAAATTTTAAGTTGGCATTGGCTACAAATATAGCTTTATCTTGTGCTCCAGGAACGTGGCAATAATTTGACTCATTAGATGTAATTGTCAAAAGTCTGCCTTTCCAGAGCCGCAGTTTTCTATCTGTAAGTCCACTGATAGGTTTTTCCGCGTCTTTCGAGGGCATAGGCATTGAGAATTCATTTATCTTTCTCTTTGTAAAGCTACAAGTAACAACCCTTGGAGTACACCTTATAACCGTCCAAAACATCTAAACAATTTTAAACACTTTCAGTAAACTAAAAAAATATTTTTAAGATAAATGATTGATTATCACAGCGTATTTTACAAGTGCGATGTAAATTTGGTAATTTCCCGAAATTTTGATAAAATGAAAAATACATATTTGTATAAAAGAGGCTTTTTAGCATACTAGAACTAGGATTTTGAAAAACTATGCTTTGGAAAAGCCAGGCTTTTGAAAACAAGGATTTAGGGATAACCAGGATAAACTTCAAAACTCTTGATAATCACAAAATTCTCTTAAATTTGACATTTTCAGAAATATTATACTCTTCTAAATATTAACCCTTTATTGCATAGTTGATCATATAAGATATTTTTATTTCATAAATTTGTATTTCGCAAACGATAAATTTTTTTAATAAGATACAAATACAAATACAGTGAAATCCCGCTATAACAAACTCCCAAGGGAAAACAAAAAAGTTTATTATAAACGGAGGTTTGTTATAAACAGGGCTTCGTTTATAACAAACACAGTTTGTTAAATCCGAAGTTTGTTTAGAAAAATAAATTTTGATAGATTTTTATAGTAAACTCCAATGCGAAAATTGTCGGCAAATATTCTTGTCATTTTATATAAACCAAAACTTAACATGTATACATATTTAAATATTTCATTTCAACTATGTAGTTTGCTATATTGTTATAACCGAAGTTTGTTATATCCGAAGAATTTTCCAAAAGTTTGTAATAACCGGATGTTTTTTATAAACGGGGTTTGTTATAGCCGGATTTCACTGTATATTGGTTCATTGTCTTAGTTTATATAAATTGTGGTTTTCTGGGTAAATTAGATGTCAAAATATTGGCGGGAAACGTTTATTTCGACTAGTGCTCCGGAAAGTTCTTTAGGTTTTCTTAATTTTTTTTTTTTAAAAGATTAACGGATTAATTTGTAAGTATTAAAATAAATATTTTAAATGTTTTAGTTACTTTATTTAGTTTCGTTTTCATATTATATCAAATTTATGTTATAAAATCAATGATTTGTAAAAACATATCATTTATGATATTTTATGCAGGTAACAAATAAATATAATGTCTATCATATATGAAATGGTATCAATTATGATATATTATACACTAAATAAAGCATTTTGTTTTTAGGAAAAATGGGTTCGCGACCACGGTATTTAACTCTAGAGCAGGTGGAGGAGATCATAAATAACTGGTCAGATAGTGAAGATGAATTTGATGAGGAAGATCAAGTTCGTGAAGATGACGTTTACGAAGAAGTAGAAGTTAATAAAATCACCGAGGCATTCGATGAAAATGAGCAATCGGACGTTGTATATTCCATTGTCTCCGAACCTATAGAGGAAAGATTTAATATTGAAGATATGGAAATCATTTATGCCGATGATATACCTGAATTTAGCGATTCTATCACTGCTTTAAATGAATTAAAGCAAATTAAAGAAAAATGTGCTAGAATCATTCAACGATGATATCATCGCCAAGATTGTGGAAGAAACCAATTTATATGGATTTCAAAAAATCCTAACAATAATATTTCATTTACCGCTATGGACATAAAAATTTTTATTGGAATATGCATATTTACCTCTGTTGCCTAACTTCCAAACACACGGCGATATTGGCATCAAAAACTAGGCTATACTATGGTTAAAGAAACGATGCCTTTAAACAAATTTGAAAAAATAAGGCAACATCTTCATTTTAATAATAACGAGACAATGCATCCAAAAACCCATCAATA
Source organism: Tipula vernalis (assembly GCA_958295665.1). Lineage (NCBI taxonomy): Eukaryota > Metazoa > Arthropoda > Insecta > Diptera > Tipulidae > Tipula > Tipula vernalis. The sequence goes on from OY282559.1 coordinate 378,271,020, forward strand.
CCATGATCGGCTCCACAAACTAAGACCGTTGTTCAGCAGCCTCATTGAAAATTTTCAAAAAGTTCCACTGGGGGAATGTTTATCCATTGATGAACAAATGTGTTCCACCAAGATCCTATCATTTATGAAACAATATATGCCGGCTAAACCCCACAAATGGGGATTTAAATTAATATATTATATATATTATCAATTTGCGCTTTGTGGAACTGAACTAAATTTAGGAGCAGCTTCCAATGTGGTTATACGTCTCTCAAGACCAGTACCACATGAATTATAAACTATTTTTTGATAACTATTATACTTCGATTCCATTGATTATCGAATTGTCAAAAAGGGGAATCCATAGTTTAGGAACTACCCGGAAAAACCGGCTACCAAATTCCAAATTGCCTGACGACGTTTACTGGAAAAAACAGCAACGAGGATCGTCTTTCGAGATTGTGGCTAATATCGATGGAAATGATATCACAGCAGTACAATGGGAGGACACAAAACTTGTAACTCTAGTATCTACGTTCGTGGGTAAAAATCCGTTACATATATCATCACGAAGAGAAAAAAATTCTGGTAGTATCAACGTGGAATGTCCTTCAATTGTGAAGGAATATAACAAATTCATGGGCGGAGTAGATCTTTTGGACGCAAACTTGGGACGGTATAAAATTAAAATGCGCTCCAAAAGTGATACATGAGAGTGTTTTATCATATGCTGGATGTAACCGCAGCAAATGCCTGAATATTATATAAGTAAGCTGCAATAAATATAAAACATTTTTAGTAGACTATATTATTTTTTTTTAAATTTTAAACGAGTTGAAAAACAACGTGGTGCCAGCAACAAGGAAGTGTTGGGTCTTGCTGATTTCAAGACTAAATTATCAGAAACATTGATGAAGTTCGCAGAACCTTTACGAGTGGGGAGACCATCCCGAGATATCAATGATCGCATAAATTTAAAAAGGAAAAAAGCAACAGCTGCACAGTTACCTCCAAAAGAGATTCGTTTGGATAATGTAGGGCATATACCCCATTGGACGGAAAAAAGATTATCATGCAAGCTTCCGGGATGCAACAAGCTTGGTTTTATTAGCTGCTCGAAATGCAATATTCATTTGTGTTTAAACAAGGATAGAAATTGCTATGAAAAGTTCCATTCATAATAAGACAAAACCAAAACTATTTAAGACTTAAAGAAACAGATATGTAATGAATAATTTATTTTAAAACTGCTTTTTATTTAATTGAATTAATTATTTTATTATACTATTTTGAAATTTTTTGTGATAATTTCTGAAATAAAGAAACTTTATTAAGGGATATATCATTTTTAATCATCTTGAATGCATGATGTATCACATATGATATACATGAAAAACTCAGATTTCCGTGGAAAATAAACATTTTCCCAACTTTTCGTTTTCATTTTAGTAATGAGTGATTAAAAATACATCGAAAAATAATTTTTATTCAAAAACTTGAGAGGTCATGCAGTAAAGGTTTAAATCCTTTTAAGTTTAAATTCCTTGAAATCCTTAAAATCTGTAAAAATTTGAATTCTTAGAATATTGATGACCTCTAAGTATGTACATAAATATTTTGAAACTTTGGGTTTATATTTGGTGAAAATCTGAAATTTTCTGCTTAAATATATTTTTTCTAGTTGAATTTCTTAGATCTCAAAAGTATAAAATTGGTAGAAGTTAGCTAATAATTTTAAATTGTAATTCTTAACATAAATAGAGTTCTTGAAATTTCTCGATTTTCTAAATTTTTAAATTCGTTGGAATTCTTAAATACCTCACGAAATACGATATAAATTCTTTGAATTTTTAAATTTTGGAATTTTGGAAAAAAAATTCAAGTTTTGAGAATTTCGGGATTTTACCTAATTTCAAAAATTCAAAAATTTTGAAAATTTAAGAATTTCGAGAAATTAATAATTTAAAGGATTAACGCATTTTAAGGAACTGAAGTTTTAGGTATAACTTCAGTTCCTTAAAATGTGTTAATCCTTTAAATTATTAATTTCTCGAAATTTTTAAATTTTCAAAATTTTTGAATTTTTGAAATTAGGAAAAATCCCGAAATTCTCAAAACTTTAAATTCCTTGAAATCCCTAAAATGATGAATTCTAAATTATAGAACGTAAAAAATTATGAATTTAAAAAATTATAGAACGTAATTTTAGATCTTGAAACTTTGAGTTTTTTATTTAGAAAAAATCTTGAATTTCAAGCTTTAAACTATTTTTTAAAACATTCAAGCTAAATTTAAAATTTTTTTAAAAGTAGCCCGTTCTAAAAACCTTAAAATTTTTGAAACTTAAACCATAATTTTAATTCTTGAAACTTGGCTAGACAGGAGTACGAGTATATCAGTAAAATTCAGTATTTAAAGTACCTGGCATTTTTAAAAAATTTTAAATTTCTTTAAATTGTTAAAAATCTCATACCATAGGCATTTTACAATTTCTAAAACAACATTTTAATTCAAATTAGTACTAGTAGGTTTTAAGTTGTTTGAAGTATTAACTTAAAAATCTAGAAAATTTCAAATTTAGGAAAATTTCTAAAAAACAAACAAATTTCAAAAATTTTAAATATTTAGAATAAGCTAGAAGAATTAAAAATATTTTTTACACTTTGAATTATATTTATTAACTACAAGTATCGAACATTGTCTTACAATAAATAACGTTTTTGCAGTTTAAAATTTCGTGAAATTGCTACTAAATTTGAAATTTTCAGAAATTTTAATCTCTTCCAAATATTTTATTCTTAAAACAACTTACGTAAAATACCTAATTCTTTAAATATTTAAATTTTTTTATATTTGCAAAAAATTTCGGAATTCTTAAAACTTTAAATTCCTTAAAATTGTTAAAATATCTTATACCCGGTAACACAAAAACTATCCTACCTCTAGTTAAATAATATTTCCTTCCTTCTTCTTTTATGAAACTGCGTTTTGTTTCATAATACAAGTTCACTGTAAGTTGATTTTACTTTTTTTACATAGAAATATTTTGCTTGGTGAAATTGAGCAGTTAAATATTTAGCTTAAATAAATTGCAATTTCATAGAATAAGAAAGAGATAAAATATTATTTAACTGAATATTGCCTGTTTTTTTGTGAAACCGGGCAATAATTCTCTAATTTGTAATTTCTGGAAATTCTTAAAATTTTAAAATGTTGAATTTTGGAATTAAGAAAAAATCGGGGTTTCCCGAAATTCCTTTTAATTCTTAGAATTGAAGACTTTTAAGAATTTAAAAGATTAAACACGTGATTTTAATTCTTGCAGCAAGAGAAATATCGAATTTCTAGCTTTATCTAAATTTAAAATTTCTTAAATTTAGAATTTCTTAAATTTCAAAAAAACTTGCAAAAGGCACCGATTTTTAAAAATCTTGTATTTCTAAACACATGACAAAATTATTTTTGATGGCCTTTTTTCAAATAAAACCAATTTGCTCTTGAAATGTCCTTGTTAAATATTTTCTAATTATTCATCAGAAATAATTTAGTGTATCAGCACAAGACTAAGTAGAAACATTTTCCGCTAAAAAGTTAATTTCCGCTGTATTAATGCCGGTCACGTTAATTCGTTCATCACCGGTGTAAGATGGAGTTTCACCAAAGAGCAGCCGTACAGCCAAACTAGAGCAATCACTGAAATAAAGCCGGTTTTTATGGTTAACATAACAATTAAGTATTAAATTTGATTTTGAAATGCGAGTCCAATTTCAAGGGTTCCTTAGAAGAATATTTCCGCGTAAAATCGTACGGTTATTTAGCTACATCAATTTCTGATGTATATCTGTGCACTACTGCAAGCTAGCTTACACCCCTATTCCCTTAGTCGTGTCACTTGTCACTTGTACCGACAATCAAATTTTGATATTCTCTTAGTCGATCGATGCGACAATTGTCGTTTGAAGTGACAGATATAGTTTTACGTCGCATTCTCTTATATTATCACTTCGATCGACTAAGAGAATACCAATTTAAAGTTGAAGTGACACGACAATTGTCACGTCGAATGAAGTGACACGACCAAGGGAATAGGGGTATTAGTTCAGATCATTGGGCGACATACTGCTTTCTGCAGTACGTTGCCGAAAAGTAGTGGGAAGATTAGGGTGCTACTTAGCTGACTGAAGAATTGGTATATCAGTAACTCTTTCATTATGGCATCATGTTTTCTTAGCTGTTAGCTTTTGAGAGAGCTTTGTGTTACCTTTTTGTTTTCAGTACATACATTTTAGACATACCTAGAATGACGTGGAATACGGATTTTTGGTTGGTTTATTCAATAAACGTAATAAGCTATCCATTTAGAAGATAGACAAAAAAATTTTCTCATCCATCACAAAACCGAAATAAATTTGAAAATCACGTACCGCTACTTAATTAAAGCCAACCGATCATGAATTCCGAACATAATCAAGACAAAAAATACAAAAGTTTTTTTTTTTTTTTTAAATTACTATCGAAAACTATTCATCGCCATCAATTAATTGTTTATTAATATTCAGATGGGAGAAAGAAGTTAACAAAATAACAAAATATATATTTTTGGCACTAACCAAAGAGTTCAATGAAATTATCAACTTCCTGTAACAAAAGAACATTTAAATGTAGAGAGAGAGAAAACAAAACTTTTTAAATTACACTTAAAAGAATAAAATCCAAAAAGAAGTTTTTCTTTACTTCTTACGTTGTTGTTTCATTTTATTCATCAAATTTTTAGCATCCCAATCAAGTAAGTTAAAAATTATATGTGTTTTGTTGTATGTAAATATCTATATGTATGTAAGTAAGTGTATAAAAGTTACCGAGTGAGAGAGACGTTCATTGAACTTGAAACTCATAGCTACAACAACAATAAATGAGCAGAAGAAGAAAAAAGTAACAGCACAATATATAATAAGCAAATATAGATATCTTTTCTTAAATTTCAATGGCAACTAATAAATTTCCCCTTTGCGCGTCGTCAGCGCCGCCACGTTTTCTTTTTCGGTTTGATCCGAGTGTATGTTATATACAATACAAAATACAACTATGTATATATACGTATTATGTAGCTGAAGGTGTTGTGTGTATTTATTCTTGAAAATATAGCATTTTCTAATTTTTATAGACAACATAATGTAAGAGAAAAACAAAAGGATTTAAAATATTTGTATGGTGAATCAACATTTTCTTCTCACTGCGTCTATATACACATAGTATGTGAGGAAAGGCGGCGAATGACTAAAATAATTCCCTAAATAGCAATTGAAGCAACGTGGAACACTAATGAAAATTCTCATTTTGCATCTGTAAACACGTTTGAAATGTAATATAATATTCGAAACAAAAGATAAACGTTAGACAAAACGTATCATTTATAAATGAAATGAGGAAAATCGTGGAAAACAAAATGCGATGACTGAGACACAACATAACTATTATTCTTTTCATTTCTACCCTTCTCGCCCATTCTCCTTTACTCCTTGGTGTCTGTTTACTCATTAGACGTATTCGTATACATCATATGTATATATGAATGGTTGGCTAAAAGTTTCCGTGCACTTGAATTATCAATCCTTGTTTCGAACGAAAATTTATTTATTTATGTACAGACATCATTTTATATGTCAGGGGTTATAAACATAATGATTTTCTTTTTTATTGCACGATAATAATTTTATTGCATCTTAATACATATTTGAATAATTTTCCGTTTATTGTTTGAAACAGATTTAGATTTATTGTACGATTAAACAGGCTTTATACATCGGTTCAAGTTTTGGGCCTTAGTAGTGGATTTGTGTTTTATTAAACCCTTTTTGACTAAGTGAGTTTGAAAAGTAAAAGTTGAAAGGAAATTTTACTTGAGTATTTGATTGATTTTAAGACAATTGGGATTTTCAAAATCCATTTTTCAGATGCAGCAATCAGTAACAAAACCCGTTTTTCGTAAAGGACGAACAAAATTAGGTTGAACTTAAAAAGTCAGATTCAACCTCATTCCAACCCATTTTAGAAAATAAAACCTCGAACGGTCAGCTAGATCCCAGACCTCAACCCCATTGAAGACAATTGTAATATATTGCTGAGGCTTAATGTATTGACCGATCACGTCCCTGAGATCCTAAACTTAAACAAGCTTTTAAGACATTAAAACAATCGCGTTTTGAGTCTGAATCAACAACGCCGCAAGATGGAGTTCGAGCTAGAGTGGGCACAAATGTTTCTTGATTAAAATTACATTTTTGGCGTAAATTGAAATATAACCGAGAATTTTTAGTTTGTTTCTAATTTTTTAAAAATTTTAGATTTTTGTTTTAAAATTCTTGGTTTATTTCGTACTCAAACTCTAAAAAACTAATTCAGCACCACTGCAAAATTACAACAGCAAACTTAAAGCAAGAAACTTGGGGCTTGCTTGTTTTGCTAAGGATTGACTTTTTAAAAGAGAAGTGAATTAGCTTTTAATCCTAACATTTCTAAATTTTAGAAATATTAGGATTAAATTCTTAAAATATAAATTCTCACCAGTTATGGTCTATTCACATGAATCGCGATTTTACTCGTACAAGCAAAAATGTTCACGAATTTCTTATAAATTACATCGTAAAATTTATACTAGTCACTTAAAAAATAGGTAATAAACAATTCCGAATGTATTGCTAAGGAAAATTTTCTTTGCAAACGCACTTTTCCTCATAAAAATTGCAAAAAACTGCTTACTCGCGCGAATTTTCCAATATGGCCGCGATTTTGTGCAGTTTTTATTAGGAAATGTGTGTTTATTAAAAAAAGTGTTAATTACATTATACATATTCGGAATTGTTTATTAAATATTTTTACTCGTACGAGTAAAATCGCGTTTCATGTGAATAGGCCATTAGACAATTTAAAAATTCGTAAATTTTCCGGCTCAGTAAAAATCCAACTCAGAAGTTAAGATTCGGATATTTTAACTTTAAAAATTATAAAAATATAAAGGGAGTCAGAACTTTGGCCCGGAAAATTACACGCATCCATGAACTCAATCTAACCTCCAACTCCCAAATCAATCTACAACTGAACTCCTTAGTCTCTTACTCAACCCCAGCTCAGTCTCCACCTAAATAAAAATGCAATCCCTAAACCAACCCTTAACTTAACCACCAATTTAACCATAAATCAAATTTCAACCCAACCCCAAACTCAATTCCTAACTCAATCCCCGAAACAACACGGTCTATAAAACTAGATGCTTACATCAACTCAAACCGACTCAATTTAACCTCCAACTCATTCCGCAAATAAATTCAGAACAAAACCTCTCTCTTGCCCTCAACGCAACCCCTTACTCAACCAGAAACTCCCCAACTTAATGCCCAAAACAGGACGATCTGATGAAAACTATCCTACGCCCGTCATAAATATTTAAAAATTTATTTTCTGTAGGATCTAGTTTCAAACTAACTTCTAATTAAACCCTAAAATAAACTCACTTCAATACAATAGAGTCTAACTCCCAGCTTAAGCCGAAAATAAATCCTAAGCTGATCCCCGCACTTAACCTTAACTCGATTCAATCTAAACCCTAAACTCAATTCAAGAGTCCTGTAATCAACCACCAAATAATTTCCCAACTAAGCGCCTCCAACATTATATTCAACTTCAACTCAACTCTAGATCAGCCAAATATCAACATTATATTCAACTCCAAACTCAACGGACAACTTAATCCCAAATTCAAATTGATTCGAAAAAATTAAATGAATAAATCAGTACTTCACCACAATAAGATTTTGATGATTTCCAAAATAATTTCAAAATACGTTTAATTCATGATCCGCATTTTCATGGTTCACCTTTCATCCTTCAATTAGAGTTATTAGCTAGTTAGTTAGTCCAGAACAATCAGTTGCTACACTGATTTCAATATTTCTGGCATTGAACCGAACGGTCATCTCTAATCCAACCACAACCTCCAATATGTAATCGGACATGAGACCATTTTAATAAGTTTTACAAATAACACGAAGAACAACTTTAGTATTTTCGAACAATTATAGGTAGTTAGCATCCATTTCAAAGCAAATTCCTTGATTAAGACAACATCATTACTCTTTTGGTCTGATTAGGATTGAGTTTTGCAATTTATTTCACTCATTTCCAACGCTCGTTTATAGAATTTGGAAAATTTTAATTCGGGCAACACATTCTGAATTTTACCGTGCAATTCTGACGTTAAGACTGTTAAGAGTATCACAGCTAAGAGAAATTTTGGTAAGAGTTTTTTTAAGAGAATCTCATAATTGGTATTCTTTTGGTATAGTACTCTTAAAATATCTCTTAAAAACTCTCCAAATATATTAGAAAATATTTGGAGACCTGTCAATTTGAATTTTTACATACATATTTGGTGGTTGATAAACAAATAAAAACAATTTTGGTAATTTTTATTTATTTAAATAATTTAAATTACAAGGGCTCTAGGACAAGCTATGAACAACACGCCGCTTCTAATAAAATAAAAAAATCACTGGAAAATAAAGAAAATTTATCTTAGGTTTATAATACAAACAATAAATAAAATATTTCATTTTTCGAGTACAACATTAAATATTATTTTGAAACTTACTACGATAAAATTGTTTTTGTTTAATACGACTATGAGAAACGTCAAAGTTGTGATGCTTATGACCACCTATTTCGTATATCTTAGCTAAGAGATTTTTTAAGAGAATCTCAAAACTAAGAGAACGTACAGAATCGCAAAATAGTCTTAGGTAAGAGAAATCTCTTAGTTAAGACCTCTGTGACTGTACGTCAGAATCGCACGGTTAAACGTCAATTGCAATTCTACAAAATTAAGTACTGCACTTAAAATTTTAAAATTTTGAATATGAGCTGGAAAAACTATAGTTTTTAAACCAAACTCTGGGAGTATTCATTTTCTCTTTATTTTAAAAGCTCAAAACAATAAACTGAGTTTCAGCCGTTTTGGCAAATAAGTCAATTCAAAGACGTCAAATAAACGATAATCTAAGAAGATATTATGGTAAAACAGGAGAAAATTTCAAAATTGGTAGAACTAATCCAGCGCGGTAGGAGGTCATTTTCTCAAAGATTGTATCTGGCTAGAAGTTCATTATTCTATGACTGGAAGATAATTTCTACCGATATTTAACCTTTTAAAATGAAACATTGGAAGTTTGGATTGATTGTGTAAAATGATTGATTTCTTTGATTGTTTAAATGGCCTACCTTTGAAATCAAACCCTTGCTCCGACTAAGTTTAGATTGAAACCACCTAACTATAAATAAGTTACTGCATACAATTTTAGCAGTCCTTTATTCTTAACCTTCGCATGAACAGTATCTACCGGGGTAGATATCACATTTTCCTTTCTCAATAACTCAGTGAGTTTTCATCCAATCATTATCCGGCGTCAGCTATGTGAATAATTTTTCAATTTATTACAGAAAATTAATCACATAGCTGACGCCGGATAATGATTGGATGAAAACTCACTGAGTTACTGAGAAAGGAAAATTGTGATATCTATCCCGGTAGATACTGTTCATGCGAAGGTTAAAAGAGAAAGTGTTTGGAAATTTGTATTTTATCTTGCAGTAACGTTTTTATGTTTAAGAGGACTGGACCGACAGAGATAAAGCCTTAAGAAAATGACGTAAGAGTGCTTCAATTGCTCACATGTTTGAGTGTCTCTGGCGCCTCTTTTGACCATTACAATTATCTTGTCTTGATATTTTCATAAGATATCCAATAAATTTTGCAGCATGTGAAATTAATGAATTGTTGTAATGGCTAAAATGACAGATACTTCGGCAACAAATCCAGTGTATATTGTGTTTCGCCAGTTTATATTTAAATAATTATAAATAACAAAATATATAAATTTGTAAATTGCTAATTTAAATTGTCGCTAGAGTCACTGAACAAAAATTCAGGCTTAAACCAATTTGATAGGCTTTGTGAAATGCTATTTTCAAACGAGAGATTATTAATCTTGATTAAGTAGCTAGTTCAGATTTTCTTATAGTGTGAATGACGGGAATTAAGTTAGTTATGTTTGTATTTTAGATTAAACAAAACGTCAAAAATGATTAGATTTTCTTAATATTTAAAATATCTTCCTATAATAAATAGGTTTTTAATCACTTTTAGATAAAGTTGGTAAAATCTAGATTACAAGTGAACATCTAACTAATTGTAGGAAAAAACATTCAATTTCTTAATTCTAAATTCTAAATACCGTTTTCTCCAATTTGAATTTGGTTTATACAAAAACTTAAATTTAATAACGGCGACAATACCGACCTTTGTGCCAAACCTAATCCGATTATGATGAATTTATTATGTTCCGTATTTCATGATTTTTGAAGATAAAAGATGTGCGGCTATCTTCAGCGGTGAGTGATTTGTATGCCTAACAGTTAATTAACCTTAAAAAGCACAACTTCGAAATTGAGAGCCTAATACACAGTGGATTTATAAAAAGGACGAATCTTTAGAAAATTGCAAATGATGCATATAGGATTGTAGGATTGTTTATAAAAAGTTTTTACGGGGTGCTAAATTTTTCCGGAAAATTGTGATTTTCCGGGAAAATGTTCCCTTTTTTTTAATTTTCAAAATCAGGTAAGATGGTAATTTTTTGATAATTTTTTTACGTTAGGATTGTCTAAATCTTAGTTTTCTTGGAAAAATAAGAAATTCTGGAAAATGGGGAATTTAATTTTAAAGTTTTCAACAAACTTAAACCAAGGAAAAGAAATGGAAAAATTGCAAAATTTTTCAGGAAAAAGGGAAAATTTTCCCGAAAAATGGGGTATCTTCCGGCGAAATTTGGCTTGAACCTCTTAAAAAATATAATCCTGTACCCAGTAAGCATACTTTAGCCAAATTGGGTTTTATTCTAGAACCTCAGTAAACTCAGTATCTGGTATAAGAATCGCTCACGTTTTGACGTGGTTAATCGAAATGTCAAAAGCCCAATTATTTGCCCCAATTTTATATTTAGCTCGCCAAGTTCTAAAATAAAATAAAAAGTATTCAGGTGAATCGAAATGAAAAACAATCGTTATCATAGTTTCATAGAAATTCCTATGCGTTTCCTTACAATGTGTTTAAATTGCATGGAAATCAATAATAGTTTTCCGGTCTAGGTACATACTTTGAGTGACAGCCATTATCCTTATTTTTTTTTATATGAAATTTTTGATTCACATCCTATTAATTCCCGTGGATTCAACAGGAATATAATTGATATTATTCACAAGTCACAATTTCTAAACACTAAAATTCATACCTATTCCTACAATTTTTTTTTTCTTATGTAAAATGTAATTCGCGGATAATTCCACAAGAAATCGTTGTTATTTTATGCACTAAATGTGACAAGCACGTCAGGACACGATTGAAATTTTTCGAAAAAACAAAAGAAAACGTTTTTGTTTTAAATAAATACCAAAATACTTATTACAAAAATGTAATAGAATTTATGTGTTGAACAGTTTGTTACTCCGTTGTTTTAGACAGTATTTAGTACAAAAAAATTTAAGAAAACTCAGACTCTCTCTGTAACGTAACAACATAACAATGAAAATTAATTCATATTTTTTATTACGGTTGGTGGTTTAATGGTAACGCACTGGATTCGAGTGGCAAAGGTCTTGGGTTCGATTCTCGTGAGAAGAAAGTGTTGCTTTTCATTCAAATTTTTAGTTTTTAAGTTTTATTTTAATTTTTTTTTATTTTTGTAGTGACCGAATATTTTACTTTAAATTAACTTTTGCGCTTTATAGTTAAAAAATAAATGCCTGCAAACGTTACTGCAAAGTTCTTATCATAAACTGCTATGTTTGAAACAATAAAACAATTAAATTACCAATATTTTTCAACTTCTTGAAGTGAGTAAGAAATTTGCAAAATAATTCCATTTGAGTTGTGCAGTCGTACATCAGCAAACTGTGACTGTGTAGAGTGAAGTGACGATCTTCAGAGTTTGAGAAAATTAAAAACAGGAACAGTGGCGTATTGTTGTATGTCAACCAAAGTGAATAAATTGATACAAAGAAGTTAATTTCATAAGAATGAATCGAAAGACCAAGCAGCAAAGAAAAAAGAGCGGCAAAGTCAAGCAATCTGTGACGAAGCAATCAGTTTAAGAGAAGTTCAAGTCATTCAACAAAACTGGAGTCCAATGAACATGATTTGCCAGTTCTTGGGTTGGAAAAATTTCATTGCCGAACGCCCAAATGATGAAATATTCACAAATTGTTGCCTCAAAGAAAAAACTCGTTCTATCACCGAACTTCACATAACGAAACTTTATGTTCTGGATAGTACATAAGCTACGGAAATTCGTCGGAATCACCCAGCAAATGAGCAACGTAATCCACAACTCCTGGACCGTTTGGATCGTCATTTAAGAAACAGCAATCGGCTTGCAGGAACTTTCACAATGATGCAAGAGAACGAAGTACGTGCCGCACAAGCAACCATTCAAGCAGGAGAGTAGTTTCCAATTATAATCAGGGTTTTCAAATGAGACCGTCAATCTGATCAGCGACGATACAACACACCAATATCAAACGAATTCGGGATGGTATTTGTGAGCCGCCTTTCGACCGTGACATTAGAATCTACCCACGAAATCCTAAAGATCAGCAGAATCGAGTTCAAAACAACGTCAGCATGCTACAATACAAAACAGCAATTCGTGATGAATTCAGCCCAGTCATGAGCTCTGAAACGCTGACACAACAGTGGTTAGTAGATTAATGACTTCAGGTGGAAACTACCAACCTAAATTATAATCGGCAATATTACAAGACTAACATGGCTCAAAATGCCAACGAACGAACAGGCGTAATTCTCCCTTCGTGGTCTGAGGCATCACCGCAAAATATGCGTGAACGGTGTAACAATGCAATGTTTATTTTTGCAAAGTAGGGTGCACCTTATCTGTTCGTCAAATTTACTGAGAATTCCAACTGGCCGGAAATAACCGAAAACTTGAGACCTGGAGAACAAACAGTGGATCGTCTTGTAAGGTCTTTGCCTACTTTGTACTCATACTGTTATACACATTTAACCACATGAATAAAAAGTCCAGCACAATTCCACTTGTACAATAATTTTTACTGTTTATTTATTTGTTTACAATATTAAGTTCATTTGAATCACAGTATTCTTTATTCATTCATTTATTTTTATTTAACATTCACAATTTGGTTTTTATTAAATTGTTAAAATATATTAATTTTAGTTTTTTTATCTTTAGGTTACAATTAATGTTTTTTGTTATTTACTGTGCCATATTTTATGTTGACGCGACGACTGTGCGTTATGTCTATTACTTTTGGTACTGTCGTTTCCGATCCAAAATTAATTATTTTTTCTGCCTACACCAATACAATCGCATCTGAATATACATTGTCATTTTCCAAACACAATGATTTTGCGCGCGTATTTTATGTCGTGTAGTCTGAAAGTATTACGCAATTATGTAAAGCGACCGCTACATCACTCCCCTGCAAGTAAATCTCCTCGAATAAGCTGCAAGGTTGTAAAACAATTAATTTAAATAATATTAGGAGGGATATATGACGGATGAATCTGGAAGTGGACCGATTTCTTAGGATTTGTTTGGTTTAATACTAAGTGAGACTCAGCTAGGATACCGTAAGCCGGCTTTAATCTGTCGATGGAAACATTGACATTCTTGCCATTTAAATCAAGGATATAATGTTTCCGAAAACGACGAATGACTTTGTAAGGTCCTTCGTACGGAGCGGATAGACCGGTTCGTACCTTGTCGATACGAACGAATACAAACTCGCAATTATTTAAGGACTTTGGTATAAAAATAGGCGGTTTGGTTGACTTGCGAGTGTCAACTGGAATAATATTGCGCATTGCCGCGCGAAGCCTCTCTACATAGTCTTGCGGATCGGAACTATCCGTAGAGCCAAACTCGAAAAATTCTCCTGGTAACCTGAGGGCTTGACCGTATACTAGTTCTGCCGGAGAGCATTTTAAATCATCCTTTAATGATGCTCGTATTCCCAACAGTACGATGGAAAGCTCAGTGCTCCATTTAATTGTATTTCCTCGAGCTTTGAGCGAAGCTTTAAGTTGTCGGTGAAATCGTTCGACCATACCATTTGCCTGCGGATGATAGGCCGTGGTACGAATTCTATGAGCGCCTAGTAAACGCGTGAGCTCAGAGAAAAGTTTAGACTCAAACGGACTGCCTTGATCTGTTGTAATTTCAAGAGGTATCCCAAATCTTGAAACATATTGCTCGACAAAGGTCTTAGCAATAGTGGCAGCGGTGCTGTTTTGAGTGGGGTATGCCTCAGGCCAACGAGTAAAGCGATCGACAATAGTTAGAACATACAAAAAACCGTCGGATGGTGGCAATGGACCCACTATATCCATATGTATGTGCTCGAATCGTCCAGAAGGCAGTTTGAAATGTCCCGGTTCGGACTTTGTGTGTTGTTGAACTTTGCACTTCTGGCAACCGATACAAGATTTCACCCAGTGTGTAATGTCAGTATTCATGTTTGGCCAAAAATACCTACTTGTGATTAACTTTCGTGATGCGCGAATACCTGGATGTGATAGACCATGCATGGCATCGAAAACTGCACGTCTATAAGATGCCGGAACAAAAGGACGATTCACACCTGTTAATGTTTCACAAAATATTTTAAATTCGGGCAGGATGGTGAGTTCCAACTTGAATTTGGAATTCGGTGGGCGCGGTGAATTGTTCATCAACCCCAGTAATTCTTCATCAGACTGTTGTGTCTGAGCTAGATTTTTTAGATCTAGGTTGACAGAGTCTATTGTTGTAACGTGATCGCTAGTCCGTGACAATGTGTCAGCGACCACGTTTTGCTTACCTGCTATGTATTGAATGTCCGTCGTAAACTGAGCGATATAGTCAAGATGTCGAGTCTGCCGTGGACTCTTCTCACCCAGTGAAACAATTGCTTTAATTAAGGGTTTATGATCAGTATAGACAGTAAACTGTCTACCTTCCAGGAAATAACGAAAATGCTTGATTGCTAAATATATAGCGAGTAGTTCCCTGTGAAAGGCAGAGTATTTTACCTCTGTTGGTGAAAGTTTACATGAGAAAAATCCCAAAGGTTGCCAACAATCGTTACTCCATTGCTGCAGGACTGCTCCTACAGCACTACCTGATGCGTCGGTAGAGATGCTGTAGCGTGTATCGCTATTGGGATGGGCCAAAAGTGTTGAATTGGCAAGTGCTCTTTTAATTTTGGCGAATGACTCGTTACACTCGTTGGGCCAAGAAAAATGTTTTGCGTTCTTGGGCATTTTAATTAAAGTTGCCAAATTAGCATAGATTGGAGACAGCGATTCGGCTAGCCTTGGAATGAATCTATGATAGTAATTGACCATTCCGATGAATCGCTGAATTTGTTGAACTGATGTTGGCTGGGGAAAATTTTCTATGGCTTCGACTCGCCGTGGTGAGGGTGTTATGCCATCTGGGGTAATCTGGTGGCTGAGGAACTCGAGAGCACGAACACCGAAAATGCATTTTGAAATTTGGATATTCACTCCAAATTCGACGAGGCGTTCAAACAGTTGTTTGAGGTGCAATTTGTGCTCTTCCTCAGTTTTGCTTGCCACTAATATATCGTCAATATAGACGAATACAAAATCTAAACCTTTGACCACTTCGTTAATGAAGCGCTGGAAAGTTTGCGCAGCGTTTCGAAGACCAAAGGGCATCCTGGTAAATTCGAACAACCCAAACGGGGTAGTTATTGCCGTTTTAGGCACGTCTTCGGGCGCAATTGGAATGAGATGATAAGCCCTAACTAAATCAATTTTTGAAAAAACATTGCATCCATATAGGTGCATTGAAAAATTCTGAATATGGGGAATCGGGTATCGATCTGGCGTGGTTACGGCATTAAGTCGACGATAATCCCCACATGGGCGCCAATCAGGGCTGTCCTTCTTCTTTACCATGTGGAGAGGAGATGAACACGCAGAAGATGACGGTCGGCATATGCCCAGTTGGACCATATGCTCGAACTCGGTAAGCGCGGTTTTATGTTTAACCGGATCCAGCCTGCGTGGTTTCGAACAAGGAAGTCGACCTTCAGTGTATATATAGTGAACCACGTTGTGTTTTGCTGGACTGGCGTAGTCTGGAGTTTCGATAAGAGAAGGAAACATCTTTAGCAATGAATCGTATCCAATTTTGGCAGAGGGATGGATTGGTGTAGGCGTTTCGACTTTTGCTGTCATTGCATTTACAGTAAGACTTGTCCTGGGATCCAAGAGACGTTTTCCGCGGAGGTCGACGAGAAGACCAAATTTTGTCAGGAAGTCAGCACCGATAATCGGCCTGTCCACTGACGCTATTGTGAATACATGGGGAAATTGCCGCCGTAAGCCAATGTTAACGTTCAATAGTTTCGTCCCGTAGGTTTGTATTACTGAACCATTAGCGGCGGAAAGGACCAGGTCAGGATCTATTTTTGACGCACTTTGAGGAAACCGTTTAACGGGAAGGACTGAGATATCAGCACCGATATCTACGAGAAAATGAAGTTCATTTTCTGCGTCTTTAAGAAATAAGCGGCGATTAAGTTGTATCCGATTACTAGCCGCACTGCCAATCGGATTTATTCTTTTTTTTTGATTAATATCTGTAGCTTCCAGTTTTTTGCTGTGGAAGGTGCATGGTTTGTAACATTTTCGTGCAGCACTTCCGAATTTATTGTGAAAGTAGCAGAGCCCATTACCGTTGAAACGGTGTCTGCTGCGGCTTCTTGGTCTTCTAAATGGACTATTTGGACGATAGCCCGAAGCTGGTGAGCGGCTGCGATCCGAATTTAGCTGTGACAACATCGACTCGACACTAATGAGTCGTTCACCAAGTTGTTTAATACTTGCTACAGCCTGTGCTAATTCTGTACCGCGGGAAGTTGAGGGTTCTGTGTGAGAAATCGTCGACACACTGGTTGTGGTGATTTCGTATATCTTATCTGCTACCGGTAACATATCATCTATTTGCTTATCTCCCATTGCAGTAAGTGCAACGTAGATAACCTGCGGCAATTTACGAAGCCACAATGTCTGTACCAATTTATTATCGAATGCTTCACCCGCAAGAGTTTTCATTGAGTAGTACACCTCACTGGGTTTCCGATCACCCAATTCCGCTCTTTCTAGTAATTTTTCGAGGAGTCGTTCCGTAGAAAGAGCGTGCCGGGCAGTAAGAGCACTTTTCAATTTCAGATATTTATCGGTTTTTGGAGGATTGACTATTAAATCCATTACGGATTCACATATATCCGTTGGCAACGCCGTTACTATATGCGAAAATTTAGTTGAATCTGATGAAATATTGAAAATGCTAAACTGAGCCTCAGCTTGTGCGAACCAAATGGTTGGGTTATTAGGCCAGAAAGGAAGCAACTTGACTCGAGAAGATTCAACTGCCGGAGCCGATTTTGACTCGTCCTTGACGTTATTATCATCGTCTGTCATTGCGACTTTTAAATTTGTAAATTTTATTCACGAAACAAATAATAACAAAGTAAGGTAAAATGCGAATGAATTTGTGATAATGGAAGGTACCAAAATTATAACTGAAATGGAAAAAAAAAATATGACGCACAAACTAACGACCGAATGAATTTAATCCATAATAATATGCAATAGAAAAATATATAATGCAAAAATAAAAGCAAAGTAAATAAAACTGTACTATCAAATAATCTTAGAAAGATGAACAATTTACCAAATAGAGTAACGGTGTACTTTTTCGAGATGCGAAATAAATAATTTAGATTCACAAAGTACAATACAGAGAATAAATAAATAATTTTAAATAAAAATGTGAGAAAAATAAATAAATAAACAATAATTAATAAATATTTAAAATTAGAAATTGAATTGGAAAAAATTAAAACTCAGCTGTTTATTATGATGAGCCTCTTTCTTGTTGGAAATCACTAGAACGTGCTGCGACCTTGTTGATATCGGTTGTTGAAGATAACTGCCTAGTCTTCTTTTGTAACGTATATTGATCCACGTAATATTACTATTTCAGCTTCTTTTTTTCGGGATATGTTGATTGCGTTACATACTTGCATTTCACACGATATGTTAATTTTGTTGTAAAATACAGCAAATAAATTTTCAATTTCACTGTAATTTTCGGCGTTTTTTTTTTCTTTTTCCTTTTTTTTTTTTTAAAGTTGAAATTTTTTTTGGAATTGTACGAATGTAAACTTTATTTTTGTAAATGTAAGCACTTTTCGTGTATGAGCAAATTATATAAAATACGCGTAATTTCTTGCGTTGTATGGAGCGTATTTCCTAACGGAAATTTTTCCGCTAGACACCGGGTCACCACTTGTAAGGTCTTTGCCTACTTTGTACTCATACTGTTATACACATTTAACCACATGAATAAAAAGTCCAGCACAATTCCACTTGTACAATAATTTTTACTGTTTATTTATTTGTTTACAATATTAAGTTCATTTGAATCACAGTATTCTTTATTCATTCATTTATTTTTATTTAACATTCACAATTTGGTTTTTATTAAATTGTTAAAATATATTAATTTTAGTTTTTTTATCTTTAGGTTACAATTAATGTTTTTTGTTATTTACTGTGCCATATTTTATGTTGATGCGACGACTGTGTGTTATGGCTATTACTTTTGGTACTGTCGTTTCCGATCCAAAATTACATTTACTTGAGAAATTTTCCCCTCCACAGATAATTTTTTATTTTTACTGCCCGAATTCAATAATAATTTTTGCGTGATAATTTCCCCGCCAATTTTTGTAAACCAAATCAAATGAATCAAAATTCCGAAGTAAGCAAAATTATTATACATTATTGTTGTAATGTAAAAATGTTTCGAGAATCAATACTAAATTAATACGAGTATTATCAAGCGATTACATTAAACACCGCGATCCCACAATCCGATTATTAGTCAAATATTAAGTGAAGAAACACTTAAGGATTTCTGGGGTATGTTTCGCAAAATTACAGATTTTTTATCACGCAAAACGCTTGGATGAGTTAGAATTCATGGCTTTATTTTATTGCAGCTTGCTAGTGAGACAAACCATAGAATGGTGGGAGCAGTAATAGAAATGCATAGACAAACAATTACAGAAATCATCCATAGAAAATTATGTTCCAAGTTATTAAGTTACCAAAAGCAAGGGAAATGGAAAACATTGAACTGCAGTTTAGCAGAAGAGGTTTTATACCTGTATTAAAAAATGTGGTCGGAGCATATGATGGGACTCATGTTTTTTCCTTAAAATTTATTTTGTTGGTTGCTATACCTAATCAATTCACTACTAAAATATTTCACACGGATGTGTCAAAAAGTATCAAAGGGAACAATTGTAATAATTCGAATGAGTGTGTTTTATGCCAAAAATTATTACGTGTGAATATTTAACACGGTATTCGGGCACGGCCTTAAAAGCCTTTACTCTTTGGTTTAAGATCTATTTAAGGTACAACCCTCCTTAAAAGTCTTTAATCTCGAGCTAATAAATAGCGGCCGCTGGCAATTACCTGTAGGTCTAATATCTTTAGCAGAAAATTACTCAACTAAAGTTATTCATAAAATTGCATCCGTCCTAGGAGGGGCAATACCCACTAGTTTAGGCAGGAAAAAGTTGCTTTAGGCAGAAATTCTGGGTTTAAGTAGATATTTGGTAGTAGAATTAAAAAAAAAAAACTTTTACCACCCGTTCGAGGGCCGGATTTATAGATTTTTCTTGTTTTAGGATAGCCGTAAGTTGAGTTATTATTTATATTTCGATAACGACTGAACCGACATTAATGAAACTAAAACCCACAAGCAGCTCAAAAAGCACTTAACAAAAATATGTTTACTTATGTAAAAATCGCCACCCTTATGGGGAAAATGGAAAGAAATATTAGCATTTCTTTATACTTCTAATTATTCCAACTTTTAAGTTTTTTACAAAAAGTGGTCTACTTTCGGTACGATTTCCTCGTTGTGGAACTGTTTCCTCTTTCATTTGGACATACCCGTTTTTTTTTATATTTACCCGTTTTAAAAATATTAGCGAAAAAGCATCGTGGATGTGGTAAAATTTGTTTTTAAATCCAGAGTTTCAGCCTAAAGCAAGCTTTTCCTGGGTTTTAACTTTTCCCGACTAGGCGTCCGAATTTTAAAATTTATAGAAACTGCGAATTAAGGAAACATAGCAGAAACTATGGATTTAGGTGTTAAGGAAATTTAGAAATTTGTGTTACAAATGTTTACGAATTTTTAACATCAAGTTTAAATTACAAAATTAACCACGTCAACCACGTTTCCACCTATAACCGTATTATTCTGTTAATTACGTTGTTACTCTAATTTTCACTGCATATTTTCCCCAATTACAAAAAAAAAAAATGTAATTTTTATTTCATTTTCTACTTACGTGACTTTTGAATTTGCCGCATTTCATTTAATATTTTTTTCTCGTATTCGAGTATGAGAACTTCTTATACATAATATTTAGGAACTTTACATAATTTTATTTCAATTTTCCTGGAAAACCGCTAACCCTCCCCAAAAAAAAAAAAAAAAGTCTAGTAAACTTATAAAATTTGATTACCTAGCCTAGATTGCATGTTTTCAATTTTATTTATAAATTTTCCGTTTTTTTTTTGTTTTTTGCCCTAAAGTTCACAGTCCGTTTAAATTCATACCTACATAAACACGGATGGAAATGTAGAATTTTTGTGGGTAGTTTTATGGGCAATCGGAAAAATAGTTTGTTATGGTGTAGCTGTTATTATTTTTAATAGTCGGGAGTTAAATGTGACACGAGTTATGTAAAATATGTAAATACATAATGCTTTCATCAGACATGAGATGGAATGAAAAAGGATATACCGGGTGGTGTACGAATAGAGAATAGGAAAATACGAAAATGATGGCAATAACCTTCACAAACCTGATTTTTTTTTCCTATGTACAGTTATAAACTGTTATTTCCCTTTCTATCGTGTCTCGCGTTCGCTAGACAAGATTTAATATTCTTATGCAGACTCATGTTTATAATCTTCAATAAAATTGTGTAAAGTGTTTGCCAAATATTGCAATTTTGTTTAGCATGTCGCTATATTTTCCATCCATAAACGCATTTAACCGAATATAATGTTGGGCGCCAATTCCCATTTGTACATTTTTGTTTTCCTTTCCTTCATTTAAGGATGGCATGTTTTGATATTTTGGCAAAAAATCAAATTGGGGTTAAAAACCCTTAAAATCAAAAAGTTGATTTTCTATTTGCTATCCTCTTCTATTTTCGTCTTGTATATTAACTGAAAATCTGATTGAGTATTAGAAAAACACAAACACACACACTCCGATACAGAAAACAGAAAAATTATAAGTAAACAAAATATGAAAAACTTTTATTTTTTTATTGCAGATATTTTCGATTCTCTTTACTTTACACAACCATACACATGAAAATAGGAAAAACTATAAGGTATCACGGAGATGTCGGTAAATTATAGGATTAGAGAGGTTAAAACATTATATGCGACAGGTTATCCTATATGTATATGACAAAAACAAAAAACCGGTAATCCAGAGTGGAGGTGCGGCGGAAAAATATCATTGTACATATGTATATACTGTGAACTTCATCTGACCTTCTACATACATATCTATATATAATATTGCGATAACATCCTAGACATAATTATTTCATACAAATTATTATTATTATCAGTAATCATGCTATTTTCACATTACTCATAATAAACCAAAAAGTGCAATTGCATTTATATAGGGAATTGTATGAGTATGCGTGTGTGTGCCGTTTGCAATGTTGGAAAATTGTTTTTCCCGTTTCCATGCCAATCCATTCATAGAAAAGTTGAGTATTAAATATTTTGTTTTGAATAAATGTATTTGTGGCGAAACCCCCACAAAACGATGCATACACATATATTTTACGTATGTATTCATCCTCTCTCACACAATACGAACTTGGAAACTTTTGTAAAAACGGGAAGAAAAAAATAAATCCCGAAAAAACAGGAAAATTATTCGTTCCCATTATATACATTGCAGACTGTATAATAGTTATGTATATATATTTACTCGTACATAATGGTAAATAAAAAAAAATATTTATAAAATGTATGTTTATGTGTTTGTATGTCTGGAATATTTTCCAATGGTTGTTGTTGGTTTCATCGCCGGTTGCGTTTTTTATTTCGTCTGTGTTAATATTCAGGAAACTTAACGAAAATATAACGAGAATGCAAACGAAATATGTTTGGTATTTTGAGACGATATCCCGTCATAAAGATAGAAGAGCAACTTATATTGGCTACATTGGGGTGCCATTCCTTTCGTCGACCATATAATTGATGTTCACTTCGTTATTAGAACTATCGTTAGAAAGTTTACCTCGAAAGCTTCTTAAGGTTTAGCGGAGTACTTCCCTGGAAAGTTAATCTGTGAAGTGTTAGATGTCGATACTGATGTCGTTTTTAATTTTTCAAAATATTTTTATATTTATAATTGCCCAAATATATGTACGAATAAATACGCCTAAATGTGGTTATGTATTTCTAACCGCTGCTGGAATACCTACATGGATAATTTTGTTTATTTGGTTTTAATTCAACAGAAAAATTTTTGCTCAGTTACAAATCTTGATTTTTTGGCAGATTTACCCAGTGGCGTAACTACAAATTCCGATCCCCCCCCCCGCAAAATTTTTCTTGGGCCCCTAAAAATACTTGTTGTACGAGTGTTGTCAGATTGTCAGATTTATCTGAAAATCTCAGTTTTTCTAATAGGACAAAAGATTTTCAGTTTTTCTAAGAAAATTCAGATTTAAGTCAGATTTTTGGTTTAATAATTATTTTCATTTTATGTTTTTCCGAAATAATGTGTTTAGCAATTCCGAAAACCATGCTGTTTATCAAAATTCTAGCTATACGTAATGCTTACTATTTCTTTTGTTTGTTTGTTGGGCTTGTATGCAATTTTATTTGTGGTTACGGATTTTATGTTCTGTTTGTCGAATTATTTGTGGTTATGTTTGCAAATGAGCAAAATTGACGTGATGTGAAAGAAAAGTGATATTAATATTTAACAATAAATTATTTTGAATAGCTACAATAGATAAATTTTTGATTCGAACACCAATTTATTGACAAAATTTGATTTTCAAAATGAATTCCTGCAATCCGTTGCAATGCTCGCTCCCAAAAACATTATTAATAAAAAAATTGCCACAATTTCCAAATATCAAATATTTCTTCCCAATATTTTTCATTTTGAAAATGTGCAGCAGCTAGATGATGAATGGAGTGGATTGCGCACCGTAAATTTTCAAGAAATTGAACTTAATGGAAACACCAACGTAGAAATATTTTGGAAAACGGTCTTTAAATTGAAGAGAAATGATAGGAGCGAGTGTTTCCCCAATTTAAAAAAAGTAATTTTTGCAATTCGGTCAATTCCGGTCGCATAAATAATACAATTTTTGTAGTAAAATTATTTTGTTTTTTTTGTCAGATTTTTTTTTTCGCACTGATGGCTGGTCTCCACTTTCGTATTTTTCTCTTGACAAAAAAAAAATCTAGTTCATTTTTTTCCTCATGACAATTTTTAGTACATTTTCCAAAATACATACACAAAAATGGATTTGAGCATGCGCATTGAAATTTTGTCAAGAGAGGAAAAGATCAGAATATTCAATATTTTTGTAGTGACGTTGTGCCATTTGAGCATAAATTGTATTTTATGCTCAATTTCATGTCAATTCATGTTGAATATTTTGACAAATAAAATGAAATTTTCATTCTTTTTTCACAAAATTTTGTCCTTTTAATGAATTTTAGGTCAAAATATAATAAAATTTGTGTTATTAAAATAAAACATAAATAATAAATCGTGGAATACAAAAGTAATATGCGAAAAAATTGTATTATTCGAAAAACGAACCAAATTCAAATTTTTTTCTTATTCTCAAAGAGAAAAATTAGCTATATTCTTTATGTTAGTAGTGGTAAAAAAAATGTCACGAGCCGTTTGTCATTTATTTTTTGTCAAGAGAAAAATATACAAGTGGAGACCAGCCATCAATATATTCAGGTCTTACTACGTTTTTCTTAACTTGCTTTTTTGTCTATCTGTCTATCTGTTTGAGTCAAAATTTGGGGTCGAAATTTGAAGCACTTCTCATCTTTCGATTTCGCTGAAATTTCGTTCACTTGGTTGTTTCACCTGACAAACTCATATTTTCAAACATTCGAAACAAAAATCTAAGAAAATTTGTATGTGTTGTAACAGTGCAAAAACTGTTAGTGAAATGTGTTAATGAAAAATGTTTCGCGTTGCAGGAGGTGCAATGTAAAGGCATTCAATCAGGCTCATTAATTCAATATTCTCGAACAACGTGAAGAATATGTTGATCCAAATCTAGAAGAGGAAGTTCCCGAACAGAATATATCTGGTGAACAATTGCAAACAATTTACAATAACATGAATGCAAAACAACAAGAACTTTTCCAACTAGTAAGACAAAGCATTCAAGAGCAGTTGAACGGAAGTAGACAACGAATGAAATGGTTTGTCACTGGTGGAGCAGGAGTAGGCAAAACATTTACCATTAATGCTCTTAAGAATTTGGTTAAAAACTGTCTTTTTGGAAAATCAGTGGTCAAAGTTGTTGCCTTAACTGGTGTTGCAGCTAGACTAGTAGGAGGTTAAACACTTCACAGTTTATTGAAAATGCCTGTTCAAAAAGATGGCTTTCTTACACCAAATATGCCCCAATTGACAGGAAATTACCTAAAGATTATGCGTCAACAGTGGAAGGATGTCGATTACCTTTTCATTGATGAGATAAGCATGATTCCTTATGAAATGCTTTGCATGATTGACTCACGACTGAGACAATTGAAAAATAAAGAGAACGAAGTGTTTGGAGGTATCAATATAATTGTTTTCGGTGACTTGATGCAATTGCCTCCCGTAAAAGGAGCACAAATTTTCAATCAGCCAACTCGATTCTTGCCAGCGACTTATTTGTGGCGATTGTTTTCTTTATGTGAGCTGACAGAAAACATGCGGCAGCAAGGAGACAACACATTTGCCGATCTCTTGAATGCCCTTAGAGTTGGAAAATTAAATGGTCAGCATTTTGAGCTTCTGATGTCAAAACAAATGACAGAGGCAACTGGAGATTTTGCATTGGATAAAGCCATTCGAATTTATCCTTTAAGAGCCCAAGTAGATGCACATAATCTTGCTGTACTTGAGCAATATCGAGCTCAACAAGTGCGTATTTTCAAAATTCGAGCACAGGATCAAATTATTGATGCAACAAGAAATGTTGATAATGTCAACATGGTTAATATCGTACCAGCAGATGTAAATAAAACTGGAGGATTGACCAAAGAGCTGGAAATATTTGTTGGTGCCAAAGTGATGTTACGCTCAAACATCAATGTTGAAAAGGGTCTTGTCAACGGCGCCATTGGAAATATCACAGAGATTATCTGGCTGCATTTCCGCAGAGACCAAATGTACGATACTGACGTTCCATCAGTTAGAATAGATTTTGGCAATGAGAATATTCAACCTATCGAGCCGAAAGCTATACAGTTTCCTGCTAAATATAATTATGGAACAATTGAGCGTAGAGAATTACCAATAATTTTGTGTTGGGCATGTACAGTCTACAAAATGCAGGGATGTACCGTCGATCATGCAGTCGTTTACTTAGGAAGATCACTTTTTCAAGACGGCCAAGCTTACGTCGCATTAAGCAGATTGAGATCTTTAAATGGACTGCAAATTGAAGAATTGGACTGTAGCAAATTGTCAGGAAAGAAGCCTTGTAACGAAAGTGCAATCAGAGAAATGGAAAGAATGCGACAATATCGACCTCCATAAGACCCTTAACTTCTTTTTATTAATTTTAAGTGTTCGTTATTGATTGTCTGTTTGGAAATTAATGTTAAATGTTTATGATAAATTGTATAAATTTACTTCAATAAAGAGATGAAATTTATTTTAAAAAAAATTGTTTCAATTGATAACAAGATTCAAAATTCGTACAACTAAAAAGAGTAAAATAATGTGAAACCTCCCGAAAGCGACCACTTACGGGACTATAAATTTCTGGTCAGTTTACGGAGGTGGTCGGTATGAAGAAACTTCTCTGAATAGTGACCAAAATTATATTTCTGGAGTTTGGTCTTTTTATAGAAGATTTGACAAATGGTACTTTGTAATCGTTTAAAATAAAATAACGGTGAATTACTATTTTATAAAAATACATATACACACACATATAATCAAAATTTACAGTCGGGGCAATGCCAATAATAATTAATATCCATAGAATTGCTTGCTATTTTACTCTTATTACTTTCAACATCGTATACTAAAACTAAGGACGTGTTCGAAGTTTGTAATAATTTTGGTTTTATAATAATTTTGACAGGAGTGAAATAATTTTCTCTTCTATATTTTGTAATAAGTTTTATTTGTACTATTTTTTAGAAATAAATTACGGCTTACGGTAATACGGCTTAATTATAGTTATTGCGTGCTTTTGTTTATTAATATTATTACAGAAGTGTAAAATTTACAACACGTACTGGTTGCGATAATTTGGTTGCATACAAAATAATGTCATAGCTAGAATAATTATCACAAACTTCGAACACGTCCTAAATAATAAAAAGATGAAACCAAGAGAAAGAAACCAAGCTACATTATGAAGGTGGATATGTGGTAATATTAGTAACCGTGTAGAGAAAATATATGGAAGTGAGGACCAGCGTATTTAATGACGATTTGAATAGATCATGTTTAAATGTCAAATTTTCTTAAACCGCAAGAGCTACCATCTTTCGGAAAACTCCGAAAGCATAAGCAACTTTCACATACACCACTAGGTGTCACTAAATATTTGCTGTCAAAAATTGTAAGACATTTTTATGTGTGCATTTTGTAAACATAAGCAAAAACATTTTCGTGTTATAAAAGTGATTATTATTAATACGTGATAATTAAATTGATTTTGAGAACTTTTTATGAGCGTCCTTTTGAAAAACGTCAGTAATCCTTTTTTGATTTTGTAGTGACATCTAGTTGCAAACGCTTTGTATTTTTTCTTTAATCGTGCTGCCTCTTTCGGAAAACATGATCCATAACATGTGGAGAGAAGGGACTAAAGAGTAAAAAAAAGAAAAATATTTCTCTGTTTACATTTAAAAAACAATATTTTTGGTCATATTAAAGGAGTTGATTTAATTCGCATAACCCCAAATACACTGGTCGCTAAACAGAATAGGGAGGTGGTTAGGTTAAAGAGGATTTCTAGAACAAATTTGTATGGTTAATGTGTTGGGACTGTAGAAAAGTGGCCTATTTAAGGAGGTGGTCAGAATGAAGGGGTGGTCACATTGGGAGGTTTCACTGTATATAAAAAAAAAACTTTTTAAAATACCACGTTTTTCTAATGTATTAAAAAGAAGAAAATAATTCTTTTCTGGGCATATATAATTATCTGGGCATTTATACTTCAAACTAACACCAATTTTCAACAACTAAAAACGTGGGGCGCATTTTAGAAAAGAAAATTGATATCATATATGAAATTGCTAATAATTTTAAAAAAAGTAAAAGTTCCGTAAATCAATTCTTTATAAAAAATAAAAATAAGTTCTTGGTGTACTTAATGTGAAAATTTAGGGCTTTGATACTAGCATCTTATATTTGTCAACTCTCGTCAAAATCTCTCGTATACCCTGCATATCTCGTACAAGATTGAATATCGAGACGACTGAAAAATATTTAGAAGCAAAGCTTAATAAAAAATTATAATTCCCTATTTTATTTTATCAAACACCCGAGTGGACACTGGATGAATTTGTTTAGTAAATGTCTAGTTGTAAGGAAGACTAATGACATGTAGACGTAAAGCGTGTTAATAGTCGTCCTGACAACTAGATATATATTAGACAAATACGTCCAGTTTCCATTTGGGACACATACACCTTAATTATAAATTAGGTACAGGAAGGTTCTAAGCCAGCAAAATGTTCTAAAAATACCATAAAAGTTATCCAAATCATATTTATCAATTTTCTTTTCTAAAATGCGCCCACGTTTTTAGTTGTTGAAAATTCGTGCTAGTTTTAAGTATAAATGCCCAGATAATTCTATTTGCCCAGAAAACAATTATTTTCTTCTTTTTAGTGCATTAGAAAAACGTGGTATTTTAAAAAGTTTTTTTTATATATATTTTTTACATTAAAATCAGTTTTTTTTTTCAGTTTTTAATAAAATAAATATGGCAACACTCTTGTACCTATGAACACGTAAAGCTTTTAGTTAAACGCTTATTTTTTCCTATTATCAAGCCTCGTATTAATTAAGTATCTGATTTCGAGATTAGACGAAACAGAACGTGATTCATTTCAATAGTCTCAAACAAATCGAAACAGTGTTATGACGTTTTCTAAATATATCGATGAAGCTTCTCTCTAATTTGAAAAATTTCAATAATTTCGAAATAATCTCAAAAATGTTGAATTTTCTAAGTGCGTATCTTGAATATCCTTGAAAGTTCTGAATCGAATTATCCGTAAGTAAGAAAAACCATAGGGAATTATATTTGGGCTAATCACCGCCATGTAAAACGTAAATAACCTAGAAAATCGGAGAAATATCGAAATTTTGGCATAATCTCGAAAAATTTACTAAATATTACTTATTAAGTTCTCAAAGTTAAGAGCGGAATATTACCATTCAAAATTCGAATAAATTTGAACATAACCTCGAATAATCCTATAAATGTCGAAAAACTTAAGAAATCTAGAATATACCGCGGAACAATCTCGATTACCCCTGAAAAATTCGAATAATCTCTATACTATGTGAATCTCGATTGATCTCGAACAATTTCAATAATACCGAAAAATCTGGATATTAATGAATAATTTTGAATAAATAGTATCGGATAATCCGTTAAATATCGAACAATCATTTTCATCGAGCTAAACACTCGACAATCACAAACATACTCGAATAATCTCGAAAATCTCGAATAAACTTCGTTTAGAAACACCGAATTACCAATTAAGGCTCGAACATCACGCATCTCATTTCCATGCTAAATTCGAAAAATCTCGAGAAATTTTTAAAAGGATCGTAAAAGTTAAAAGAATATTAAATGGTTTTCAGTTGCGGTTAGATATTTTTCTAAGAAAGGTTCAACAATTTCTTCTTGATTTTTATGAACATCAAAATGATACTTCGCAAGATGCTTATGAGAAGCAATTATATAGTATATCTGCAAAGCAGATGAGTAATTGCTTCCTTTTTCAAATCAAATTAACCTTATGCAAACAAACTTTTGCAATCAAATATAACGTTTTCTAATCAAAACTTGATCTGTGAAAGGGTAAACCTGGAGTGCAAAACGTATATTACAAATAAATGAACCCAGAACCCACTAAAATCTTTATCCATTGATGTAGAAGGCTTTGATTTCAAACGAATTTACCAAATTTTCTTCTAACTCTAATCTATCAATTGGAATCTAAATGCATTTGTATTTCTATTCCGGAGTCAGATTACGAGTAATTTTTTTTTTTTAATGTGGCCAATGGCTTAATTCTTAAATCTTTCTACATAAGAAACTCACAAGAAGTAATCAAATCTTAAGATAAAAATTATTACATATTTTAAGTCTTAACCAATGTTAATACTTATTGTTAGTGCTCACAATTTAATTAATTTAGACTATACTTATATGTATATATCGAATTAAATTTACAGGTTCACAGGTTCATCAGTTCGAGTGGATCTGTTCTTCTCAGACGTCTAAATCGCGGCTGTTTTAGTATCTCCCAATCGGCCAATTCGTTGGGATGTGCTTCTAGTTTTGAGTAAAATTTCGAACTGAATTCTTTAATAGTTTCTTTAACGGTTTTAATCCCAAGGTCGTCATGTATATTACTATTTCGAATGTACCAAGGAGCATTGGTAATACTGCAAAGTATTTTCGCTTGGGTTCGTTGCAGGAGTTCTCTGTTTGAAGCTCTGGTGGATCCCCATAACTGAATACAATATGTCCATATGGGTTTGATTATCGCTTTGTAAAGTAAAACTTTATTGGCTAATGACAACTGAGATTTTCTTCCCATCAGTCAATACATTTTGGAAATTGTTATTTTTATTTCAATATGATTTTTCCAAGTTAACCTTCTATCCAGATGCAAACCTAAGTATTTTACCTTCGTTTGTTGAGGAATATTTTTATCGTTTAATTTCACTGGTGGGTAGATGCGTTTGTTTAGCGTGAATGTGACGTGAGTTGATTTGTTCTAGTTCTCTTTTATTCGCCATGCCTTTAGCCAGTCCGCGACCTTGTTTAAATGATTCTGTAATTTCTTTGAGGCAATTTCAGGATTAGTGTGAGATACCAGGATGGCCGCGTCATCGGCAGATGTTGATATTAATACTTTTTTGGTTACAGGTATATCAGCTGTGTACAACAAGTATAATATTGGTCCTAAACCGCTGCCTTGCGGGACACCTGCATTAATATCATTTAAGCAAGTATAGTTGCGCTGTTCTGTTTGACCATGTATTGCCTTTGAAGAAGATAGTTTCCCAAAACTGAGTGAAATTTCTTCGGTAGAAGCTCTTTAATTTTGTAAATTAACCCATCGTGCCAAACTTTATCAAAAGCTTGGGCGATATCCAAAAAGGCAGCAGAACAATATTTCTTTTCCTCGAAGGTGATTTTGATTGCATTTACAATTTTGTGTACTTGCTCTGCAGTACCATTTTGGTTTCGGAATCCAAATTGATGGTCTGGAATAACGCACCATTCTTCTAATATTGGTTTCAATTTCGTTACTAAAATTTTTTCAAATAGCTTTGAGATTGTGGACAGCATGCTTATTGGACGATATGATGAGATTTGCGTTTCAATTTTCCCTGGCTTATGAATCATTGTGATCAAGGATATCTTCCATTTCTGAGGAATATAACTGGTTCGTATGATGGCATTGAATACAAATGTTATTAGTTTTATGCATTTATCTGGCAATTCCCTTATCATTTTTCCAGTAATGAGATCATGCCCAGGTGCCTTTTTCGGGCTTATGCAAGTTTTAATTGTATTCTTAACTTTTTTCCAGTTATACTTTATAGGTTTGTAGGATAAACCATCATCCGTTGGCTGGGGTAACACAAAATAATAATTATCTTCTTCGTGTGGGACGAATACTGTTGCTAGATGAGCAGCAAAAGCATTGGCTTTTTCTTCATCACTTCTCGCCCAATTTCCAGTTGGTATTCTAATCGGTGGATTCGAATTTATTGGCCTTTTAAAATGTTTTGTTGCCTTCCACAAAGAATAATCTGTCTTCTCGGTTGCCGAGAGATCACTTAAGTAGTTCTTTACGCGCTGGTTTTCTTCTTCCCTCAAAGCAAATCTTAGGGCCTTAATAGCTCGATTTAATTTCCATTTCAATAACGGTAATTTTGTTTGCTGCCATTGACGCCGAATTTTTCGCTTTTCCTGGATTAGTTCCTGTATATTATGTGACAGATAATGTCATGACATCTTTTAGATTTTCTGCCGCCGCATCAATATCAGCTGGTGTGATCAGAGGAACATTAAGTAGACACTTTTGTTCGACTAGCCTCCTATATTGATCCAAATTAGTTTTCTTGTTTGTAAGACGGTTCGGTATTTCGTTCCTTAGGACATCAGTACTTAATGTTACTATTACCGGTGAGTGATCAGAAGACAGATCATAGCAATCGGTGGCCTTAGCGTATGTACGTGGAATGCCCTTAGTTACACAAAAGTCAATTAGATCAGGAATTTTCTTTTTATCTGTGGGCCAGTAAGTTGGGTTACCGGCAGATAAATAATCCAGGGATTGTTCCTCTATAGCATCATAAAGTTGTTTGCCTTTCGGCGATGTTAATCTGGAACCCCAATGAGTATGTTTAGCGTTATAATCACCGCCCGCAAGAAATGTATTACCCAGCTGGCTGAAATAATCTAAGAACTGGAGTTTTTTATAGCATGTTTTGGAGGGCAGTACACTGCCGATATGACGCAGTTTCCAGACCACTCCTGCAGACAGATGCTAGTTGATTGTATATGTTCTTTCACATATTTCGTAAGTTCGTAGTGTTTTAATCTTCGCTTAATCAATACAACAGTGCCTCCATGTGCTTTACCATCTGGGTGCTTGGTGTCATAAATAGAGTACCCATTAATTTTGAAATAGCTATTTTTGGTGAAGCGTGTTTCTGATATTAACATTATGTCAATATTGTGCTCAGTGAGAAATGCATGTACCTCCGCTTTATGTTGTGCTAGGCCGTTTGCATTCCATATGGCTATTTTGATGATGGTCATTTCTGGCTTTTTACGACTATCTGCATCAGCGTGCTCATATTCTGCATCATTAGATCTATGGTTCTCTCCATCATCGCCATGAAGCTTTGTATCATATTAGTCAATTTATTTAAAGCTGTGGAGATGTTTCCCTCTTCACTTGCTTGAACTTTAGGAGCGATACCTTTAAGAATACTTGCGTATGAAATCCCTTGGTGCACGCTGCCGTTTACATTTGCGTACTGTTTTCCATTTTGAGCGTTTGTGTTTAGAACTTCTGGTCGTGCTTCTTTTCTAGCTGAAGAATGAAGATTAAGAATTCGTTGTTCTGCTCGCTGCTTTGGATTGATTCTCGTTTTCAATTCTAGGATAAATTGGGCACCCTCTATAATTAGCTGTGTGATTTTCATCGTAGTTGCTGCATTTTCTCACTGATGTTTCCTTTTTTGCTTTATTGCAAACCTTTGAATTATGGAGTTCACCACATATAACACAAACATCGTTCAAAGTGCAATATGCTCTAGTGTGCCCATATTCTTGGCACTTAACGCACTGTACCGGTCCATTTCTTTTCCTGGGATCCTCGATGGTAACCCTTCTGCGCAGTAGATATTTTAGGTCTAATATTGCATGGTTGCCTTTAACCTTTTTATTGTCTGGTTCTAATTCCAGACGAAACAATGGCTGAGGAACCTTCTCCCGATTAAAAATATTGGTAATAGTTTTGTACTGGAAACCTTATTCAGCGAGAGCAACTTGAATTTCGCTTGCATCCACTTAACTCTCTATTCCTTTTAACACAACAACCAATCCTTTTTGGCTCTTAAGTTGATACGTGTAGTAATGTTTACCAACTTGGTCAAAATGTTTAATTAACGCTCTGTAAGCATCAGTATTGAGCTTTGAATTTTTGTTTCTTTTATATCTCCTCTTTTGATCCCGGAAATATATTTATTTATTTATTTATTTAAATCTATTCTACAGTTAAAAACTTAATGAATAGTAAAAAAAGAATTATTATAGATTAAAAAGAAATAAAAGGAATACTAACAATACGGAACATTACCTGAAAAAACGAAAACTTTAAAAACGTAAAATGAGATTAAAAATTGCAATTTCTAATTGCCTTCCGAAAATACACTCTGGATCTCTCAAAATTAAATAAATGGTAAAATTCATTAAAAATTCTAGCCATTGACTTGGTTGGCTCATTGGAACCATAATTCGTTCTATGAAAGTCTACAAACAAAAATTCCCTTGGACGCAAGCTTCTGGTAGGTACATAAATGCTCCAAGCAGAAATGAGTTCAGGACACTTAATGCGGCCACTAAGAGAATCACTAACAAACAAGGCAGATGCAATTTTTCGGCGTTTAACCAACGTATCAATGTGAAGGCACTCACACCGAATCACATACGATGGGAGACTTCGCACCTGTTCCCACATAGGTAGATGACGATCAGATAAATGACCAAGCTTCCTGGCCATATAGATAGTAAAACGTTTCTGAATAGATTCCAATCTTGCAATATGCACATCCTGATGAGGATACCAAACCACTACAGCATAGTGAGATCTTACTAAAGAAGTATATAGACTAACACACGAAAATGCATCCATAAAATCCTTTGTCATTCTAAAAATAAAACCTAACATAGAATTGGCCTTTAATATTATTTTATTTATGTGTAACGCAAAAGTTAATTTCTGATCAAACAGAACTCCTAAATCAACAGTTGAAGTTACTCTACAAAGTAGATCTCCATCAAAATAATAATTGACAATATTTGGATTGAGTGTTCTGAAAAACGACATCACCTTACACTTCTGTACATTGATGAACAATTTATTCTTAGAGCACCAACTAGACAATATATTAATTTCAGATTGCAAAACCTCAGCATCACTTACAGATTGAACATGCATGAAAATCTTCAAATCATCAGCAAATAATAAACATTTACAGAATTTAAAAATATTAGGAATATCATTCACGAATAAAAGAAATATAATTGGGCCTAAATAGGACCCCTGAGGGACTCCTGAATGACAATAGATATAATCTGACTTAACATCATTTAATAGAACATACTGCTTCCTACCAACTAGATAAGAAGAAATCCATTTAAGAAAATTTGGATCAAGACCAATAACCGAAAGTTTTTCAATAATAATTTTGTGGTCGATTGAATCAAAAGCTTTAGCAAAATCAAAGTAAATTGAATCAACTTGGGCGCCTTTAGATTCAAGTGACTCAATGGTGAATTTAGTAAATTGCAACAGATTGGTAGTCGTAGATTTTCCACTGGTGAAACCATGCTGGAAACAAGAAATTATCTCTTTAGTATGGAATAACAAATGTTTCGACACAATTAATTCGAAAAGTTTTGGTATAGACGAAAGAATTGAAATACCACGATAATTTGATATATCAGAACGGTTACCCTTTTTGTAAATTGGAACAATGTGAGAAATTTTCCAAGCTGAAGGAAATTGTCCAGAAATTAATGATTGGTTAAAAAGATAACATAATGGAGTTACAATATATGAGCTCACACATTTAAGTATTGACGAAGGTATCCCATCAGGCCCACATCCATCATTAAAAACTGACAAATATTCATAAATGTCATCTTCAGTTATTGATAGGTACGGAATGTTAAATTGGCAATTACTAACAGTAGGGTCGCTTTCAAAGGATACGTAATTAACTTTATATACCGATTGAAAGAAACTAGCAAAACCCTCGCAGATTTCGCGAACCGTGCTCAGTTTACCTCCATTAAAAATCATTACCGATGGATAGCCAGTTGTATTACGTTTTTCGTTAACAAACTTCCAAAATGTTTTAGGGTTTTGTTTGATATTAGTTTCAATCACACTTATATACTGACAATATTTAGAATGAAATACAGATTTAAATTGTTCACGTAGATCAACAAATTTGGATTTATTCAGCTGACAATTATTGGATCTGAATCTATAGTAAGCTTTATTTTTACGGTTACGTAAGTTGATCAAATCAGAATCAAACCATGGTGGGTAATTATAGTTACGTTTTTTCCTCAAAGGTACGAATTTATCAAAAGCAACAAATAGTAAGTCATTAAAATTTTTTACATTTTCATTAACATCATTGGCTCGAAAAAAATCATCCCAACAAATGCCACGGAGATATTCAGAGAGACCAGGTGTGTCGCATTCTTTAAAATCATAAAACGAATCATCAAAAGAAAAAACCCGACATTTATCATCTCGATTACCAACATGAAATATAATTTCGAGGGAATTATGATGAATATCATTTTCCTTGAAAGATGTCAAAGAATCATGAACTGAAAAATATTCCGTATTATTAACAAAAATTAAATCTAAAAACGAATTGTTATCATTACAAAATAAATTAACTTGTTTGAGATTGAAACTGAACAGTGCATCCACCACCGCTGCATCATTTGCAGATAGAATATCCGAAGGGAGTAACCCCAAAGACTCAGTTTCACTATCAACCAACCAATTAATATTACTTAAATTAAAATCACCTAATACAACTAAAGTATCATTATAATTAATTATATTAACCAATTCACATATACAATCTACATGACTCAAATAAACATCAGTAGGTGAGCTAGGTGGTATGTACAAAACTATAAAATAAAATAAATTATTACAAATTAAAACTTTGACACATAAAAATTCAATAGAGCCACATCCAGGTACTACAACCAGCTCACTTTGCATAGAAGAATGGGCTGCAAACAGCACACCACCTCCACTTTTTTTAGTGCTGTTAAAAATAGATCTATCACACCTATAAACGACAAAGTCATCAGAAAAGAACTCATTATTAAAGATCCCCTCATGAAATCCAGTTTCCACAAGAGCAAAAAATTGAAAATCCGTTGAATAAAAGAAATTCAAAAATTAAGCTGACTTAGACGACATACGCCCAACATTACGATAAAATAATCTCGGAAACGTCAAATTATAATGATTAGTTTGTTTATCAAAACGACTGGCATCAGTTAAAGAGTTGGTTGGTTTCGTTGAAGAACGGGAAAATTCGATTTATTGGTTCGTCCCTTATTAAAAATTACAAATTCTTTAATTAATGACCCAGCTGGCCAAGAAGTAGGTTGTAATAAATTCTCAAAATCAGTAACGTTCACATATAATTTAAATGACGAAAAATTACGGTCTGCATCATTAATCCGTCGAGATATAATACGCTGGCAGTTTACATCCTCAATGTTAAATTTATCTTTAAGATAATTCAAAATTACAGCTTCGGAAACATCTTTATGGAGTCGAGAAACAAATAAAGTTTTACGTGGCTTCATAACCTGGAGCGATGAGACCAGATCACCAGTGCCAATAATAATTGGTCGCTCAGAATGAGGTTTGATATGATGTGCAGCCCCACTATTATGAGCATGATGAGAAGCTTGAAACGACAGTGGCGATTTAGTATTATTTTTCGATTGATCC
Organism: Tipula vernalis; assembly: GCA_958295665.1. Lineage (NCBI taxonomy): Eukaryota > Metazoa > Arthropoda > Insecta > Diptera > Tipulidae > Tipula > Tipula vernalis. Next base: position 378,308,011 of record OY282559.1, read on the forward strand.
CGATCATGATTGATTGAGTTTGCAGATGACTTAAACAATTGACCATCAACATCACTAGCATCGATTAACGGTTGATGACCAGAACAGCAATCAGGAATATGGTGAGATTTGTTCAAAATCTCAGTAATCAGTTTGTTAATAGCGGCCACATCCGCTTCAATTTTCTTTATAACTAAGGCCTCTGCAGCTCTATCAGCAGCCAGATCAACCTTTTGCCACAATTTCGAGATGTTATGATTAATAATCCAATCATTACAGCCATTACAGAAATAACAAATATTCATAAATTTTTTTATGGAATTATTGGCGGTTCGATCAATACCGGTACACTCCAAGTGGAATTGTTTACCACAAAAACTGCAGGGAACTATATCCACAAAAGTAGATCCAAAGGATTTAGTACAGCTGTTGCATGACATTATGTAACCGGAGAATTATAAATTGAAAGTTTATTATATGATGTGTATTAATGCATGTGTATAAAATGCACCTTCAGTAATAAACTCGATCGTTTTAGCAAGTTCTCTATTTGATTCTTCCCTCAAATAGATTGGTGGCGGTTTCTCAGTTTTTGAAGTTTTTTCGAGCGTCGGCTCGTCAACAACCAAGCAAGAATACCTATTACCATGCGTTAATTCAACGCTAGCTAGCTTAGTAAATTTATTCGCGCTTGCACTGGCCGCTGATCTAGGGCTTCTTCTTCGTTTTGATCAGACAGTAATATACCGGTCTATTCCCGTTTGCACTAAACACTGACCTACATAACTGTTTATTTTATTGTCATTTGATAACGATGCACTTTTAGTTTCGTTATGGTTCAACACACCAATGTTATTTAAATTAATAATTTCACTTTGATTTAAATGACCTGGTAAGGTAATTTTTTGAACATTTAAAATTTGTTGTCGCTTTGGACCTTGCTGCACTTTTGTTTATTAAAAATATCTGAGGTCGTGACGTTCGGTGGCAAATCGCTTGTGGACATCGCTGTCTGCTGATTTGGCCCAGCCTTTTTTACTTGAGGCGGAGGTGAGAACATCACGAGGACGGCCTTGACTTTCGTGTCAGCGAGACGTTCAAAAATATTTTTCTTTTTACATTTTTTTTAATATTTTGATTTTTAAATTTTATATTATGAGATATAACGCTGTATAGAAATCCGTGACGTGGTTGTGGATCTAGATAAAATGTCGAGGAGTATGAAATAAATTCAAGCAGAGGCTAAATACGAAGGAAAATCCAGTAAAAAAAAGCGATGCAATGTTATGGATGAGCAGACAAAATTAGATGTAATCTTGGCCGAAATATTGTAATGACACTTCTTATACATTCATACATTATTATAAATGAGCTCCTATATGCTCAAAATAATGTGTTTATGATGGAGTGCGTATGCAAGTTCAAAATGTTACTAAATGTTACTAAATGTCACTTATTTTTCACATTACGAGTAATTACTTGGAACTTTTTCACCTTCAGCAACCGAGAAGAAATTGTTAGGTATATCTTAAGAAAGTATTTAATAGCCACAGGAACCACCGCCTTTTCTTAATTTCCTAGAAATGACCCGTTTTGCAAATTTGAAAAGGTGGTCTACTTTAAGCTTAATCTGAACACCATCTATCTAATCTTGACTTTGAACTAATATTCCAACGCTTGATAAAATGGGCCTGGGCCTCAATAACCGTTGGGCCTCCCGCGGCTGCGGGTGCTGCGGATACCTAGTTACACCACTGGATTTACCATTCTTGTACTAATACCAACAACTAGTATTGTCATTTTGCTATCTTTTTCACTAGACCTATCATTTTTTTATTATTCCCAACTCAAATATTATACATATTCAAAAATATTTTTCAAGACGTCATAGAAACACACACAAATAAAAAACAGGCGCGAAAGTCGGTAAAGTCCGCTTTCTTGTTTAAAAAGTAGAAGGAAAAATATCTTTTCCGCCTTACTTTTCTTTCACCGACCACAGCTAATGAAGATTTTAGTTAAAATAATGCAAACATTTAGCAATTATTGGAAAGGAGTTAAAAGCAGTTTTTCTTTTCATTTTCAATGGGTTCATCCCTTAGTAAGAAGCAGCCATCTCCACCAAAGACAGTTCTTTCTCCAGAATAATCTTTTTCATGTCTGTTGTTCAATCTCTTTTATTTATCTTTGAGATTTATATGAGGATTTATCTTCTTAAACGTATGAAAAATTGGTCAAATGAATTCAATTCGATCAGTTTCATGCTGCGAACGAGTCACTCGACATTCAAATATTGAATTCTGACGTGGTGAAAGTCGCTTAATTTCCATCGTTCCCACAATTATAGAAAAACACACTTCGTAAACCTAGTTTTTCAACCTTGTGTGTTCCTCAATTTGAATTTTGCCACAATCTTTTCAAGTTGTTGTTTCTTTACTTAAAAGCTATGAGTTGGTTCGAAATACATGTTTGTGGTGGAATTCATTCTAGCTGACTTTCGATCAGCAATTCTAAGACAGTTGCCTTAGGCCTTCACGTCGTCGGTCGTAAATTTTGTTTTATGCAATTTTTTTTTTAAATTTGAATTTTCAAATTTGAGGAAATAAAATACCCAGGGTGGACCAAAACTAGACCAAGCAATAGTGGCGGCATGGAAATATTTATATTACCTGATTTTATTGTATTTTATTGAGTTTGTGGTAAAGTGGGTTAAGAATTGGAGTGCAGTCACAGCTCCATTCAGTAGGAGCTACTGATTACAACCTGGTTGAAGGTATAAAATGCACTATAACTTATGGTAAAAGAAGATTCTGGAGAAATAACTGTCTTTCGAGGAGATGGTTGCTTTATACTAGGGGAATTTTGAAATGCACCATAACTTATCTCGGGCGAATTGGCCCAAAAATGACCAATATATTTACTGTATATTTCCTGATATTCGGTTTCTTCTGATTGTCTATGTTATAGAACAATATGAAGATCAGGGGCCTTAATACCGACTTTGCCGTCCTTCGTTGCTTGTTCGCTTATGCAATTTCAATGCTATACAAAACGTAAAGCGAAAATATGATCGCTTTCAGGCGTAAATTTAATATCGGTTTCGCAAGAATCGAACGCACTCCTTTTGCGAACAACAACGCGAAGAATAATGTTTAGTACCAAAATGTAATTTGCCGTTATTAAACTTCATTTTTCGCAAATAATTGTAGATTGAGTAAACGAATGTTCGCTTGTAGGTTTGCGTTATTTGTGGTTTGGTATTAATAAGCGAAGCGGAAAATTACAGTAAATAACAACACGGTCGGAATCGAATCACGACTGCTTCGTTTTTATTAAATGTGAGGTTATGTTGTAGCGAAATGCTATTTGTAATTCAAAATTAAAGGCATTACATATTTGGTTACAATTTTCTGTTATTTATCCTTTCTTTCTTTCTCCACATTTACAGTTGAAATGGCTTTTCATTGCAGATACCACTTTCATCCCTTTCCATATAAATTGTTTTGATTAGAGCAATATAAAGCGGCGCCCAACGTGGGGCTTTGTTGTTATCATTATAATTTCGTCTGCTAGGGATCGACATTTCAATATGTTTGCGAAGAGTTTTTTTTTTAGTACAGTAATCAACACAAAATATAATTGATTAGATTATTAACAAAGCAAAAAAGAAAATTGTGCGTGGATATGCAAATCATATATCTCCCTAATTATTTCGAAGAAATAATAAAATCGCAATTTTCCAATATTCTTAGAATACAAAAGATAAAATTCAGGATGCCGCACACGCACTTATCCGCTCCCACACAAAAAACTCACACCCACGCAGTGTACGCGACGAGTACAATAAAACATTTAAATGTTATAAAAATCAATAATTTTCCTGCTATTTTTCAAATTTCAAGGGCGCACAACTGTACATATTGAAACGAGAATAATTTAACTAGATATTTTCGCGTAAAAATACACTCTACAAATGTAATATTCACCCTCAATAAAAACCGGCATAATAAATGAAAATTGGTTTTTCTTTTTAATTTCCCGACACAAAAAAAAATGTAAAACCATAAAAAGTCTATATATATACCAATACATTGATGTTATGGATCAACATCAACATATTAAACAGTTTCATTGACTGTGTATCTCTCCATACATACATACGTATATTATGTACTGAGTACAGTACATGCTTCATGTGTCAAACGCGACGAGTGCGATATCAATATTTTACGACTTTTTATATTTTTGGATATCTGTAAGTGATGTTTGTGGTGGGTGGGTTGGTCGGATTGCGGATTCGTTTGGCAAATTTCATAAAATCTAATTATGCGCTAGTGAAAATTATATGTTAGCTTTATGTATATAATTGTACACATAAAATTCCAGACATTACAGAAAGAAAAAAAAATGTTACAAGACACGGAAATACAAAAAAAAACTGTTGTTGTTGCGTTTATAAACAGACAGCAAAAAAAAAAAAGAATGAAAACTAGGGAATACAGACAACAAATAGGATTAAAACGTACGACAAATCTACCCCATTTTCTTTTTTCCTATTATTCCCGTTTTATTTTTTTTATTTATTTGTATTTTATTTTTGTTCGGAAAATGAAAAGTTAAAACTGCCGTATGATTCACTTTCAACTCCCATTTTTATAAATTTTTCCTTTCTAATATTTTCCTACAACTTTTTATTACGTAGTCCGTGGTTGTGTGTGTGCGTCTCATGTCATGTTGACAAAATTGTTATGTATATTTATTGTATATATGTTGCATTTTGGTTTGGGAAGTGATTTTACCAGATTAATGGAGCCGCATAAAATGGATTTATTGAAAAAAATTTTGTATCCTAATATTTGATGTGGCCTGAATATTTGTAACGCTGTTACCAGCAGCGGTAATATGATGTAGGTTTCTGCCTAGTAGAAAATGGTAATACCTCGAGTTACCTACATTTAAACTTATGTACATCGTAAAATTCTGAATTTCAAGTTGAATATTTTAGTTTAAAACGATGTACCAAGGAACATACAATCTAATTCAAGTTTTTGCTCAATTTCTATTCGTATGTTTAAATCTCACTGAAACATTATGAAATTAGGAATTTTCTAATATGTATTAGAAAAATTGTGTTGTGGGACCGGCATAATTGTTAAGAAGGCAAGTTTTAAAATTCACAAAACAAAACACTTACTTTGACTACCTCAAAATCTTCCTGTAATAATTAAAAAAAAATCACAACCTTTTTCGTTTTAGTGCCAGGGATTTCAAAGATCAAACCAAAATTGGCAAACATCACAATATTTTCGTCTCTCGTTTAATTTTCGCGTTTCATTGTTCGCCTGAAGTTTGTTCTAAATCTGCCCTAGAAGTACAAACACAAAATTTAGGACCAACTTCACGCGTGCGCACAAACTTGCGAAGTTTGTTCTAATCTTAGATGTTTCCATAATTTTACATTCTTTTACGTAAGTAAAATAAAGTACAGTAGTAATCATGAAAATTTTCGACCTTGAAATTTTTGGAGATTTATCTGTTTTGAGGTCCCTTGAGTCAGAAAAAGTGGGTTTTGAAATGGTGTCTGTATGTCATTCTACCAGTGTTTCAGTCCGTCAGTCTGTCAGTCTATTCGTCTGTGTCCTGTGGAAGTGGCCAATCTTATGGGCCAGACAATTTATTTTGCAAATATCCCAGAAAGTATAAGGTTTACAGAAAATGTATTAAATAGAAAATCTTAAAAAAAATACAAAAGAACAAATTTGTAAGAAATCTGCATAATAATTTTCTCAAAATTACCTGTTCGTAAAAGAAAGTCGTGTCCCAAGTAGCATTTTTATTTGTCCATTGGTTCTCACATTACTGTGACAACTAATTTCCCCGCCTTTTTGTTGTAGCGAACCGTTTACCACAACAGCATTACAACATATCACATAGCTATTTTGGCGAAAATAATTGTTTTCCATAGCTTTGTGAAAGCGGTATAAGGAGTTGTGGTTGTTTTTCACAACTTTTAATTGAGCGTGAAACGGTTGTAAAATATTTTCGAAATATGTATTTGAATATCGTCACAACCTGTACCCCACGCTGTCACAGCTCTCTGTCAACTATTTGAAAACTAATAATTGTGGTCAAAAACAGAACTACACAACATAATCTACAACTTCTGTACAAGTAAAATGGTAATAACAAAAGTTATGACAACCATTATAATAATAATCAGTTCTACTCATATTACAAAAATACAATATGTGTAACTAAATACAATATGACACTATAAACATAAAATATATGATAGAGAAAAATATTACATTATTCTGATTGATATTTATGCAATTCTAACATTCGATAAATATCGCACATATACGCGGGAGAAATAATGGGACATACATTTTTACTGTAAAATGAGGATTTCTAGGTCGAAAAATGAAGCATCGCTCCAAATTTTTTGATTCCTGAGGAAAATTAAATTATAGTTAAAAATATTTAAAAAAATAATTGATATGACCGATTAGGTCATTGAACTACATTTTTTATTTTAATACGATTAATTTCAAAATGGAGTCGCATATTGGCTTTATAAAAATGGCGTAATGCAAGTAAGGCACTACGACAACCGTTGTACAACCAGTACAACCAATTTTGTTAAATGGATTTGTTCACAACTAGTATAACGAAAAAAAATTGTGAAGTTGTTATGAAGCAAACTTTCTGCATCCTGTAGTTGTGCTCAGAACCGATCTGACAATATTTATTTGTGTTAGGGTTTTGAAACAGATAGTTTTATTGACAATAAATTACATAATTTTACTATCGTGATTCCATTCACCCACTATAACACATTTTAGGCATCCATGTTTACCATTCAAATTTACAACACCTTTTAAAAACGCCCTCGCTGGAGAATCACAAACAAAACATCTGATGTTAATTTTCACCAGCAAGTATTCAATAGCAATTTTAACTCATTCACGAAAGGCCTATATAAAGACAGCAAATCAATAAGTTAATTTGTAAAGATCAAATTCAAAATATTCGGTTAAATAATTAAATATCACATTACCTTAAGAAATCTTCTACAGATTGAGGTTTCCCTACCCCACTCCAGATCCCAACTACCATTGGGCTGTATGTTGGCATTTCATGAATATTAAATAATACTGGCCAAAATCCTTCTCTGGAGCTTTTGTAAATTGGTAGGCCGTCGATATTAAAATTTAGAGATGTACGAGTATCTAATGCTTTATAGATATCGTGCAAAATGTATTTAAGGCAAACTTCAAGACCTTGGTGCCAATAAATACCATGACCAATAGTTCTCAATTTTATAGATTTAGGTGTCTCGAGTAACGTTCGTACAGCGGATGGCACATGTACCGCCGTCCGCTTCTTTATTATTTTTAGCAATTCATTGATTGCTGTATGTCTAATATTGTGTGTTGTAGCCAAAATCCTTAAATCCTCTGTAAAATCAGTGCCATTCTCGTATTTTGATCTTCATTTTCACTGTCCGAGAAATTGTCCAAATCTTCATTAATGAGTTCATCTTCCACATTACAATCGCTATCGTCGAAGTTGTTCTGGCTGTTAGAAGGAATTGCTGCATTCGTCTGGTTACTCCCTGATGGATAATCTTGGGTTGGAAATTGATTATTCGCAGACGTCGAGTTTTCACCTGAACCATTTTCTATAAATCTGAACTTTAATCGATTCCTTATCACCAACCGTCTATATGAACCACTTTTTTATATTATTTCCATTCGGAAATGTCCAATTTAGGTCTTCTATACATTTTTATTTAAATACGCACATATAAATAAATACACAACTTGAAAATAAAATTCAAATGAGAAGTGAACAAAATGGCTTTAGTGCTCAATACATAAATGTGAAATATATACAGCTAAACAACAACTGAAGGATTAGCAAAACAGAACAAGAATTCAGATCACAACTTCTGATGTGAAAAGGGAAAGCGAATCTGAAATGGTGATGGTATTCAGCTGTGACAACTACTTGACAACAAATTTTGTGAACTGTTTTTTTTCGGTTCTTTATTAGTGATTAAAGAAGTTGTCACGTGCATGTGCTAACCATCTTTGCAAACCAATTAGTACTGGATCTCAAATGGTAATAATATTAGTTCTATAATGCATGTCCCAACCAATTTTGCGAGCAAATTAGCTGAATGTATGAATCAGTGGTGTATTTTATTAGAAACAAGTATTTTACAACTACAATTTTCTGTCGAAAATTTTAATAAGTTTGACAACCATTCAACAAGCAATACTGGTTGTGAAAACATTCTCACAACCTGAAATTAGTTGTGCACAACTAATAGTTATACGATGCTACTTGGGGTGTGGGCCACATCTCCACTTTTATTTCGAATTTCCATATCACGAGTTCTAATTTTATTAGTTACCCCTGCCAATGAAGTTATTTTTACGCTAAACTTCCGAAAACCTAGAGATAAGTAAGTGACTTAGGACAGGTGTGTTCCGTTCGTATATGTAAGTTCAAACGAAATTTGTTTAAAAAAATTTGTCAGTCTGGCCATGCATTTTTATGGATAATCGGAGATCATCTCTAAAGCCTAACTTGAATACAAAATTTGAAAGGTGCTCTACTTTACCTGAAACTTGAAGTCAATTAACTTGAATTCAAGCCAAATAACTCATCATATTGGTCAAGTAGGTTCAAGTTGCTTGAAACCAAAAAAATGTACACCCAATTGGGTACGATATTTGGGCCAGATTGACAAATTTTTTAATTTAAAATTTCGTAAGAATTTACATAAACAAACCTGTCCTAAATCACTTACCATGTAGATTTTCGTAAATTGGTAAATCTGTAGCGGCACAACTATAATTAATTGTATAGAAATCATGACGCGGAAATACGAAATCGATGATTACGGAATCATCTACAATGAACCCAAATAACCAGAAAAATTTGGTCTATCGGGCTCTTCGTACAAAACTTTTCCCACAAAGCGTCATTATTTATTTGTATATAGTATGTCATCAAACTAACCAGTTACATTTGACAATAATTTTCCGTTATATTGAGCAGCGGCGGTCCCTTAAATAATGTCATATGTTTTTTTAAATCTGGACAGCCCTTACCCAAATCAGTATACTGTTAAAACCCCTTAAGAATTTAAAATATACCGTTCCGAGCACAAAAACAATGTTCAAAATTTATTTTCTGAAAATTTGTATGTTTGAGAACTGTGCGAATTGTGTTTCTGTCATATATTTGCGTAGGAATGTGTTTTGGTTAGATGACACTCGGAATAAGTAGAGAGAAATCGAAATATTTATTGAATGAATTTATTTGAAACGATAATTTCTCTTGTTAATGTAGCGGTGAATTGATTGAACCGCTACAATGTCATAAAACGTCACTAAAACTGGACGATATCATTCATTTTGTTTTTAAGGCACCTATAGTATTTCCGGGCATAAAATGCTGAGGTTCGTCCAAGAAATTATATCACGTTCCTTACGCTGGAATATCCAAACAGCTGTGGGATAACATTAAAAACCGTTCGGCGAACACGGCTCTGCGATGACTGTCGCTCCACTGTGAATCAATCCATCGTGGATGCTGATGAAATCTAGCCGATATATGAAATCAGCTTAGGCGGATGGAAAAACAGTTAACTGGCCTTAAGCAACTAAAGAAGAAGTTAATCAACATGACAATACTCGAGGACTCATTATAAATACAATTAAATAAAATCGGAGTCAAACTTGATTTATACCAGTCCAAAAGCAAATTCATTCCAGTGAGAACGGGCCACATGAAACAACAGCAATCTGGATAGAGCTCTTCGTCGAAGAGCAGAATCTCACTACATTTCAGACCCAATTGTACCATGAAGCTAAAGAAATAAAAACAAAATAAGATTACAAATATTTATGATGCAAATATGGACAAGTCTACTTGCGCCTTTCTATAGATACAGAGATATAGATTAGCCTATAAGTTTCTAATTTGCACAATACTCTAGATTTAATATTTGTATCTGAAACTTGGTTATATTCACATGAATGGGCGGAATTTTAGTTATCAGAATACAACTTCCATGCGTGCTGTAATTAGTGATGTAAACGGTAATATTCTCGGTGGTAATATTACCGGTAAAATAGGTAATTTTTTGTAATATTACCCAAAGCGGTGTTACCTTGGTAACATAAATTAAAAATATTTTTTCCAAACAACTCATCTAGTCTAAATGCAAAAAGAGTTGTGACACCACTGAATTACACTTTCTTATGTAGTATTAATCTAATATACCAAATTTTTGCTGTAAAATATAATCTACACCTTTTTCCTGTTTCATTGACATATTCATTTGACAAATACGTAATAGAGCTGTAATTTGACCATGAATATGATCCATCGCTCTGTCTAGAAAACACACCAATCACTATTTTAACTAGAAAAGTGACAACTGAGACCAAAGTAGCACCAGATGGTCGATAAGCTATTACTCGAGCTATTTTCGTTTCTGGTGCTCCATTAGGCTCAACCATAAAGTCGGCTTGTATTGATTTGTTCAAGAAATACCAACATTCGAATCAATTGTTGTGGCTTGAGTACCGTCGCGTCGAAAGGTCAGTCTTACCAAAAATTGCCGGCGCATCTGACATTGCAGACCGATGCTTGGTCGAACATACGCAGGGACTCCATATCAAATTATGTCATCAATACAATATACCCAAACAATAGAGCGTCCCCAAAAATGGTTAACGAAAGCTATCCATATATTACCGAGTATGGGTGCATCTGCCATAGACTTAACTTGCTCATTGTCGATATCTTCAAGATTCAGTCGTACGGATAGATTCGGAAATAAAAAAACCTCGCACATTTTTCATGCTATATCAGTTATGCCCTGAAGGCGCTGGCTGTCGAAGACGAAGTGAAGTCAGCTATGAAGGCATCTATGATCTCCTATTCGAAATTGTTCACTGTGTAGTACCCCCGATTGCTAAATAGCCATGCTCTTTTGAGAGTTTGCTGTTTTATCTAAAGTAAAATGTTTTGTCTAATATAAAACAAACTTTTGAACTAAATAAATGCGCCAATTACGAAGAACTTATAAGTATTCTCAAATTCGCTTGAACCAGCTATTCGGGGAAAGAGTCTTTCGGAATCACAGAAAGTTGAAGCCACTAAATTTATTTTTAATGTCGCAGAACTTCACACAAAATATAAGGACAAAAAATAGAAGGGCATTACAATGTTCGAGTGTACTTATTTCACGACCGTTTGTGGTGGCAAGTGAGCAGCTCTCTGATGAAATTTGGTCGGCGGGAGTGTGTTCTACTTCACCTTTAAGTGGCTTGGCGGTTGATATTTTGAGCATGACTGCATCGAGAACTGTACTGGAAAGCACATTCAGGACTGTTGATCGTGTAGGAAAACTAACGTACATTTTGCACAACTTAAACCTGTCGAGATCGAACGTAGGAAGTGTCGATAACGAAGATTAAGTTATTCCTGCTGAATCAAATACAAATTATTAATGGATGAAGCTGCATAATCATATTCGCTTGAAGAAGAGGGTGACTTGGAGGGAAGTAAGAATAATTCGGTTATGGATGTTGTTAAGGCTGAGGATGATAAATGCGTCGGCGAGGATGAACCATACATTGATTAAAGAGTTTAATTGATCATAAACTCATATTTATGTAAAAGTTATTATTTACTGAGACGTGCATTGAGTACATGTGACATCTGCAACAAATTAAACGTCGATCCGAAAAAGGAGTTCGGCGATTGGCCGAACCCGAATAAACCATGGGAACATGTCGATTTTGCCGGCCCATTCTGGGGGTGTTACTGGCTTGTGTGTGGGAATGGAAGGGTTTCCTGATACCATCGTATTCGACAACGGGGCTCAATTCACATCAAAAAAAGTTCAAAGATTTTATCGCAGAGGGAAATATTAAGCATTTAACGACATGTAAAACCACTTTGTCCAAAATTGCGCTGGAAGGGCAAGGCAGAGACAAGGCTGTCTTGACGTTTTTGAGTACATACACAAAAAATCTTCTGGCTGCCCTGCTACCAAAGATGTACGTCCAGACGGAATCTATTGGCGAATCAACTTCGAAGTTTCAACCTGATGACAATGTTTGGGTAAGAAATTTTCCTGAGGTGACAAATGGGTTCGAGGTGAAATAATTAGTTGTCAGGGCAAGATGATGTACGTGGTGCAAACGAACCGAGGCAGATGGCGCAGGCACCAAAACAAATATCGAAAGCGACGCGAAAGATCGACGCGTCATAAGAATATTAAGATACACCAACAAATTGATGATATAAAGGACTATGAAAGATACGCAACATCGTGTCGATCTCCTTTGCAAACAACTGAAGGTTCATTAGTAATTGATAAATGGAGCGAGCAATCTAGGCGACTAGCGTTAGTTCAAAAGGAACCAACTGAATCACCAAAAAGATCAGCTAGAGACAAACGTCCGGTTGTACGTTTTGTTCCGGGAATATGAAAGTAAAAGGGGAGGTAATGTTATATCGGTCTAATTCAAAGCTCCTTCATACAGATCATTATTTCATGGATAATATAATTCTTGTTTAATTAGTTTATTTATATACCGGTTTATACCGTTTATTTACCCAATAAATTCAATTCTTTTTGGTGGTCGTCTGTTCGTTGTGAAATGTTGCGCAATATGCAACTAATAAATAAAGTTTGTAAAATTAAATATTTGGTGCGAATGATTTTATTAAAAGTTTTCGTGGTGGTTTAGTAGAGTACAACACCCATTATCTTATTTTTTATCGAATCAGGGTGCTGGTCAGCTTAAATTATTCCCTAAATAGTAATAAGCATAAGGGAGCCATAAAACATAAGGAAGGTAGAAGGCGTGTGTTATTTACCAAGCGCATATGTTATTTAGGTTTAAAATAAAAATTGTTAGATATTGAGGTGGATTGTGCTTTGGTTTATAAGAAAGTTGGTGGTTTATGTGACAGACAATTGTTCCCCTGATTCTAAGGTTTCCACAAAATTAGTTCATATTGCAGGATTTTGTATCTCTTGGGCTATTGATTAAAAGTATTCACGGGCACCTTGCTCCAAATGCCTTACTTTTGGAGTTATGGATGCTTGATTGCTCAAAATTTGTTATTTTCATATATAAGGTATTGGAATAAGATCGATTAGATATTGAAGGTCATCTAATGCATTTATAACATTTTGGAAAAAATAAATTTTTTTGCGATTTGCCGCTTATTTGGTGCGATATACCACGCAGTGGTAATTCTATTGGACATACATACAATATCAATCTCATTATTTGGCTGCCTTCTGAAGCTGCCGATTTGGCGCTTAAAGCACGCTGCATTTTATTGGAATTACACCAGAATCATCCGATAAATATATTATTATATTTATTATAAATATTTGCAGACATTTAGATGGTTTTTGCCAATTTTTTGTTTGTTATCTTGGGTGGATGTATAAAGACCAATTTTATTCAAAAACTAGTCTACTGGTTGTTAAGAGGTCCACCGTTGAACATTATTCAGAATTTTTTTAGTAAACTGGCAAACTTGTAAAACGGTATAACAAGCCTAGAACAATTCGTAATTCGCTTATTGACCGATTAATTGAACAGCCATACGCCATGAATAGTTCCCCACAGTCACAATCAGACGAAATAATCATACTGATCAGAGATTTAGGTGATGCAGCCGAACATCGAGATCCGTGGCTTATACGCTTATTACTAAACAAAGTTGACGAAGAGACTGTTAGATACTGAATCTCATTTACATCATTAGCGTAAGTTTAGTCAAACGATGAAATCTCGAACGGTTCTTTACAAATGTCAGAATGTCGGGTATTTCCGAGTCAAAAGCAGGATTGGCAAAAGGTTCGCACCCCAAGACATATTCAGCTCATCGCGTAATCAACTAAATTTGGATGGGTTATATCTGGAGAGCTGTAAGCGAGGAAAATCAGCCAGATGAATTATCCAGATCGCTTGTGAGATTTTGGAAGTTGGAAGAAATTCCAACGGCTTCAGATATATCTGAATCTAAAGTGCGTTGTGAAAGCCATTTCTTGGACAGCCACGAACGGAGCTCCGATGGAAAGTATACGTTGTCAAACTACCATTCAATGGGGAATTTGGAGAATTTTGGATCACTCGAAATCGGCAGCACTAGGTTATTGTCTATGGAGCGTAAATTTAACAAAAATCCAGACGTCCAAGAGCAGTATGCGAATTTCATGCAAGCATATTTGAGTTTAGGAGACATGGAGTACTTATTATATGTTATTACAACAAATGCCTTAAAAACCCGCTCGAAGTGAGATATTTCAGAAAAAGTCAATGTGCAGGTACCCTCATTCCGGGTTTCTCTGGATCTTTGTTGTAAACGCAATGACGGATTGGTGGGTCAATTAATTTGTGCACACATCATCTGAAATGCTACTGTTAATTTAGAGAAATTACCACTAATCCCTCCAGAGGAAAACCCATAAATGACAACTGTCGTGCAGATTTTGAAGCTTTGTGTGCCTCCATAAAACAAAGTAATGAATGCCAATTTGCATTACGCGATCTGAAGGAAAAACTAAGGGAATTCAGTGGCAATGATGTAGATTTGTACGGTGACTATTACTTGAGGGATCTGCTTATAAATTATTTTAAACCAAATTTGGTAGCAACCAACTTATTTGGCAAAACCATAATTTTAACTTTAAAGGACATGTTACTGGAAGAATGGTTAGTGCAGAATTGGGACTCATACAAATGTAGTTCTATTGAAGAAGAGCGCATTAGAACTGTTAAAACAGCAGCAGCAATTATCAAAGAAGACATCCAGTCCCAAATTTATGATACAACAGTATATCCAACATTCGATGATATCAAAAATGGTGGTGAAGAGTTTGTACCAGCGACTTTAAAGATATTTACAGAAACTCTTTATAAGAAACGAAACGCATGCTCTTCAACGAAAACAAATAAAAAGATGCAGTTTTTCAATCAATGTATGGTATACGGATGCAGACCAAAATCGTTTATATCACCAGTGCTGCTTGGATTATCAGTTTACCTTCATCGTCAAGTCGGTTCGAGGCATATAATCGACCTATTGAATTCAAAAGGGATAACTGCATCATACAATGAGGCTGCCAATTACATCAAATGCGCAACAGAGTTTGCAGACGTACACGTGGGAAAAAAATGGATTTATCCAATTTGTATGTCAAACACATGCTTACCGGACATGCTTTTTCGCGTGCTTTGCGAGCATATATCCTGACGGTATCAGCATTAAATTATTTGATTATGGACAATTCAGAAGATTTGAAATCTGTAATGAAATCTGCTGAAGTCATGGAAACGTATCAGAAACTGATAGAAAACAGCATATCACCGGATATGTGTCATGATTCGAAGGTAGTACGCGACCTGGAGAGCTGCTTTACAAGTAACATCAACAGATTAAGAACAACAAACAGAACATGCAAACTTTGGCTCCAATATTTTGAGCAAGTTATGATTGTGCTGCTGCAGTATATCCGAGCTGAGAGGACTGGCAACTGGCAGATGGAATCTGCTGGTTATAACTTGAAGAAAAAGTGTGCAATGGAGCGAGGTAGTAGGAAAGCAAGAGACAATCTGGATAAAAACAAATTTATTTCATGGCTTCAACAACATAACCCATTTCGGAATTGGGCTGGTGATCTTGTTAGTTTGTCAACCGGACTTGTGACTGATTCCAACACTATCTGTGATAGTACTTTGGATAAAGGTAAAATGCTGCTGTATAATACATTCGTTTACGCAAGAAAACACAAAGTTATTCCAATTGCAGCTCACGTTCAGGGAATAAAAATAAATAACGAAACTTTCGTTATAAACTCGCTGCAGTTATTTCATCGAATTGTTTGTGTCGTCAAAAGTCCGAAAGAGTTGCAGTCCTAGTTTAAATATGAATTGGCTTCAGCTCCCCCTTCCCTTTCCAACGACGGTCTTCTACGACAGGGAATAAAATCGAGCATCAAAACCATATTTAAAAGAGCTAACATGGGTAGGGACAATTTTCCAACAAATTGCAAATATGTTGTAGATGGAGGCCATCTGCTTCACTCGGTAGTATGGCCAAAGCCAGTGTGATTATGTTTTAAAACATTATAGCAGAAACACAACGGTAGAGTTTGATGGTTATCCGAACTACACCACCACGAAAGGAGAAGAACAAAAGGGAAGAGCCATTGCCAAAATTTCAGCAAACATCGAAGTAGAGAGCAATATGACATGCACAATTTCTCAAAGCGAATTCCTCTCAAACACTCATAATAAATCGAAATTCATCGGCAAACTGAAGCAACACCTATATTGTTTGAACAATCGCAAATATAGCTGTGAGTTTTGCAAATCGTGGGGATCAGGTAGTGGTTGCTGCAGAGGATGTTCACCAGCACGTCAGACAATTTAGCTTCTTTGCCCCAAATCGAAGACTGTGTATGATATAGCAGCAGAGAGGACACGGCTGTCTTCGTTAAGCGACTTGCTTCCAGTTCTTCATGCTTTTACCTGATGCGATACAACCTCAGCATTGTACAGGAAAGGAAAATTAAAAGCATTCAAGCTTTTGCAGGCCAATGCAGAACTGAGGACCGACGTGCAAGTGTTCTTGCAAAAGTGTGCCATGAAGGAGAATATTGCAGCCAGCGGAGTGCGTTTAATATGTGGACTATATAACATCACCAAAGAGACTCCACTAGAAGAAGCAAGATATCTTGCTTACAACAGAGTAATTGGTAACCTGCAGTTACATTCTATATTCGATTTAGCTTGTCTCCCACCAACAAAAGCAGCTGCAGAACAGGCAATGAATGAATGAAAATGGATGAATTTTTTTATCATGGATTTTATGAAGGTTGGTTTCTCAATAAAATTAAGTTATTTCGTAAACGGTATATCGCACAAGCCTGCAAATTAGCTCAAACGACGACAAATTCAATCTCGCGTAATGTTATAGAATACTGTTTTTTAAATAAGTCCTGCTAACTGTTCTATTTTTATAGTTAAACTAAAAAAATTTACTTACTTTTAACATTCAAATTTGACCAACTTAATGCCCATACTAATAAATTCTCCTCATTTGCGCCATTTTTGAGTTTGTGCTGTGTGCCGTTCAGAAGTTATTTTCATTTTTCTGAACACATAAAATTGGTTATTTCAACCCTGATTGCACGGTTGGCTCAACCTTTAGAGGTGGGGATTTTTTCTAAAATAATCTCTTCAAGTAGTACTGCAACTCTAGCTAGTCTACGAACGGCTGCAGACAGGCCGAGGGCAGAATTCTATGTCGCTCAAGGCACAATATCTTCTCTGTTAACCAATTTATTTCTATGGATATCACGGCTGTTTCAATAGAAATGCCCTTACCAAAAGGGGGTGAAAATGACCCCACTCCAGAATTGATACAGAGCTTCGTGCATTTTTGCACGATACATCACCAAAAAATTGTCATTGGTTGCGACGCTAGTGCACTACGTAGTCTGGGGAAGCAGCAACACCAATTTAAGAGACGTACAGACCACGATAAACTCTGTCGATGACCTCGACAGAGTTGCAAATGACGTTACAGAGGCAATAATTAATACCTACCACTCAAGCTCTCCCCCGGTGCGTATTAAAGGCAAAAGGAATGTTCCTTGGTGGAACCAAAACTTGGAAAACATGAGACGGAATGTCCGTAAACTTTTTAATAGGGCTAAGAGGACGAACGATTGGACTACCTATCGGAATTCCCTTACCCAATACAACATAGCTCTTAGTCAGAGCAAAAGACTCAGCTGGAGAGACTTCTGTAAGAAAATAGACAAACTACCTATGGCGTGTCGACTTCAGAAGGCACTCTCCTTGGAGCATAGGAATCCCTTGGGATCTGTTAAGAAACCAAGTGGAGAGACAACCACAATCAGGGAGGAGACTCTGGAATATCTAGTGAGAGGTTACTTCCCAAATTGTGTAGTACTGAGGAATCAGGAAGAATCCAACGCAAGTAGCGTAAATCCGTATCTGGTCCCAAAGGGGGCTCATGAGTTCTCGAGAAAATTCTGGGACTTTGTATCAGATCCAACACTCTCCAAAGATACCCTCTGGACTCTAGGCAGCACGCCTACCAAGCAGGGAAATCAACTGAAACGGCTTTACACGAGTTGACATAGGAAATCGAAGATACGCTTCGGAATAAAGAGTTATTACTATGCTCCTTCATTGATATCCAGGGAGCTTTTGATAACACTTGTTTCGAAGTAATTCAGGAGCAATCACTAGCAAGGGGTATAGACCCCTCCACCGTAAGGTGGACTATAAACATGTTGGAAAATAGGAGGATTACGGCCTCTTTTGGAGACAAAACCATTACCATAGCGGCCACCAGGGGTTGCCCCCAGGGAGGTGTTCTCTCTCCCTTATTGTGGCTGATCGTGATGGATCAATTACTTACCAGACTGAGAAATTTAGACTTTTCGAACATTACCTATGCGTGCGGATGATCTAGTCTTGATGGTTAGGGGCAGATTAGGAGGGGAAAGGATGGAACAAGCACTAGAGGTAGTAAATGATTGGTGCACGGAGGTGGGCCTTACGGTAAATCCCAACAAGGTCAACTGCACTCTCTTTACTAACTGGAGGAAAATTGGCCTCCCGCCGATAGCCCTGGAAGGGGGGGGGGTAACCCTCCAACTGTCAACGGAGGTTAAATATCTGGGTGTCGTACTTGATCAGAAATTGACATGGAATCCCCACTTAAATCATATCACAAATAAGGCGAATAAGGTCTACTTCACCTTCCATAGAATGTTTGGCAAAACGTGGGGACTGAGCCCACAAATGTTGGTTTGGCTCTACCGGGCCGTCATTAGACCTATGGTCTCTTACGCGGCGTTTGTGTGGTGGCCAAAGACGGAGCAGTCTGGTACACGAAGAATACTGGATAAAATCCATAAGTTAATCTGTGTGGGTGCAACTGGAGCAATGAGGACTTGTCCAACAGCTGCCCTTGAGAGAATACTAGGGTTCTCACCACTGCACCTACACATTAAAAAAGTAGCCGGTTCAAGAGGTCTGAGCCTAAAAATAATAGCCAAAATTAAAACTGTAAGGCCAGGACACAACAGTATCCTACATAAGTTAAACTTTAAGGAGGAATTGATCCAACTATCGGATTTGATGGTAAGGACAATAGACTGTCGGAGGAATCTTACTATTAGTTTGCCGGATAGGGCGCTGGTAGAGAATATTATCTCCTCCCTCCCCCGCCATGCTTCTGTGTGGTATACGGATGGGTCGAAAACAGGCGGGGATACCGATGCAGGGATAGTCGGGCCCGACATAGAGCTATGCATACCACTGGGTAGCACCCCCACAGTTTTTGAGGCAGAGACCTTTGCTTTAGAGCTATGTGTGCTTCAATGACTCAAAAAGAAATATAAGAAGACCGAGATCTATATAATCTCGGACAGCCAGGCAGCTCTGCTAGCCTTAGGAGCATCAGTGTTCAATTCGAAATTGATCTGGAGCTGCTACTGTAATTTGTAGGCCACTCCACTGTGCAAAAATGGGAGCAAGCCGAGATTTCCTGGGTCCCAGTCCTAGTATTGCTTTTTCCAAAACCCATTTGGCAGATGGTATAAGGGACTGGGAGCAGAACTGTAGGAAATTAGTCTGGGAGTCCTCCAGTGGGTGGGAGAGGCACCGAGGATGGATCGCCAATCCCTAAGATCCCTTACCTGGTTTTTAACAGGGCACGGTCCTTTTAACGGCCATCTACATAAAATGGGAAGGTCCCTTACGGACCAGTGCAGATTCTGCGACTGCGGTAAGGAGACATCGGAACACCTACTATTCACATGCGATGCTATCATCCTAGAAAGATTAAAGTTCCTCAATGCGTATATAATCCAGTGGCCTAACGCTTACCCACTGGATATGCATCAGGTAGCGGCGTTTATCAAGGATATAGATCTATAGTTCACGTAGGAATCTCTAGGGATGCACAATAGGCCTCAATGGTCGCAGTGCTCTGGGCTGCATACACCCACCCTTTTAAACAAAAAAAGAAGTACTGCAACCCTGTAAGATTTCGTTTCTATTGGAATTATTTACTACTTTTGCACAAAATTCCTGCACTATAACATTACAGCAAAGAAAAAGGAGGAAAAATTAAACATAAACTATATACATACCTTCCTCGAACATTCTCTAGGAGTTTATGATCGACCTTCAGTACTTTTTGTTACTTCAAATATGTATCTAATTAGAAAGAAATATAATTTACTTTTAAATGTTATCAAAGTAACTTAATTTGATGCAATTACACCATAATTAAAAACAGCGCTAATTGCCATTGTATAGTGTCGCAATTTCGTTTGATGCAAAACTTACATCGAAATCGCTTTCTCAATCTAATTAAAGTAATTAAATTTTATTCGATACAATTCCTGCATCTAAATTTCCTTTTTGATTCAAATAAAGTAATGTAAATTCAAGTTAGATCAATCAGCGAAGATACGAGTAATAGCATCGTCAATCATCATTTTCAACAAAATATAATTTAAGGCCAGGGTATAAAATAAGTAAACGAAATTTGTGAAACCTATAAAACTTAAAATTTTTAATTAATATTAACTTTAAAATTTAGAAATTTCATTTTCATTTATAAGAGATGAAAGCGAATCGAAATAATAAATAAAAATCAATTTATCTAATTTTGTATTAAAACGTCATTTCGAATGTTTAATGTGTCAGAGACAATCACTTCTTTTTCTCTTTCCCTATAAGTACTCGTAAAAGTACAAATATGTATGAATATGCGAAAGTATAAATTTTAAAGGTGACTTTTAATTAAAAATCTGCATTCCAATTATTTTTTTATTTTTTTTTCCTAAATAACAAAACAAATCAGTCAAATTTATAAAATTGATCGCGAAAATTTATCAACTTCATTTATTTTACGAAACCATATAAATTACAAAACGCGATACCGATCAAATATTAATCAAAGTTGGCTTTATACAAATGACTAAATGTGATAGGGTCTCGGCCATTGACTGTATAGCCGAACTAAAAGGATTTCATTATAAATCAAATTCTGAATAAAAGTATAAAAAATAAAAATTCTTATATACAAATTGGAGAAGACACTTAAATATCTTAATCACGTTCACCCAAAAAAAAATAAAAAATAAAAAAATAAACGAGAAGAGGAGACATTTTTTTTTTGTTTGTTTGAATTAAAACAGAAGAACGTGAGCTTGCTTTTATTGTTCTGATACTTTGATTGTGATCACATTTGAAAAATAAAAAAAGTCAAAATGTGATAGACCGAAACAAATTATATTGTTAGAAGTATGTGATATTACATGGTCAGTCCCTCCAATGAGACATATTCATTGGCACACACAAAAATTATTATTAATAAACAGGCATAATTCTCAATAAAGCTACCGCTAAGGCAATGAACCATGTACACCTGCAAATTAACACATAATCTCACCTTAATGGTTGCAAAAACTTATCGATCGAACATTCTTTCCTTCTTTGAAAGTAAACTTGAAAATGTTCAAGGTATTGAAATTAAACCATAAATATCTTGATTACAAATGACGAATGAATTGTTTTTTGCATAATTTTTATAGAGTGTGGCCAGATTCGAATATACATATTATATTAAACACAATAGACATATGACAGAAAAGGAATGATTGTCAAAATTTTTACTTTTATCGCTGATAATTCCAATTCAAATGTTAAAAAGTGAAATGTTTTTCATAAAAATTCCTGCACACTTTCTCTAAGTATGGTCAATTTCGCTTTTTGGTTCCATTAAACACACATAAAAGATCAATATTTGTTATAAGGTAAAAATGCATAGCTTTTATAAAAAAAACCGTTAATATGAGACACTTTCTGTTTCACCTCAGTAATTATAACATTTCTTCTTTATATACCTTCATATAATGTACACGTACTCGTATTTTTTATCTAAGTAAATTAAAGAATTTAATGAACGTTTCGATTTCGATTCATTTGATTTATTTATTTATTATCTATCTATCGCGTTTAGTGTGTTCCATAGTGAGAAACGAAAACATAAGAAAGTGAAAGGTAAATATGGAGTTTGTATTTGTTAATAAAAGCATATAAGCCAGTCGTTTGTTCATGTATCTGTTTTGTTCATCATGCTTCCAAAAAAAAAAAAACAAATTCATAACCAATTTCTATTCAGTGGGGCAAAATTGACTTTTTTGGACAAAATAGCCCACAGAGCGCAAAACTAAGGCTAATAATTGATTTACTTAAAATTGGATAACCTCAAAAGTCAAGAAATGACTTCACCTGCTAAATACACTAAACCTTTTCGACCACCTATACACTTATAATAAATGAGTTAGGACATAAAGTGAAAAGCCCAAATATCGAAATGCTGGCCACCTTTGGAATGAATATCAAATATTTTTGACAAATACGGAAAGCTCGAAAAAAAATTACTTGGTGATAAAATACATGGTGTTTGATCAAAAAATCGTTAAATTTTTCAATTTCGCAGGCTGTTTAAGTTCAATTGCCACAATTGCTTTTTTTTTTTTTTTTGGGACACTTTTACGTGACATATCTTCACATTTAGAGCCATATTGGATACATAGTTTATTGTTGGCTGTCGTAAAGGTTACACAGTTTTGGTGTGCTCACTGCTCAGCATCATAACGATATCGTTTTTGGACAAAAATTTACGACGAAGCAGAGAAGTGTGAGAAGTTGCATTATCGTGGTACAATGGGCATGATTTGTTTCCCCAAAAATCCAGGCGTTTCGTTCGGATCGTTTCAAGCAAACAGCGTATAACTTCCTGGTATAGTACTTCTTATTGCCTTCACCAGTTATGAGCCGTGAGGACTGCTTTTGGTCGAAATTCAACAACTTCGGAGGTAATTTTACTGTCAGACGTTTCATGCCTGAAACATTCGAAAAAAATATTTGGTTTTTTTTCCACAAGTAAAAAATAGCTGAGCACACCAAACCACATATAACTTTTTGACAGCCAACAATGAACTAAGCATCCGGAATGCGTGCAAATGTCAAGATTCGTCAGGGACAAGTGTATCAAAAAAAAAACAAAAAAAATGTGAAGAAAAATTAGACGTGTTTTGATCAAACCTCGTATTTTCACCATTTGAAACGATTATTGTTAGATACCGAAATGGTTCAAACCGAGCAGCTTTAAGAAATCATCGCAAATTATTAATGCAACACATTTTTATTGATATTTTATTTATTCACAAAACTACTAAACATGAACGAAGTCTGAAAAAGCTTGAAAAAATAGAAAATTTAGAGTTAATATTCAGCAATACAGTTTCGAAAAGTCTCGAAATTTGTTATGTACGAGTATTTGTTAAAAAAAGAATGGTTTGATGGCGACGACCATCCACTGGTTAGAAAACAGATTTGTGCGGTTAAATCTTTTCCGGATGTACTGAAATAAATTCATTTATCAGCAAATATGTTGGTTAAGTCAGGTACGAAATTTTAACTGAATTGGTGCACAGTTGTAGAAGTTCCGTTTGGAGCAGGAATAGAGTTTCTTAAATGAAACATGGCCAAAATTCAACAAATATTCTAACACATTGCTAATGATGCTTTGGTACATAAATATAAACCATAAATCAAAATATTAGATTTGCCAAAGAGAAATTTGTTTTTTAAATACATAACCAATCCAGGCCTTTTTTACACTTCCAGCACCAAATAGAACACGCACGTTTGTCAATAAATTTTAGTTAAATTTTATATCTAAGTTATTAAGCCGATTCTGTAAGTGGTTCCTAATATAAAATCAAAATATTCAAGCTTTGAAGAATTTTTTTGGTGATATTTTTTGTGGTCGAATTTTTTAAATAAATTAACAGCCAAATTCAAGAAATATTGTAAAGTCGATTCGTTAAGTAGCAATAGTAAATGAAAAAATATAAAATGAATGAATTCCGGCTCTGAAAAATTCCTTCGACCAAATCATATTCGCCAAATTTATTTTTACATACCGGGCCAATTCAGACTATCTTCTCGTCTACAGCATCAAATGGGACAAGCAAACATCAATTAATGAAACCATTAATAATTTATTAGAAAATATTTCTTTCTCTGATAATTCTTATTTATTTTGATTGACGTTTCCGGTGCTAATACAATGGTTTGCATTATAGTGTTAATTTATTCATTTATAATTTTTCGATACGCATTTTGAATTCTAAAAATATTATAATTTCCTCAATAAAATAATTGTATTAGTACTTTGTTGCAATTTCAATGTATCACATTTTTACTATAGTGTCGGATATATATATATAAATATAAGTATCTGTTTCAACCATTAAGTTCTAGTACTAATTAAACCACTGTCAACTCGACAACTCTAAGTGTTTCAAAGTAAAAGTGTAAAAACAATGTACAAAAAACAAATGTTGAATAGATATTTTTCCGACTATGCTGCAACTGACAACCAGATTGAGAGGGAGATTCAAACCTTCGAGATAATAGCCGACCGAAGTAAAGAGAATCGGAGATACAAAATTAACCGTAGAGAGGTTACTTTTAAAATCAAGGTTCGGTCTCATGATGGGTCAGATCCTGTTGAATGGATACGGAATTCCATAAACGGAATAATCAGCTATATAACTAAAACTGTGCCAGCTAGTGATAAAATTGGCCTGGAATTTAAATCCGAGAAATTTCACAGTTCGATATGGCTACATATACGATCAGCTCGAGATCTTCATTTTGAGGATGTATGGGTGTCCACGCCAATTTCTTCGTTATTTTCACATATATTAAAATTTAAAATTAAAACATTTATTTTGTAATTAACTTTAAGAAATGTAATTTCATTGTTTGTAATTATTTAAAAATTGTGTACCGATAATAGTTTATAATGTACAAATTGTTTAATCTTGTGTTGCTGGTGATATTTTTCTCTATTTTGTAAGATGTTGACATATCAAATATAAACAAACAACCAAGACTACAAAATGTATATTGTAGGTAACACCTTTAAGTAATAATGTTTAAGTTCAGATGTCACTTGCAGAGTTGTGGTTTTTTATATATCACCTTGTATAATGCATAATTTTCATGTTCTTGTTAAGCAAATAAAAAACTTTCTTCTAACATCAACCACAGAGCTGAGAAGTCCACAAAAAATTAATTGAGTTATCCAATGGGGTCTGCTGAGTAGTGTGTTGCAGCGCAATTCTGAAGGTTTAAACACGGATAGCTTCGAACTCTTAATGACGCAGATAAAAGTACCAGTTGGACAAGGTAAACCACGTACGTTTGCCTACAATACTCATATCGAGGAATGGAAGAATAGATAAGGGTTTATCTACATAGAAAAAAGGCTATTGTTGTTGAGAGGGTTTATGCTAAAAATGGAACAACTAAGGAAAAAGAAGTGATTCGACGAAACATAGGCAAACATCAGGATTTAAAAGTGCAAATACTACTTGAAAAGTCAAGTGTAGCGATACCTGATGAGGATAGTGGTATTGAGGAACTGCTGAAATTTTAACAATATCTTTCACGTTATCAGCTTTGTGTATATGTAGCAGGGGGAAAAGGTCGAGAATTGATTTATCAGGGACCACTACTGTGATTACATCGTTCACATCAGCGTTATTATTGTGAGGAATGTCACGTTCCTTACAATTCCAAGAATGAACAAAAATGTAAGGCAGCTTGTCCAGCATGTTCAGTGAAACCTCGTTGCGAATTAGTTTCGTTATTCGAGTCTAGAATAGAGGGGGTTGTAGTATAGGAGAAAACTGCCAAACAGATTTTCTCAAAAACGGCACTGGGCGAGGCAATGTCGAACTTTTCGAATAAATATTACATGTGATATGGAATTTAAATTTCTAAATTTACCTAAAAGCTTTTAAATATAGCAATACATTCCCATTTCTGTGACATTAACATTTCTGTGGCGTTTTATTGACGATTATGACATTTTAATGATTGAAATATCAACGATATGTTGATCGATACATTATTTGTGAATTGTTTTAGTAAAATCGCATTTGAAAGTATTATTACTCAGTAACAAATTCTCTTGATATTAAAGGTCGTGTATAAATGCACAAACGGTAAACCGGCATTTCAAACCATCAAATCCAATTATTGACTAAATTGTTTTATTTTTAATATCAAAATTATTAAAAAATAGTTCGAATTTATAAGCTCTACTTTATTCGTAGAAAACTTTATTAAAATTAATTTAATTTCATTCAAAAAAACCCAATTTTATATTTCGTCGGAATTCTCGATATATAAACTCTATATTCTCTATATTTTGTATTCTCGAATGGCCAACAGCGTTGCCCCGTCCAGACAGAAGCATCTGAGTAAAGAATTATATCTCAATTCTCACGTTGCTCACATAATATGGTGATCTGAACCAATGGCACAAATTTTCAGAAAATAAATTTTGAACATTGTGGATCTGAATGGAGTAATTTAAATTCTTAGGATTTTTAGCAGTATACTAGAGATGTATAACTGGATCTAATTGTGTCACTTCTAAATAATCTAACATTATTTTTTAGCCTGTGATTTGGTGGCATGAGAGTAGAACATTTATATTTTCGTGACCAATTGTGATATTGTAAAAGGGGTCTCCAAATTTAAGAAAAGTCATAACATCTTTTAAAGACCTTGCCTGCACAAAATAACGGAAAAGCACTGTAGGCACTAAAAGAAGTTGGACAACCACCTCGCTCAAATGAAGTAAATTGTGTATGTTATAGGATAAAAGCTTTCTCCATATATAACTCCAAGGTCGGATACAAAATTTTACAATAAGACCTTTTAACACCAAACATTTCACCTAAAATTTTTGAAATTTAATAAACATTTAGACAAATATTGAATAAATTGATTTTCGACATAATAAACTTCGATCCATATTTGTAAAAAAAATTTCATTACGCACTGATTGAACGTCGCAGGGTTTGATCTTTTGTTAATAATGCCGTGTTTTTAATGAGACTATATGATACTATTAGTTTTAACCCCTCTTCACTTTGATTGTCAACAGAATGAATGGAGATAGCAAAATTTCCAATTGAGTTCAGTGATAATGTGTGCATGGGGAAAATTGTACTCATAACAAATGGTTTATTGGTTCCACTCACATTAATCGCTGACATCTATTAGCTAACATTATAAAAAATTAATTATTCTAATATTAAATTTTAATTATGAGATAAATGAAAGCTATACCATAGAATCCGTATGCAGTTTGAAGAATTAATTATGGGTTTACACAAGTTTACACAATTCTAAATAACAATTAATTTGTTAATAATTCATAATTCTAATTAAATTGTAGCCTTAATAAAATCTAATTATAATTTTATTTTTAGGTTGGTTGAGATTGGTGTGCTCAGACAATATCAATCATGTTTTCAAAAATATTTGGATTAGTTTGAAATTATGTTAAATGATGTTAAAGACGATGTATCTTGGAAAATGATTCGTCTGTTCTTCCATTGGATTGTGAAGGGGTCAAACTAACGCGACAGTTGATTTTTGAATCTTTTTGGCCGAACTTACTGTGTGGCAGTTATTACATTTTACCATCCACTTTGTTCGGTTTCAAAGCTTCTAGATTGTCAAATAGCACGAGGAAATGAACTCAAACAGATGTTCTGATGTTTACTAATAAAAGCGTGTGACATCAATTCTAAAAGCGGGTAACATCAATTCAATAAACCGACAATCAGCAAACACTTAGTTCGGGTGATTTGGTGAGTTTAATTCAACTTCTTGAAAAAGTCGCTTTAGCTGCGAAAACAATTTACAATCAACGCCCGACTTTCTTTTACGAACAGCGAATTTTCAGAATTTTTTTTTTCTTTATCGCATCATATGGTGATACACACTAAATATTATACATCAAACATTGTATTAATATTTGTCGTAATTAATCAAAGCACATATTTTGTTACAATTAATAAAAAAACTAGACGTTATAAAACAAAAACTGAAGTTATGTATTTTTATCAACATTAACGAAATTGTATTAAATCCACGCTTAGGAGAATATCTCTCCCACCTCGTATATATATATATATATATATATATATATATATATATATATATATATATATATACACCTAATCCTGTTTTTACACGGTCTTTTTTTAAACACGGTCGACAAAAATAAACTTATCCTGTTTTTACACGTTTTTTTTTACACGGATAAAAAATTTTGAATTTAGCTGTTCCTTGTTTTTTTTCTTTGCTTATACATACATATAAATAGGGGATTTACAATTTACACAATTCTTTTTACATTTTTTATTTTCTATTGAGTTTTGAACGTATAAGGTAACGTAATATTTAGGGAAAATAATTTATTTTCTATTGAGTTTTGAAAGTGTAAAGTGTAAGTGAAAAGTATGTAATATTTAGGGAAAAGAAAATATATAGAATATTTTTTAATTTAGGTTTTTTGAAAACCTTTCGAATTGACCCCCTTTGGTTTACCTCGATGTCCCTTCCGTATCCGATAAACCACGTCGTTCATCCTTGTGA
This sequence comes from Tipula vernalis, assembly GCA_958295665.1. Taxonomy (NCBI): domain Eukaryota; kingdom Metazoa; phylum Arthropoda; class Insecta; order Diptera; family Tipulidae; genus Tipula; species Tipula vernalis. The sequence continues at coordinate 378,336,645 of OY282559.1, forward strand.
TGACAGTGTAAGGTCCTTCCCATGCTGGTTGTAGCTTCAGTGATAATCCCTTTTTCCGTTGCGGGTTGTGAAGCCATACTAATTGCCGTTCCTGGAAGCCCTGATTATTTGCTCGTATGTCATATCGAGCTTTCATCCGGTCACTTGACATCCGTATTTTCTCCCGTACAAATTGATGAATCCCATTAAGTTCCTCTTTCATTCGGTCTACGTAATCCTGTCCACATAAAGCCGATGATGGTACAGTCCCAAACTTTAGATCTCCAGATAACCGTAGATTATCTCCAAATAACGTTTTAGCTGGTGTCATTCCGGTTGTGTCATGTATTGCTGATCGATAGGCCATCAGAAACATCGGTATATGTCGATCCCAGTTGCGTTGGTTTTTCTCAACGACCTTTGCTAGATATTCCTCCAATGTACCATTGAATCTTTCCACCATACCATCAGACTGTGGATGCAAAGGCATTGTTCTCGTTTTATTTATACCAAGCATCTGGCATATTTCTTGAAACACCACCGATTCAAAATTCCTTCCTTGATCGGTATGAATCTCCATCGGCACTCCAAATCTGCTAACCCAGTTGTTTACTACGGCATCAGCTATTGTTGTCGTCTCCTGATTGGGAATGGGGTACACCTCCGGCCATTTGCTGAAATAATCCATTATTTCTAGCACATATTTGTTGCCGCTCTCGGTGGTGGGAAATGGCCCCGCTACATCCATTGCAATTCTTTCGAATGGTGCTCCGACGTTATATTGTTTCATGATTCCACGACTTTTGCGTGCGGGTCCCTTCACCGCCGCACATTGGTCACATTTTTGGCACCATTCTATCACTGACTGCCTACATCCTGCCCAGTAGAATCGTTGACGTATCTTTGCTAGAGTTTTATTAATTCCAAGGTGGCCTCCACTTGCTCCTCCATGATACTCATTCAGGATTTCAGCAATCCGACACTTTGGTATCACCAGCAACAATTGCTTCACTTTGCCATCCGTGCTTTCCCACAATCGTTTTAAACAGCCTTTCTCAAGACGGAGGCTATCCCATTGAGCCCAATAGGCCTTGACAATGGGAGTTTTGTCCGCGATCTCGCTCCAAGTTGGCCGATGTTCCTTTTCCTTCCATTCCATTATAACTGATAAATCCGTATCATCCAATTGCTCTTTCCTGACCATTTCGTCGGTCCACTCCTCATAAGGCAGCACTTGCGTAAGCCGAACGTCGATGATGTCTTCCTTTGCTTTAACATGGCCACAATGTTTACATTCTACTGGACACGGCCGTCTTGATAATGCGTCGGCATTTCTGTGTGCACTTCCCTTCCGATGTTCGATTTGAAAATCGTAGCTTTGAAGACGTTCGATCCAGCGTGCTACTTGTCCCTCTGGATTCTTGAATTGTAACAACCACCGTAAAGCGCCGTGATCTGTCCGTAAATGGAATTTTTGGCCATAAAGATACTTATGGAAATGCTTGACACACTCCACTATAGCCAACAATTCTTTCCGTGTCACGCAGTAATTACGCTCCGGTTTCGATAATGTTTTGGAGTAGTACGCAATAACTCTTTCTTGACCATTAATTTCCTGTGATAACACACCTCCTATACCGTCATTACTTGCATCGGTGTCCAAAATAAATTTCACGTTGGGTATAGGCTACGCGAGGATTGGCGCGACACACAACCGTCTCCTTAGTTCCACGAATGCTTCTTCCTGGTCATTCTTCCATTCGAATGCCTTGTTCTTCCTGGTCAACTCGTGTAAACTCTTGGCGATGTTGGCGAATCCTGGCACGAAGCGTCTATAATAGGTGCACAATCCCAGAAAGCTTCGTAATTCGTGTAAATTTTTAGGTCTTGGCCAGTTCTTTACCACTGCGATCTTTTCTTCGCCGGTGTGAATTCCATTAATCGTTACGAGATGACCCAAATATTTGACTTCAGTTCTGAACAGCTTACACTTCTTTGGACTTAACTTCAATCCGGCGGCCTGTATCCGATCTAAAACTTCCGCCAAGTTCTTTAGATGCTCGTCAAAATCATTCCCCATAACGATGATGTCGTCCAGATATATTAGGCAAGTCTTCCAATGTAATCCCTTTAACACGCGCTCCATTAATCGTTCAAAAGTCGCAGGGGCATTACATAATCCGAACGGCATAACATTAAATTGCCAAAGTCCGTTACCCACACTGAAAGCCAAATTTTTATGTTCCTTGAATATGTGATTTTTTTTGTTTTTAAGTTTTGTTTTTATTTCTTAAAAATTATAAAATGATTATAATATGTGAAATAAAATGGACATGGTATATTGAAGAATAAAATTGGTGTATGTTTTACCGAATTATTAATTTTTGTAGGTATTTTGAGGTTGTTGAACCAATCTAATATTTTCCCATTACTGCGTGTCTTTTTTTACACGATTTTTTTTTACACGATATTCTCTGGAACGTATGTACCGTGTAAAAACAGGATTAGGTGTATATATATATTTATGAGCTGTAATAAACACGCACAGCCCCACAACTACCTCCATCAAATGCATCACACGAAAAAAATCAGATAGACATTTTTTTTTAATCCGATTTTGTTGAAACAGTACAAAACATGTAATTCCATGTTTAATTAAATTTTCAATATCTGATGCAAAATCGTGTAAGAAATAGTTGACTGATAATGGCTTTCCAGGTCCTTATGTTTTCCTTCAAGTATTTCTTTTATCATTGGCATATTTACAGCACATTACAGTAAGGTTTCTAATGAAGTTAATTTCATCATATGTATTTGATTTTTTTAAAATTTCGAGAAACTGATCATGAGCGATTCTTGTTGTATTTTTTTCACTCGTCCATGCAGCTAACTTTTTATTAAAATTATTCTCTGATTATGGGTATCTGTATCTGAGCTAGAAATTATATCGAGGTACATTCATTTTCGTTAGCAAAACTATAGTTCCCGTTATCCGTAATATAACCGTGCAGATCACATCTGAAATTCTTTTCAGATGCTTTTTTAGAGAATTTCACTTTGATTATCTGCCATTTCAAGTGCCAAATCTAGCCTTCTGAGCTTTTACATTTTTGGTAGTAATTTGCTTTCGAAAATCCTTTCGAAAATCCTACTCATTATTCCAAAAAATTATAATTGTTATATAGTGAAACAACTCAGCAAATTTTTTGTTGTTATTAACATGTCTGAGCTTGTTATTAACATGTCTTAGAGTAAGAAAAAAATATTAAATTACAAATGTTAAAAAGAGACAAATGTCATTGGCAACATGTCTTGTGGTTGTCTTGTGTGTGTTACTCACAACATCTACCTGACGTCGCTCGCAACGCTTTTAGTGTTTGAATGTTTAGATATGCGTCACATGTCTTTAGGTTGTCTTGTATTAGTCTTGGGCGAAGAATACTGCGAAAATTTAAATTTTGTTTCTCGGTCTACTTTTTTTTTTGTTTTTGTGTTTTATTTGAACATATACATAATTTGCTGGGTTGTGCTTTATAAAATAGACGTTTTGGTTGTGTTTATTGAATTTTGCATTGTAATTTTTTTTAAAGCAATTTTAGTTACAATAATTTTTATTTTTCAATTAAATTTGTAAACTTTAATTGATTTTCTTATGTAAGTATTACATTATAAGATTATTTTTTATTGCTGTATGTAGGTACATATTGTATTAGTTTTATTTTCATTAGTCTATAAGTTTATTTTACGTTTTGCTGTACGTATTTATTTTTGAATCTTAATTGTTGTGAAGATGGAGTTTTCTAAAGCCAAACGCTCCAGATTGGTTTCTCTGGCAGAAAATAGTTTAAATTCTGAATTTAGTTGTGATTTAAGTAATAGAGAAAATGTATTTCAAGCTATTGATGTTGTTCCGAGCATTTCGGGACTGACTGTGCTGCCTCTGTTTTAGAGGAAAGCTTTTCGTTTAACGAAGCTTTAATTTCAGATTCATCGATTATAGATTTACTAAAAATTTTAAATGAATTAACCTTCCCAGATCGAAAGGCTCATTATTTCGCAGTACCAATAATTACCAAGATATTTTTATAACTTGTGAGGTTTCTCCTGGCGAATATATACATTTTGGAATTGTAAAATGTATAAACCGGTACAATTTAGATTTCTTAGCCAATTTGCAAGAAATTATTTGTGATTTTAATGTCGACGGGCTACCTTCATATAAAAGTTCACAAAAAACTTTGTGGCCTCTCCTTGGTTCGTTTGTTAATTCACCTAAACGCCAACCGTTTATTGTTGAAGCTAGGGTGGTCATCCAACATCGGTAGATATTTATTTGGAAGAAAAAATGGAAAAAATTGCTTCGTAAAGTTGTTTGGTACGATAGGTGCATTTTCAGGGTATATTTATGAAAAAATTTTACAAGAAATAAAAAAGACCATCAAAAAACCGAAACATATTTTAAAACATTTGCATAATAGGATAAAAGATGTTTTGGAAAACAAATTTGAAAATATTGTACTGTTTGAAGATTGTAGCCGATATAAATCTTATCAATACGATTCAAGGCTGATTAAAGAGATAGATTCATTCAAGGCTGATTAAAGAGATAGATTTTGTTCAATTTGCGAGCAGATCGATTCAGAAAATAATAGCATTGCCAGACTGCGATTTAATAAATCCGATTTAGCTAAACTCGTTTTAAATAACGGTTAATACACTTAAACTGTTATTGTTTTCATAATATTTTTCAAACTAATACACTCCCATTACATCGTTTTAGTCACTAAACTCAAAATAATGCATAAATACCGTAAATCTAACTACGGCTAATCTCAAAAATTCACTAAATCGGATTTATTAAACCGCAGTCTGGCAATGCTATAACTCTCTGATCGTAGGAGGATAAAGGTTTTATAACTATTCAGCATATTTTGAAGAACCGGTAAACTCTAAAGTAGACCTCGGCATAATTATCGTAAATGAGCTAGCCGAATACACTGAAACATTTTCGGTATCAAAAATTGTATCAAAGTACTGCCGATTGCCATTAAATATTTCCACAAACCAATTTACATATTTTGATACCCATGCTTCATGAAAAGAAATTCACTTCCTTTGGCTAATGTATACTATCTTCTCAAAGCTTGTTCTTTCAAAATATTTTACAGCAATAATAAATAAAATCATTATATTGTAATACATAGGTAATAAACAATCGGCGAGCGTCTAATTGTTTTATGTTTTAAAAAAATCCAAAATCTCTTGTACACATTTAAATTCTGTTTCAGACAAAACCATAACACGTGCAAATTAACAAACTAGAAAATTTGGCTATAATATACATATAATATTACATAAAATATTTTGTTTATAAATATAATCATAAAGTAATTTATAGTTTACTCTCTTTTGTGTTAAATTAAAATAGTTTTTAATAGTATCAAAAAATGTTTAAAAATGAATTCATCGGACGAAAACGGTAAAAATTTAAAAATCATTTAATTTAAAAAATTTCAAGTTTCTTAAGTGTATTATTTTTTAAATAAACCATGCCATAATAAATATAAATTTAAACAAAAATAGAAAAAAAGTTGATTGGGTCACACCCAAAATTTAAAAAAAATTAAAATTGCACAGGCCTTAGGTCACAAATCACTAAAAAACAGCCGTTCGCAAAATACTTCTATGGCCGAAGATTAATGAAATATAATAAATATACTCTTATTCATTATGGTTATAGTATTTTCTTTTTTTTAGATTCCGAAATTATTGAAATGTTCTTAAAACCAGCATCACCACCTATGATTGTTGAAGACATCCCCAGGCTATTCCTGGCCGAGTAGAACCGCTTTACCGTAACTTAATTTGAAGTTTTTATCGTTTATTTGCAGCATCTAATTATTAAATTTATTTTAATTTCTTGCTAGCGCAAACATCAACAACGTCAACTGAGAACAAAAATTCAGGTATATTAAGGACCGTTCTTAATTCACGTCTGCGTAGGGATATTAATGCCCTAGTGCACCCCAAGTCCAGCTTTGGCCAAACTTGACTTACAACTCTACAGGTGAGGGTGTTAGACCACCTTTCTCCCGCTGAGGATAGCGCCTGCTTCCCAAGTGCTTGTCTCAGCGCTGTGATAGGCCTCCCCAGACTTGCCCTTTCCGGTTGCAGCTGGAGAGTCGTACCATGCCTAGCAAGTTCATCCGCCCTGCAGTTCCCCATGACGCCCGAGTGACCTGGGAAATCTTCACCCATCTCATTTAGAGATAAGTGAACACTCAACGCCACCCGTGACGCCAAAGACACCGATTCTAACGACCGGATCGCCGCTTGACTGTCCACATAGATTGTGATATCGTCTGAGGATAACACATTATGATTCAACCACGTCATGACCTCCTCAATCGCTACGAATTCAGCTTGGTACACGCTGCAGTATTCAGGGAGACGAATAGAAATGTTTACATTTAATTTGTCACAGAATTCTCCAGCTCCTACTTTGCCGTCAAGCTTGGAGCCATCTGTGAATAATTGCAACGCTTCGGTTTCCGATAACGGTCTATCCCTCTAAGATTCCCTTGAAGGGAAGGAGGTCCGAAATCGCTTCTCGAAGCATAGAGTAGGTTTAATGTAGTCGAGATTCGCCAGCTCATCCTTCAACGATCTAACAATAGTAGAGGGTCCAATACTAAGACACCTCCACTGAGAGCTGCAAGTCGTACAGCCGTATTTGCCGCCACCTGTTTGCCAAAAATGTCGACCGGAAGAAGGTGCAACATAACCTCTAAGGCACTTGTCGGTGTCAACCTCAATGCCTCGCTAACAAGCATACAGGCCGTTCTTTGCACCCTCTCAATCTTACTTTTATAAGTTACCTTGTCCAGAGCTGCCACGAAACACCCACCCCGTACATGAGTACAGGTCTCACTACAGCGGTGTAGAGCCAGTGTACCAGCTCCGGATTTTTGTTTAAATTTGGTAAATAATATTTAACTGTTACTTATAATTAGTTTGTGTATCAGTAATGTACTTACTTTCAGACAAAACATTTATCTCCGTATCTGCCAATAGAGAGAAAACACCACTCAACTGGGTTGGCTAAAATAATAACAGATAAACTTTTATTAAACTGCAATTGGGATGAAACCAATTTAAAGCTTCTTTTGAAAGGAATGAAATTATTCCACATAATTCTATTTAAGTAACTATGTATTTTATAATAACAATGCCTGGAAAGTAAAATTCACCACTTTTGGAGAATATGAACGAAACATTAAAAAACAAATTTTCGACGCACACAACCGCGAAAATAGAAGAAAAAGTCGATCCCGAATTTTATTAGCTTAGAACTAAAAATTTAATATTTTTTTTTTAATAATTAGTATTATGTTTATTTTATTATGATTATGATGGATAAAATGAATTTATACTGTTATACTGAAATGGTCTTATACATAAAACTGAAATGTTCCTACATAACACCAAATAATAATATATTTAAAATTAATAAAATTAAATACAAATGAGCTTTTATTTAATAATCACCCCGGACATGTTACTATAGGCGGCGAATAAACATATTACTAAAGACAACGAACAGCACGGCTCGTCTGAATGCGGCTCAACCCAAAAGTGCTTGCACTTCTGTTTGTTTATGGCATCATGTTCCCTAAGGTCTAATGAATAAGATAAAAGTTTTTTTGAAATCATCTACCGACCATTTCATTTTCGCGCCAAAATTCGAAAATTGGAACCAAAAAAATGATTTTTTGGTCTGAAAAAGTGAAATATCTTATGTTTTATGAAAAGTCTCAGGAAGAGAATGCAGTAGGCAGGTTAAAAGAAAAGAATGCAGTAGGCAGGTTACAAGAAAGGCAGAAAACTTTTCTTTCTCGATCAGTTCATTTCAGTTTTCCATAATGTCGAACATTTTTAATCCTCCAAAAGTTGCCCGCGCACTTTCACACGAAGAGAACCGGAGTAAAATTTGTTTGTTGTGCTTAAAAAAGAATAATGTCATGTTCAAGATAGAAGCCTCGCAGCAATCGAATCTAGAAAAATTACTGAAACATCGTGTGGACAATATCTTGTGTGAAGAAAGACTGCCGAATGTTCTTTGTGCCGGATGCAAACGGAACGTCTACCGACAACTTCCCAGTGCCGATCCAGGAATCGTTCCCTCCAAGACTGTCGAGCTACCTGATTATTCTAAGTTTTTGAGTGTAAGTTTAACTACGAGATCTAGGACTCAAAATCCCTGTCAGTGCTATTTGTGCCAGATTGCTCGAAGTAATGTAATATCCATGCAATTTCTTAACAAAAAAAAATCGGCTGACGGGAAATGCATCAAACGTTGTTCCAAATGTTTTATCGATCCCAAACGAGGAACACCTCATAAATGCACCACAACTGCCCAAGTTGATAATGTATACAATTATATAAATACAATGGGGGAGAAAGTAATGGAACAAGTGGCGTCAACATTAATCAGTAAAATTGCAATTCAACAACATGACATTGATGACAAAGTAAACAAAAAAGATTCGACGGTCTCCCTTACTCAGGCACGTGGAGGAAACTCCATGAAATTATTCATAAATCCCCACGAGAAAAATGAAGAGGAACCAGCTTCGAATATATCCATAGCCGATTTCTTGAAAATCAAAACAAAATTTAATCTTAGTACAAAGACTACTCTTGATATAGCGACCGCTTTGAGAGATGCTACCAAAAAGCGGGCAATAATTGAGCCAGGATTGAAAAAAAGCCTGGAACAGAAGAATGGCGAGGTAAAAAGTTTCTTTTGTGCTAAGACAATAGATTTTGTAACCATCAAAGCTCGAATGAGCACACCAATCCAATGTCCCATAGTTTACTGCCATACTCTTGAAGATTTTCTTTCTCATATCGAGAAACAGCGGGATATTAGAAATCAGCACTTAAAATTTGGAATTGACGGTGGCAGTGGTTTTTTGAAGGTGTGCCTGTCTGTTCAAGATGATTCAACTGAAATTTGTCAACAGGAGAAAAAACGTCAAAAGTATGATGATGGCGTGTTTGCTAAAGCTTTTGCTGAGTCAGGCGTTAAGAAAATCTTTATTCTTGCTATTGTGAAATCGGCTCAAGAGAATTATGAAAAACGTGTCAGCAATATCGAAAATATTGAAAATTCTGGTACGATAGCGACTGATCTCAAATTAGCCAATATTCTGACAGGGATTATGTCTCATTCATCGACGTACCCTTGTACATGGTGCCTTTGTGAAAGCACAAATTTGGAGCACGTCGGACCTCGGCGAACTGTAGGAAACTCAACCTCATATTTTGAAGCTTGGAGAAACGCTGGCGGATCGATAATGAAAAATGCGAAAAATTTCAAAAACTGTATCAATCCTCCAGTTTTTTCAGCTGATGACGATAAAAAGATTCTTGACATTATTCCTCCTCCAGAACTACATCTAATGCTTGGTGTAGTTAATAAAATAGTGAGCCATATCAAGGAGGTACCAAATTCAATGGCAATTCATGCAGAATATAATTGAAAAAAGGTGGATAGTCTCCGATCGTTTTTCTCCTTTGGTTGTTTGAAATATGTGGAAACACTGAAGGATTTTGATCGTGTAGTTCACAATTGTTTTGGAATCGAATTAAATGATTGTTACAAAGAATCTATCGCTCAATTCAAGACTAGCTATTTGGCCCTAGGGCTATCAGTCACACCAAAAGTACATGCAGTATTTTATCATATAGAAGATTTTTGTGAAGGCCATAGAAGAGGGTTGGGGTTTTACAGTGAACAGGCCATGGAGACAGTGCATTCTGATTTCAAGACAATGTGGAACAAATATCAAGTTTCTGAAAACCACCCAGATTATAATGATAAATTAATGAGAGCTGTAATTGAATATAATAGTTACCACATATAATTAATTGAATCAAACTTGAATTAATGTTAATGAAATGAAGGTTTTTGTTCTTCTCGACTTTCATGAGTTTTGATTTGTTTGAAATAATTCAATATATCTCCACGTATGTGTCGACAAAGAGAGAAATAATTCGCAAATTAGCAACCTTTTGACCTGTTCCTCTTTCGATCTTTGTATGCTGGAATCCTCCGGAAGGGCATACAAAATAAGATATTTCACTTTTTCAGACCAAAAAACCGTTTTTTTGGTTCTAATTTTCGAATTTAGGCGCGAAAATGTAAACTGGTCGGTGGATGATTTCAAAAAAACTTTTATCTTATTTGTTAGACCTTAGGAAACATGATGCCATAAAAAAACAAAAGTGCAAGCACTTTTGGGTTGAGCCGCGTTCAGACGAGCCGTGACAGACTTGTTATCAGAAACATCCTAACAACAAGTTACCAAAGACAGCGAACACGACTTGCTACCGAAGACGACCATAAGAAACGTTACCGAATACGATCTTTAAACAAGTTTTACACAACGAGGAGTTTCACAATACATGTAGTTGTCTTTTACGTAATTTCGGCTGGTTGTCAAGACAAGTTGCTAGGTCGTCTGGTGGTTGTCTTGCAAGACACGTTTGCTGGGAAAATCGCTTTAGGAATATGAATATAGAGCTGTGTAAGCACGATTAGCAATTTCCCAAGATGTATCGTTTTTGTTCGTTTATTTCATTTTTTTATTACTGTGTAGTGTATTAGCACAGTTTTGGATAATTGAAGTTAGTGGTAGAATTTATAAATTGCTAAAGAGATGTTATCTCGAAAAATACAATCGCACATCGATATTCGAGTGTTGCTATGATAGTTTTATAAACTTTAACATAGTGTGTATATAAAGAGAACGATCATAGGCTTGTCGTATCTGTTTCGTTAAGGACCTCGTCATTAAAGAAGAAATACATATGACATGTCTGATATTTGTCGTACATCGTGGAAAATCAGGCAATTGGTCATTTGAGAAGCCAATATGACTTATCATAAATTAGTCATTTAGTCAACATGCCATGAAAACATGAAATAAAAATATTTTGTTTCTTTTTCATACTCATGAAAAAAGAGGGTTAAAACTAGAAACGTGTATTTTTCGCACAAAACAAGTTTCCTACTGGGTTAATCGCTAAAAAGTGTTGACAGTGATGGATAGTCGAAAACGCAAATGTGGTTTTCATAGGACCGAGTAGTTTGATTTAAATGTAAATACTTCCAAACGAAAACAATCGGTCAAAATCCGGAAAATGTTAATCTGGCGCTTAGCGTATACCTACTCTTAAAACAAATTTAAATTTTTAATTTTTCTTTTAATAAATTACAGAAAATTCCAACCTTACGCAACAATCTCTATACATATACGGGAATATAATGATACGCTTGTACACAAACAATTTATGTGCCTCCATTTTAAGCCAACTGATATTTAAACGTATAAAAATAACAAAAAACTATTTCTAAATTTACTAACAGTTCTTGAACCCATAAAATAGAAATTTAAATAAAAAAATAAAAACTCCAACAAAATAAAAATCTTGAATCTAATTTAGAATTACTAAAAATAATAAAAAAAAAACCTAAAATGTTGTTGTTGTTGCCCAACTAATTGATAAAAATAGAGTAAAATCGTTTCTTTTTCAATTGACATTTTAACTATACAAAAAGACTTCAACAAAAAAAAAAAAATCCAAATTAATTCGTTTAATATATTACAATTTGTGTTACATTATGCACATATATTGTGCGAAAGACATTCTTTGTGTATAGCGCGACGATGATGATGATGCAAAAAAAAATATCACCAAATCCGTAGAGAGGAAACCAATAAAAGCTTCCTCGTTTAAACAATTTCTTATGATCTCTTCTTGTGCGACGTGTGATAAGACGTCAAACATGCGGTGATTGTTTATTTATATATGTGGCTATACACATTTTATTTATTTTATAATATGCAATCATTTACAATTCTGTAATGGTATACATTTTATTTAAGACAGTATATGTAACAAAAACTACATTAGTATGTATATAAAACAAATTTGCCCTTGACCTCAAAGAGTACATTCGCTTGTATTTTTAATTTTTTTGCAAAATAAACATTTTTTGTTTCGTTCTTTCTCCAGAGCGCGCGCTCTGCTTTTACTTCATGTGAATTTCTTGAGAAGTAAAACAAAAATGTTTTTATTTTCCAAAAAAAGCAACAACAACCAATAACAAAAGTAATAGCAATAATAACTATATAAAAGAAGTAATTTAATTCTTATAAAAAAAAAAATTACAGCACATCTGAGTCTGGGTTACAATGTCGTATGCAAAGTAAGTGATTATGCTAAACAAAAAAAAAAAAAAAATTACGTTTTGATTTCTCCCCATAATGAATAATTTTAATCAATCGCATATTTGAATATTTGGCTGCGATTGCGTCACCTAGTTAAAATACGCCGCAAATAAGTACAAAAAGCCCTTGACCTTCACACATGGTTGAATACACTTATTCGTGGCTCAATTATTTGTACCTCTGAATTGTATAGTAATTATTAACTCTGTCTGTCTGTACAGTGATAAAGTTAAAACGCGAATGTACGTACCAAAATAATTATGCACATTATACCATAAAGCTAATTATAAATTGAATGCTGTAATTAAGAACATGATTCAATGATGAACAACAACATCAAAATATTACATGCTTTGTATAGTCTGTGTGTAAAGGCATAGCATAAACATGGTATAATAATATGCGCGCAATACTAACAGCTCTCAATTGTGCCTGGCAAAAAACAAAGTAATTGTACATATAACATAATTATGCATTCGCAAATATAATTTCTTGTGTGCTGTATAAGTTCTAAAGGCAATGTCATAACAACGTTATAAATACTTAAATTGATTGCTGTTTATAAGTAACTATACATAAATAAGTATCCAAAAACAAGAAAGTTACCGCACACAGCAAAAAAAAAAAAACGAAATTGGAATATCAATTATTGTTACATTCTTATTCGGTAAAATTAAAAAACATTTTTACTTTTTATTTGAGGTGCTTATACAACCAATATGTTTTGGACATTTGATGCTTAGTTATTTTGTTAGAAGCTCGCGCGCAATTAGATTGCAAATAAAACCAACGAATAGAAAGCATGTGACTTGAAAGGCAGCCGTTGATAATCTTAATGGTGAAATTTGCCTAAAAAACGAATGAAAAATTATTGCTTTCCAATATAATTTGCGCCTTTGGGTTCAATAGTCAAATTTGTTTGGACGAGGATTGCAAAATTTGAAGAGGAAAAGTTATAATATTTGGGATTAGCAAAATTTTATTCAAAACAATTCTTTCCCTAATATTAAAATTCAGTTTTAGGTTTAGCATCATATTCAAATTTATACTTTCAACTTGCGTCTTTACTATGTATTTCAACTGATGTCGATTTCGATTCACCTTTTACCAAATCTTTAAAAGATCACTTTCTAGGCTGTGTGAATCGAACAGTTGCTCCGTAATATATATGTGTGTGTGTTTTTGACATTTATATAAACATAACCTATAATTTTTATAAAAGATCGATACTCTATAAAAAATAACTTAACATATTCTAATGTTATATACATAACAACATAACAACAACAAGTTAATTCTTTAATATAAAATATTTACATAAAAATAAACAGAAACACAAAATATAACACAAAACACAAATGACGCTTTCAAAATGACAGTTCTATTTGTGTTTGTGTTAGTAAATCTGCCAAAAAATCGAGATTCGTAAACCAACAACAATTTTGCTCGACCGAGCGACTTTTCTTGACGGATCGAACAGTTTGACAGCAGAAAGAGCAAGCCGGCTTGCTCTTTTTTGGTGAATCGAAAACCACATAACATTAAACTAGCGACGCTATTAAAGTTAGCCGAACGTAAAAAAATGTCTGTAATGCAAATTGTGCCTTTGCTTTGTCACCCACACCTAATTTTTACAATAAATAATAAAAACTAAAAAAATATCATGTTGAATAAAATTGGGTGTTGGGTGCGTCTCAACAGGGTAGGGGTTGACCGTCTATAGCCATGTATCTCGTGGTCTATATTCCAACGCTGCAACTATGTAGAAACCACCAAATGTGTCTAGTATACCTCCACGTGGTAACACCCGGGCAACGATGTGAAGCATCGGCGAAATACTAGATGCGAGTGCAGTACTCTATAAATGAGCAATGAGCAGAACAAATATGGAAACTAATACCCCAGGTGGTACACCTGTTACTCAGGTAAATCCACTCCCTCCGGAGGTCGGTCTCATGGATTCTGGGGGAGACCAGCCATTGCTATACTACAATTATTTTAACCAATCCCAAGACATGTTGGTGAATAAACAAGCTCAATCGAGTGAAACAGAAAAGGATAATTCACATCCCTTCCAGAGGAGTAACAAAGTGGCGTATTCTCCGATAAAAGGCGGTAGTCCCTCCATTGGGGCCAGCAGCCACAACACTCGTTCTACAAACGAAGAAAAGCTTCACAATGAATTGTGTAAGGCTAATAATGCATTAGTTGAAGCCAACAATATAAATAAGCAACTGAATGTTACAATTGCATGGATGCAGGAGCGTATGAAGACGCTCGAAAACGAAGTTAAAGCTCTTAAGCCAAAGGAGGACATCGGTTCTACTCCTAACCAGAATACAACTCCACATGAGTATCATACGGATGAAGAAGAACTAGCTCGAGAAACTGAGTGGATTAGAGTTAAAGGTGGGAGAAAAAAAAGGAGACGGAATAATATGCCCTCCCCACCTCAATTAAAGGATGATGTTCCAAATATTATCCAGAAACAACCAAAAAAAATACCTCCACCACCACCAATAGTAATAGATGAAGACAAAGACTACGATGTACTCTATGAGAAAATAAAAGCAATAACTGCTAGGTGATGAATGGAAACACCATCAAAATAAACTTAGAAGATGCTGAAACATACAGAAAAATGACAAAAATGTTAAATGAAAAAAAACGTGCTTGGCACACGTTTGAAGATAAACAAACCAGACCAATTAGGGTCATGGCTAAAAACTTACACTCTACGTGTAAACCAGACAAAATAATTGATGACCAGAAAGCAAAAGGATTTAAGGCAACTGAAGCATCGATTAAGCTAAAACGGAGAGGCAAAGTACCTCTCAACATGTTTATGTTGACCTTCGATACTGATGAAGATATCGAAAAAATGTATCAAATTAAGTACATCTTGAGGTGCAAAGTAGTTATTCAGCCTCTAAGAAGATCTAAGCTTATACCACAATGTAAACAATGTCAAGCCTATGGACATACACAAAAATATTGCAACAGGGAACCCAGGTGTGTCAAATGTTTAGGTAAACATCATACCAAAGATTGTGTAATAGCCCAAAATGCTCACTGTGGAGAAAACCATCCGGCTAACTACAGAGGATGCAGCGTTGCTATTGAACTGCAAAACATCAAAAATAAGAACGTGATTGCTAAAAATCCAACTTTATTCAGGAAGCAAGCGGTTAAGATGAACCGACCCGAAGTAAATCGTAGAGTGTCGGGAACTACTCAAGCACAATTTGGTAAAATGACTTATGCTCAAGTACTGATGAGCAACGGAAATCCATGAAGAACTGCTCAAAATGACGATATAAGTCAAACAATTAAATTAATTTTAAGCAGACTAAATACATTTGATGAGCGATTAAAGAAACTAGAGTACAGCACTAAGGGAGCCATCCCTAAACAGAAAAATGATCTTAGAATCTTATGTTGGAATGCCAAAGGACTGATGCAACATCAACAAGAACTGCAAGTGGTCCTGGACACAGAAAAAATCGATGTATGTCTCATCACGAAAACACACTTCACTAGACAATCAATCATTAAATTTAAAAATTATCAAATATATCACACTATTCACCCTGGAAACACTGCTAAAGGAGGTAGTGCTGTTATAATTAGAAATAGCATTCATCACTATGAGGAGTTAAAATATGAAACGGAAGAAAAACAAGTAACTGCTGTTATTGTCAAATCCAAAAGTAGTTCTATTTGTATTGCTAGTATTTACTGCCCACCGAAGCACTCAATGTAAGAAAAAGATTATCTAGAGTTCCTCAGTAAATTAGGAAAACGATTTGTACTTGGAGGCGACTTTAATGCAAAAAATGTCAACTGGGGATCCAGATTAACAACGACTAAGGGTAAAGAACTCCTAAAAGCTATCAGAAAATGCAGTTGTGAAGCCCTCTCAACTGGAAAACCAACCTACTGGCCAACTGATCCAAACAAAGTACCAGATCTGATTGATTTCTTTATAATAAAGAACATATCTGTAAATTATGTACAAGTAGATGAAAGCCACGACTTAAACTGTGATCATTCACCAATACTTCTAACGTTAAGTGAAAAAATCATTCAGAAAGAAAGAAACCCATTCTTGTAAATAATCACACTAATTGGGCATGTTTTAGACTATCGCAAGAAGAAAAAATTAACTTAATGATTACATTAAAGACTGAAGAACAATTAGACAAAGAAGTTCACAAATCGAAACGAAAATCAAGGGAAACAACTACCCTATGGAAATTAGGGAACTCCTCGCAGAAAAAAGAAGAGCGAGAAGAGTATGGCAACAAACAAGGGCCCACCAAGATAAAACTCATTTGAACAATCTCACTCAACAATTAAGAAGAGAGATCAAAGAATTGAAAGATGAATCAATCAGCAACTATTTAAGATAATTAACTAATGATAACAGTACTGATTATTCTCTTTGGAAAGCAACCAAAAGAATCAAAAGACCAATAATGCAGATTCCCCCAATAAAAATAGCAGGTGAGAAATGGGCTAGAAATAATGAAAACAAAGCTCGAGAATTTGCTGAACACCTCGAAAAAATATTCCAGCCACTTGAAGACCAAACGTTGGAAGCCGAGATAATAACTGAACAAGCTGTGCAAGAACGTAAAGAAATCCTACCCACAACACCAAAAGAAGTCATGCGTGAGATAAAAGCTAATATGAATACGAAAAAAGCTCCTGGGTACGATCTTATTACTGCAGAAATTTTAAAAGAACTACCAAGGAAAGCTCTGGTGAAACTCACCAATTTTATAAATGCAGCATTTAGAATCAAATGTGTACCAACCTTATGGAAAATTGAAGAAGTAATTATGATCCCGAAACCTGGGAACATGACATCATCTTATAGGCCTCTTTGAGAAGCTTTTGGTAAAAGGATTAAATCAGTTCGGTTTTCGCAACCAACACTCAACAATTGATCAAGTACACAGAATAAACAGTATAATTGAGAAAGCATTAGAGGAGAAAAAAGTCTGTTCAACAGTATTTCTAGACGTTGCACAAGCGTTTGATATAGTGTGGCATGAAGGACTTAACCACAAGTTAAGGAATCTTCTACCAATGCAATTTGCTAATATACTGGAATCTTACTTGAAAGATAGGTTCTTCAGGATTAACTTAGATGATACATTTTCTGAATTGAAAGAAATCAATGCAGGAGTTCCGCAGGGCAGTGTTTGACACACTTATGATTTTCCTTCATTAGAAAACAACATAGTGGCAACTTTTGCAGATGATACGGCGATCTTCGAAGAAGTTACAGTCAGCTATAACTAAAATTTATAAATGGACAAAAAGATGGAGAATAAAACTAAATGAAGCTAAATCAGTTCACATCAACTTTACAAACAGACGATTCGAACATATTCCGATTACCATAAATCGGGAAATAATACCGCATGCGAACACAGCTAAGTATCTCGGCATGACCCTGGATGCTAAACTATGATGGAAAGCGCACGTCAAGAAGAAAAGTGAAGAATTAAGACTTAAATACAGAAAAATGTATTGGCTGATGGGAAGGAACTCTTCTTTATCAACATACAACAAGCTTCTACGTTATAAGCAAATATTGAAACCGATTTGGACTTATGGTATTCAGCTTTGGGGTTGTACCAAACAGAACAACGTAAATATCATCCAAAGATTTCAGAATATGGTATTAAGGAACATCGTTGATGCACCTTGGTATGTCAGGAATAATGACCTTCATAGGGACCTTAAAATGAACCTCATCTTAAACGAAATCCAGGAAAAAGCACGGAGACATGAAGAAAGGCTCTGCCAACATGTGAACATTTAGACAACTCAGCACCTAAGCATCACGAATTTTGTACGCAGACTTAAAAGAACCTTTTGAGCTGGTGTGATTGTCAGTTTAAGCAGCATTGTGCCGATCTAAAATCTACTATAAAGATGTGGTTTACTTCAATTTACCAAACACTATGGAACGCCAATAGGAAGAAGCCATAGATTAATTTAAGTTAGTAAATTAAGTCAGAAACAAATTGCTCATTAGTCCAGGAGACTAGATTGTAATTACATAAAATAAATAAATAAAATTTATTTTAAATAAAAAAAACAAAAAAAAAATGTTGAATAAAATTGAGCCGGGAAAATGATTCCCAACTAAGGTTGCTCTCCATATAGTTACCCCGCAAAAATTATCAGGTCAAGTTTAATGAGTGTATACCGGAAAAATTCGTTTGAATGAATGGCTAAATAATTAATAGTGACGAATTAAGGAAAACCAGGACCCTAGGCAACCTTTCGTTTCCGGATTCAAAATTTCGTTTTTTGCATATTTTCGTTCGTTTTCTGCATGTTTACCTAGGTAGTCGCACGTCTCCCTTAGCAACGTGAGACCAACAATACAATTTTTTTTACAAAACCATTATTATACATATCATGTATATTTGGCTTTTGTTATGCATACCCGAGTATCTGGTTATAGAACAAGGGAGTTCAAATATTCAAACAAACAAATCTCAACTTGAATAAACCTAGTGTCCAGCTCTAATTTGAAAATTGCTAAAAATTAATATGTTTCAGGATGTTGACGGATTAAAACCTAAAGACAAAGATAATACAGAGATTACAGATAATAAGATAATACGCTGATGATATAAAGACTTTAAATGCTGTAGAAGCACTTAAAAATATGATTACAATAGTGAAGGGAAACTATTTTAGAAACAAAATCTACAATACTAATATCATTAAGAATAAATGGAGAATTGTTGATGAAATGTTGGAGCAAAATAAGCCTAGGAATAATATTGATTCTATTGAATTTAATGGATCTGTTATTATGTACGTCGATCAGATGCCAAATATTTTCAATAATTTCTGTATAAAAATATCTCTAGAATTATTGAATTTAAAAATTCCAACTGACTTAAAAAAACACGCTTGGAATTCTAACTAATTACAAGTTTTCAACCTTACTTAGTGTACCTTCTCCAAAATATATGAGAAAATTATTAAGCATACAGGCTTGTGTGATATCTCGAAAAAATTCGCCTAGGTTATAATTTTTAATTGTTTATTATTTGATTGTTTGTAAAAGTTTGTACCTTTTGCTCTTCTTTAGTCTAATTTAAGGTTTCAAAAAACTCACAAAAACGCACCCACTAAAATCGAACGAAAGCTGATGGTAAAGTGAAGCAACTTTTAGTCTCTTAACCTGATGAAATCACATAGTAGTTCTAGACACAGCTATACATACATTGCACAAAACAAACGCGCAAAAATAAAAATATTTGAGATATTTTCTAAACTGAAATAATTGAAAATCCACATTTCTTTCTTTCGTCGTATTGTATTGTACAATAAGTGCCAAAGTTTTGGGCCACTTAAATTTTTTGTTTTATCTTCAAACATTACTTAAAGAAGCAACTTAAATTGGACATGCAAGTGAAAATGGATTCTCTCCATTTTTATTGTAAGGAAAATATCATTGTTGGTGCCTCTTCGACCAAACCAAAATCTTTTTGTAGCGATATTTGCCGTACTTAGCTCTCTTTTGAAAGCAAGAGTTCAAAAATCATTTTTTTTTTAATTTTTGTCCCAACGCAATTTGGCTTTATTGGTTCATTTTTTGGAAATCTATAATAGGACTTGAGAGCACATAGTTTTACAACTCTGTCACATTATTTGGAGGGATCATAGCTGAACTGAACCAAGTCATGAAAATAAGATTACGAGATATAAAGATAAGAAGTTCGTGGCATATTTTTAATCTACAAAATAAGATTTTTTATTTATAAGTACATCATTTGGTAGGTTAACAAAAAAAATTGTTGGCGAAACACTTATGGTTAGTGTGGAATAATGAAGTGAAAAGAAAATTTGTGACTTGGTTCGTTTTTACCATGAACTTTTTTTTCAATTTTGCCTTCAAAATAAAAAAATCAAATTTTAAACGAAATTAAAAATGTAACAAATTTTAAAAAACAAAATTAAAAATTTATACATTTTATGAATTATTTTTTAAAAGGTTTTCAAAGTTAGTTTGTGTCATACAAAATCTCATCATAAGCTTCATCATTATCCAGTAATGGTGCCTGTTGTCTAGTCAATTCTGAATTTGGCACTGGCAAATTTTTATAAAAGCTCTGGTAAACTGGTGGTATGTACTTGAGCAAATCCATCATGTTCCTTTTTTTCTATAGTTACTGGACGACGCATTTGATATAGTTCAATCTGTCCCAACATCTGAAGTGACTTAACAGATTTTCCTGCCTTGCCTTTTCTCAAATTAATTTCACAAAATTCAACCTCACCACTGAGCGTTTCTTTAAAAATTTTATGGAAAGTGGTGACTTTCGCTCAAACCGGAGCCACTTAATGTTAAGCCATGAAAATTGATGACCATCAACAGACTTTTTTCTGTTGGTAATGTTCTCTTCCAGAATTTTTGTCGATAAAAATTCACTTCTCTGCATTTGTATCACTGTATAAGTTGGCGGTCTTATTTTCGATTTCTTTACGATTTCCATCCATTCATCTGGGGAGTAAATAAACTGGTGTTTTTTGCTCCGATTTTCAATAACACCAAAATCGGCATCGTTTGGTAAAAATGAGTGCCCAGAGGCAATAAATTTGATATCAATAATATCGACATTTGTAGCAGTTGAGCCTATAAATTTTAGGAGTGAAAGGCTCAGCTTTATGTTTCTATTTTGCACTCCACAGGCATCGCTGTACATTGTTATGTGCTTACAATCATGTGGCACATTGGCTTTTAAATGCTTAATAATGCAAGCTGCGATTTCCTGAGATCCCCTACTCCCTTCGGTTTCATCCCACATTTACATAAAAGCTGTTTTGGTATTGATTACATGTATGCCAAAATTATAAATATACATATTGCGTTTGTAATATGCCACCGATGTTGAAACTTTTGGAAATGGCAACGCTTTTTGCAGATCGAAAGTACAAAGGTAATGCTCATTTAAGTGAGTCTCTGGCTTGTTGTGCTTTTCTTAAGTACAGCTCTTGTTGTGCCACCAGAGCAGACGATTCATCACAAAACTTAATTTTCATAGTCAGCTCATCGCATATTCTGCATATCTTTATTAGGTGGTTTAAAATGCAAATTAAATTTGGCGCTGAATACATTGTAGTAACATTTTTGTTTAACCGGGGTAATCTTTTCGGAAATGCACTTTTCAACATACATGTCATACATTATACGAATGTGTAATTCTGGGTTTAAATGTTTCCGTTGAGGATTATCATTCCTAGTATAATGGCTCTGCCAGGTTGGAAAAGATTTGATATGCGATATGACAACAGAGTCATCGATTTTATTATTTTTAGGATTTCGTCCTCAGCCATCAACAACTGCAAATACTTCTTGTTTTACCAAGCACCGATAAACTCTACCCCTAGCAGAGTTTTCAGAAAAAATGTCTTACATACCTTAACATTCTTGGTTCTATTTGATTTTATTAGCCCTCTTAAAAACGAATTTTGTTTTGAATAATCTGCAAGTCTCCAAAATGATGTAAAAAATAATTCTCTATTGTACTCACTAATCTGTTCACCACATTTTTTACTACACCCGCAATCAAGATCACTGATAAAGATTTTTGCTGCAATTTTACGATCTTTTTGCGTAATGTATTCCGTTCCACTATTACAATTGAGCTTACGTACATTTTTTTCCAACGTAATGTGCTTCTTAACAAGAAATCATCAGGTACTGGAGAACCAGCTCTTATGAAAGAAGGGTCATCAAATCGGTCGGGTAAATATATTACTGTCGTAGTTTTATCTGTTGGTGAATTCATAAAATCTTTTTCTTAAAACTAAAGTAATTACAGTGCGGCGTGCAACAAAATAAGTAATTATGTGGCTTTGACGAACGTTTTCAATTTAAACCGAAATAATAAGGGAATTCCGTTAAATTTTATAATTAGTATTGCTTTTACTGTACTATATTATTTTTAATCAATAATTAAACATTTGCTAAATTACCTACGTTATACACAACCTATTGATAAAGAAAATTAGGGGAATTCCCTTATTATGTCGGTTCAAATTGAAAACGTTTGTCAATGCAATGTAACTACCTATTTTATTGCAAACCACTGTATATCAATGTTACTTACCTGTAAATTTCGGAACATCCTCACTATCTGAAGATTCCGAAATCGGCACATACATATCTTCATCTTCATCTGCAGAAAAATCCAAATCACTTTCACTATCCATAATAATAAAACACGTCTTTTCATGAAAAAAAAAAAACTATTAAAAATTAATAAAACGTGACTTGGTTCATTTTCACTCTGAACAAATTGCAAAAGTAACGGTGTTGACTTGATTTTTTTACGATTATCTCCCGAACTAAAAATCGGATTACTTAGTTTTATACAGCACTGAAAAATTTCGAAAAATTTCGATTGTAAAAGTACCGAATATGGAAAAAAGAAAAAAGTGACTTGGTTCACTTCAGCTTTGAGCCCTCCATTTAAAGAAAGCTAAAAAAATCCTTAATTAGCTAAATATTTTAAAAACTGATCATTTCATCATTAATCGATTATGGAGCTAGAGGAAATAATGGGGGACTATCGAGGAATATGAGTAAGACGAGTAATCTCGAAAAGCTTGTGTGATCTTCTGAATGTAATGAGAATTCTAGAATAACCTCGATATTCAACTAAAATATCGAATATTCCAGAAAAACTTGGATAAACTAAAAATCATAGAATAATTCAAATAGTTCCTCTTCGTATATAGAATAACCTTGAAAAATTAAGAAATGAATAATCTGAAAAATTCCGTGCAGTGTCCGCAACAATAATAATGACGATAATGTCAATCATTCGAATAATGACGATAATTTTTATTTCGAGAATCACTTCGCTGTAAGTTAATTATTTTGAGTGATATGTCTACCCGTAATTGAACTCCAAGCTAAACTAAAATAATATCGAAAATCTCGAATAATCCCGAAGTCTAGAAAATTTCGAATAATACACTAAAAAGCCACATCACTAATTCTGGAAGATCGCGCAACTCTTTTTAAATTTCGATTATAATCGATAAACTAGAATATTTATTGATTTATTCATTAAATCTATAGTAAAGTACAATCGGTAATTAAGAAATTATAATGCAATCAATAGAAAAAAATTTAAATAACTCATTTCTAAACGAATTTCTTAGTATGCGTATACTCGAATAATTGGGTGTGTAACTAAGTCCCGGTTTTACAAATCCCGATTTTCAACATCCCGGCTTTCAAAAACCCGGTTCTGCAAAAATAAAAATCCCGGTTTTCAGAAAATCCCGGTTTTTAGTATTTGGACGGGTGTCCTATAAAAATCCTGGTTTTTAAAATCCCAGTTTTCGGGCAGCCCGAATTAATAAAAATATTTTTTTTAAATCCAGGATTTTGAAAATATGGCATGTGAATGTGCATTTGTGTGCGTTTGTGTAATTCCTTTAGTTTTGTTTAAAAGCGTTTTAAAGTGTTCAGTAGTGGATTCAGTGAAAAAAAGTAATAAATTAACAAACGAGTAAAATACCTATTGTATTAAACTGTTAAAATGAAGCTGCATAATGGAGGTATCCATTGTACCATCAAATAAAGGTAAACCTAAATTAATTGTGGATGGATATTCGTATCATTTAGAACGGAACAATAAAACATTTCAATGGTCATGTGCAGATAGAAAATTTTTGTTATGCAAAGCAAGAGGAGTAACAGTTTGTCAAAATGGTCTGCATAAAATAAAAAAGGGACTTTCTGGTCATTCCCACGATCCATCCACTTTTGAAAAATCAATTTTTCAAGGAAATGCCGATTTAAAAACAGAAGCGGCAATATCTACACGTCTACCTTCACAAATAACAAGAAGTTGTGTGGTTAATTGTGATCCGGTGAATCGAGTTTATTTACTAAAAAATAAGGCTCAGAAGCAAAAAATAAGTCGAGTCAGATCTAGTGCTCTAAAGCAACCGGACAGCATTATTAATATTAAAATTCCGGAAGTTCTTAAAGGAGAACAATTTATGCCGTCCGAAAAATCTTTTTCTGGAGAGAAAAATATACTCCTTGGAACAATTTTAAACTTCTGAGTGAAGCCGAATTTTTGCTAATGGACGGCACGTTCAATATAGTGCCAAGTTTTATGCAACAGCTATTTACCATCCACGGTAAAATCGGTAATGAAATATTCTACGAAATGTACAAATTAGCATGTGATTTGAAAATAGATTTAAAGCCAAAGGCGATAGTATCAGACTTCGAGAAAGCCAGCGTATCGGCTCTAAAACATGTTTTGCCGGATGTTAAATTTAAAGGATGTTTGTTCCATTTCGGACAAATCATCTGGCGAAAAGTGCAGGCCCAAGGATGTACAGCTACATATGGTAATAATGAACATTTTAGCCTACAAATTCATATGCTAAAAAGTTTGTCACAGGGACAAGAAACCAAACTAAATGGAAAATACAACCAAAACCCTAATATTCACCCAGTTTTTGGACAGTTTCGTATAATGAAAAATTCGGTAGAAAGTTAGGATCGGCGATTGAATGTTATAATTGGCAAAACACATATTGGGCTTTACAATCTTATTGCAGAGTTAGGGAAAGAGTTAATTTTTGCCAAAAACCGAATAGTTCAAATGAGCTCCGGAACTTCATTACCAGTTAAAAAAAAAACCTACGAACGATACAAAAAGATTAGCAATGTTGTCAATCAACGACAAAATTTAGATAAACCAAGTTATTTTAAAAAATATTGCGCATAATATGGCATTAAGCAAATGAACTCAACATTTTAATTTTACTTATCATTTTTTAATATGAATTTTATTATTTTTGCTTCAGCTCTCGAAATTTTAAATTTGTCAGCTTTTAGTGTAGTTTAATAAAAACCAGGATTTTTAAAAATCCAGGATTTTTGTTTTCTGCACAACCAGCATTTTAAAAACCAGTAATTGAAAAACCAGGATTGTAAAAATCAGGATTTTGAAAACTGAAAATTTTCAAAAACCAATATTTTGACCAAAACAGGGTTTTAGGAACCAGGATTTAGAGTTACGATCCCTGAAATTCCGCTTCAAAATTAAAATTTTCCTTCACCAGGATTTTTAAAATCGGGATTTTGAAAACCGGGATTTTGGAAACCGGAATTTTGAATTCGGGATTTTGAATTCGGCATTTTGAAACCCGGGATTTCGTTGTACACCCCGAATAATTTCGAAAAACTTCGAATAATTTTAGAGTTCAAAATAATCGAGTTATTGACAGAAAAAAAAAACAAAAAAATGGAATCCAAATATACTTAGATTCTTAGAATACCTCGAACAATCTCGAAAATATTGAATAATGTTGATAATTTTGAATAAGTTAGATTCTCTTTTATGTCAATCCAAATTAACTTGGACAATATCGAAATCATAAAGAAACTCGAAAAATCTATAAAATCCCAGATAATATCTAAAGGCCAAACAAGCTTCAAGTAAACCTGCAAGCCTGGATAAATCACATAAAATCTTGAAAATCCCGCTGTAAATTCGAGTCGAGTAATCTCATTATTACACATTATTTCTAAAAAAAAGCGGTAAGACCACCCAAATTCGAAAATCGAGACGCATGAAACTCGACATATGAGAGATAATCGACCAGCAGAGTTAAAATTTGTATGAATTATAATTAATTTCAACTTGTTGTAGAATTGAAGCGTAGTAGGCAGAGAATTTGTTTGCAGAACCTAATTTTTGTGACATGTTTTAACAAAGTATAAATTGTGTACTCGCTAAAAATCAGTTAATATCGGATTGAGTAAAAAGCTTAAATTAATCAATTAACCTTAATCTGTTTTAATTTTCCTACAGGTAATATTTCCAAAAGCTATGTGGCGAGGTTTAATTTGTTTGATTACAGTTTAATATTAGAGCGTTCCAAATCAAATTGAAAACATATACTCGTATAATTGATAAAGAAACCAATCGATTTATTCCATGAGTCATAATTAAGGTCAGAAGCCTCCACTGGAAACGAAGGACTGTATCCAGCCGTCTTATCTAGGGAGGGGGGGGGGGGTATAATATCTCGACAAACGTCATATCGAAATCATAATCTAGAAATCGAAATCTCGAGTTCCAAAATCTCAAATTTCGAAATATCGAATTTTTAAAATCTCGAAATCAAAATCCCGAATTATCTCGAATCCCGAATTAATAATATGATTTAGTAAAATTTCATTTTACAAAATTGTATTAACTTTCCGGGATTCGAAGTTACAATTTTTAATTGTTTATTGTTTGATTGTTTATTAATTATTACGATTATTAAATATCAAAACAAATAATAAAACATAAAACATAAAATTCAGGAAAGAAATCCGAAAAACAAAAATCCAGGAACACAATTGGCATTAGATACATGACAAATGTTTCAAGTTGTGTTTGGTTGGCTTAATTCGTTGGGTTAGTATAGAATCGGCGAATGTATTGGAGCAGATCGCCAATTTTTGTTAAATTGGTAAATGCTTCGTCAACCTTCCAGACACCGATCAAAGGAATTGTATCATTCGTATCGCTTCTGCTGATAGATGTACCACAAATGTTTCATGTTATGTAAATGCTCAAAATTGAAATTTTTCTGGATTTTTTTTTTTGAAATTTCTGAAATGTAATGATTCCAAAAATATATTTTCTACTTAAATTAAAAAAAGGTTAATTTGAATTTTTTGCGTTTCGAGATAAAAAAATTCGAAAAATTTTATAGCGGTATTCTATAATTCGGATATTTTGAAATTGCATCAAAAATTGTATTCGATATTTTGATTTTGCGAGATTTTATTAGCACTATCCCGGAAGAAACGACCAACATCTTCTTCTCGGTTAAAAACAGTGAATATACGAGAAATTACTTATGATTCGCTTGATTTAAAAAAAAAGCTTTCGACAGTAAAAGATAACGATTTTAGCGTTGGAGAGATGATCTAAACGTTCCGTAACAATTCAGTGCATGTACAAATGAAATCAACCGGCGAATCTGCCAAAGTATACGCTCATTCAAAATCCGGTAATTGCCTACTTGATTATCTGGTTTTGCAAATTCTAGTGAAAATCCAGTGAATTTCTAGTTAAAAATCAAGAAAAATGAATTTTCTAGTTAAATTTAAAAATAGATTTAACCGATTTCCAGTGAAATTGCAATCAAAACCAGATTTTGACTATTTTCTAGTTAATTTCCAGTAATATTTTTAATTATACTGGAATTCTAGTGATTATCTAGCACAAAAAATTACTAGAAAAATACTAGATGGTTAGTTTTACTCTATAAAATGGAATATCTAGTAAATTTAACGAAAATCTCATAAATTTTATTACCAGAATTCCAGTTGCATTTTTGCAATGGTTTATTTTTTAATGTAGTTACCTGAAACCTACTAAAATTCTAGTTAAATTAAATTAAATACAAGATAATTCCTGTTCGGAAGTGCAAGGAATTTTTAGTAAATTAAACAGATTCTAGTAGTATTCTGGTTAATTTAAAACTTCTATTAGAATTTACTAGAATTCTAGTAAATTTAGACTTTCGCTCGCATATTAATTTCAATTTCGTCGTCATAGTTAGTATCAGTAATACGTTGAATTTCTTGCTGTGGTATAGTGAAATGAAGAACAGGTGAAATAATAGAAGTTTAAGTATATAAAGTGTAAGTGCTAATATTAAATAAGTATAGTGAAATATTGCACATAATTATTGATGAGATGCATCAAGCAAATGCGGATTTTTACCATACACGTGGTTTTAATATTTTATGCAATAGCTACTGCCGTACATATTTTAACATTTGGTTGGCGGCAGATTTTGTGATTAAATTTGACCTACGCGACTGAACTCAACCAAAATTATCGCAATGTGAAGGATTTTGACGGTGAATGTGTAAGTTTTGACAAATATATACATTAAATGATTTTCAAATTAACTTTCAATTATTAACATTTCAGATTAATTTTGAATTCGGTCTCTTGTAGAATACCGGGAATGAAATAAAGAAAAAATTTACATATATGTATACCATATACTCGTATGTAAATATTTATTCGCTCATTTCATGCAAAAAACGATAAGTCAACATCGTCATTTTCGGGAGAAGGTTTGGAAATTTGAAATTTTGAAAGGAGCTCCTTGTAGAAACGTTTCCTTAAAGTTCAATATTCTGTGCAGGAGTGTATGAAGAAAAAGATCAAAACACCAGACATCGAGTAACACTACAATTAAAGCGACTGCTGCTTTGTCGGATAATCAATTTGTTTTAACCTGCATATCCGGCGAGTGCATTTGGGCTAAGGTACTTAATTATTTATTGATATGATTCTAATTATTATATGCTTTTTAATAGTCTTGTTACGTTTAAAAATTTCAATATTGGATTTCTTTTAGAATATTTAACTAAATTAAATTAAACCATGTACATTACATATATTCATCATTTTTTCCCCGGCCACGGAGCCGGCGTACAGGTGTAACAAGGCATTTCAGTAAAAAAAACTAACTAAATCCAAAAAGAATTACAGTCAAAATATTTTGACTTGAATGCTTTTTCTAGTTTTACTTTCTTTTACTCTAGTAAAATAAAGTATAGTAATCATGAAAATTTTGGACCTTGAGATTTTTAGAGATTTATTTGTTTTGAGGTCCCCTGAGTCCGAAAAAGTGGGTTTCGAAATGGTGTCTGTCTGTCAGTCTGTCAGTCTGTCTGTGTCTTCTCTACAGCCCATATGGTTTAATCAATCGAACTGAAACTTCAGATTTAAGCTTTTTTGATAAATTGGGAGGTCCCAGTGAACTTTACTCCAAATCGGCTAACCGGAAGTCGCCACTCCCTTGGTCCAGAAAATTTGTTTTGCAAATATCTTAAAAAGTATAAGGTTTGCAAAAAACTCTTTTATCCAAAATGTTTCCAAAAATTAAAAACAAATAAAAATAAAAATTAAAAAAAAAAAATTAAAAATTTAAAAATTAAAAAAAAATTAAGAAAAAAATAAAATTTCTCAAAATTCTCTGTTCGTAAAAGAAAGTTGTGTGTTGGCCACACCTCAATTTTAACTAGGTAATTAAGGGACCTATTCCATGTGCTACCGAAACATTTGTCATCATTGTTGGCAATGGCCGATATTGGCCCTTGGGAGTTGAGTGCGATTTCCAAAAAAAAATTTTGCAGAACTTTTACTAAATGAACGAATCGTATATGTTAGGGTTTTCTAACTAGGTAATTAAGGGACCTATTTCATGTGCTAGCGAAACCTTTGTCATCATTGTAGGCAATTGCCGATATTGGCCCTTGGGAGTTGAGTGCGATTTCCAAAAAATAATTTTGCAGAACTTTTACTAAACGAACGATTCGTATGGATTAGGATTTTCTAACTAGGTAATTAAGGGACCTATTCCATGTGCTAGCGAAACCTTTGTCATCATTGTTGGCAATGGCCGATATTGGCCCTTGGGGATTGAGTGCGATTTCCAAAAAATAATTTTGCAGAACTTTTACTAAACGAACGATTCGTATGGATTAGGGTTTTCTAACTAGGTCATTAAGGGACCTATTTCATGTGCTAGCGTAACCTTTGTCATCATTGTTAGCAATGGCCGATATTGGCCCTTGGGAGTTTAGTGCGATTTCCAAAAAATAATTTTGCAGAACTTTTACTAAACAAACGATCCGTATCGATAAGGGTTTTCTAACTAGGTAATTAAGGGACATATTCCATGTGCTAGCGAAACCTTTGTCATCATTGTTGAGTGCGATTTCCAAAAAATAATTTCGTAGAACTTTTACTAAACAAATGATCCGTATGGATTAGTGTTTTCTAACTAGGTAATTGAGGGACCTATTCTATGTGCTAGCCAAACCTATGTCATCATTGTTGGCAATGGCCGATATTGGCCCTTCGGAGTTGAGTGCGATTTCCAAAAAAAATAATTTTGCAGAACTTTTACTAACTGAACGATTCGTATGGATTAGGGTTTTTTAACTAGGTATTTGAGGGATCTATTCTATGTGCTAGACAAACCTTTGTCATCAATGTTGGCAATGGCCGATATTGGCCCTTGGGGTTGAGTGCGACTTCCAAAATATAATTTTGCAGAACTCTTACTAAACGAACGATTCGTATGGATTAGGGTTTTCTAACTAGGTAATTAAGGGACCTATTCTATGTGTTAGCGAAACCATTGTCATCATTGTTGGCAATGGCCGATGTTGGCCCTTCAGAGTTGAGTGCGATTTCCAAAAAATAATTTTGCAGAACTTTTACTAAACGAACGTTCCGTATGGATTAGTGTTTTCTAACTAGATAATTAAGGGACCTATTCCATGTGCTAGCGAAACCTTTGTCATCATTGTTGAGTGCGATTTCCAAAAAATAATTTTGCAGAACTTTTACTAAACGAACGATTCGTATGGACTAGGGTTTTCTAACTAGGTCATTAAGGGATCTATTCCATGTGCTAGCGAAACCTTTGTCATCATTGTTGGCAATGGCCGATGTTGGCCCTTAGGATTTGAGTGCGATTTCCAAAAAATAATTTTGCAGAACTTTTACTAAACGAACGATTCGTATGGATTAGGGTTTTCTAACTAGGTAATTAAGGGACCTATTCTATGTGCTAGCGAAACCTTTGTCATCATTGTTGGCAATGGCCGATATTGGCCCTTGGGGGTTGAGTGCGAATTCCAAAAAATAATTTTGCAGAAATTTTACTAAACGAACGATTCGTATGGATTAGGGTTTTCTAACTAGGTCATTAAGGGATCTATTCCATGTGCTAGCGAAACCTTTGTCATCATTGTTGGCAATGGCCGATGTTGGCCCTTCAAAGTTGAGTGCGATTTCCAAAAAATAATTTTGCAGAACTTTTACTAAACAAACGATTCGTATGGATTAGGGTTTTCTAACTAGGTAATTAAGGGACATATTCCATGTGCTAGCGAAACCTTTGTCATCATTGTTGAGTGCGAATTCCAAAAAATAATTTCGTAGAACTATTACTAAACAAATGATCCGTATGGATTAGTGTTTTCTAACTAGGTAATTGAGGGACCTATTCTATGTGCTAGCCAAACCTATGTCATCATTGTTGGCAATGGCCGATATTGGCCCTTCGGAGTTGAGTGCGATTTCCAAAAAAAAAAAAATTTGCAGAACTTTTACTAACTGAACGATTCGTATGGATTAGGGTTTTCTAACTAGGTATTTGAGGGATCTATTCTATGTGCTAGACAAACCTTTGTCATCAATGTTGGCAATGGCCGATATTGGCCCTTGGGGTTGAGTGCGACTTCCAAAATATAATTTTGCAGAACTCTTACTAAACGAACGATTCGTATGTATTAGGGTTTTCTAATTAGGTAATTAAGGGACCTATTCTATGTGTTAGCGAAACCTTTGTCATCATTGTTGGCAATGGCCGATATTGGCCCTTGGGTGTTGAGTGCGTTTTCCAAAAAATAATTTTGCAGAACTTTTACTAAACGAACGATTCGTATGGATTAGGGTTTTTTATTTTCTTTTACTCTAGTAAAATAAAGTATAGTAATCATGAAAATTTTGGACCTTGAGATTTTTAGAGATTTATTTGTTTTGAAGGCCCTTGAGTCCGAAAAAGTGGGTTTCGAAATGGTGTCAGTCTGTCTGTCTGTCAGTCTGTCAAACTGTCAGTCTGTCAGCCTGTCTGTATCCTCTCTACAGCCCATATGGTTTAATCAATCGAACTGAAACTTCAGATTTAAGCTTTTTTGATAAATTGGGAGGTCCCAGTGAATTTTACTCCAAATCGGCTAACCGGAAGTGGCCACTCCCTTGGTCCAGAAAATTTGTTTTGCAAATATCTTAAAAAGTATAAGGTTTACAAAAAACTACTTCATACAAAATGTTTCCAAAAATTAAAAATAAATAAAAAAAAAAATAAAAAAATAAAAAAATAAAAAAAAAATAAAAAAAAAAAAAAAAAAATTAAGAAAAAAATAAAATTTCTCAAAATTCTCTATTCGTAAAAGAAAGTCGTGTGTTGGCCACACCTCAATTTTTTTGATTGAACTTCCTTCTAAAAAGGCATTTCGTCTAAAACTATTTTCACTGAGTTGCCTTTTAATTTTTGACTGAAATGTTTTTGACTAGAATTCCCGGACCCAACCATTTTAATATAAAATTAGGTTATGTTAAATATGGACGTTACAATAAAAAATACTTAGTACGTAACTTTCATTACCTATCAACTAATGAACATATAAGTACATTTGAATTTTAAACCTTGTACATTATCGAACTCTTTAATACTACTCTACAATACTAATAATACTCTATAAAATATAGATATCAATACATACAGAGTATGACAATGTACAAGTTATAAAATTCAAATGTACTTTTATTTTCGTTATTTGACAGGTAACGAAAGTAACGTACTAAGTATTTTTTATTGTAACGTCCGTATTTAGCATAACGTAATTTTATAATAAAATTGTTACCCTGATGATCACGCGAAAAGTCCAAAATTGGGGAAAATGATGAATAAAATCTACATGGTTATCTGTAAGAAAGCCAACGTTGAAATTTTGATATAATATAGTTCATATTATTACTCTTGTTATTAAACCAAAACTTTTAATTTTTGCAGGTAGATGAATCAATAAAAGATATCACCCAAAAAAGTAAGCTGTCGCAGCCGTATCTGGTATGTTTGTCGAAGAATGGTTTGAGCCACGAAGAAATCTTTCACGTAATAATAGATGCACAATCAATTTCGTTGGGCTACAAAACTTTTTATGCACCTTCGACAAACTCTTTAAAATTTTTTATGTTTTTGAATTGATATTTCCCCAAAATTGTTTATACTTCTACAATTTCAAGGAAGTTTTTTTTCTTTTTAATTAAAGATGTGATTCCGACGCCTCGTGTGTCGAAATTATATTCTAAATTGTGTGCGAAAAATTCAGATCAACTATTTTAAAGCTTTGTAATTTTTGTAATTGTTGAAATAAAAAATATTTAATTAAAACGAAATCCAAAAAGATTTTTTTATTATTTAAAATTTATTTAGACGGCAATCAGTAATCTAGTAAAAAATGATGACGTAGGATTAACTGGAATTCTGCTAATGAATATAGTTTTTTCCGGTTTTTTTACTAGAACTTTAGTAGAATAAATGCCAGAAATCTAATAGTTTTGCAAGAAAATCTAGTATTCGATTTTACTTGAAATCTAATTAAAAAATTGTATTTCTCATAATTTTACCAGGAATCCAGTCGCAAAAACACATAGTATTGTTTACTTGATTTCCAGTACTACATATTTGTATTTCAAGTAAAATTACCAGATTTTATTACAACCAGAAATCTAGTATTATTAATTTTACTTGATTCAACTAGATCGTCTAGTATGCTCACATCTAGTGAATTTTTATTTACCGTGGACGTCCCGCTCAAACTAAAGCCGCGACACGGGACAATATATTCTAAAACAGGTCGAACCCTTCGAAACGAACTTGCCAACAAGTCTAGTAAACACTAAACAGTCTTGATTTTGCATAAAATTACATAAATAGAATTATAAAAATTTATAATCGTATTAATTAATAAACAATCAAACAATAAACAATTAAAAATTGTAACTTCGAATCCCGAATAATTGCAATAATATAATTTTGTAAAATTATTTGCGGCGCCGCAAGCAATTTTACAAAATCATATTATTTCAGTATAGTATTCGGGATTCGAGATGATTCGGGATTTTGATTTCGAAATTTCAAAATTTCGATATTTTAAAATTCGAGATTTTAAAATTCGGGATTTCGAATTCGAGATTGTAATTTCGATATGACATTTGTCGCGATATTAAACTCAACCCCTAAATATTAAAACAAATAATGTTATACAATTTTATAATCCTATTTACGTGATTTTATCCAAAATCATAACTGTTTACGTGTAATTGTCTCAAACGAAAAAAAAAAAATTCGGAAAACGAAAATCCAGTAACACAATTGTCAAAGTGCTTGCTATGAAATTAAAATTTTTAAAATTTCTAAAAAATTCGATTTTTTCCTTATTTTCTTAAGAGTTCTTAATATTTATGATTCTAAAAATCGGTTCGTCAAAGGTGAATGAGCGATCCGTGATAAAAAAATTCGAGAAATTTTTCAGCGATATTCTAAAATTCGACATTGTGAAACTGAATCAAAAATTTTATTCGATATTACGATTTTGCGAGGTTTTAACAATATCCCATTCAACAAACAAATAATTGAATGGAATTCCAATGCGGATTTACACATTTTCATTCGAATTTTCTCAATTTACAATGTTAAAAACATTTTGTATAATCGTATAATTTTTGTTTTTAACAAATTTTGCTATAGCAATTGACGAAGTTCCTACTAATTAGTAAAAAATAAAAAATTTATTTAAGTTGAAACGATTCACAATATTTTAAATTAAAGGTTCATGAAATTAAAATTTAGAACAAATGTGTAAGTTTAAATTTAAATTTGAATTCATTTCCTTTTTCCGGTATCAATATTTGAAAATTCGAGACATTTTTTTGATTCGATATTTTATCTAATTCGAAAATTTTTTAAATTAGGTTTAATAATAAAACTTAGGTTTGATAATAAAAGTCATTTATAGAGGATTAGTGCTCCTTTAGTACATCAACGAAAGAAGTGTTTAAATTGTTTTTCAAAAATGGTATTTTCCAATTTGTCGTGATACTATTTAAAATACAAACTCGATAATTGAAACGTTATCTTTTTTTCTTACTGACTTCTCTTTGCAAAGAGTGTAAAGTAATTTTTAATTTAACTTAACGATGATATTCATTTTCTTTATTTCCTGGCTCCGATTCATCCAAAAAACAAGACCTTCTAGAAAAGTGCGCGCCGTATGCATTATAGTTTTGCAGAGTACCACATAGTTTTATCGAGAAACAGTTAAGTGGAATCCAAACATCTATATTGAATTAACGGAAACTGCTTAACTGAGCAGGTTTAACGAAAAGGAAGGAAGGGTTACTACATTTATTGCCTATTGTGGTTGTTATTGTTTTGCAAATAGTAAATTTTCCCTCACTTTATTATTTTGCTGCTTGTTCTTTGTTGGGGTCACCATTTTTAATTTTGCTCCGAAATCGTTAAAGCAAACATTTTAATTTTAAGTACGACTGTGGATCTAAATACATTGTTTATTAGCCAAGAATACTGGTTTTTTGTCGACTTTTCAGTCTTTTCCATCATGGGCTTGTAACATTTTGAGCACTAAATTAAATTCCAATATAATATTATTCAGCTGTTACGTACAAAATGTTAAATTCATTGATCCTAAGCCAGTTGTGCATAGTCAAAGAAAATAATTTTGTGTAGCAAATTTAAAAATTATAAACGACGTTTAATTAAATTTAACAAAAAAAAAAAAAAAAAAAAAAAACAATCAAACGTCTCACAACTCCTAAAGACCTTATATAATTAAACACCCGTAGGTATGTAAAATTCTAAATTAAAACCAAAACTCGAATTAGTGTTTTTTCTCAATTTATTTCTAATTTCTAAACATTTCTTAATTTAAACTTTTTTTTGTAACTTTTCTGTTATTTACAAAAAAAAAAAAATGAATCTAGAATTAGAAAATAGAAATTTCAATATCGATACATCTATCTTAGTGGCTATAACTATATATAGCTTTAGTGTACAATATATAATATTATATAGCATAAAAAAGCATAAAAATAAAACATAACACAACCAACATAAAATTAAAATAACCTTGACTCGTCGTACATTGCTCCTACCTCAAAGTGAAAAAAGATTGAGAAACATTGAGAAGCATATTTTATAAAAATACAACAGCCATTCATACAAACAATGTTTTCCATGATCTGATGTTCGTCGTTTTATACATATATAATATTATTTTCATATCTGCTGTTACGTTTTCTTCTGTATACATTTCCTTACAAAGAATTTTCCTTCTCTTCATTGCGCCGCATACATCTAATATTGTGTGTGCACAAGATAATTTTGAACAAATTTTACCAACATCAATAAAATACATTTACATATGTATATGTGCACTGGAACAGTAAGTAAGGCCAGATTAATAGAAAACTTAGCAATCAAGAAACAAAAACAAAAAAAAAATTCAAAGCCAACTATTTATGATCTATTTTTAATGTCTATAGAAAATTGTGCTGCCTATAACAAAATAAAATAATTGTACAAAAACGGAAAAAAAAAGGAAAATCATTTGTTTTTTTTTTCCATCTGCATTTTCTTTTGTTTTTCTTATACACATCCACATTTTACAAAAAAAAAAAAAAAAAACTTCTTGTAATTTAATTGAATTAAAACAAAACAAAAAAAGAAAAGAGCGAAACAGAAAAATTTTAAAATGATGCGGCAAAAAAGTATGTGTATGTAATGTAGATGTACGAGTATTTTATTATAAAGTGCCAGTGACCGCCATTGAAGGGCATTGCTTCCTTTATAACTATATATCGCAGTATGTATAACAACACAATATAATAAGAAAAATAAAATTGCTTAAAACAAAAATAAATGTGCATACTTACACTTTGCGATATTCCAATCTATGTGCATGTACTATACATAATGAAAACATGTAAAATGTGTTGAAGAATGTACATGCACATAGAAGTACATAATAATTGTGGAACTACAGAATAAATGAAAAACTGTGCTATTGTAACAATGGTGATATGCGATGACTGTGTGATAGGTTTGTACAAGTGAAAATCTGTTGAAAGGAAATCTGTAATTAATTTCCTTGAAAATAATATGACTGTATAGTACTGAATTTGGTAAGTACATAATTACATTTTATCAAGGTTTGGTATTTGTATGATGCTGAAACGATTACATAGGAATTAAGTCAATGACAAAAAGTTTTTTAACGATGACCGCATTTGGGATAATCCAATCAAATTTCTATATAAATATAAATATTAAACAAGCATCATGGGTTTGATTGATTGATAAATTGTGTCGAAATTTATTTTTAAAAATTATTAGTCACTTTGTTAAATCAAGGTTATGTGATTTGGATCAAAATACAACCCTATATATTACCGCATGATTCATTAGCATATTTCAGGAAACAAAAACAAACTTCTTTATTTGATTTAATAAGTCACAAGGATTATACTTAAATCGCATAGTTGTGTAAATGCCTTTGTTGTTTCATGAAACCTAGGGCTACCAACTCGAACCTTTTACTCCGGAAAATTCGGGTTTGGAGGTATATCTCTCAGGCATCCCCATTTTCAGATTATGTGGTCTTATATAATTTTCGAGTTTTTTTCAAACTTCGAGTTTTTCGATATTTTAAGCACCTTCGAGATTTGTTTGTGTTGAGTGTTATTTGAATATTTATAAAGGTATTTTTTAGATGTATAGAACTTTAAAATGAAATAAAACACACAAAAAACGTGGTAAGGCCATGGTATTGGAAAGATAATTTTCTCGCATTAGTGTTTAAGTGTAGTTTCGGGCTTACGGGGAGAACACCGCAATCTGGAAGTACAATTTTCTATCACATTTTGGGTCAGCAGGGGCCGTATATTGGCAATAGCGAAAAAATGCTATCATGCAAAAAAATGCGCTCATCGAATGTTTCCTTCGATAGATCGATAGAGGCGCGGGCTGTGTGACATGTTGCGCAGTATTGTTGAAACCACAGCTCGCCCACATTAGTGCCATTTAATTGGGGAACGAAAAGTCAGTAATCATGTTCCATTATTTTTGAAGAAATATGGACAAATGACTATAGCCCATAAAACACTCCAAAATGAGCCTCATCGCTGAATAAAATTTTGTACGTGAAAATGAGGATAAAGATCAATCCCGTTTTCGGTCCATTCACCGAAATACGATGCACATGGCGAGCGGTCAAATGGCAAACCAAATTAAGCACAAATAGCTGTCAGTTGTCAAATTGGTTGTCGCTGGAAAAATTGTGGAAAATTCGAAAAACAAACCTCTATAAAAAACACGCTATAATATTATTGAATTAACCTTAGTTATACACCTGTTAAGAGAGATTTTATTCAAAATTATCAACCTTATTCAATATTTTCGTAAGGATTCTCGAGGTTTTTAAGCTTATTGGAGTTTTGTTTGGTAATAGAGATTGTTCGAGATTTTATCTGTTTTCAAGATGTTACTGAAGTTTAGCTTGGAGTTGAGTTAAGCTTAGCGCTGAGTTACATAAGGTTTTCGGATTAATCTAAATTAATGGGCATGAAATGTACGACTCTAAGTTTGTTCTATATTTTGTGCTTCTCAATAATTTGAGTTGCGTGGTATAACTTAGAATTAGTGATATGTTGTTATTTAGAATAAAGTGCATTTCTTATGCTTCAGTTTTTGTGGTTGCACAAAATAACTGGTAAAGCCATTTGGAAATTTTTCAGTCTATTTTGGAAAATGAATTCCATATTATTTACAATCTTTCTAATGCCTCGTATTTAAAATATTAATTTGTTCATCAAGTAGCAATTTTCAAGATTTAAGATTCAAGATTTCATAAAAATAAAAATCAACCAAAAAATGTAATGTTTTTGTTGCAACAATAATTTAAAACATTGATTGTTTTATTGAATGCTTTTGTAGTACTCTAAATATAGCTAAAACAACTTACTCTCAAATAATATTCTCGCTTGCATGCACAATTCAAATTGCTTTTCTCCATTTAAACAGCAACTCGATGTGTTTGCTTATGGTAGTTTGATGTATGAAAATGCGAACGAGAAATGTACATACATTTGTTGCCTAAAAGTTGTTGGGGATTATTAAAATTGGAAATAAGACGAAGAGAAAGAGATGGGAAGAATGAATGATAAAGAAAGAATTGATGAAGAATGTTTCGATCTAAAAGTTGTTGGAGAAATAAACAAAAAGCATTTTTGATTCGCGTGTCTATTTTTTATTGAAAACTCTGAAATTCTGGATTTAAGTGAAATTAACAAATTAATGTACAAAGTTCTAAATATTTGAAAAAGTAGTGCGTTTAGAGAGTTTTTTTTATAATAGGCAATGTTTGGACAGGTAACAGAAACAAATGGATCAGATTAAATATCAATAAAAGTGGCTAATTTTGTTGATGAAAGCTAATCTAAAAGAAGGCGGTCCTTGATTATCAATCACCTATGACTTATTCAAAAGTGACATTCCATATGGTGATTATCACCATAAAGGAGGAGAACAATTGTTATGATTATAGTAGATTACATCGGGTAATCAAGGAAATATTAGTTACTCTGGTAACACTCCCCCTCTACATAAAATATATATGAATATAACATAGTGTCACTTCCGGCATTGCTCTGGTAAATAAAACATGTAACTTGAAATAAAAGTAATAAAATCTAAAATAATCTCAAAAAAAAAAAAAAAAAAAAAAAATTCACGTGTGTATTGTGCCGAAAAAAATGCCGGATAAAAAACAAGTGCCACCTAATTTCATCGAATTTCTCGATCCTATTAAAAATAAATTCGATAGGTGGTTAATTCGATTTGAAGGAGCACTAAAAATTTTCAATTACGAAAGTGCCGATGAAAAAAGCCGTATTTACTCCATTATATTGGTGCGGAGGCGCATGATCTTTTGTGTGATCATCTTTCACCCTTAAAAGCAGCCCACAAATTATATGATGAAATAGTGAAAATATTAAATAAAATGTATGTTCCAACGCCTGTTGAGATTTTCGAATATTATAAATTCCACCACCATCATCAACGAAAAGGTGAAACTATTAAAGAGGATTACGGAAAATGGCGATTAATTGCAATTCCGGGAATTTTCTGAAGACAGCGCTTAGAAATCAGTTCGTATGTGGTCTTCGTGATGAACGTGCAAGGAATAGGTTGTTGGAAGCAGCGGATTTAACATTCATAAAGGCGGTCAAAGTAGCTGCGACGATGGAAGCTTCGACAAAGGACGCACAAAAATTTAAATCTTCAGGAGGTGCGAATGTAAATGCAATTTATTCAGCAAAGACAAAAAGAAGGTAAGCGTTACCAACACAAATTCAAAAGAAAATCAAAATAGTCATAACCCAATTATACAAAATAAAAATTTAAATACAAAGAATAGTGAGGTTAGAAAAATAAATTGTTTTAGGTGTGAGGGACCTCACTATGCAAACAATTATCGGCATGTTCGAAGTTTTTGTTCGTTTTGTAAAAAAATAGGCCATATTCAAAAAGTATGTAATAAATTAAAAAATAATGCCAATTGCCCCTCGAGCAAGCTGATAAAATTGAAAGTTATGTTGCTAGTGTAAATGAAAATGGTTCTTATGTAAGTGGGTTAAGTCAAAATAAAATGTGGATTGACATTAAAATAAATAATGTACCGGTTCAAATGGAACTGGATGCAGGTTCACCTGTTTCAATTATGTTAAGTACCGAATTTTATGAAAAATTTTCAAATTGTAAATTAAAAGAAAATACAGTAAAACCTCCAAACTTGGACACTTCTCTATTTTGGACACTCCTCTATTTTGGACATTTACATCCAGTCCCTTGAAAATCTATATAAAATTTGTCAAAAAATGTTCGTTTTCCTCTATATATTGAACAATCTCTGTAAATTGGAAATTGGCCATCAAAACTAGATATTTTTGAATTTTTTTGCATGATTTTCACCTGCGTATTTTGGACAGCACGAAAATGATTGATTAAATGTAGAATAAATGTACTAATAGTAGGTATGTTAGTGTTATGTACATATGAAACACGAAATCATGTTATACAAAGTACAACCAACGCAAACGTACCAATTGAGTTGCGAGGATTAAAATGAAATAATAAATCTCTTTTAGTATTAGTAATCGACCACATCTTTATACTCTACGAGTATAAGTAGCTTCAAAAATTTGAATAAAACGAGAAAAAACATGTAATACCGATGTTTTCTACAAGTGTATGTGTGGTGCAATTCGTTGGTGTCGTTTACTGATGTAATTTACAGGGTTTGTCAGTTCTTTAGGTTTCTATAATTTTATGTTTCATTTTCACAAAAATTTGGCTTATGCTGTTTTCATTTTCAATGTTTTATACCTATGATTTTACTGTAATTTTTTCAGCTCTTTAGAATAAATCAGTTGCAACTCTCATTTTATAGTAAATAGACAAACGATTGGTGTTTTTATAAAACAGTGAGAAAGTGTTTTTAACTAAAAACAACAAGATTTGGTAATCACATAAAGTTTGTACTCGTTTTAACAATACAGTTTTTATATCTAACGTTTATTTGATTTTTAAATAAAATGAATAAGAAAAATTATAAAGAGTTAACTCTTAAAGAAAAAATTGATGTGATTAATGATATGCCCACCAGTTCATTGCGGGTTACGGCAGAAAAATTTGGCATATCAAAGTCTACGGTGGGGAATATCATGAAGCGGAAAGATGAGTACATTGGTAGATTTCGAACTGAAAATGAAAATTTGAAACGGAAGAAAACTACAACTGATTTCGATCAAATAAATTCCGTTTGTTTCGAATGGTTCAAGCAAATGCGGGCTGCAAACGCTCGACTATCCGGGCCTATAGTACAAGAAAGCGCCAGAAATATTGCTGCCAAGTTAGGCGTTGATAATTTTCAAGCTTCAAACGGTTGGTTGGAGAAATTCCGTGTTCGATACAACATACAATTTAAAGCTCTATGCGGTGAGTCCAATGAAGTCAGTGAAGCCGATGTTTCTAATTTTAAATCAAAATTCGCTGAAATGGTCGCGGGATATGACCAAAAAGATTGGTTTAACGCGGATGAACTGGGTCTATTTTTTAAATTATTGCCAGACAAAAGCCTCGTTTTGAAAAATGAGAAATGCAAATCGGGAAAGCTTTCTAAAGAAAGGTTAACCGTGCTACTTTGTGCTAGTGCTACGGGAGAAAAACTTAAACCCTTAGTAATTGGCAAATCTAAAAAACCTAGGGCTTTTAGAAATTTAAATCCGGAAGATCTTTCTGTTACGTGGCGCTCAAATAAATCGGCTTGGATGACGTCACATATTTTCGAGGAGTGGATCCGATCAGTAGACAAAAACATGAAGAAGGTAAACCGGAAGATTTTGTTGACAATAGATAATTGTCCAGCTCATGTAGAGGTCAAAGGTTTGACAAATGTAGCTGTGCGATTTTTACCACCAAACATGACATCCAGAATTCAACCGCTAGACCAAGGCATAATAAAAAATTTTAAAAGCTTTTACAGAAGCTGTGTTCTTAAAAAATAATATCAACTTTAGAGCTAATCCCAACTGGTAATGCAACAGCGATGGATATATCGAAGAAATTAAACGTTCTTGATGCTGTTACGTGGATTGATAGAGCATGGCAGTCAGTGTCACGGGAATGTATTCAGAAGTGTTTTATAAAGGCCGGTTTCAGCGTTAATACTACTGATGAAACTAGTCAGATAGAATATGTCATAGTAATTCATGAATTTGAAGGAGTATCACCCGATAAATTTAATGAATTTGTTACAGCTGACGATGAGGTAGCAACTAGCTGTGAGCCAAACAATGATGGAATTTTACAGTCGATCCTAGAAAATGAACCTGATGAAGTAGAACTGGAAGGTCAGGATGATGAACCAACGGTTACAATTGAACAAGCCCTTGATGCCCTTGAAGTAATAAAACAATTTTCACTGTATAAATTCTCGTCCATTTTCAACGACATCCTGCGTTTAGAAAGCAAACTTAATGATTTCAGTATCAGCAAACCAAAAAAACAAACGAGCATTCTTGATTTTTACTTTAAGAAAAATTAGGACAACGTAAAACGGTATTAAGCAAAATGTATTTCTACTAGACTACATATGAATTTATTAGTTGTCTACATGATTTGTGATATTAATTATGAATTTTTTTATTGTACTGTGTACACATACACATTTAAAGATAAATTTCTATTTGTTTGAATTTAAGTTGCATTTATATATTTACTGAATAAATATGTAATTCATTATATCTGTATTTTGTACTACATATATCTGTATTTTTCATCTAAAAATGTT
Source organism: Tipula vernalis (assembly GCA_958295665.1). Classification (NCBI taxonomy): domain Eukaryota; kingdom Metazoa; phylum Arthropoda; class Insecta; order Diptera; family Tipulidae; genus Tipula; species Tipula vernalis. The sequence goes on from OY282559.1 coordinate 378,380,034, forward strand.
TGAAAGTTTTTTTTCCATATTTTGGACACCTCCATAAATTGGACGATTTAGTCAAGTCCCTTCGCTGTCCAATGTACAGAGGTTTTACTGTAATTTAAAGTTAAATTCATACAGTAATCATAAGTTAAATATTCTTGAATTTATTAATGTGATTGTTGAATTCGAAAATAGTTCAAAATTGTTAGATTTATATGTGGTTGAAGGTAAAAAACGGGGGTTATTCGGTAGACAGTGGGTTAGGATGTTTTCGTTTAAAAAATTTGCGAATATTTGGAGTGAGGTAAATTCAATTTCATGGGGGATAACACTCAACGAGAATTAAATAAATTAATGGAATCATATCATGATTTTTTCGATGATAGTTCGCTTGGTGAAATTAAAGGTGACCCAGTACGCCTACCAATTATAAAGCAAATGTGACACCAATTTTCATCAAAGCTCGTCAAATTCCATTTTCCATAAGAGAGAGGGTGGAACAGGAAATTAAACGTTTAGAAGATAAAGGAGTTTTCATTAAAGTAGAAAATAGCGAATATGCAACTCCAATAGTACCTGTCATGAAACCAGATAGCAGCGTTCGGATCTGTGGTGATTTTAAGGTCACAATCAACCCGCTTCTTGTAACCGAAGAACATCCACTTCCATCAACCGATGAATTGTTTCAGAACTCAGCGGCCGGACATAAATTTTCAAAATTAGATCTCCGTAATGCATATTTACAATGGAAAGAACATGAGGATGATCAACATTTACTAACTTTAAGTATGCATAAGGGATTGTACAAGTGTACTCGTTTGTTATATGGTTTAAACTGTGCACTCTTCAAGGTATTGAAGGAACTTGCGTTTTTATAGACGATACTCGAGTGACAGCTCCAAATGACGAGATTCATCTGCAGAGATTAGAATTAATTTTCAAACGACTCGCTGAATATGGGTTAAAAATAAATCTGAGTAAGACAAAATTTTTAAAGCACGAAATTGAATATTGCGGATTCAAATTAAACAAATTAGGAATTTTCATCACGGCCAACAAATAAATCGGAGTTACATTCATTCTTAGGACTTATAAATTATTACCATCGTTTTTTGCAAAATTTAAGTGAGGTATTAGAACCTTTTCACTACGTAAAAATATTAAATAGTATTGGGATAAATGTTGTGAAAATTCATTCAATATATTGAAGGAGCGAATGCAATCAGATGATTTCTTGGGACATTTTTCAGACAAATTTCCAATTTGTCTAGCTACCGATGCATCACCACACAGGAGTAGGTGCAGTGTTATCTCACATAATGCCTGATGGTACAGAAAAACCAATACAGTTTGCATCACAAACATTAAATACTGGTCGTAAATAGATAAAGAAGCATACTCAATTGTGTTTGGAGTAAAAAAATTCTTTCAATCCCGGATGTTCTATGGCCGATTCTGGCGAAAGTATAATATGCACAAACGTGAAACTTGGCCAGAATAATAACCACACTTTGTTTTAATTCGAATGTTAATAAAAGGTGGGATTTCTGGAAATCGCCCATATAACCTCTTCGAAAAATCACGATTTTGATCAATTGTGGATGTTCTATGGCCGATTCTGGCTAAAGTATAATATCCACAAACGCGAAACTTGGCCAGAATACTAACCGTATTTCGTTTTAATTTGAATGTTAATAAAAGGTGGGATTTCTGGAAATCGCCAATATAACCTCTTCGAAAAATCACGATTTTGATCAATTGTGGATGTTCTATGGCCGATTCTGGCTAAAGTATAATATGCACAAACGTGAAACTTGGCCAGCATAATAACCACACTTTGTTTTAATTCGAATGTTAATAAAAGGTGGGATTTCTGGAAATCGCCCATATAACCTCTTCGAAAAATCACGATTTTGATCAATTGTGGATGTTCTATGGCCGATTCTGGCTAAAGTATAATATGCAAAAACGTGAAACTTGGCCAGCATAATAACCACACTTTGTTTTAATTCGAATGTTAACAAAAGGTGGGATTTCTGGAAATCGCCCATATAACCTCTTCGAAAAATCACGATTTTGATCAATTATGGATGTTCTATGGCCGATTCTGGCTAAAGTATAATATGCACAAACGTGAAACTTGGCCAGCATAATAACCACACTTTGTTTTAATTCGAATGTTAATAAAAGGTGGGATTTTTGGAAATCGCCCATATAACCTCTTCGAAAAATCACGATTTTGATCAATTGTGGATGTTCTATGGCCGATTCTGGCTAAAGTATAATATGCACAAACGTGAAACTTGGCCAGCATAATAACCACAATTTGTTTTAATTAGAATGTTAATACAAGGTGTGGTTTCTGCAAATCGCTCATATAACCTCTTCGAAAAACCACGATTTTGATCAATTGTGGATATTCTATGGCCGATTCTGGCCAATATAAACTATTTTCAAGGTCAGTTTCGCACAATTTTGCACAATCATCATACTCCGAAAAATATGTTTTATTATATAAACGGAATATATGGGATTTCTGGTGTGATAATCATGTGAGAAATCCCATCCTATTTCCTAAAGCACGCTATGCACAAATTTTCTAATTACAGGCACAAAATTGCACAATCCCAATGGTCCGAATTATATATAGAAATCTTGGGTTTTCTAAAATGGGATTTCTGGTGTGATGAACACCAAAAAATTCTTTATGTTAATAAAATGTAGAACATGAGAGTATTTTTGAATATTTAATTTAATATTTCTAATATTAAAAACATAGTATTGGGTGGCCATAAAATTACGGATACTGAATAAATTCCGAAATTGAACCAAAACATTTGAAAATTTTATAGACTTGTAAATAAAACGTTTATTCAATAGTGTACATTAAAAATTTTCAAAATAGCATCCATGAACATTAATATACATAACTTTAAACGTTGACTAAAATTATCAACAGCAGTTCAAAGCATTCCATCAGACCTTGACAACGGTAGCACGTAATGATACCAAATTTTTATCTCGTATGGCGCAGGCTTTAGTAACCAAGTACAGCCCAAATAAAATAGTCGTGAGGATTTAAATCCGGAGAATACGGTGGCCATTGCATAACGTCGATAAAGTCCTGAAATTTCTCTCGATTCCATTGTAGAGTTAATTTCGTTTTGTGACCCGGAGCAGAATCTTGTTGGAAGGTACAATCGTTGCTGGGATATTGCTCGCAAGTCCAGGGAAAAATTACTTTCTGGAGAATTTCATGGCGATTAATTTCTTGGTTCACTTTGATCCCTTCATTAATGAATTTGAGCGGTCTTTCCAACGGCGACAAATCCAGCCCAAACTATATTTTGGCTTCTGACAACAATTGAAGCTTCTTCCAGAAGTGTTTTTGACCAAATACAATCATTTTACGTTTGTAGCGTGTTTTAATTGTGAACAGCTTCTTCCTTTTCAAATTGTTTTGCGGCTTACTTGAAGACTACTGGGTACAAGACAAATCTTGATTTGCGGATTATGGTGAATTCAACATTTGATCATGTTGGGAAGCTGTGAGATGTTGACAGTGTGCGAACGACCTCTTTCTGGACGGTTCGAAGAACAACCTCCCGGTATTTTTTTATCACTTTGAAGACTTTTGAAGCTACAATACAGTTAGAAAATAGCGAGACGACTTTTTTAGATATGATAACCCTTTTTGAAAAAAAAAATAATTTTAAAACAGCCTCCGTATTTTATTGTCACCTGGTGCATACATAAATCCACCATTCTGCAAACGCTTTAATTTCGAGAAATTCTGTAAAGCTTCATATTTTCATCTCTAATTTTCAAAATTATATGGGTTCCTCTTACTCACGATCAGTTTGTTTACATTAATTAAGTTGATCTTATCGAGCTCGATCGAATAAATATTCGTATCGGTTGAGATCTCACGGAGTTATCCGTCAAAACCACTGCCGGGGCGCAGTAAAAATAATTTGATGTTGAAAGGCCGAATGTCGAAGACCCAAACGCCGAAAGGTTGAATCGGTCAGCATTTCGAATGTCGAGAGGCCGAATGTCTAAAGGCCTAATAGGTCGAAAGGCCGAATGGGCCGAAAGGACGATTCTCATAATTTCCTTTCACTTAATTTATTGAAATCAATATTTAAAAGCATTGAAATTATTTCTTCCACTGCAAACACATTATTATGCTAACTCCACTGCATTTAGCATAATAATGTGTTCAAATTTTGTCGAAAAAATGTGTGTCGGTTTTTTTGTGATTTTTATTTATTGCTATTTGATGTATCGGTTACATTTTTTGAATGTGTTTATTTTTTTATGATCAAGGATTTTTGTTTGTGAGCATATGGGAGAGAGGAAAGGGTGGAAGAATTAAAAAAATGTTTAACATAACAATTAATACGAAATTTCATTAAAACTGTTTTGAATTATGTCATTAAATTATTAAAAATTCTTTAATAGGAATTACGGAATAATTGTAGCGCAAATCTTGCATTACTTTATAATTCGACCACTTTAATTTATAATACATTCTTTTGTTTTATTTACATGGCGGCAAAATGATCGGGACCACTAGATTTGCCTGAAAAAAATATCCAAAAATTTTAAAATCCGGGATAATTGAAAAATTAAAATCCAGAAAAAAATCCCGAAAAAAAATCTAGAAATTACCAGAAAAGCAATCCAGAAAAAATATTTTTGTTTGGGATACTATCATATTTCCAAAAATAAAAATCCCCCAAAAAAAACCCAAAAATGCAAAATAATGTGTCCCATTAAAAAGGAAGACCAAACTAAATTTTTGTTAACTACAATATGAAATCACAAGGAAGCTACATAATTTTAAGCGGTTTGGGGAGTTTTTTATTTTAGTAGGTAAATAATTAATAAAAAACAAATTTTAAAAATGCTATAATTTCTATGAATATTAGCCTTTTTAAAATCGTCAAAGATGCAGTATGGGGCAGCAGCCCCCATCTTCTAAGGTATAAAACGAATTAAAATAATATTTTAAAAACTTGATTTTTCGAAATTTTTTCGTTTTTTCGGGATTTTTTAATTCGGAATTTTGTCACCAATCCCCAATGCAAAGCTTCTTTGAGGGGTTGGCTATCTTATCTATAAAAAATAATACAGAAACTGAAAATCCCGAAAAAAAAATCCAGAAAACTAAAATCCAGAATCATAATTCTTAAAGTGCGGAGCAAGTTAAAATTATAATTGAAAAAATGTCTAAAAAATTTGAGTTTTTCCGCAAGAGTTCTTTCAAATTTCTACGTCAACTTTTCAGACAAAGATCAAAGGAATTGTATCGCTTATTTAAAGTAAAATAAAAATAAAAACCGGGATTTTTATTTTTGCAGAAACGGGGTTTTTAAAGCAAGATTATGGAAAAATGGAATTTAATAAGCGGGATTTTTTGGGGATATTGTCGTTACGATCCCGTTGTAACCATACATCTTTATATCAAGGGAAAATTTCACCAATTGTGCAACAACTAGATTTTGGAATTTTCATAGGCTTGTACCCTGCAGATTTTGTATCTTCGGGATTTAGTATCCTCGGGATTTTCAATCCTCGGGATTTTGTACCCTCGGGATTTTGTACAGTCGGGATTTTGTATCCTCGGGATTTAGAGTCTCGGAATTTTGTCTCTCTCCCGACTGTTGGTTATACTTGTGTTTGTATTTTTAATTTTCCTGAATATGGATATCCTTAGATCATGACCGACGGTTGGATAGCAAATGATATATCCTTAGCTTTACTTATCGGTTTAATAGCGTGCCTGAATTTAGCCGTTAATGGCCACGGAACAAAAATATTAGTTATATAACACCCGAATATGATCACGTCGGGGTCACCACTTTGAGAGTTATTTATATCCAGGACACCATAGCCTATGGTCGGGGATATTATGGTTCCCAAGCTAAACTCCCTATTAGACGAGAGCGTGAAAATCGTGTGTGATATTCACATAGGTATATACCTAAAAGCTGTATTGTTAGTTTATCATTAACTTATATAGCTCAATGTTCAATTGCGATAACTTAATAGATAGACACCTTAGAATCGCCTTTCAAACCCAAACACTAAACATTGCACTAATAAAACCAGCATTTCCACATTTTTCAAATATAAATAATTCGTTGTTGTATATTATCATTATGTAAGGGAAATATTTTCAAAAATAACATTTTTATTTTCCAAATCGAGACTATACACAAATGTTAATTTTTACTATTACAAACCTCCTACCCTAGTTTTCAAAACAAACTCTCTACAATCAGTGCCCCTATATACTGTTACATACACATACAGACTTTTTTACAAAAACTAACCATTTTCACATTATTTTCTCTATTTATAATTTTCATAAAGTTTTTTTTTGTTTTTTTGAATTTTTGTTTTTTGTTTAGCTTGGAAGGCAAAAAGTTAATGTGTCTGGAAAAGCTTAATCTATATCATGTACTCGTACATTTATGCTTTAATATATATTATGTCTACCATTTTTATGATTTTATATGGTGGCGTCTGGATGTCCGACAGAATTAACAAGTAAAAAAAAAAAAAAAAAAAAAATCGGCTAGAATTTGGTTTATATTAAAATCGTGCTTTCGCTGGGTGGTTAGGTTTTTTTGTACCACCCAACGAAATGTATACGTTAAGCAAGGGTCATTTTTTTAACTTTCTTCACACCAATACCATCCACAATTGTATAATGCCTGCTTAGAAGCACATACACATATTAAGCTTCAATATTTTATTGAAATAAATCTTAATATCGAACATAAATATGATTTTCTTTAGAAGCAGAACAATCTTTTTATATGTATTAAAAATATTCATGTTTTGACAAAAATCTAACTGTTTTTTTCTTGGAAAGTAAATTATTTTTAGCACGGTATCCCGTTTGGTACATGAGGCACTATACAATTTATGTGCAGATCCTCAAATTTCATAAAAAACAATAAAATATTTTGTTATGGAATATAAGATGACTCGTCCGTCAATGACTGAGTTTACGTATATAATGTATGTGAGTATAGCATAAAATTTAATTTTGCCCTATATTTTTTATACTGTATGACTACATAATGATGATTCATTAGAAAATTTTATGTTTTTATTGTTGTATTGATGGAAATGAGTCAAATGAAAATTGTATTCTTCTGTTTCCCATAAATTATGTCAACAGTTTATTTGTTATGCAAAGAAACCGAACTGGAAGAAAAGAAAATCAATTTTAAGAAACGGAATTTGTTTACAAAATAAAAATGCATAATGGCAAGGTTTTAATATGGTGGTCGTGTGACTTTTTTTTTTTTTCTTTGGGTTGCATCACATATTCGTTTGTGAGAGAAAATAATAAAATAATTGCGGAACTGCTTAGTACAACACCTGGGTCCACCCCCAACATTACTTTTGGTAAGCTTCCGAAATAGGTGGAATGAAACCTGACAAAGACCGTAATTTGTACCACAATAATTTTTTCGGCCAGGGAAATTTCAAAATAATTCTGAATAGAATTTTTTTATAATAAACTAGCTAAAGTACTCGGCGTTGCCGGGGAGGTAAATAAAATATTTTATTTTTATTTTAGCAAAGATGACACCAAAATCTAAGTTTTATTTTAAATTAACTTAGGTCGTTTTTCCAGTGTACTCTCTAAGAGGTGGTAAAACATATTTTAACTCCCCTAAGTCAAGGGGACCGCCCTTTTGGATACGAATAAACGATTACTTTCATTTAACCAATTATCTAAACTCAGTCCCCTATTGCAACAATGTACTATTTCTAAAATTTGCTTTACATGATTTGATATAAAGACGCATAGTTTGAGTATTTAATTCTATAAATTGCATTGGTGTAAACATTGAAAATGAAAAAAATTCAAAGTTTCATATTAAAGGTTAAAAAATTTGAATTTCGATTAATTTTCGGAATTATTATATTATGGTGTGCTGATTTTAAATTCACAACTATAATCTGCAACTCATGGTACATTGACAACCGGTACCCATAAGATAGTAGTACTTTTTCATTTAAGTAATGCGAGATGTTTAAATTCAGCAGATTAAAAGCAGCTTTAAAATTCAATTGGTATACTTCAACAGGTGTTTTTATTTTAAATATACTTAGAAATAATGCAAGGCGCATTTGAATATCATTTCTCAAGAATTTTTTGATTTTACTCCCGGAGCTAATACACACAAATTTTTTGAAGTACTACTCTCCGAATGGAGGTGCATTCTCATTACGTAGCGACATACCTAGAAGACCCAAAGAGAAGGATCGAGTACTACCAATCTATTGGCTAGAGATCTGCCTATGGTGCCCTGGAGGCACGTCCCAAGGAGGTTGCGTCCGAAGGAATTAAATATTGAAAGTGAGCATGTGAGACAGAACTCCCATACCATAAGACCCTCACCATTCAGGTAATTGAGTTCAATGTTTGTAAAAAAGTTAACCTCAAGTTCTTCATTGTGTTTAACTTCTTGCTTTACATAATCGAAGAAGTTGGCGTAAAAACTCCCTCGATGAGGTGTAGATTTACAGATTAACTCGCGTGTTGTCATTGAAATTTGTTTGACATGCCTAAAAAGGCGGATTTTACGAATGATACCGGTATCAATAATAATCATACGATTATAATATCATACTATCGTACTATCGTACCACCCTACCATAATATTATCATACCATTATACCACAACACCATCATACTACCACACTATCATACCATCATATCATAATACAGTCACACCATCGTACCATCAAACCATCATTTAGTCTTAACATCATACCATCATACCATTATAACACCATATCATCAACCCACAATACCATAATAACATCATACCACCATATCATCATACCATGTATCAATTGTACCACGTTACTATCGTACCTTCAAACCATCATACCTTTATACCATTAAAACTATCACACCATCTTACACCACCACACAAACATACTATTAAACCATCGTACCTTCACATCATCATACCATCCTATTTATATGCTATTATACCATCACCATCACAATCACACAATCGTAAATACATTTTTTTAACACTAACTTCCTATGTTTCTTCTCGACTGATAAAAAGTATTCGTGCAAAATTTGGAAGCAATCGCTCGAATGGATCAAGAGCTTTTGTGAAACCAATAGATGAGTGCAGAATTTGAAAAGGTTATAGGCTTTAGCCTGCTTTCCATTTAATGTGGTCAAGTATGAATTATAAATAGAAGCATAAACAAGTTATTTTAACTGGACTAAATATTTTGGTAACGATACCGTTATATAAATACAAATTGCAAACTATATATAAATAAATAAACGGACGAAGTGTATTTGATGGAAGCTAAAAGTAGTTACTACGAAGATAATTTTATGTAAACAATCAGGTAGAAATTTGCATATTTAGGCTGCGGACCAATTCGCGGGTAAAACAATTACTACGGTAAAAATCAAATTTAAGCCTAAATTTCGCTTACCCAATTCTTATAGAACAATAAAATATTAATAATGAAAACATTTAGCGAATTTAGTGTATTTACCCCGACTGTTGGTCCGCAGCCTTAAACGGCAATATCACCTGAGCCAATCGCAATAAAATGCATACAAATTATTGTGAATTAGCAAGCTTGGGAAGTTAGTACGAAATTTTTTCGAAAAGGCTTTTTTCCAAAATATGTTTACATATACGGGGCTAAATTATAAGAAACATTGGTAACGAGGTACATTGCATTTCAAAAAAAATGAAAGTGGTGTGTTTTGACACTCCCTGCAGGGGCATGCTCTGCGTTCCTGCTCTTTAGTAATAACGTGTTCTCCTGTGAAGCGTCAAAGATTTTTAGGTTGATTTGATTCAACGATATTTCTGTCAGGTAATACGATGTAAGGAACAATTCTTTGGTTGCTTAAGCTTTGAAGTCTTTACTAGACATTACCTTTTATTTGAGCTCTTTTGCGACCATACAATGCATATTCTAGCCCCAAGTGGCTACCACCACCTTTTTGAACGGATTGCAACACAATAATTTGAGACGCCATTGAGATGCAGATCGACTTCCCCCATCCACCTAAATAACCTGAGGAACATTGATATATGTATTTATATTCCGAACGAGAGCTCGTTCGTCGTTATACTAGATCGGAACATAAATAAATCACCGCTCCTCAGGTCATTTGGGTGGATGGGAGAAATCGATTTGCATCTCAATGGCGTCTCAAATTATCGTGTTGCAATCCGTCCAAAAAGGTGGTGGTGTCTACTCCGGGACTATGTCTTAGAGGCTAACAAACTACTAAATTAAAATTTCACAAAATTTTCGGCGGAAATGAAAATTTTCCGTACAAAACACAAAGCACAAAAAAAAAAAAACAATTAAATTTATAAGAAATTTGCATAATAAGTTTCTTAAAATTCCCTGTTCGTCAAAGAAAGTCTTGTGTTGGCCCCGTAACTCTAAAAATCCGAAGTTGAAATTAGACAGTACTCTTTTTATTTTGTCTATCTAAACTTTGACCTCTCTTCTCTTAGAGTGGAACGGACCCAAAAGTTAATACAAACTCGTTCTATTTAAGGGATAATTTAAGCTGACCAGAAGTTAAAATAATTTATATTATATTTACGCTCATCACTGACTAACTCCCTGATCGACACGGGAACGCTTTCCTTATATTTCCAAATGATTGCTCAAATTTTATAACTGAGTCGCCTGAGTAACATAGGGGTCGACGTGTTAACAACAAACTTCGAATAGAAAATATTTCGGTGCTCACCACAAAGTACTTAATAATTTTAATATTATTTTTATTCCATAACGGCATTCCATTGTTTCAATACGAATTGAAAAACATAAAATTTTGTATCGCCATCTGGCCCGATTTCAAAATTTACAATTTTAATTTTTTACAAATTTTTATTTTTTCCTCACTCAACTTTCATACAGCGATCCAATTTCATACCATTATACCAGTCAGCTTAATAAATTCATACAAATTATTGTACTCATTTTTCCCCATTCGTAATAATTGATTCAAGTTTTTTGCAACCCTAAGAACATCGAACATTCCTTTATTTTGGCTAAATTTTGAACATTTTAGAATTAATTGTTCGATGTCCTCCACAACCAAACAGCTTCCACATAAATTATCCTCACTCAAATGACGCTTCTTTAAGCATTCTTTCCAATAACCATGATTCAATCTTAGCTGCTCCATCGTTCGTATCATTGTAGTGTCTCCTTTGATTTCCTTAAAAAAACGTTTCCTCAAATAAGCACTAAACCATTCAAAGTACTTCTTTCCTTTTCATTTAATTTTCTTGAAGTACATCTCTTGCATCCATCCTCTTGCATACAACCCCTTTTGGCAAGATCGGCTCTTTCTTTACCTTCAATCTGTAGGTGTGAAGGTACTCATTACTCCCAATTTTATTAACTCTAAACCACTCAGGGAATCGGAGAATAGAACTACACTCCTCCCTTCATTCATTGCCAACTTAATTCCTTCCATAATTCCTATAAATTCTTGCATTCATTATACAGATGCTACCATTCAATCTTAATATTTTCTCTTTTTTCATAGCATCTGTATGCGCAAAATAATTCAATTGCATTCTTCGAAATTCTCTCTTAACCGATAAGTCATTCGTCATCGCTTTTGTTATACCTCCAAAATTCAAGTACACAGCAAGATTTTCGGGAGGAACTTTAGAACCCACTGGTCTAAATTTGGAAAATATATTCATATTTTCCGCCATTATTTTCGATCATTGCGTTTTTTGATAATCCGTTCCAATCTTACTTTTGTCTCACTCACTAACACATTATTTTTGGTCAACATTTGTACAGTCTCTCGCACGGTGATCCATTCCCTCTTATAATTAAGAGGCAATAAACTATAGAAGAATATGTATGTTGAATGTTTTTATTGAAATGGTGAATGGGATGATCAACGGCAGGTTTGAAAAGTTAATGAATGAAAATAGTTTATTGCCAGAGACCACTTTTGGTTTCCGACGTAATCACTCCGCAAACGAATGTGTGGAAAAATTTGTATGGGAAGTACGAAAGGAAAAGAAGTTTGTTGTAGCGGTATTTCTGGATATTGAAAGAGCGTATGATTATGTGATTCCAGGGAAGCTATATCAGGTTCTTTTCAAGATTGGAGGGAGCGGTGAACATTGGACTCTCTCAATGGAGCGAAATTCGATACATAGGTATAATTCTCCTGACAATTCTCCGCGACTTTGTACTAATCGGCAAGGGCAAAAGTATCGGCGAGGCCCTAAATTGTTTGAATGATTTAAATCTGCATGTGAATTCGAAAAAATATAATAGTATGACATTTAGAACGAATCAAAGAATTGATGTGCGAATCTATGATGAGACAATTGAGTATTCAAGATTGACTAGGTAATTGGGAATCTGGATCAACAATCGATTGAGTTTTAAACTGCATATGGAAAAATTAGCCGATAATTGTAGGAGCAGATTAAATGTGATCAAAAGGGTGAGCAAACCGAAGTGGACGGCTCACCCTAGCGTGATTGATATGTTGCGAAAAGCGCTAGTGCCTTCCAAAATTGCTTATGGGATGAATGTATATGGGGACGGACCTAAGGTCGGGTCTGATAAGTTAGTATTGGGGGCGATTAATTCTACTCCAATACATACTCTTTGAATATTTATTTATATTTATATATTTACTGACTCTGGGACAATTAAGTTTTATAACGCAGTAGGCTAACTCTATTAGATGTTGACGATATGACTAAACAACAAACTTCGAAAAGAAAATTCCATTCACCAAAGTCCGTTTTAATTTTTTTTTATTTTATATACGTTCATATGGTTCAATACGAATTGAAAAACATAAAATTTTGTATTGTAAAACGATTATTTCTATAAATTTGAACGCCTTCAGCGAAAATTGAATAGAGGATTCCATGTCATTGATGTACATAGAAAATAAAGAGGGCCCAGCACTGAACCCTGAGGCACGCCGGAAATTACAGGAAGGAAATCAGATAAGGAATTGTTGAAGAAAACTGCCTGAGAACGATTAGAAAGATAGTTAAAAATCAATTTGGCAGTAGAAAGCGAAAATCTAAACTGAGATAAGAGTTTATTAAAAAGAATTCTGTGATTAATATTTAAGAGAATCAAAGGCCTTAAAAAAATCTAACAAAGTTGAAGAAGTTAACTCCCTATTATTCATATTACGCCTAATATCATCACATACATTTAATAACGCAGTAGAAGTGCTATGAAATTTTCTAAACCCAGATTGATAGAAACTAATTAAACTATGCTATGTAAATGCGATTGAATTTGATTTTTAACAATTATCTCGAAAGCCTTAGAGAGAGAGAGAGAGAGAGAACCTTAAATGCTAATTGGCCGAAAATGGGATAGCTCTAAAGGATTACTAATCTTTGGGATGGGGATTATTTTACTTAGCTTCCCATGATCTGGATTGGAAGAGGACGTGAGAATAAAATTAAAGATATGTAACAAGTATTATGGGACGAAAGGGAAAACTCGCTTAACGAATTTTAAATTGACATTATCCCGACCAGAAGATTCCGATTTAACCTTCCAAAGAGCAGATTGTAAATCCTCGAGAGAAACATTTGAAAACGAAAACGAATTAGAGGACGCGTTAGAGAACAAATCGGCGGTACTACTGCCCGAGTTCAGACTAGGTAGAGCAAAAATAACTATTAATGTCATTGGGTTTGAAACCCCCACTAGAACTACTCTTGCATCTGCCTAGGCCTAAATTACGAACACTACGCCAGAAAACCTTGGGAGGAAGAGAGGAGTCTAACTTGTCCTTGAAAAAGGCGGAGATTTTGCTTTGCAAGTAACCTTTTTAAACGGAACGCAACTATCAAACACCAAACTAATATACGAGTTGAAAAATTCTATTTGGCTAGGTGCAGAACTAAGGCAAAAAATATCCTCCCAAGGAACCGAGTTATAAACTAAGTAAAGGCGGGAATTATCTATACTCGAAAAATCTCTAAAGCTAAAACTATTAGGTTTAGGTGGAATGCACCAGATCACAGAAAAAACTACAAGATAATGATGCGATCCCATACCGAGAGACAACTGATTGAAAAAACAAATAGAGTTATTAGTAAAAGAGAAGATATGATCAATAAGGGAATAAGAGGCGGGTGCCACGGTGTTGTGTACGGATAAATTAAGACTATTTAAAAGATTCAAATAATCCCGAGGGAAGCCGGAATTTTGGAGTATATCGATAAAAATCTACAAGAGAAATAACTAAATAAACTTTCTAAGTCTATAAGTGATTTTTTAAATTTGGCATACGACCTCTTACTAGTTTTTGGTGGGTTATAGACGGTACCAAATAAGATTTTACGACTATTAATGAAAACATTGACAAATAAAAACTCTAAATCCGATACTAACAATTCTTAAATGGAAGAAGGTATGATAACTAATCTAGCTTTAATGGGAGCACCTACAAACATACATAAACCACCATAATTAAGGGGAGGTACCGCTCTATCTTTCCTAAATATATTATAATTGTTGATGGCCAAAGCTGAATTAGGGATATTTGGATATAAAATGGTCTCAGAGAAACAAAGAATGTCCACTGAAGAACCTAAACTAAACTTTGCACGTTCAAACTAGCTACATTTAACAATGACTTATCGACTACATTGGGGTTACATTTAAAATTTATATCAAAACTTAAGTGTAAACACGACGCGACGTGATTAACGCGCAATACCTACAAATAAAGATAAGGAACACTTCATCCAAAATGAACGGGATTACTGGAAATCTAAAACGAAAAGAAACAAAAAACCACCCAAAGTAATAAATGCCAAGTTAAAGTAAACAAAGGAACAATATAGTAATTAACAGTTGACCCCCAATTTATGCCCCCAAAATCCGAAATTTTTAATATTTTTATTTTTTTTCCTATGATGAAAAAAAACAAAAAACGCCACACGTCTGTCTAAGGCTACTACCGATCAGGTAAGCGGATAAAGTTGTAACATACAAGCTAACAACCTTAATAGGTTAGCTGTGCCTCTTGGTTAATGGACATAAAATATTTCATCAATATAATCATAATGGCTAAATGAAATCAGTTTCCAATAGTTTCTAATATCCTAACTTACAAACAATAAAAAAATTTTTTTGTGTAACTAAAGAATATTCAAGGTTATGATTATTAAAGATAACTCAAGGTCTGTATATAGATTTAGGCTATTTTTGTAAATTATTTATTAGATCATCGTAACAAATCAATCCTAATTGCAAAAGCTACAAATAATAATGGCTTAGAATTTGAATGATTGCCAAGAGCGAGACACCCAGTCTGGAACGTAATTAAACTTTGTACTATGTATCATCATTCAAAGTTGAGCCGATAAAATATACCAAAAATTAACAACGATAGACGCCAAAAAATCTATAAACCTGGGATGAATATAACACACAGTCTGCGGTACATATACATACATCACATTCCATATACTGTGACTATATCTATGTACCCCATTTTTTAAAATAAGTACATTTGGGTACATACATATTTGACATTCCCTTTACTAGTCTATTTTCTGTCGCATTTTCTATAATATTGCTATTTCATATTTTTTGGGTTCTGTTTCCGAAAATACGAGTCGAACACATATTGATAAAAATAAAATTAACTTCCCTATCTCAATCCCCGCATGCATTTTATAAATAATACAAAAGCAGACACACCATCATCATCCAAATATATTTAAATGTAATCATAACACACAAAATTTATAAAATAATACAATCCCGTACTATTTACGAAAACTATACATTATGTGTGTACTACAATAATCAAAATGTACTTAAATACATACATTCGGTTCGTTCGCAACAACAAGAAAACGGATCAATGACCTTGTTCCAGACTTTTCATTCCAGAAACCATTTTTTTTTTTTTTTGTATTTTAATTTTAGTTTTTCGTTTTTCTCTCTTTTATTTTTCGCTTTTTTTTTTTTTTTTATAAAAATAAATTTTATTTTTGTGTTTTTAGAGTTCAAATCAATATGTCTGTCTCCTCAACGTACATACTGCATGTACTCGTTTATGTACATATAATAGAGGAACAAAATAAACTCAGTGCATTGTACATACATATTTAAAGCGGATTACGTTCGTTCGCTCGTTTCGTGTGTACAAAGTACATACATGTCTTGTCTTGTTTATCAAGGAAGAAGGAAAAACTATTATTCACGAGTTTTCTATGTATTTACGTACAATTATTTAGTTTTCCATTTTCCATTTCTTTCCAAACAATGTCGGTATCTAGCTTTTTGAGAATGAGGTGAAAGTGTATAGAAACTATTTAAAAAAAAATAATAATAATAATAAAAATGTTGGAAAATAAAATGAAAATTGGGGCTACAGCATTTTTATTTTTATTTTTATGTTTTTGTGTTCGAATAGTTTTTCCAGACAAAAATATTGATTCTTCCCTCTACCATATAAAATATAATGTACGCCATGGTATCATATTAATAGTATTACTACTGAGTATATGCTATATGAGTGCTAGACGTTGGGATGAGAATATAATATAGACTCGAAAATATTCGAATTAATACGAGAATTTATGGTTTATGCCATAAAATGTCTGTCTGTATATATGTTATAGTGCGGCTATACATAGATTTTTATTTTTCCCACTAAAACGGTGGTATAAGAGGGTAAGTATTGTATGGTAATCGCGAAAATTTGCTTGGTCAACATTTTCATATTCCTCGATGAATTAGGCCGACAGAATTCCAAAAGGTCGAATTTTGTATTAAAATTGAAAATAGAAATTTTTCGTAGTAAAATATTATCTTACACAGGAATAGAAAAGTAGGGATGTGACAAGGAAAATATTGTTACGTTTTTACCTTATCAGCCAAGGGTCAGATCATTGATGAATTGTGAAAATTACTTTCTTTTACTCTAGTAAAATAAAGTATAGTAATCATGAAAATTTTGAACCTTGAGATTTCTATAGATTTATCTGTTTTGAGGTCCCCTGAATCCGAAAAAGTAGGTTTCGAAATGGTGTATGTCTTTCAGTCTGTCAGTCTGTCAGTCTGTCAGTCTGTCAGTCTGTCAGTCCGTCCGTCTATCCGTCTGTCAGTCTGTGTCCTCTCTATAGCCCAGATGGCTTAACCTATCGAACTAAAACTTCAGATTTAAGCTGTTTTGATAAATTGGGAGGTCCCAGTGAATTTTACTCCAAATCGGCTAACCCGAAGTGGCCACTTCCTTGGTCCAGACAATTTATTTTGCAAATATCTTAAAAAGTATAAGGTTTACAAAAAACTACTTAATACAAAATGTTTCCAAAAATTAAAAAAAAAAAATTTAAAATTTTAAAATTAAAAAAGAATTTAGAGAAATTTAGCTAGCAATGATAGAAATTGAACTGGTTACAAACACCTAAGTACAGCCAACATTTAGTAATACAATGATAACATATTATGATTTATTAAAAATGAAAATTATTAATTTGAATTATGTATTAATTTAAATTTAACTTACAGCTTGTAAAACAGTAGCTCAGAGGCGACCTAAAATAATAAATAAAATTAGTATCAGCTACTATTCAATCAATTTGCATCATATTGGTCGCAATCGGAACTTAGACCTACAATTTAATTCAAATTACTACTAAAAAAGTAGAATTTCCGCAAACGTGCCAGCAAGATTATATAAATTTGATCCTTGATGGACGCTGTCCTGCAATGAATTATAAACGGTATTATCAGTAATCAGAATTAAAATAATAAAATGATAATTAGCTTCTAAAGTAAGAATTTCGAGCTGAAGTGCTTCTAAATTAAGAAATTGAATATTATTGGTTTCAAATTATAAATTAACATCGCAGTAAAACCAAATGTAAAAACCAACTTGCTCGTTCCCTAAACAATAAAACCCAAATCTAATTTACTTCAATATAATTATTAATTTAAAGTTCAACCCACTTACAAAAATAAATTAAATTAGGCATCTAAATTATAATGACAGCTAAATCAGGTTCCTGGAGATGGGATCAACCAAATTGGAGTAACAAACTTAAAATATAAAGGGGTAAAACCTCATGAGGTGGTCAGAACTTCAGTCTCTTAAATGAATCTCTTAAGTCAATCTTCACTCAATTTACAAATAAACCTCCATCTCTAAACACGATCACCAAATTAACCGCCAAACAAATTAATCACCAAATCAACTTTCAAATCAACCCTTAACCTAACTCCAAATCAGCTCTTAAATAATTCCCCAACCGAACAATTCCCAATGCAGGCTAACTAAATCCCAACTCAATCCCAACACATTATACCATTACCATCATACCATCATATACCATCATTTAGCCCTGATTATAATCTCTAAAGAAGGAGATGAATGTTTGAGATATTAACAATTGACCTTTCTTAGTTTTTAAACAATATTTGTGTAAAGTTTTGTTCAAATCGTTCAGTGCGTCTGCATTTGTTTAAATATCACAAACATATACTGTACATATATATATATAAACATTCACTTTTAAATACAGTGAAACCTCATTTCAACGTACACTCAATTTAGCGAAATCCTCACTTCAACGGACGCACTTTTAAGTCGCATGCAACTAAAGTTTTTCAATGAAAACCTCCCTTAGAGCTGATACTTTATTAGAGCGCACACGGACATGATGGGATTCTTAAATGATTTTTGGATAAAATTCTGGAATATGGCCAAGTAGATGGAACTTGGCTATTTCTTAACCGATTATGATGAAATTTAACATGTGCGTTGAAAATGGAATTCTAAAATAATTTTCAGATGAAGTTAAGGAATATGGCAACAACTTTATATAAAACTCAGTTTAGAGCCCCATTTCCATCGCACATGTTATATTTCTTCATAATCGGTTAAGAAATAGCCCAGTTTCATCTTACTTGGCCATATTCAGAACTTTATTCAAAAATCACTTTAGAATCCCATTTTAAACGCATAAGCCAAACTACCATCATAATCAGTTGAGAAATAGGCAAGTTCCGTCCTAGTTGGCCATTTTCCACAATTATCCACAAATTAAGGAATAGCCAAGTTCCATCCAACTTGGCCATATTCCAAAACTTCATCTACAAATCATTTTAGAATTCAATTTCCATTGGAAGATACAGAAACCTAATAAAATTTTTATAAAAAAAAATTACAAATCCTCAGTTTAACGGACACCTCACTACAACGGACAACTTTTTTGGTCCCGCCGATTTCCGTTGTAGTTAGGTTTCCCTGTGTATAAATTGCTCAACTGCTCACTAAATCCTAATCCAACCCCAACTAAACCATAACTCAACCCTAATTTAACTCGCAAACGGAACCCAACTTAACCCTCAGCTGAACCGCAAACTATACTCAATCCTCAAACCAGCATATACAGGGTGTAAAAAATATAACGGGATCGTCGAATATTTTGAATGGTACACACCGCATCGAAAAACAAAATAATATGTGTTTAATATTTTTCAAGCTATTCAACTGCACTAAACTCCACCCTCACCCCCACCCTTGTGGGTGGGGTGAGGACAACTTTGATATATTAAATGGAAACCCCCATTTTTTATTACAGATTCGTATTCTACGTCAACTTTTTTTTTTTGTGTTCGGGCCAGATGGCGCTGTAATTGCTGTCCGAAAAGAAAAAAAAAATTTTGCAATGTACACAAATTTCTTGCATGTTTTTGTGTTTCTCACAATTCTCACTTTTCCAACATCAATTACAGCGGCATCTGCACCGAATACCAAAAAATGTTTCAGGCAAAAGTTATGTATTTTTTGAAGTAGAATCCGAATTTGTTGTAAAAAAATGGGAGTCTCCATTTAAGATATCAAAGTTGCCCCCACCCCCACCCACAGGGGGTAAGGGTCGAGTTTAGTGTAGTTGAATAGCTTTTTCAAAAATATTAAACACATATTATTTTGTTTATCGATGCGGTGTGTACAACCCGACCTCAACTCCAACTTAACTTTAGCTCAACCCACAAATTGACCCCTATCTTACTTAACCTTCAAATCAGCCCCAACTTCAATGCCCAATTCAATAATCAAACCAGCATATAAAAAAAATTCGTAAATATTTGTATACAACCAGGTGTTTTGGTTCAATTCGTATGGCAGATACCTCACCCTCTTGAGGTATAGTTTGCAAAAGCTTTTAGAATCTTCGCCTTGACCATAGAAACGGATTGGCGAAAACAAAATACAAATCGGACAACCCGTTCTCGAGATACCATGGGTACAGACATCCAGACAGACAGACGGACAATTTTTTTTTGCTTTTTCAGACTCAGGGGCTTTCAAAACATCGAGCAAAATGGTTTTGGAGCAACCACATTTTTCGTCATTTTTGATAGTACCAATAATTTGGTCTTTTTAGACCGAAGTAAAACAGTAAATCTGGAGGAATTTCCAAATTGTAGATCACTTACTTCACACAGAGGCAAATCACTGAAACCCAGAAAAGACTCCATGTAATTCCATTCCTGAAACCCAGAGAAGGTTCCATGTAGTTTAAAAACGATAATCATAACGATAATCATACCAATTCATAATTATATTCCTACATTCTAGCTTTCCATCTTTTTAGTTTGCTGTTATTATTTCTATTTCTAAGAGCAAACGTCAATGGCTGGTGATCCGTAACTATTTTGATTTTCTTTGCTATATGTATCTCCCAGCGAGAGTACTTACTACTCCGATGCTATAGTTTGAGGCATCTGTTGTTAGTAAGTCCGCTTAGATGTTCCCGTATTGATTTTCCCCCAAACACGATTATGTCATCAAATTAGTAGCAGATTTTTTCTACGTATTCCTTTAATACATTGTCAATCATTCTTTGAATGATCGCGGATGCGTTTTTAAGACCAAACGTTAACCTTGTGAATTAATATTTTCCAAATTTATGTTAAGTCTATCGTGGTAAAATATTTGAAATTACCAAAACTTGCGATTTTGTTTCTAATGTCCGATATTGGACAGGTGTCCGATATTAACTGAATTCAACCATTTAAAATCAATCACCATACCGTATTTCTTGATACCTGGCGCACTCAATGCACAAATGTAGGGGCTTTTTAAAGGTCTTATAATGCCATCATTGAGAAGTTTTTAGATGTACTCGTCAGATTCTGTTCTCATGGTGATTGGATACGGATACGTGTTTGTCTAAATTGGCTCCTTAGTTGTAGTTTTAATTTCCGCTCGTACGTTTGTGTCGATAATTTGTTTACTTTCAATTGGATCGAAAAGTGGTCGAAAATAGCTGATTCTTTTTCTTAGTTGAATTCTAAATTGTTCATCTAAATGGTGATCTCAAATTTCAATATCATTGACTTGGCGTGATATTTTTGCTTTCTATGGAATTTTGATACCGGGTGTGATAGTGACAATGGTTTTTTCCCTATCAATTACTACCTCTACCTTTTTAGAGTATCATCACCAATTATCCCTTCAAAGGTGCTTAATCCTGGCAGAATAAACAAATCAATTTCGGTATTATTACCGAACTTTTTGAATATTGATGCAGATAATTTTTGCTTGATGTCTTTATCACCCTTGCTGATTTTATAGTAAATGGTTACTTTATCCATTGTGCGTCTTTGGCCAGTTCTCGTTTAATAAAATTTTTGTTTGTGTACGTGTCGTTAAGAAATGTTAGGATTTTAATGTATGCTTGAGACCTCTTTTGTAAAATTTACCTTGAAATTATCTTCTGCCTCCGATTGGTCTTCTATCTCGCTAAAATTCTCGATATATTCTTCATATACGAGTCTCACCCATTCTGCTCGCCAAATGGAATACCTTTGTTTTACTTTCTTTTACTATAGTAAAATAAAGTATAGTTATCATGGAAATTTTGGACCTTGAGATTTTAGAGATTTATCTGTTTCGAGGTCCCCTGAGTCCGAAAAAGTGGGTTTCGAAATGGTGTCTGTCTGTCAGTCTGTGTCCTCTCTACAGCCCAGATGGTTTAACCAATCGAACTGAAACTTCAGATTTAAGCTTTTCTGATAAATTGGGAGGTCCCAGTGAATTTTACTCCAAATCGGCTAACCGGAAGTGGCCACTCCCTTGGTCCAGAAAATTTATTTTGCAAATATCTTAAAAAGTATAAGGTTTACAAGAAACTACTTAATACAAAATGTGTCCAAAAATTAAAAAAAAAATTAAAATAAAAAATGTAAAAAAAAAAAATTCTCAAAATTCTCTGTTCGTAAAAGAAAGTCGTGTGTTGGCCACACCTCAATTTTTTTATGTGGGTTTAGGTTTACATCTAAGTTTAAATCCCTTTTAATCCGTCTACTTCCATTGCGATTGGTAGCTTGGGTTGGATCGGCCTCGGTGGTAGTCTATGACCTAGTCGTTGCTTAATGTTATATCCCATATTTCTCAATAGGGATAATCTTGGAAGCGGCCTTGGTGTGATTGTTTGACCTGGAGATGTAGTTATTTGATTAACTGTAACGGTAACCGAGTTACTGAAGTTTCTGTTACGTATCGAGAGGTTTCTGAAGTTCAGATTGTTGATCTCCAGACATGATAAAAAGACTTCCGGTAGGATTGAAGGTCTTCATTCATAGTATCCATATTGTAGTTTTCGGTTTTCACTTTGTTGATTATTAGTGATATTTGATGGTAAGCATTGGCGTAGAACTCACTCGACGTTCAACCGTTCTTTAATCTCACTTTTGGGCTGGTTTTATTGATATTTAATTATTTAAAAAGAAATGTATTATAGGTTTGTTTATATGAATAGTTATGATTGATTTGATTGTTATTATTTCAAAAAAGCGAGTATCATATTTGAAGATAATTCTCCTATTGTTGCTTGAATAATCCAAGGATTAGAATTTCCTTGAAGTTTTTTATACTGTACTCCGAGTATGGTACTCTTTTAGCTGTATATGTTGATGCTTGGTAACAGCCTACTCTTGGTACGACATCAATCATGTCACGTCATAGTGAATATGTTGTAAGGTATTATGTTTTTACGGGAATAATACTCTCGTGCTACTATATTCTTATGGTATACAGTATTATTCTGTTCTTTGTAGAATTTTCACTTTCAAACTAGCTTAAACTAACGACGGAACTACCACTTTACACCCCATCGACCAAAAAATCTCGAACCGTTAACTTTTTATTTTGCGATAACAGAAATTTACATTTCGTGACTAATCAGCCTAAAATTTTGTTTGTTATAATCAGCCTTAAATTTTGTTTGTTAGTAATTCCAATCCAAAGATGAAACACCAGAGATTCGACATTATTCTTGAATTTTAAAGGTGGATCCGTTTTTTTCAATATTCATGACCAAAATTTGTTTTTGTAGTATTAATGACAGTTTAGAAATATTTTCGGACATTATAAAACTGACCTTAAATAACAATAGAAAAGTTTAGATGTGCTGTGGACAAAATGTTTCCGCTACTTTTGAGGAATGAATTCTCGACCTATAAAAGAGCAGTACACTGAAGTATGATGTAATTGGTGTTTCAATGGTCGTTAATAGATAATCACAGGGTGACCGGAAAATTTTGATTTTTTTTTAATGATGAGAGAATCTCTACCTCAGGGAATGAATCAAGTTTTGATTTTTAAGGGTAATCATTCTGATTTCTAGGCAAATCTGATTAGGCATGCTGTGTAGTGTATGAAGAGCGGCTGAAAGTTCCTCGAAACGGATCCTCATTTCCTATCAATTTATCATCCTTCGGTCAATTTATAAGTTATTTATTACTTAATTGTTTTAAATGACAGGGATGTTCGGCAACCTATTAATCTGTTAATTTTAAAACGTTATTAGTACATGTGGGGCCCGGTCCATGACTTATGCAGGCAACTAGTATTTTACATTTTTTAGTTAAAAAATGTTAATATTATAGATTTTATCAAATTCAAAACATTTTATTTCGATCTTAAGAAACTTAAGTTTTATTGTATTCTGACGTTACGAAAGTGGATCTAAAATAATTCTAAAAAAAGTTATATTTTGAAAATGTTCGACACGAATTATAAAACGAGAAATTTGAAGCTCATCAAGTTCGGTGAGCTTGAAATTTTGGAAATATTGGACCCGATTCTGGAACGATAAAATTCGTGTTATGTTATTTTATTTCCCCGCTTCCTATATGAATTTGTATTGAAAAAACCAAGATAACCATAACATAACATAAAATTTTAGAAATCAGAATCGGGCCCATTATTTAGTTCAAAAATAAAATTCTTCTGCGATAACAATTTCGGCTGTGGTATTCCTTAAAATAACCAAATAACCTTATTGAAAGGGCAGGCGAAAAATGTAACTGGTAGTAATTCATATATTTATGGCTCAGTGTAGGAAAAGTGTCGTCCGAGGAGCCGGCCAGATCGGATTTTTTTTTTAATTGATGGATTTTACAGCTTTCCATATTATCAAAATGTTGTTTATTATTTTCTATAATTATATAGATATTTTTGGTTTTTGAGACATGCATACGTACATAGATGAAATTTAATTTAAATTTATGATTTACATAAATCTATGTACATATAGAAAAACAAGCTAGCAGAAATGGGTGAGTATATAATAAGATTAGGTCGAATGAGAAGCTACCCCATCCTACTAAAAAGTAAAATTTGACTTTATCATCTAATTTGCGCAAATATTTTGCATGCAATTGTAATCTATAAAGTATTGTTTGCCGGTTGTCTAGGATATTTTAATAAATACGTGTACCCAATAGTTTTTCAATTGGGTCATTTTTAATTCATTGTTAGTTCAGATTTTATTTTTTATGCCTATATTTCGTCTATGTACAATTAATAATGTGAAATAATGTCATGCGCATTTTAATATTAAATCTGGTAACGTGCAATATACCATATTGGTACTGTATTGGAAATGAAAATGGTAAAGAAAAGTGATGCAACAAGAAATGGAGTAGGATCCCAGTCTCTGAAGCTAAGAAGCACTCTCCTATTTCGTAAAACTCACCAAATTGAACTACTTTAAAGATCTTAAAACATGCAGAAAAGGATAATCTGATACCCCAGGCAAAACCAAATTGAGTGCTTCTTACAAAAGTACAAAACGTTTCAATTGGGAAGCTCTGAAAATTCTTGACGTAAAAACAAGAATCCACTACCTCAGAATCCATTTAGATTAGCATTGTGGCATAGATAAATCCAAAATGTTTTGGTGGAAGACCGAAGTTCTGAGAAATTAACACTTAATTAATTAAGACAACTTAATATGTTAATTCCCAAAATTCTAAAATCGTTTAAAATTCGTATAATTCTTGTTGTAAGCATATGAATTGAATTCAGTTCCCAGATCAAAAGATCCTTATCATTATGTGTCAATACTACCATATTTTCAGGGGTAGCACAAAGCACAATGACCTAGGAGACTCTGTATGATGGAAAGAAAATAATGAAACCCCTATTGTTACACAAAGATTAGATGAGTTTTGACGAAATATTGGACATTCCTGATTTATTACGATACATTTATCACATTTCACCCTTCTTATAACAAACCAAAAAAAAAAAAAAACGTAAAGTCGAATAACATTAATCTCATATAATTCTACACAGAGCATTCTCGTTGATGAATCAACCTCTTATATACGAGCACAAATACCCCATTTTTATATATAGCTAATAAGATGAGGTTATATACATTTTTTATGTGTATATAGCATTGAAAGATTTTCCAAAATCAAGGTTAAAAACACCGAGAGAGACAACCATATACATGTTATACTATAAAACATTTTATACCCCAACTTGTAGTCTACGAATTTATAAATTATTATTCACCCTTTTGTTTAAGTATATCGATATTCACAACCACCTATCTCAAATCAAATCGTTAAAAATAAAATCCCTGTGACATCAACCTCAGACTCGAACAAAACCATTTCACGCAGAACATATAGCCGTATACTACTCATCAAGTAACGATGAACTAGTAATTACAGAGTGTGCATCCTTTTCACTTTAAAAAAAAAAAAATGTAAAAACTTCAATATGGAGTTGTTGTTTGTGCAATAATCCGTACATATTGGGTCGCAAATAATAAACAGGTTAAAATTATACGGAATCATCATGCTCGGTTGATGAGAATGGTGAACCTCAATTTATTGTTGCTACGTTTCATTAGTAGTAATCATATACACAACTATGTATGTATATGTATAAAGTATAAATGGCTGATAATACGCATGCGTTAAAATACAAGGTCGACGAACGCTAAAACCGGGGGTGGAAATTATTATTATTTTTCATGTTGGTTTTGGGTTGCCGTTTTTGTGTGTGCTTTGCTTTGTTTTGGGTGAATAGGAAGTTAACAAAAAAAAAAAGTAAAATGTATAAAAATACATTCACGTATACACAGCCAGAAGAGAAACATAATAATACTTGAACAACAAAAATATTGCAAAAAGCACAGGGAAAAATAATCATAAAGAAACATAGATGAGTGAGAAAATGATTATATAAACTTAATAGAGGGTGGTTCAGAATTTGTTGATGCAGTGCGTATTTTTATGGATGTAGAACATAGTGCTAAATAACTTCTGACTCGTTTCTTCTCACAGAGTTTAGGAATTTGTCAAATTTGTCCCATCTTTCGTTAGTGTAAAACAATTTAAGATTTGCTAAAGTTCCAACCAAAGTTTTCTTTTTTAAATTTTGGTTATTCTTAACCTGTGAATTTGAAAAGGGCCAGTTTAAAGCCTTTATTCCCTTAGTCGTGTCACCTGTCGTTGGTTCCGACAAATATATTTTGCTGACAAGCCAAAATGGAGGGAGAAAAGATGTAAGTTTAGGTTTTAATTGTATGTTTTGATTTAAATAGTACATATTTTATTATAAAAAAAATTATTTATTTAATTTTACCTTAAAATTGTAGTTTTTTTCGATTTGTTTATTCCATCATTTTTAAGGTTAAAACTGACATTTTTTTTGTTGCAATTACTAGTGTAAAAATCACAAATAATAGGCAATTTGAATGTCTTGTTTCTTCTGCTCCGCTAGGCCAAAATAATTCTTCCGATGAGGCTATGGTAACCGGCATGATAATCAGGACTGGATCAAATGTTCATCGTCAAAGTTTCCATTGGCAATGTTGTGCAAAATTACAAATCTGAACTTGACTTAGCAGGTCATTTTTCAAATTATGGAATATACTGCTCAAAATATTCTCACACTCTCTCTTAGTTTGTCATGTCCGTTGATTCAACACAGTTAAGTATTGTTCTTTGGTAACTCAAAGAAGGATAGACTTAAGAGTCAACAGAACAGCACTTATGCAATGATATACAGGATGACCCATTTTAAAAGAACCACTCAAGTAACTACCAAGGGAAGGTCTAAATCAAAATAAGTGTAGATACAAAAGTTGCATAATTTGAGGTTAAATTTTAAGGTCATTTCAAGGTAAAGTCGGTTATTTCAATGGAAACACCTATTTTTGACTCTGGATTCTGAAAGGTAATACTGTATGGCTGAACGTAGAATTTTACGCGCTTTCAGAATTCAAAGTCAAAAATAGGTGTTTCCATTAACAAGCGACTTAACCTTGAAATGACCTTGAAATTTAACCTCAAATTATAAAACTCACTTTTTTTATTTCAAATGATTCTTAAGTAGAACCACGATCATCTTTATCAGACGATTCAAGCATCTCTCATTTTTCTCAAAGAAACACTAAAGAGGATTATTTAGGTTATGTTAAAAAGCACTAAATGAAAATACCGTAAAAATGAAAATTTTTTAAAAGTTGGCTTAAATAAGTCAAATATAACGATGCCCATTATATTGAAATTTGAAGATTTATGATACCGTCTCATGGATCAAAATTAAAAATTTCTGGCATTTTCATTTAAAAGACTATTTTAGAAGAAAAAGTAGTTTTCCATATGTTTTATATGAACTGTGGTTGGTTTTGCCTCTTTTCCAATTCCTTTATAAAATCTTGGTTTTTTACATTATGGCTTTGTAAAATTAAGGTTGCTTTGGTATAATTTATTATTTGAATTATAACAGTCCGAATTTAAAGGGTCCAATTCAAGTCTTTAGATTATTTACAATCAGATGTACCTGCTTAAGTATTTTGATGGAAATTATTAAATTACAATGTTGCCAAATTATGTTTTTAGTTCCTATAACATAGTTCAACGTATTTGAACAAGACCACTTGTTTGCCGGTTGCGGCACATCCTTTATAAACGCATGGCCCCACTTCCTAAGAATTCCTCCAGCACAATTCTGTCACTGATCTACCACTTTTCCATAAATTGTATAATCTGAACCACCCGTTACGACATACCCGCAAACATACACCTACTTACCCTGATTTCATTGTATATAATTCAAATACAACTGTATTTGTAACTTATACTTATGCAAAAAAAAAAAAAAATTTGTAAAAAAAATTCAAAAAATTAAGGGTGGATGTCTGACCCCATTCCATAACATACAATGTACATACATATGTATTTATATACGAGTGAGTAATAATAACGTTTTTGAACTTCATAAAAATGTTGTTGTGTATTTTGTGTTATAAATATAAAGCAAGAAGGAAAGCAAGAAAGTAGTCCACCTTCCGTATATATCCGTATGTATATCTTGCGTTGTTTTATTTTAGTCTATTCGGAGTTTTTATTTTTTAGTCTGGCAAGTTGTTTTTTTTTTTTGTTTTTTAAACTACGCTACGATATAATTTTCATTTTAAAAAATTCGACATGAAACTTTTTTTTTCTTTTCTACTTTGTGTGTTTGCTTTTACAGTTCGTCGTCGTCGTTTTGGTTGTTGGTGGTGCGGTAAAATGACTTGGAAATTTTAGTGAATTGAAGAAAAAGGAGTGTTGCATTGCACCGGTAGTAGGAAGAATATTGTACTAAAAGGAAAACAGTTCTCCCATATTTTCAATGTACATAGGTTTATGTATGTATTGTATATAGCGTCTTTACCTAGCTTATTTGGGATTTTGCTTATGTACATAAAATAGTTTTTTTTACTGTCTTCGTAATGAATTGTATGTAATGTTGTCAGAAGGGTGAAAACGCATTCTTAGTACAGCAAACCGATTAAAATGGGGACGATATCTTTTTGCTTTCATTTTTAGCTTCTTAAGGGTGAATAATACATATTGAGGATTTTATTCGTATAAATTTATTTTTTATTGTATGGATGTCGCAGACCAAAAAACACAAGCTACTATACATAACTGTTTTACTGTTTTTACCATCATTAAATGTATTAAGTATTTATGCGAAATGTAAGTTTTCCATTATATGTACAGATGAATTAATTACACTTTTAAATATGTAGAGTATCTTGCATAGTTGCTAAATATTTGGAAATGAATTTAGAAATATGCACAAAGCTGTTGTCGAATGTGTACAGCGATTACAGAATTGGTCTTACTATCAATTCGGTTCACGCCACTGCTAATTAAAACAAATATCTCGTTCGTGATTGTGTAGTTGTCACCGCTTTGCCGAGTTCTCTATAAAACAGTAGAAATCGGTAGAATCGAATCAGACAATTCTACTACTGGGCCAAGTAATTACTAAGTAAAAGTGACTCAAAGCATCGGCAATGTGAAAATATTTGAAAAAACTAAGTGTTCAAAATTGATCACTTAACAAATTTGTTAAGTACATTTAACCAAAGATTAAAGTATTTAGAAATGTTACAATCAGAACAAAATACTAGAATAACTTACGGGTACCCGTAATAATTTGACTGGAAACTGAAATTAAAAAAAAATAGAAAATTCCTGTAGGTTGATCATTTTGGTTTTTATGTTAAAAAATCGTCAATATTTATTTATAAAAAATTAGCTTGCAAAAGATCACACAACAAGAATTCCCAGATAAAAATTAATCACAAAGTTCTCGAAATATCAATTGAACATTAAAAACGACTACTGAATATTATTTCATTTTGACAGTCAAGCGGTGAGGAAAGTTCTCGCGTATTTGACAGTAAAAATCAAAAAGGCCAAAAATATAAACTGTTCATTCAAGGGAACTTTTATAATGTACCCTGTAAATCAGGGGCCGATCTAAGAAATATTTTTGATGGGTGAAAAGTATAAGTTACAAAATTTCAAAAAGAGAGTGAAAAATTTGCGACATTTTCAAGAAGGTGCATAAGTATTTAGCCAATGCTACATGTCTTCGGTGATCTAATCGTTGTAATTTAAATATTAAGTGTACAAATAGAAACTCGGCCCTGAAGTTGGTTGCATTAAAAACATCTTGAACGCATCCAAATCGCCCGCCATTTTCGATATACATATGTAGCTTAGTGATTGCTATTTTTATGACATATAAGTTTCAGTCATTTACAAGCTGTCATTCCGTATCCATCAATTTTAAGAGATGGATGTCGATAAGCAACATTTACGCCAGTGCATTCTATTGGGTTGATCAAGGTCAGCCATTAACAAAAATGAATATTCATGCCAAGAAAGTGTTACTGTGTGTTTGGTGGGTTTGGAAAGTAGTAATTTATTACGAGCTTCTGAAACCTGGTGAAACTATTACAGCTGAACATTACCAGGCCAAATTGATCAAATTAAGTGATGCTCTGGAGGAAAAAAGATCATTTACGGGCCAAGGAAGGCGGAAGGTCATATTACATACTGCAAAATCAACCTAGGAACTCATCGTCTCTTTAGGGTGGGAAGTTGAATAGGATGCGGCGTATTCTTCATACTTGGCTTCCATATTTCATATTTGAAAGACCAGCGGTTCATGAAAGTTGAAAATGTGCGAAAATGGCTTGATGACTATTTTGCTTCGAAACCACTAAGTTTCCATCGCGAATTCATTATCTATCGGATACATAGCAAAAGACCGTAAATAATAATGGCGAATATTTCGATTATTAACCTTTGTAACAAGTATCTTTTCAATAAAGTTGAATTTGACCAAAAAAAGACGAGTTTCTACTACCACATCTAATAAATTTCAGCGATCTTTATAAGGTAGAAGAATATAGTTTTCACTCGTTCAAAAGGAATGCCACGAAGAGCGTACAGTACAAGTTGCTTTTGAATACTTTTAATTCTATCTGAGTGATCTGATAAGCGAATTCAAGAATAGACCGAACAAAGGACACATATAAATATTTTAGTGGAGCGAGTAACAAAAGTCTTTACAATTGTGCTTAATGTAGCCTAACATAATGTAAGCCTTAGCAATAATAGAATCAATACGTTTTAAAGGAAATATCAGAAGGGAAGATTATACCCAAGTATACTGAATATCAGTATTGAGTGGTTCATTGAACAACGAAACGGCATGCGAATGAAGTTTATACTAATCTAATTATGATTGTTATTTTCTAATTATATTTATCTAAATTTAAAAAAAAATCCAAGCACAAAAAAATTTATTAAGGTTTGGGCTATTTGGAGCTTGGGCTTCCACAAGGTCAATCCCCTTAAATTTAATAACGACTCAAAGAGTTAACCTATTAATCGACACTGTTTGACATTTTGAAAATTTAATATTGCCCATGTCTCATCAAAATTTTCTTTCATTGGCCAACATCTAAACCTTCATTTTCTATGTGTGTACTCTAATCATGTTCAACCGCTAAAATTTCATATTGGGTTTACCTATTGAAATAACGTTAATTCGAATGATGACTTACGTTAATTTTAAATTAAACTACATACCTATGTTTGGGTTACAATAAACCTAAAAGCATACATTCGGGCCAAATAATGGAAGTTTATCCTAGATTTAAAATAAAATTAAAAACACACAAAATTTATTGAGATTCATCTTATTCTTATCTAAAAAAATCGAAATCTCAAAACATTATTCTATATAAGCAAACATCTCATTCGGCGTTCATAATTCTTAGACACGCATATGATATAATTTTTCAAGTTTCCGAATCACCGTTATTTCAATAGGGGAACCCAATATGAAATTTTAGCGGATATGTATGAATTAAGCACACACCTAGCCCTATCAGAAAATCATACTGAGATGTTTGCCGATAGAAGAAAGTTTTAAGATATCGATTTTCTTAGAAATGTTTAAGATCATATTTTTCAAATTTTCGAATAACCGATATTTCAAAAGATAAACCCAATATGAAATTTTAACGGTTGAGCATGATTATAGTACACTCATAGAAAATCAAGGTCAGATGTTGGCCAACGAAAGAAAATTTTGATGGGCAGTGTCGATTAATAGGTTAACTCTGTAAAATAAATATGTAACCTTGCATAGTATACTCATCTTGGTAAATAGAAACCTAGTATGTATGGAAAACCTTGTTATATTGAATAAAAAATAAATGCGCATCACTCTTGTGCTAACCTTAAAACGTATCTAATACTTTTGTCATTATCTAACTATAACCGGTATAATTATCATATTACATGGTGTCAGACAATTTATCAATATAATAAATTAATGCCGTTATAGTGCAACGAAAATTATATAAGTTAATTAGTCAACAACTGTCGAAAATATAGTATTGACTAAATTATAATTAATAATTCAAGTGAGGAAAATCCAGAACATTCCAACATGGCCACCAACTCGAATAGTATATCGATGCGCAGCATACAGCCACTAATTATTAATGAAAATATTGCTCGAGACTGGAAGAATTGGATACAAATATTTAAATGGCATTCAGTAGCTACGGGTTTAGAAACTAAAGCTGAGGAAATTCGAATAGCTACATTAATGGCGTCGATTGGATTGGATGCAGTAAATGTGTACAACACGTTTAACCTCACGGATGATGAAAGCAAATCGTATGACGCAATAGTCGCTAAAATCGAGATATATTTTACACCTAAAAGGAATGTAATATATGAAAGATATTCATTTAATAGAATGCAACAACAAGATGGCGAAACGATAGATGAGTTTGTTACTAAAATCAAGGCTCAAGCAATACTTTGTGAGTATGATACGTTAGCTGATACTCTCGCCCGAGACAAAATTGTGATTGGAATTTTGTCAGATACGGTACGTGAAAATTACTCTCCGAAGATGGACTCACTTTAGATACAGCAATAAATATTTGCAAATCTAGTGAAATAGCCTCAAAACAGTTGAAGGACATTAAGGGTGAACATAACATCGATGCATTAGCTAGAAAAAACGTGCTACAAAAATCGACAACCGATAGCGACGAATTTGATTGTACCAGGTGTAACACGCGTCATGGGAAAAAATCCTGTCCAGCGTATGGTAAAAAGTGTGCAAAGTGTAATAAAAACAGGCATTAAGTCAAGTCGGGTTAAAATTGATAAAAGCAATTGTAAAAATAATACCAAGAACAATGCTCGTGCTGATACAGTAAAGTCTAATTCAGATGAAGAAATTGAAATGTTCGTGAATAGTGTGTCCAATGATGATAAAGACTGGACCGAGGTATTAAAAATTAACGACATAAATCTAAAAGTAAAATTAGATTCAGGTGCACAGTGTAATGTTTTAAGTAAAAATATTGCAGAAAAAGTAAAAGCCAAAGTGAATCGATCAAACACAAAAAGGCTAGTCGCATATAATGAGCAAAAAATAAACGTTCTTGGCGAAATTACAGTAATGTGTATAACGAAATATAATTCAACACCAAAAGAAGTAGTGTTTAAAATAATAAATGAAAATTTTATGTCAATATTGGGAAAAAAATCTTGTGAAGATTTAGGACTAATTTATCGAGTGCGTAGTGTGTCGAATGATGACGACGAAATTTTCAAAGGACTCGGATGTCTAAAAAATTATAAATATGACATTGATTTAATCGAGAATCCTAAATTCGAAATCAGACCAGCAAGAAGAATACCACATTCCATTAGGGACATTGTTAAACTGGAACTTGATAAAATGGAGAAAATGAAAGTTATCGTAAGGGTCAATGAACCAACACCAGCAGTAAGTCCAATGATTATAGTTCGTAAAAACGAAAAGATCAGAATCTGTATGGATCCGACTGATCTAAATCGCAATATTTTACGACGCCAGTATCCATTAAATACAATTGAAGAAATATCTGCCAGATTAGGTGGGTCAAAATATTTCACACTACTAGATTGTATGCGTGGTTTTTGGCAAATACAGGTTACTAAAAGAACACAAAAATATTTAACGTTTGCTACACCTTGGGGACGTTATTCTTGCTTACGATTGCCATTTGGACTTTCATCAGCACAGGAAGTATTTAGCGAGGCGATGAATAATATACTGAAAAATATAAGCGGAGTAGAAATTTCTATGGATGACATAAGTCGCGTTTTTTTATTCGCTCCGGATAGCTGCTATCGAGAGCCGTCATATAAAAATTGGCTCCCGATAGCGCTCCGTATAAATAGGTAGAGCCAAATATTTTCTATATGAAGTTTTTGGTAAACAATTGAATTAAAAATGATAGTTTGATGTTAAATAAGTTTAGTTTACCAATAAATAGCGCGTCATATCTAAATTTAGGCGTATAAAAATTACGGCTCTCGATAGCAGCTATCCGGAGCGAATAAAAAAACACTACAATACTTATCCATGTACCTACTAAAGAAAAGCAAGACTGAAACTAAACAGAGATAAGTGTAAATTCCAAGTTCAAACACTTAATTTCTTGGGTCACGTTATATCACCTGCCGGTCTCTACCCAGATACTGAAAAAATCGAAGCAATTTATAAGTTAAAAATACCACAAAATGTGAAAGAACTTCAGCGAATGTTGGGAATGGTGACCTACTTGAATAAATTTATACCAAATCTATCAAAAATTACCGAACCATTAAGAGAATTGTTGGTAAAGCAAAATGCATGGGTTTGGACAGAACAACATGACAAAGCGGTAGAAAATATTAAGATAGTGTTGTCTACACCTCCAGTACTTCGGTTCTATGATGTCAATAAGGATGTAAAGTTATCTGTGGACAGCAGTTCAAAATCACTAGGATTTGTACTTATGCAGGATAATCAACCGATAGCATACGGAACCAAGGCATTAAGCAATTTTCAGAAAAACTATCCACAAATTGAAAAGGAAGCGTTGGCTATAAGAACCGCCTGTAAAAAATTTCATCAATTTATTTACGGTAAAAAGCTAACTATTGAGACGGATCACAAGCCATTAGAAGTCACTTACAAGAGACCAATAGAAGAAGCTCCAGCCAGATTACAACGTATAGTGTTTGATACGCTCCAATATTCGCCTAAGGTGATATATATCAAAGGTACTGATATTCCAATAGCGGAAAATACTGTACACATGATAATGAAGAAATAGAAGAAATTCAAATAATTTTGGCAATGTCCGACAAAGCTATATCCGAATTTGTAGCTGCTACTAGAGAAGATCAAGAGCTACAAACACTCATTACATTTATTCTCGGTGGATTTCCGGATGATAAAAAAAATCTTCCAAATGAAGTAAAACCATATTTTAATTTTCGTCATCAGTTAAGTCATGAGAGTGGTATAGTGTTTAAAGGGGAAAAGGTTGTAGTTCCTCAAAAATTAATCAATAAAACGATTGAAGAGACACATACTGGTAATTGGGGAATAACGAATACAATGCGCAGGGCTCGACAATTCTTATTCTGGATTGGTCAAGCTAAAGATGTCCAAGCATTCGTGGAGAAGTGTTCAGTTTGTCAAAAAACTCAACGTTGTAATGACAAAGAATCTATATTACCAAAAATAATACCATCTCTTCCCTTTCAAATAGTGAGTACAGATCTATTTATATTTAATGGAAAAGAGTACTTATTGATTGCAGACAACTATTCGGGTTATATGGATTTTAAAAAATTGGAAGTGACTACGAGCGACGAAATAATTAAAACATTAAAGAGTTGGTTTAGTGTTCATGGTATACCGCAGGTATTGGAATCGGACAATGGTCCTCAATACAACTCAAAACAGTTTTGTGATTTTGCAACGATCTAGAAATTTGAGCACAGAACTTCTAGTCCAAAATTTCCGAGGTCTAATGGTTTAGCGGAACGAAATGTGCAAACAGCGAAGAATATGCTAAAAAAATGTTGTATAGACAAAACTGAAGTTGAACTGGCATTACTTAATTTTAGAAATATGCCAAGAAATGAATCGATTGGATCACCGAACGAGAGATTAATGAGCCGAGTTACACGGTCAACTATTCCGTCTTCATTTGATCAACTAAAGCCTAGGGTAATTACTAATGTAGCTGAAGAGTTAGAACGTTTACGCCTGGCTCAAAAGCATTATGCTGATAAAACGAGCAAACCAGCCGCACCACTAAAAGCAGGAGATCAGGTTAGGATACAAATCGGACCAAGAGATTGGAAATCTGGCAATATTATCAAATCAGCGGGGAAACCGAGGTCATTTATAGTTGAAACAGACGGTCATCGAAGCAATTCGCATCATCTTAAAAAGACTTCAGCAAATATTCAGAGTGATGCCACCATCATCCCAAACTTACCGTCAGCCAATATAGAAAGTCCAGCAGTACCAAATGACAAGCAAAGGTCATTTAATAAAGATAATGTTACACTGAGATCTACTGGTGGACCAATACGAAATGTTCCAGAGCAACATGGGTATAGAACCAGATCTGGTAGAATATCAAAACAACCTATTAGATTGAATTTATAAATTTCAATTGTGTATTATATAAAAAGAGGGATATAACATAAATATGTAACCTTGCATAGTATACTCATCTTGATAAATAGAAACCTAGTATGTATGGAAAACCTTGTTATATTGAATAAAAAATAAATGCGCATCACACTTGTGCTAACCTTAAAACGTATCTAATACTTTTATCATTATCTAACTATAACCGGTATAATTATCATATTAAACTCTTTGAGCCGTTATTAAATTTAAGGCGATTGGCTTCAAATAAATTCGAATATTTGATTTGAATGAATTTCCTTGTATAATAAATTCGCCCGAATGTATACTTTTTGAAACTTCATTAGCATCGAAACGGTTCCGGGATTTAGAAGATAATACAAATGATTTAGTAGATTCTCGCGTCGCATTTGATAAAATCAATGAACATTTAAATGTATTAATTAATGATGAGAAATATATAGATAAGCGTAAGAGTTTAACTTTTTTTCAAGAACAAATAAATTTAGTTAATTTAAAATCGCCTGGATGCTTATCGGATTTCGGTACTTGTTTTGTATACATACATTCCCGGTTGCATATAATTATCTTCGCGAATCTAAATTATTAGTTTTACCTTTTCCGGGATATTTAAAATCTTTCAATATCGATAGCACAAAAACCGGTTCTATTCATTTAAATTATTTAAAATCAAAATTATTGAGATTTGGCGAATCTAACAAATTTGTAAATCTTTTACTAGATGAAATATATGTAAAGTCGGTCATAACATAAAAAGCTAACAATATTCAGGGTATCGCGCAAAACGAACCTTTAGGCAACCCCGAAGTTGAAGCTGCAAATACGGTACAAACATTTATGATCACCTCGTTATACTCCCAAAGCAAAGTTCTGAAATGTATGTATATAATAGTGCTATTAAACAAAAGATGGTAGACAACTTACAAGACAAAATGAATATCACGTATAAATTATGCATAGAGAAAAAGTAAGGTTATGTATTTGAATAATACAAATGTTTTTATTTTATTTTAAAATTTAGCACAAAATATTATAATAATTAATACTTACAATTTATTTTTAATCTGGTTTTTTAATTCTATGGTTTAATTATATAATAAATTACCAAACTCTGTTTCACCTTTCACGAGAAATTTCACTTTGTACTAAAAAAAACAAAAAGTTTATTTACAAAATAAAATGTTTTTTAGTTAACTATACTGCCATCTACAATACGTCGATGAAAATAAAAAATAAAAAAATTGTTGTTTTCATCAGTATGGCTTGTATATTCTAGACGGCATTGATATCTATGTATATACAGTCCGAACCAAAATTATTTGTACCTGCTAAATTTTTGATGGAACGTAACGCAAACAACTTTAAAAATAATATAAATAATAAACTTTTTGAAAACATTAATTTTAATTCAATAAATTTAATTACCCTGCTTTACATTTCTATCAACATTTTTTTTAAATTTTAGTTCTAGGAGAACTTACAGTTAATTTTGTTTTTACCAAAATTATTTGTACCCACAAATTTGTTCTCAAAATTATTTGTGCAATATGGAAAAAGTCAAAATAAAATAGTAAATCAAATAAATTTAAGATTATTTTTTGCTAATTAAATTTTTTTTTTTTTTTTTTTTTTAAATGTTGCCAATGGCTTTATTCTTGAATCTTTCTACATAAGAAACTCACAAGAAGTAATCAAATCTTAAGCTAAAAATTATTACATATTTTAAGTCTTAACCAATGTTAATACTTATTGTTAGTGCTCACAATTTAACTAATTTAGATTATACTTATAAGTATAAGATAATCATTTTGTTGTAATACTAGATTATGATATATCTCTATGACAACACTAGATGATATATATAGATAGTATAGATGTGGCAACACCGGATGGAAGAGACATCAACGAAGATCATTACGAGTCAAGGCAGCTTGGAGAGTGAACGTATAAAAAACATTGTCACAATATATATATCTCTTTGTATAATAAATAGTTAAACAATTGAATATTGGCTAAAGAATTTTATTAATATAATCTTCAAAGGAACATTATTTAACATGGTGTCAGATGTGATTACTCGTATATAATATAGAAATATTCTGTATTAGTATGTGAAAAAAAAAAATAAAGTAATAAATTTTTTTTTTTTGACAAAATGGCGGAACAAAAAATTCTTGATTTAGAAGAGAAAATAGCGCAGCTATCAAAACATATACAGAAGCAAAATCTTGGAGAAAATAAAGCAATGCAAAGTATAAGTGCAAATATTCCATTGTCTAAACCCATTGATTTTACTGGCGATATAGCAGCAAATATCAAGTAT
Organism: Tipula vernalis; assembly: GCA_958295665.1. Lineage (NCBI taxonomy): Eukaryota > Metazoa > Arthropoda > Insecta > Diptera > Tipulidae > Tipula > Tipula vernalis. Next base: position 378,419,063 of record OY282559.1, read on the forward strand.
TTCAAAGCCACGTGGGAAAATTATGTGATTGCCAGCGGAGTTAGCAACAAGACAGAAGCCGAAAAAATTGCTATTTTACTTTCAGCAATTGGCGAGGATTGTTTTAAGCATTATCAAAACTTTCCATTAACAACAGCTGATAAAGTTAGTGCAACTACAGTGTTACTAGCAATCGAAAAATACTTAGTTCCGGAATGTAATAAGCGTTATGAACGAGCTATGTTCAATATGGCTACGCAAGAACCGAATGAGACAATTGATCAATATGTGAATCGACTTAAAACTATGGTGAAAACTTGCCAATTCAAGTGCGATGCGGTTAATTGTGGAAAGGATTTGTCAGATGAATTTTTGTTAGACAAATTATGCATTTCAAATGGAAACGTCAAGCTACGAGAAAAATTATACGACGACAAGGACATAACCTTACAAAATGCTATAAATAAAATTAAGGTATCTGAATTAACGCAAAAGCAGTTAAAGCAACTTTCAAGTGATAAAGATAAATACAATAATTCAAATACCAATGATGTGAATAAAATTTGGGCCAATAATTCTAGGCAATCGAGATCAAAAAATATGGGCGGTGATAATAAGCATAAAAGTCATTCCCGTCAGCGTTCTACAAATTCGCAATGCAATAGAACCAACAAAGATTTATGTATATATTGTGGAGGTAAAAGAGATCATGGTATGAAGAAGTGCCCAGCCTACGGCAAGAAATGTAACATATGCAAAAAATATAACCATTTTGCTCAAGTTTGCTTTGAAGCCAAAAATAAAGCGAAAACAGTGAAATCCATTATCGATGATGAAGTTGGAAATGACGATGACAGTGATATGGTATTTTCTATATACGAATCGGGGAACGATAGAATTTTAACAGCAGTTCTGGATTTTTATATTAATGATGACGAAATAAAACAAATAAAGTGTCAATTGGATACAGCAGCAACCTGCAATGTGATTGGATTACAAAATTTACGCGCAATTGTTGGTAAGGATAATGCACCTCTTATAAGAACAACTACGCAGATTCGAGGATTTGGAGATAAATTAGTTACTCCATTGGGTCGTGCAACTTTAAAAATCTTACGATATGGAATGGAATACAATTTAAATTTCGAAGTAGTTACGCAAAATCAAGCACCTTTAATATCGAGCAAATTTTGTCAGGAAATGAAGTTGATTAAAGTGTGTAAAAAAATTGAAGTGTCAAACAATTTGATGAGACAAGCAGAAGAATTAATCAGCAAATACGATGATATTTTTGATGGCATAGGAAAACGAAAAATGAAGTACGTTTAGAAATAGACGAAAGCATAGAACCAGTGATACAAAATCCCCGCCGAATTCCTCATGGACTGAGGAAAGAATTCAAAGCTGAGATCGATAATTTAGTTAAACTTGGAATAGTGTCTAAAGTTGATCGTCATACTGATTGGGTCAGTAACGTGGTACTTGTAAATCGAGGTGGCAAACTTAGAATTTGTCTTGATCCAGTGGATTTGAATAAAGCATTGAAACGAACAAATTACCAAATGCCAACAGTTGAAGAAGTGATGCCAGAATTAAGCAAAGCAAAAATTGTTACCATGGTGGATGCTGCAAAAGGATTTTGGCAAATCCCATTAAATGAAGAAAGCAGCTATCTAACGACATTTTGGACACCTTTTGGAAGGTATAAATGGAATCGTATTCCATTCGGCATTTCTCCGGCACCAGAACTCTATCAAAAAATGCAACATGAGATGGTCGAAAGTCTTGAAGGAGTAGAGTGCATCTGTGATGATATCCTAGTATATGGCTGTGGTGAAAATTACGAAGAAGCTATGAAAGATCATAATATCAAGCTAGAAAAATTATTTGAGAAACTGCGAGAATCAAATTTAAAGCTAAACAAAAGCAAGTTACGATTATGCAAAGATGAAGTCAAATTCTTTGGACATCTTTTAACTAGTGAAGGCGTGAAACCGGATCCGGCGAAGATTAATGCAATCACGGAAATGCCCGAACCTATTAGTTTCAAGCAAGTGCAAACATTCCTTGGAATGATCACATATTTAACAAAATGTTTACCAAAATTATCTCAATTTTGTGAACCATTGAGAAAATTGTGCAAAAATGATGATTTTGTATGGGGAACAGAACATCAGCAGTGTTTTGAGAAACTAAAACAACTTGTAGTTAAAGTGCCCGTTTTACAATACTTCGATACAGAAAAGAAAATTGTTATGCAATGTGATAGTTCAAGTACAGGACTTGGTGCTGTATTACTTCAAGATGGTAAGCCTGTATCATTTGCATCCCGAACTTTAACTAGCACTGAACGCAATTATGCCCAAATAGAGAAGGAGGCATTAGCAATCTTGTTTGGATGCATGAGATTTGAGCAGTACATTATCAGTAGAGCATTTATAGTTCAAAGCGATCACAAACCACTTAAAACAATATACAAAAAACCTCTTTTAGCAGCACCTAAAAGACTTCAACGAATGTTCTTAGCATTGCAGAGGTACAATTACGAAATCGAATTCGTTCCTGGTACGCAAATGTATATAGCAGATTTACTTTCAAGATTACACTTAAAAGAGAACGAACATTTGAGGTTGGAAGAAATCTATAAAATTAGAAGTGAGAAGAGCTACATGCAGGAAATTGAAAAAATTAATATGGTAGAACATTTACCGATAACTGACGAAAGAATAAAATCAATATTAGAAGCGACACAAAATGATATTCACATGAAAAAACTTTGTGAAATAATCATTAAAGGTTTTCCAGAAAATTTGAAAAATTGTGAACCTGAATTGAAGCCATTTTTTAAATATCAAGATGAGCTGTCAACTCGAATGGTTTAATTTTCAAAGGACATCGAATAGTTATCCCGGAAGCATTGCAGAAAGATATGGTGAAACGTTTACATCAATCACATAGTGGAATAGAGATGAGTTTGAAGTTAGCGAGAGATTCCATGTTTTGGCCTGGAATAACTGAGCAATTGAAAGAAGAAATCGATAAATGTACGTCATGCAAGCAATATTCAGCGAATCAACCTAAATTGCCAATGATGACAACGAAAATTCCGAATTTGCCATTTGAAATAATAAGCATGGATGTATTCGAAATAAGTGTGAAAAAAAGTAATGGAGATTTAAGAAAAATTAAATATCTATTAACTGTGGACCATTATTCAGATTTCTTTGAGGTAGATGAAATCTCTAATCTATCATCGAATGAAATCATGAAATGCTGCAAAAGAAACTTTGCTAGACATGGAATACAAACAAATGGTAATAACGGATAACGCAACAAACTTCTTTAACAATGATTTGATAAAGATGTCAATTGAGTGGGAATTCAAAATCTTGACGAAATTCTACAAAAATCTTGAATATAATTATTTGTCTTGGCCAGGGCAGGGTTTCGATTTAATCTTGCAAGGGTTTAAATTAAAGTGTAAGATATTCATGATCTAAAAATACCAAAAATTTGTAGCAGGGTGCCCAGAAAACTGAGCGGGATAAGATTGTAGGTGATGTTAACAACAAATTTTTGAACCACATGCTAGATGATATAGAGGCTAAACAAAAATTGACCGTCTGCATACAAAATATGAGTTGAACTATATCGTTATTTAATTAGCAAAAAATAATCTTAAATTTATTTGATTTACTATTTTATTTTGACTTTTTCCATATTGCACAAATAATATTGAGAACAAATTTGTGGGTACAAATAATTTTGGTAAAAACAAAATTAACTGTAACTTCTCCTAGAACTAAAATTTTAAAAAAATGTTGATAGAAATGTAAAGCAGGGTAATTAAATTTATTGAATTAAAATTAATGTTTTCAAAAAGTTTATTATTTATATTATTTTTAAAGTTGTTTGCGTTACGTTGCATCAAAAATTTAGCAGGTACAAATAATTTTGGTTCGGACTGTAATTGGGCAATAATTGGGTATACATATTTAACTACTCATTTCTGGAAATTTCTCAAAAATTATGATTTTTGTGTTGTGCGTTGAGCCACTCTTCTTGTGCAATGACGATATCTCTTACTATAATTACAATAAAATACAAAAAAAACTTACAAATTATTTTGTGGATAAAATATTCTCATTTCACTTTTATAATAAAAAAAAAATTTCTGTTTTCATTTGTTTCACTTTCTATAATACATTTATAATTTTTTTATACTTTTGCTATTACGTTTTTTTTTTGCTATTGTTGTTAGTTTTAGTTTTCCATTTCTTTTTTTTATAGATCAAGAGAAATGATCAAAAAAAAATGTAAATGAACGAATTTAATTGCATTTTGTAATAATATGTATTTTAAATAAAAAACATAAAAAAACAAAACAAAATTAAGTCAGTTTGTTAGTAGGGGAAAACACTCTTATTACAGATAATATAGAAGCAAGTGAATGAAATGCATTTGTTAAATTTAAAATATAAAAACAGAGACCTAATACTATTTTTTGAGTAGTTTATATATGTAGCAATGAACCGGAAATATATAAATTATTTGTGAATATCACGACTATTCATTATGTACAATGAAAATTAAAGCAGGGTGTTTAACTCTGGAATTTATATAATATTAAATCAAAGAAAGTACTAATAGACGTTCTTTTTTTTTTTTATTGTATAAATAAATATAAAGGGAAAGCGAGTCAACGAGTCAATGTCATCTAAGAGGCGTCACAACTTATAAAAATAATTTATTGGAATTCGCGAGATGGAAAATTTTATGTAGTGTACGTGTTTTGTACATAATTTAATTACACGATATTATGAATAAATTTTAATTACATTTTCCTTGGTGTGCATTATGTTCAATGCAATATTCTGCAAATCTATATGGACAAAAGACTGCATTGTCTGGGGCATTTGCCGTGTTTCTGTTTGTATATATATACACATAGTAATTTTTCAGAACAAAAGTTTAATAGGACGATGTTTATTATTATTATTTGTGTAATTACTTTCATTTTTCATTATTGTATTTATGTAGTTTGTAACAAAAAAAAAAAAAATCATTCAGCCGATTTAATTTAATTTTTTTTTTTTTTTTTGTTGCACTTTTTTTATTGTTATTTTCATTTTCAATTTTCGTCAAAAGTGTATATTGTTATAAATCATTTATATATAGTACATATAAATTTAATAATACGACGATTATACTAACTAATACAATTACATATACACACATTTTTCCATTAAAAATGGAAAAAAGAAAAACAATTGTACTCGTATACGAGTATAAAATAATTTAAGGTCACTGAACAGTAAGTATTGTCTGGAGTTTTTTATTTTATTAGTTCTATGTTTTATGTTTAAATAATGTAAAAATGTGAAACATAATATTATGTACAGTTGATGTGTTTTTATAGTAAAATAATAATATTGTTTATGTATTTTTTTTTTTATAAGGGAGTTAATTTTATTAGGCTTACCTTTGACCTGACCTATGACTGAACGTTTGCTTAGATAACTATGTGATTGAAGAAAATTAGTATTCAACGTGGTTCCGCATAGTTTTTGAATACTTCCCCTTTCTTTACTCTTTTACAAGCTATAAGTTAAACGAACACATCACCGATAGGGCCCAACTACCGGACGGCTAACATTTCTTGGAGAATACTAGAAAATCATTAGATATTTAAGCAAAAACTGTTTTCGAAACCACCACTTTCTGCAGTTATTACAGACCGCGCTTATCAAAATGATTTAACAAATTTAATCCTTCAATATATGGGAAAACTTTGTAACGGGGATAATGTATATTATTCATACCTTGAAAAATTCAAATAATATGAGATTTCTAGAAAAATATCGATAATCACAAAGTTTCCCGAAAAACTCGAATAAGCTCAGGATCCTGGAATAATCTTACAAAAATCAAGAAATCAATGTGAATATTGAATAATCTGACAAATATTATGCAGACATTGCACGAAAAATATTGAATAATGTCGATTCGGTGCCAAACAACGTCGCGCTATTTAAATCCGGAAATCTGGATAAATCCAAGAATTTCAAGGAAAATGAAAAAAATCGAAAAATTTATCAATTCCTTAATAATATCTGTTACAAAAAACTCAGTGAGAGAAATTTATTTTATTAGACTCGAATAATCTCGAGAAGCTCGTTAATCTTAATATTCTCGGGAAATTCCAAATTTGTCCGAAGATCTCGATCGAAATTAGCAATTCAAAAATAACTGGAAGACGTCGCATAAGCTCGACAATATCGAAAAACTTAGATGCCAAAACACTTACCGCTAATCAACCCCGGAAATCTAGGTTAATCCAATGCTATATGCTTTTTAATTAAGTAACACAAACTCGAATCATTATGATTGTTATTTGTCAGGGTCAATTTCCCTAACATTATGTATTTCGAACAAATTTTAGGATCAGTTAAAAAAATGTGTACCAACGGTTAGTGCCAATAACTAAAGGTATGCCAAAAACAAAGTATAGAATGGAGGTAATCTTAATGAAAAAGATTTAATTAAGTGCAGCAATCAAATTGATGAGGCCTCCAAAAAATTAATTTCGGGATGTCACATCGGATTTTTGATAAAAAAGAAACTGAAATAAAATTTAAAAATTCATTCATTCGAATAATAACCGAGTATCGACCTCCAAAAATCACTTACAATATCCAAAATCCTAATGAACCTGTAAGTCGGAAGCATGACGCAAGTCAACGTCAAAATTCGAGAAACCGAAATAATCCTTGTAAAGACAATTCTTATGAAATTAGAGATGGCCTGCTGATCTTCAATTATGTAAGCATTATAAGTTGGAGATTTTTCCTGAAATTGCGGCAAACCCGATTATGTAAAACATTTCAAGTTCTCGTAATAACGCTTACATAATCGTGTTTTCTCGTAATTGACTTTGAGAATTGCAGTTCTTGAAATTCTTATCTCGAAATTCCTACTATTCGACACCCTACTGAAAATCGGTTATAATCGATCGGTTAACCGAAAAGTTAAAATTAATCGGTCACAGCAGCCGCATTTTTACAAATTTTTGTTATCGTGTGTATGCCTTCGCTTCAAGAAAATTTGGTAAACATTTTTTGTATACTTGTGGCCGGTCTCCACTCACCACGACGAAGAGAAATTGGCACGAGCTTGTGCCAATTATTGTTTATTTGGTAAAATTGAGCTGATTTTAAGCTGATTGTGCTCAAGCGCATATGACGAAGAGAACCAAAACATCACAATATCCACCCTTTTTGAAATTTTGTCACGACGAAGTGAGAGCAGTGAATTATTTTAATTTAATAATGATTTTTTTAACAAGACTTGGCTTGTACATAATTTTTAATTGTACATAATTTCAGTTAGAGAATTTTATTTGATTGCTATCGGTGGCAAAACGAGCGACATTCATATTATTAAAGGTTTAATACATTTCTTTCAGCTTAACATATTTGTCAGCAGCTTCAATTTAATTTACTTATATAAAAAAAATCCTAAAGTTAAAACTACAAATATAAACGGGAGGACAAGTCTATCCAAAATGGCACACGTCGGAAAGGTTGTCCTGGCCACTTTAAGGAAATATAGGCCTACCACATACGGTAATATCTCAAAAATTGATCGAACATGTCCAACCCTATTCATTTTAAGAATTGCTTAAAAAAGCTTGAGGACCTGTTTACTTTATAAAAATATAGGTTCACGCACGATAGCTATTTTGAAGAATACGTTATATTATTTTTTGTATTCTGCTAGTTGATATACACTTTTCATGTATAACTATACTTTTCCTTTACACTTAGGTGAAAAGTTAATTTGTCCACACTTTATGTGAAAAACGTCACAGTCGACAGAGAAACTCTGTTATCTGCTTATCAATCTATAAACGCATTTCTATAAGTGCCCTTTAGTTGAAGGGCAATCTTTTGAACATTTAATAAACGAAAAATTGTTAAAACAACAAATAATTCTTTAATAAAAAAATTAACTAAAACTTGGTTCATGGTATGAAGTTAACCTTGATATTACCTTGATGTTATATAATTCAAGGTATTCAAGGTTTCCTCTTCGAACTCAAACGGTTTTACTTAAAAGATTTTATTGTACAAGACGTACTTTTCGAGATATTTACATAGGTAGGTCTAAAGTGACCTACCCAGGTACACGAGAATGTTAAAAGAGCCAACATTTTGATTTCTAGGAGTTTCAAAGCCTAAATCATTCTAACGAAGGGCATTCCGAAGGAAAATTGTACAAGATCTCTTGAAGGGCAAACCACCAAAAGCAAGCAAAATTCAGTAAAACATTCTGCATCGAGAATGATACACTGCAATTTTGATAAGAACAGGATGGATTCCATGCGAAGAAATGGAGTTGTGAACGTATTGTAGCTATATCCAGTAACAGCAATATCTGTAACAGAAATACATATAGACTGTTAAATTTAACAATTAAAGTCTTTAATTTAATCAACTTCCGCCACATTATAGATCCAGACGTCAGCATTGTTAGAACATTTGGGGAAAAATGGAAGTGGCCTTTTGAAAATTGAAATCCAGGTCAAATTTCATGGGAAGTAAACTATTTAAGATAGTACTCGTACTCAAGTGTTTGATGTAATCTGATAGATAATCGCAATTTTCCAAAAGAGAAGGAACCGGTAGATCAACAATATTTGTATTCAATGAAAGATCACTGTTGCAGTTTCACAAGAAGTCAGAAGAAAAAGTAAGAAGTTGAGGGTTTATCATATAGTTTTAACAGACCGGGATTCAAATTTAATAGAATACAGCAAACATTTTTTATAATCTTTTTCCGAATTAAGGAAACTTTTCCAATAGGGCTTGTAGTAATGTTTGGTGCTTTATTCTTCTACATCCCTGATTTTGTTCTTTTAACTTATTAAATCAGAACACCAGAAGTGCGCGCATTACAGAAGGAAGCTGAGTTGAATTTCTTGATAATCCCTGTAGAAACGAAAATTCTACGCTCAAAAATATCAGTAATATTATAAGTTTCAACAGTATTTGCTATATGTCCCAAACGGCCAAACCAAAACCCAACAATAATATGGTCCTCTGTAATAAAAACAATTTTCAATCGAAAATACGGCCTATAGTGCTTATTTCATATTTATATTTATTTATCACTTGCTGGTTCACAAATCTGGTGATAACTGGTCCTATTCTGGTAATTTACTGGCCATTCTAATTTAATAAAACACACACCAAGCTGTCTTTCGTATTCGTATATATCTCTAATGTTGCGCGTGATTTCCCCTGTTACATAAACAAAATTTCATTTCCTCATCTTAAATAAAATCCAACATGAAATAAAAAGCTAAACAAATTATTTTTATTTTTGTTTATTCTTGACCTAAAACCGCTGACCTTGTTCCATAAATATCAATGACGAGATAAGATATTTTTGTTTTTAAATTCCCAGGTGGCTATCTAATTCAAAGTCAAGGTCACAACCGAAAATTTGGTGAAAAGGTTTGAATCGATGGTGTTTTGTACTAAATTGTGTACTAATCATGGTCGATAAAACAGAAAGTGAGCATACCGATTTTTTTGACAGATACCCTCAAATGTCAATTGTTTAGTAAACAAAACCAAAAGAGCATTTTATATCGTATAAATTAAATTTTTTTTTATTAATAATGAGTTTAAATATATCAACAGACTTTGGCCCCGATTCTGGTGGACGTCTTAAAGTATGTTTAATACAACAATTCAATAAATTTGTGTCTAATAAAAACAATTTTTATTTACTGCTAGGGATTGACAATAGTGAAACCAATTGTTTACGGCAATATAGCCCGATCGTTTGGTAAGAAGCGAGAAGAGGATGGACACACACATCAATGGAACGTTTATGTTAAATCATATCAAAATGAAGATTTATCAGCTTACGTTAAAAAAGTTCATTTCAAATTACACGAGAGTTATGCTAATCCTAATCGTATTGTAACCAAACCGCCTTACGAAGTGACCGAAACGGGTTGGGGTGAATTTGAAGTTGTTATTAAAATATATTTTCACGATCCGACTGAACGTCCCGTAACACTATATCATATATTGAAATTATTCCAATCACAAAATGGGGATGGAATAAATGGACCACCAGAATCAATGGCAGAGCGCCTAGATACTGTAGGGCTCGTCTCTGAACAATATGAAGAAATTGTTTTTCAAGAACCGACCCAGTTAATGCAGCATTGTTTGACGAGCATTCAACCAGCGACAAATGGACAGTGGAAACATGATACAGATTGTAAGAGATACTTGTATTTATTTTAATTTTAAATCGTTTTCGCAATTTTTTTATTTTTATTGCCAGTTGAAGAAAAGAAAGCAAAAACTTTGGAAAATATAATGCAAGCAAAGAGACGTGTCAAAGCCGAAATTGCAATGTCCAAAGAAAAGTTGAAATTAGCGCGCGAAACTATCGGTAAATTTAAAGCCGAACTCAGCAAAGTTCAAGGAAGTGGTTCAAATTGACTTCGATTATATTTTGATTTACATTTATTAAAATTTAAAACATATATAAAATAAAATAAATAGAAAAAGTCACAGCTCATTTTTATTCGGTCGATTATTTTGGCATGAACCAAGTGATTTGTACCAGATTTTCTATTTGCCATCTCTTCTTAACATTTGGTTCCAAAAGCTTACTGATAATTTTCTTAAAACTTTTCGATACCAAAATATTTTCGGGATACAAAAGCAAACCTCTTTCTTGCTGTTCGACAATCGATCGTATATTTTCATCATTATAAGGCATGGTTCCCGTGATCATTATGTAGAGCACAACACCAAGTGACCACATATCATAACATTTTGGATTATATGAGATTCCTTTTATTACTTCTGGGGCTGCATAGGCTGCCGATCCACAAAATGTATCACTAAACGTTATTTTGTTACCTCGCCCGAAAAAATTTTTAGCAAACCCAAAATCGCTAAGCTTAATTGTTGACATCGAGGAGAGTAAAATGTTTTCACATTTGATATCTCGGTGGCTTATTCCATTTCCATGTAGATAATTTAATGCAGATATCAATTGAGAAAAATATAATTTTGTACGATTCTCGGACAGCCGTCCGCGCCTCTTAATATACTCTAGCAAGTCTCCGTTCCGACAGTAGTCCATGACTAGACAAATATAAGGCCCTAACTCCAGTGTTGAGTGTACAAAAATGATATTCGGATGATTCAGTCGCTTAATTATTAACAATTCTCTAGGTAAAAATTTATCGTGATAGTCTTTTGATATTATATTCCGGTTTATAATTTTCGTGGCATATTCAACTGTACATTTCTGATTGCGATCGTATTTTTCCGTATAATAAACTTTCGAATATGATCCCTCACCTATTTTACTACCCAAAAAATAGCCAAATTTTGAGAGTTTTTCTAAAAGCTGAGAAAAATATTTTATAAATTAATAAATATTATTGTTTTTATCTAAATTATGTATCTTACATTCCTTTTACTGGTGTCTCGTTCACTACTACTGCTGCTTTTACTTGTATTAGTTACGGGACTAACATTTTTCTGTTCTAAAAGGGTGGTTTTCGTTTTTCGAAACGACATTAAATTTGATTTTAATAGGGAAGTCATATTTTTTAATTATTTAGAATTTTTAATGCAATTGAAGCCCAATATTTTTCATAAAATTGATTCCTTAAACTTGAACTATTACAAAATACATATAACAAATAGAAAATTTGTATGACAATTGAAAATCTACTAGAATAAAAAGAATTATAAGTCAGAAAATTTTGTTTTTTTTTCAATTCAAATACTACTTGATGGATTACAATAAGCAAGTAGTTATTTTAATAAAATGGCGAAGTTAAAACGTTTTTCTTTCAAATATTCGTTCCTTTAATTTGAAATCGCGGCTAGCTTCATACAGCGAAAATAATTATACCGGTTCAACCGATTCAAAAGAAATGTCAAAGAAACAATAACAAAATTGTAAATATTTACTAAAATGGTTTGTGAAAAGTGTGAAAAGAAATTAAGCAAAATAATAACTCCAGATCCTTGGAAAACAGGAGCTCGTAATACTACAGAATCTGGTGGACGAAAAATAAACGAAAATAAAGCGTTAACTAGCGCTAAAGCTCGGTTCAACCCAATTGGAAAAAATTTTACTCCATGTCGGTGAGTAGTCAAAGACCATATTTCGCCATAATTGAAAATTTGAAATACAAAAGAATTTAAATGTTTCCTAATTTTTGTAGAATATGCCGCCAAAAAGTTCATCAAGTTGGTTCACATTATTGCCAGTCGTGTGCCTACAAGAAGGGAATCTGTGCGATGTGTGGGAAGAAGCTGCTGGACACCAGGAACTATAAACAAAGTGCAGCTTAGGCATTTTTTTTAGTTTATTTTTAAAATTATAATACAAAAGATACTATTTTAACAGAAAATAATCACATTTTATTCTTTTGGATCTACTTGTGAAGGAACCTCGGTACTGGACTTTTCGTCTACTTTCTTTTTCTTAGCTGCATAACTAAGTCCAAGCTTATCAAAGTCCAGGGGCATTATTCCCAAATCACCACTATAACGATTTTTAGCAATTTGTAAATATTTCTTCCCCCGAATCGATGTCAATCGCTTATCTTGTATGATAAGTACATTATCTGCTTCCTGAGCTGCTTTGGCACTACCGAAAATCGAACTGGTTGTCAAGTCTTCGCTGTCGCGTTCTTTCCTTGGATGAATCACAAGCGTCACGTGGCAATTCTTCCTAGTGGCAAATGTACGAAATGAAGCAATAATCGCATCCTGTTTCCAAAATCGATCGATATGTTTTGCCTCATCGGTCATTCCCATCATGAATTGTAAATTATCAATAATAACATGATTTATATCGTGCACATACTGGGCATGTTCAATAGCATCCATAACGATTTTAATCGACTGTTGCCCATGGAAGGTCATAAAATAGAGTGGCAACTTCTCGAACTCATCAGCCCAGAAATCAAATTCTGTAATATTCTCGTCCAGTGGATGCCCAGCCATTTGACGGAGTAGTGTTGAAGCGAGCCGTGTATTTCGAATCTCGAACGATCCCCATAATGTTGTGACGCCCTGCATTAGTAGATCTAAAGAATATTCTGACATGAATGTAGTTTTGCCACATCCTGTAGGGCCTGTTAGTATAGTAAGCTCTCCTTTTCTATGTCCTTTAAGATATTTATTCAATAGAGGATACCTTTTCCATTTGACTCCCTGAACTTTATCGATATTCTGCAGATCACTTAAGACGTCTTGTCGCAACGAATGAAATGTCGTAATCGATTTATGAATAATGGCCTGAGATTTTGCTAGAATGTGTTTTATATCTAGATTCTGTTGTAGAGCTACATAAGGTGATGGTTGAGAATCGATCGGTCGAACGAAGAAACATCGCTTTTCATCTAATTTTTTGGCGAATGATTTTGATGTTTCCCACCCCGGTACATCGTGATTAAACCAAAGGATTAATTTTTGAAAGCGTTCCAAAAATGGAAGGCATTCGATCGGCAGAGATTTAGACCCTTGTGGAAGACACACGATTGTCCCGTTTACTTTTTTAGTATTCATTGCTAACAAATCTAGTACATTTGAAACTATCACAGCAACGGCACTTTCTTTCGATTTAATTGTTTGCGTTTTGTGTCCTCCTGTACATATTAATCCATGGGCGCCAATTTTTGGTATTGTTTGCTCCTCAATTTCATTATTAACTTTTTTTAAACGTTTGTAACCAACGACTTTATTTTCTACATTACACATCGGGAAAATTAATTCATTATTTACACCGTCGTATAACACTTCAACATTATTAAACGCTGCTATTGGAATATTAATCCCAAGACTGTTAAGACACAGATGTTTCACCTCTTCACTCAGCTTACTCCAGTCTTTAATGTTTTTATCCATGTTTATCGCTTCAAATAACTTCGGTTTTCTGCTTATAAATGTTTCCTTCTGTTTGGCCATTTGAGTTCCTTTCCGTCCAGTGAAAAAATCACATACCGACGAAAAACTATCAACATGCTGACACTTTGGGCAAATAAACTGTCCAGTAATTTTATTTAAAAACACTGTGTGTTGATTATCTTTTGAAGCAGTCGAATCACATATTGGACATACGGTTTTTAACGATGTGAATCCATCTTCAAAATCGTAACCGGAAATTTTTAAATTGCGCTTAAATTGTATTAAAGAAAATGATTTTTCTGTTTCGATGTTCTCAGTTTGAGGAAAATTTCGATTTTCGGTAGAATATTTCCGTGGAAATTTTGTATAATTCTTACGAAATTTATTTAAATTTATAAACAGTGATTTCATATTACGTCAGATTCATAACCTAACTTTTTTACAACTATTCTCTATTTAGAATTTATTTAACTTTGAGCTTAATGGAGATAAATGTTTATTTATATTATTTATTTACATTATCAATTTTTTATTATAATTTAATATTTTATTCAGTTTTACTTAATTAATTAAAAAATAAAGATTTTAAGCGAGCGGCACATTTTACGGTTTTGTTTATTTTTGGGCACAGGGTGATTCGTTGTGTATTACAAACTGACAGTTCCAAATCGTGATTAGAATAAACGGAGGCGGATCACAGTAACATATTTTAAAAAACTTTAATAATTTTTGTAAATATTTTGTAATGTTTATTTATTAATTTATTTGATTATAACAAATTATATATAAAGAAATAGAATATATTTATTTTTGTTTATTTCATTCTTCCCGAGAAATAAATTTTTGAATGATGCATTACATAGATTTAGCTAAAAATCGAATTATTTTGCAAGTTGCATATTGTAATGTTGCAGAAAGTTGCATTTTCTGTTTTATATATAGACGATATAAATACCTTATTTGTTATTAAAAAAGTAACTTTGAAGAGATTAATTATAAATAATATTAATCAAAAAAAAAAATTAAACGACTTCATACTTGTCTGTATAGAAAATGGTCTCAGACGAGAATTTGGTCGCTTGTTCATCATCGACGAGCAGTACTTGCTGTAACTGCAATTCAGCATATGGAATTTTAGATGTGAATGATACTTGTACGGGGAAGAAATCACCGGGTATCGAAGATGGTATACTAAATTCAAGTGTACCCGATTTATTTGTTGCATCAACAATTGGTAAATTCCATTGAAGTAAATTTTTTCGTGAATCATGATGATAATCGCCATCACATTCGGCTACTGTTGGTGCGATGCCCATTCTAGTAAATCAATCGGCGTGAATAATTGGAACATTCATAAATATTAAATTTGTGAATACTCACGATAATGGAATTTGAATAGAGACGTCTTGGAGTTCTAGTCTAGTATGCTCTAGTTCGTATTCTATATTGACATCACATCCACCTTCCCCATTTTCAGAAGGCCAGCAATTAACTAAAAATATTCATTAAAGAGTCATTAAAAAATGGTTATGTGGAAATTATAATTCGCTTACTTGTTAATGGAATGGCTGATTCATCCTGTGTTTGATACCTCCATTTAAGCACCCCAACATCAGTATTAAGTGGGAATGGTTTAGCTGGATTCTTCAGTCCAATTTGTCCTCGATTCTTAAACAGCTCTTTATCAACATTTGGATGTGTTTGCAATTGAATACCGCGACTATCTCGATTATCCAGTTGCACTTTAATACGTCCAAAGTTTTCATCCGAAATCCGTAAAGTCAATAGACCAGATAATTCGAATGCTTGCAGACCACCATCCCGGCCTAATCGAACGGTCAGCTTATCTTCCATACGCAAATGTATACTTTCTGTTGGAGCTGTATTATTTAATTTGGCCTTGGCTACGGGATTCGAAGCTGCCGTTTGATTAATTGGTGCAAGATTAGAAATTTTTTCACCCTCACTGTTCAATTGATCGACAAAGCTGTCCACATCTTTGGATTTGCCACCCAGTTTCATAACATTTCGGGACGTTGGTTTAGCTATCGGTTGCGATGGTTTACTAATTTCACCAATGCCAATAGATGGTGTTGTGCTGACCGAGTTATTTGAAAATCCACCGCTCGATCCAAACCCTTCATTACCACCACCGCCGTATCCACTTCGTCCCATTGGTAATCCTTTTTTCGATGATTCCATTCGTTGTCTTTGCAACTCTTTCGCCTTTTCGCGCATCTTTTGTTTGGCTTCGCGCTCCTGCGTCTGGCGCACAGCTTGATACACTTTCTCTTCGTGAGAATCCATTTCCACAAATGTTTTGATCTGGGCCAAGTTAACGCTCTCCCTATAACCTAATGCAACAATTTCGTCGAATGCAAATATTAGGTTGAAGGCATTCTCGATTATTTCCTTTTCATCTAGACTACGGCTATATTCAGGAATCACTTTAGAGAATAACCGAAGTGTCTCCAAATCTTCCAGTATATTACTAGCCTTTGTTGTAATTAACAGCATGTATAATTTCTCCATGGGCTGATAGACATAGCGTACTGAATCAGTTTCAACAAAGGTGTGCTGTTTTCCAGATGTCATGAGCTTTGGGAATGCCGCAAGAAGTCCTTCAATCCGGGCCTTTGTCATTTCGACAAACTGTCGTGAAATTATTGCTAGAATGGAAATAAAATACAAATTAAAATTTCCCTTTGCACAAATCCGTATATAATTTCTAATACTTTTGCCAGCTTTCGTGCATACGGCTGCGGCTATGAGAACCTAAAAAATGAAAAACAAAATTCAGTCAATTGACAGTCACCCCAATTTCACTTTCGGATTAGTTTGTAATTTTTACCATTTTGATGTAGTTTTTTAGCTCGATTGACTCACAATATATATAACAAATAAATTATGTTATTAATTAATAAAATAATTAGATACGAGCTCCTTTTAATATGCAATTAAAAATATTTAAATGAATTACTTTGAAAGAAACATCGGCTGACGTGTGAAGTCTGACGTTGTTGCAAATTCAATGAATTAGCTCTTTCTTTATAAATATTTGCTCAAATTTTCAATAACCTGTTCATAGACGGTTTTTTGTTTTTGTTGTTCACGTATGAATTTACTTCTGAGAGAGCGTTTTCCATAAGAATATGGTGAATAAGATAACTGCCGTGATCTTAATTTAATTCAACCAATTACTGAGCATGACTAAAAGATATTTGTCTGCGAGTTTTCCCAAAATTTTACAAATATGGGTTATAGCCCCAAGACCCAAGGTAGACCCAGCAGACGATTTGTCACACATCAATTTTACGAAATGTACATTTTCCGTATGTTCACTGATGGCCTTTTGACAGAAAATATCCGGGTATTTTTGACAGATGTTACCCCCGCTAACTTCACTTTAATAAAATATCCGAACTTTTTTGTATGACATGAGTAAATAACTTTTGTTCTTGACTTGGTGTTTTAAACGTCAACATTACATTTTATTTTGATTATTTTATTATTTTTTATAATATACATTGTTTAGATCGGAGCGTTTCATATTATTTTAATTTTAATTTTTCAATTCGCACAAATTTTGGAATATTTTACGCCGATAAAGGAATACTTTTCGGTTGTCAAAAAACTCCAAAAAAGTAGAGTTAAAAATATACCGATCCTTTAAATGCGTTCGTTTTTTTGCTCAAAAAATATCCGGATATTTTTTATCCCTTGTCATCAGCGAACATTACTTCTTTGTCATAAATTTATGTTGAATTCTTTTTGTTTTTTCAAATCAATGTAAATTTTGTAGTGTGAAAAGTACAAAAAAAATAAAAATTATACAAATAAAACTTATTACAAAAAAAATATATAAATAAAACTGATTAAGTAAAAAATTATACAAATAAAACTTATTACAAAATATGGAAGGGAAAATTATTTCACTCATGTCAAAATTATTACAAAAAAAAATTATCACAAAGTTCGGACACGTCCTAAGCGTAAGTAGAGTATAGTTCTATACAAATTATGGGGGGGGGGGGGATTAAGTTTAAAAATTCTTATGGCATTTCTAAGAGGAGGAGGAAGTGTATTTCTTCCATTTCGGCTAAGGTTTACGTTACGTATACATCGGGAAAATCAGGTAAGGAGTATATATTTTGGAAATTTTTGAATGTAGGATTGTGCATCTATAGTTTTTAGGAGGGGGAAGCCAAATTTCACTGGAAAATTACCTCATTTTTCGGGAAAATTTTCACTTTTCAATTGAAAAAAATGTGTATTATTTTATTCAAAATACGTAAAAATGTGCAATTTTTATAAAAATGTTGATATTAGGATTGTATTTTAACAATTCTTCGACAGTGCAAGTAATTTTTCCGGGAAAATTTTGCAATTTTTCCAGGAAAATTCTGAATTGTTTTTTTTGTTTTTTTTTGTTTTTATCTCTGCAATCTTTTCTGGTGCTTAAGGCACTCCCAACTCTTTCGCAGTTCGCTTTTTACATCCTAACTTATGCAATAGCCAAATCTAGGACGTACGGCTATAGACCCGTTTTCGTTTAAACCATCTGCACATTGCATTGCTTAATGCCAACCTATAGTGCTGACATAAAAGTGGAATGAATTCTGAAATTTTTCCACTTCTTTTTTTACTTAGTTTCAAATTATAAATAAAATTTGAAACAGGAAGAATAAGCGGGGGTTTCGGGGCGGCAGCCCCTTCCTCTAAGGTATACAATGAATTAAAATTATGTTAAAAAAATTGTTTTATTTACAAAAGTGGTTTTCTTTAACATTTGTGGTACTATCAGAAGAAGCGATAAGGGCAAAAGAACTCTTTGATCTGCGTCTGCAAAGTTGACGAAGCAATTATTGTTAATAAAAATCTTGAAACTATTAATCTGTTTGGAAAAAGTTCTTTTAAAATATTTTAACATTTGTGATACTATCAGAAGAAGCGATAAGTGCGAAAAAAACTGTTTGATCTGTGTCTGCAAGGTTGACGAAGCAATTATAATTAACAAAAATAAAAAATTATTTTGTTAAATTATATTTGTTAATTATAACATCTTACCTTAAGTTTTCCGGGGAAATTTGGCTTCCCCCTCCTAAAAACTATAGATGCACAATCCTAAATTCAAAAATTTATAAGGAGTATATACCTTACCTGATTTTCCCGATGTGTACGTAAAGTAAACTTTAGCCGAAATGGAAATACACTTCCTCCTCTTAGAAATGCTATAAGAATTTTTAAACATAATCCCCCCCCCCCCCCCCGACATTGTATGAAAACAATTCAATTATAGTTTATATAAAAACTATTCAGCTATATATACTTTTACGAGATGCTATACTCTTACGAGATACTCTTAGACATACTCGTACACGTACTCCACGTACTCTTACACGTACTATCTGTCGGGATAGCCACGTCCATTTTTAAAATTGCTGTACATCGAAAAAACATTGATGTTTTTTCACAAATCGAATATGGTTTCCCATGTACATCAATTTTTTTTGATGTTTTTGAACAAAAAGAATTCAACATTATTGGTAACATTTATGAGACAGATAATCTTATTCATCGGTCAGTTATAATAGTAAGGCCTTAATTAATGTCATTTTCGATTGAATCAAGAAAAGCACTTTGAAGAAAAAAAATTTGCGTTTTTTGCTTCTAGTTTATAAAAACGTTTTACTGAGGGCCAAGTATTTTTCTCGAGATAATTTTTTAGAAATCTCGATTTTTCCGTAGATTTACCCCTCTTTTATATAAATATGTTTATAGTTTTATTCTGGTTCTGTCATTTGGCTACTTGGCTGTCGTTTCCAGTTTGAAAACTTAAGTTTAATAATTATTATGGCCATCGTTAGTTTAGAAGTGTCATTAAGTTAATCTACCATTGCACCGAAAACAAATTTTTTAGATTTTATATTTGCAATTTCCTAGTTTTTTATATTTTGACAGATAACCCACAAACATAAAAGAGCAATGAGACATTCTTGTTCGATTGACGCCGAGATTTAGATCGCTTTTCCATAGAGGAGCAAAAATCAATCGAAAACGACATAATGCTCAACGTCAGCCATTTACGGTTCCTTATTGTCAGCTATTTTATTTAACTTATGTTCAGGCCTGACCGCTATATAAATTAGCGGTACATAGAGGTCGATTACCATTTGTTGTCTGCTGGGTTGTTTCAGTAAAATAGCTCAATATTTTTAAGATTTTTTTCGCCCATCAACATATAGGAAATTTTTTCTCATCGTGCAACTATAAAAATTTATCTAATCAGGCAACTACCAAACAACCATCTTTCTTTCCTCCATCATCAAAGGTTAAAATCGGAAATAATGAGGTATGTTGTGAAAATAAAAATAAAATATTAATTGAATCAAGTACAAATTTAGCAAGAAATTATGAAAAATGTTTGAATAACCATGTGTAGCATATATTGAAATAATTTTTATGTGGTTCTAACAAGTTTTTATACATGAAATGACAAAAAGAAAATTTCTTTATAGAAGACCACATGGCATTTTTCAAAATTTGCTACATTTTTTAAATACATCCTATGCTGTGTATTAAATTTTAATATGAATTTTCGTTTATTTCATTTACAGTTCGTTAAAATTACAAAAGAGGCTGGCTGCCTCAGTAATGAGATGTGGCAAAAAAAAAGTTTGGTTAGATCCAAATGAAATCAATGAAATTGCTAACACAAACTCACGTAAGTTACACTTATATGATTGTATAGTAGTATTAGTTCATGTTTGAAGAACGTTTTGTTTTCACAACATGATCTGCAGAGGAATGCACTCTGTGTCATTCGCATAATCACTCGAATGGTCCAATTTGTTCTATCTGCTAAATTAAATGCAATCTTCTTTGCTTATAGTTACTACTTCAATACTAACGATAATCATAAGATTGGGACAGTTAAAATTTATCACTTTGTGAAATTTTATTATCATTTTAATTTTATTTATTTGTTTTAGGTCAAAACATTCGTAAACTCATTAAGGATGGTTTAATTATTAAAAAACCCGTTGTTGTACACTCAAGATACCGGGTCAGAAAAAATACTGAGGCAAGACGTAAGGGACGTCATTGTGGCTTTGGTAAAAGAAAGGGTACAGCCAATGCTCGTATGCCTGTCAAGGTAAGAAAACTTTGTTATTTTGTTCTGTATGTTTTAATTTAAATATCCTTTATTTTAGCTATTATGGATGCAAAGGATGAGAGTATTACGTCGCTTGTTGAAAAAATACCGTGACGCTAAGAAAATTGATCGTCATTTATACAATGATTTGTACATGAAAGCCAAGGGTAACGTATTCAAAAACAAGCGTGTTCTTATGGAATTCATCCATAAAAAGAAGGCCGAAAAACAACGTACAAAAATGTTAAACGATCAAGCTGAGGCCAGAAGACACAAAGTTCGCGAAGCCCGCAAACGACGTGAGGAACGTATTGCAACTAAGAAAACTGAACTTGTTCAAGCTGTAATAGAAAAGGAAGACACACCTGCACCGGTAGCCATTACAACAGCTCCATCAAAGAAATAATTTTTGTTACATCTTAGAATATACAAATAAAAATATATTCAGAAAAGTAATATTGGTTTGTTACATTTTTTTTTGTGTATTGTAAAAATTCGATGTTACATTTTGACAATGGAGGTTTTTACTTTAATGGAAGTAGGTGATGTGACTACACAATCAATAGCTCAAATCGTTGGTTCTAAAATTTTGGAATTTATGGTTGTAAACTTTTCAAAGTGATTTGCTTGGGCGAAATAGGTCAAGATTAAAGAGAAAAACAAAACCGTCAAAAGTTACAATTGAATGAAATATTCCGAAAATGTTTTGCCTGTTTCGGTGTTTTAAAAAAAATTGAGTTGATCGCCCCAGCTCATCTCGTAATTTGTATGATAATGCAACCACTTTCATGTGAACTTTGAACTGTTTCCAGAATAGGGTAAAACCATTTTATGGAAGCATTAACAGACAAATTTCTATCCGCCAATTGTTTATGGATATAAATATTTGGTATACCAGTACAAACACTTTTGATAACAATAAATCAAACTGAATTTAACTACATACTTTCATTTATTTATTTATAATATTTTTTTGGATGTACAGACTATTTTGAGCATATTGGCTCATTCATAATGGAGTGTACAAAATTTGACTAACTTTTAAATTAAAAATGTTATCTCGAAGTTCAGGAAATATCATTGTGCTCATCTCCGTTCGGTTCCTTTTAGATAAAACCTCCCACGTTGTAAACTTCGTTGCATATACAATACTGCCGTGCTAAGAAAAAGTCACATTTGCTTTTTTGTAGTTTGAGTAATTTCAATTTTTCTGTTTTTGTTTGCCATAGTATGAAACTTGACTACTAAATAATGTGATTTTAGGGCATTTAATGATGGATATTTGGCTTTTTAAAAAAGCAGAAATATAGGTATTTGTTTGCAGAATCTAAATATGTCCTAACCCATTTTTCGACTTTTGGCGTTTGTGACTTTTTTCTTAGCACAGCAGAATATGCGTCCATTTGTTGTATTATCCGGCTTAAGTCAAAAAAAAGTCAAAGGCAACTTCCAATTCGCTATACTTCCAATAGGCAATAAAACTTTAATCCAATTTAAAGCAAACAATTTAAAAAAATTACCTTGACCCGGTGCTGGTGCTTTTGATCATGTCGCGGAAACAGGAGATTTAGTCTCGGGCCCGAAGTCCCGAGCGAAACCTTAGTTATCAACAATTTTCGCGGTATAACTTTTACATATCGCTGCTGACAATGCAAAAGCGTGTACATATCTACATTTTAGATATTTTTCAGGAGGCGAGAAAAACGAACGAATTTACCTTAGTAGATACACTAAAATGGAGTAATGGACTAACAAAATTGAACATTTGTTGGTTCACGTTTCAACGTGTTACTGTCACAAATTCAATGTAAAAGGCAGCAAACACTAATTTTCTTACCAATTAATCAATAAAAAGATTTTGAGAAATTTTGTAGATAAACACTTTTGCATCGTCAACGGCGATATTTGCTTTTATAAACGCGACCTGTTATCTGAACAAGCTAAGGAAAAAGTTTTTACAATAAATCGAGTGCCAACCATAAGTTGTGGGGGCAACGTAATCAGTCAATAATAAATAAGTCACCGAAAATAAAGCGAGAATTTCCTTTTAGAGTAAAGTGATCATGGGTCGACTATAGTAGATTTCATTTTATGTTAATACTTCAGACGAGCAACAGCGTGAAATTGGGGAGATAATAAAAGCAATCTGCAAAACAGTTGGAGGCACCGCTTCCCAGAACAGATTGCATAGATTAGACACAAACAGACATCTTATTTCCCAATATTTCTAATTTCTACGGCATTGGATCTCTTGAAATAATTTGTTTATTTATTGTTGTGATCCTGGAGATGGTTCTATTCGGATAAATGATACACCAAGGATTACTGACAGTATATACTTTATTTTTAGTTTGTGTGTAGCTTGTCGTGGTGAAAATCCTTCTGCTGTTTTTCCATATGACATCTGCCAGGCGGGGTATATCCCGGCTTGCTAGGTCGTTCAGACTGTCATCGTAAAACTTCTCCCCGTTTTAAGATGCTGTTTATAAACAGTTGAAATTCTTATTTGAATGATTGCGATTTGAATGATTATAATGATTACAATTGTTTCGGATGTGAATGAAAATAAATGGAAATGGGAAAATGCCTTGTTTAGCACACGTAGTCTCCGAGATAGGCGGGTGGAACTCCAGCTGTAGCTCGTTGAGTTCTTCGTGGAACTTGCTCCTGGAGCGCTGGCAAGTCTTTTTGTTGATCGTCCAGTGAGTCTTGCAATGAGTCATCTTCTTGTACTTCCTCTTTATCCTCCTCGGGTTCTGGGATGATTTCGGGCTCAATCTCTTGCTTTCCTGGGACCTGGATATCAAAACTGTCCAGAAGAACGTTGTGGCCATCGTCGAGATACGCGTAGCGTTTTTTTAGCTGATTTGCATGAGCAACGATCTCTCGTATATCGGTTTGCACCTCGTAATTGACCGTTCCCATTTTACACACGACTTCTCCTGAAACCCAGCGCCACTGATTGTTGCTTAAGTGGGTTTTAACGAAAACTTTGTCGCCGATCTCAAACGTCTTTTCCGTAGCACCGTGGTGAGTGTTGAACTGCTGTTCCATCTTGTGGTTTCGTTCTATTATAGCTTTCGTAGTTGGCATGAGTAAGTCGAGCTTCGATCTTGCTTGTCGTCCCGTCATCAGCTCATACGGCGATTTCGATTCAAGGTTGTATGACGATGTGAAACGGTAGTGCTTAAGGAACTTTCGTAAGTCTTCATTAGCGTTTCCATCCTTCTCAAGCTTCTTGAGTCCCTGTTTCAGCGTCTGCACGAACCGTTCTGCCTGACCGTTCGATTGCCTCTTTCTGCGCAGAATTGCTTAAATTGTTCCGATTTGAATTGCGGTCAGTTGTCAGGAACGATTGTTTTGCAATCGCCGTGTCTTACGAAGGCTTCCTTAAGCTGCATCCGCTGAATTTGCTGGCGGAGCGTTTCGCTGCTGAACCATTTGTGCCATGATTGCTGACATTTGTCGTTGGTTTTCAGTCTGAGCTTCCATCAACCGTTTGATGAGTTCTTCCATGATGCCGAGGTTATGCTCACTTGTCAAAAAAAAATTTCAAATTTTCACTTTTTCCCGAAAGTAATATGCGTAAAATTCGCTTTATCCTCGTCGCCACTGTTGTGATCCTGGAGATGGTTCTATTCGGATAAATGATACACCAAGGATTACTGACAGTATATACTTTATTTTTAGTTTGTGTGTAGCTTGTCGTGGTGAAAATCCTTCTGCTGTTTTTCCATATGACATCTGCCAGGCGGGTTATATCCCGGCTTGCTAGGATAAGGTCGTTCAGACTGTTATCGTAACATTTATAAGCAATCTGTTTTGGCACTCCAAATCTTTCGCAATTTACCTTTAACGTCTTACTAAGAGTAGTCAACTAGAATGTGTTTTCTGTTTTACGGCTAAAGATTCGTTTTACATAGACCACATGGCATTGAATGGTGAATCTGAACTTTTAACGGTGGTCTTAGATCTCAACTCTTTTCTGCTTCAGCCGAGTAAAAACACCTTTAGTTTAGTATCAGTTTTGAACCAAAAAGTTCTAGTTTGGGAGGTAAAGCGGCTGACACATTTTGAGTAGATCCTTGGCTAAACAAACTAATAAACTAAATTCGGAACATCTTTCGCAAGTTTACTACCCTTTCAAAACGCCTCTTTTATTTAATAAATTCTGGAAAAGGTGAGAAAAACTTGTGTTATCATAATTGGCAGACACAAAGATTATCACGACGAGGTTTAAGCCAAACGGATTGAGAAAAATAACAACAAAATCTTGAATTCGCGATTAGCTAGTTTATGTCTGTCGTGGCTGTAATGGCCAAAATTGAAATAAACAATTTATATATTTAATAAAAACCTGCGAAAGCGTACCTCTAAATTTTACTTAATTAACCTTATTAATTAATAAAAAACATTTTAAATTTTACAAAACAAATTATAACCGCCGTTCAAAACCATCATGCTATTTAAACATAGATGCCACTAGCTTTCAGTATGATGCAATTCTGAAATAAAAAATTAAACCGATTGTCAAAAAAATTCATTTGTGTTTTCAATTCCGATTTTGTTTGTCATCGTATTTTTCTGTAATTTATAAAATTGATCTCAGAACAAAATAGTTATTAAAAAAATATGGCTTTAGCATCGGTTTGTGGTTTTGATCAAACTGATTTTACGCAAAGTAAATCTTTTAAATTGCCAACACTAAATAGCCAGTGTAATAATTTAGACAATCCGTTTCAATTGGCTGTACCCCCGTACGCAAATGTAAGTATCAACATTTTCATTTTTTTTGTTTGAGGTTATGATTCGATTACAATACAGTTTTTTTTCTTTGTATTTAAATAGCCAGCCCTAACTTTGGCCAAATTTCAAGAAGATGGCGAGAAGACGGGTATTAAAATCAATTTTGATCATGGTACCACTACCCTAGGATTTCAGTTTCAAGGAGGTGTCGTCTTGGCTGTCGATTCCCGAGCTACCGGTGGCCAATACATTGGATCACAAACAATGAAAAAGGTTGTAGAAATTAATGATTTCTTGTTGGGTACGTTGGCTGGTGGTGCGGCCGATTGTGTATATTGGGATCGTGTTCTAGCTCGTGAATGTAGATTGCACGAATTAAAGAATCGCGAACGTATTAGTGTTGCGGCCGCAAGCAAAATTATGTCAAATATTTCGAATGCTTACAAGGGAATGGGATTAAGTATGGGAATGATGTTGGCTGGATATGATAAGTTGGGACCAAGTCTATACTACATTGATTCGAGCGGTTCCCGTACCAAGGGTAATCTGTTCTCGGTAGGTAGTGGTTCATTATATGCTTATGGTGTACTTGATTCTGGATATCATTACGATCTAAAAAATGAGGACGCATATGAGTTGGCGCGTCGTGCAATTTATCATGCTACGTACCGTGATGCATACTCTGGTGGTATCGTCCGTGTCTACCATATGACTCCGGAAGGCAAGAAACACATTTCCGATGAAGACTGCATGGATTTACATTACAAGTATGCGGCCGTCGAACGTATGACTTCTTAATTTTTTTTTTTTTTTTTATGAAAATACATACCTAATAATTTTTCAAATAAAACAATGATTTAATTTAGAATTAAAATACTTTATTATTTTTTTTTTTTTTACATTAATTGGGTGATGTCAGGCTAGATTCAGGACTTGTTTCAAATAAACTGGGACTACTTATACTTAGTTCCGGGTAATAGTATTCATTACTGTTTGGGTTGTGGTCGCCCGCTAAAGTTGTTGCCTGGTGGCTGATTTTGGATGTTCGCGGGAGACTGTTCTGGCATAAATTTTTTTGCAGACTGGTCATTTGATGAGGTTGGAGCTCCTGTTGCTGTTGGAGGTTTGTATGGTGGTTGTTGTTGGATTGGCTGTGATGATGGTGGTGAGATTTGTTTTGGTTTTGGAAGTTCGTCGGCGATGAACCGCTGCTCTCGGGCAGGTTGACCCCCCATATTTGCATTGCTCTGGATTGGTTGATTATACCCTGAAGTTGTTGTGTTAGTATTAGATTGGGGTCCTCCATAAGGCGGCTGGGATGTGGTTGTTGCAGTTGGAGCATAGGCAGCTGCTCCACTTCCGTATTGGGGTTGAATTGGGTCTGCTGTTGGGGTATATTGCGGTTGTTCGAAAGGTTGAGCCTCATATTGATCGGTTCTGTAGCTGGGTTGAGTGTATTCTTGTTCATATTGTTGGGGCTGGTAATCATATCCGGTGGTTGCTGCTGGCTCATATTGCTGGGGCTGTCCGGTTTCATATCCATATCCATCGGTTGCGTACTGCTCGTACTGATTTGGGTCGTATCCCTGGGAGGGCTCTGCTGGATATTGATAATTTCCTTCATATTGGTTTTCAACAGGGTACTCCACTTGGGAATTGTAAGGTTCATCTTGCTTAATGCCTTTGTTATATTCTGTTTCACGTGGTTCACTGTAGGTGACTTCTTTTGGTCCATCATTTTTGGGGGCTGCTCTATAACCGGATTCTGGGGACACGTTTGAGCTTCTCTGTCGGTCTGGCTTAATACTGTCTGTTCCGCTATACTCTTGTTCTTTTGTGTATAATCGTTCTCCCGTCCTTGATTCTGGTCGTTCTTTTGGGTACAATCTGTCTCCTGTTCTTGATCCTGGTCGCTGTTGCTGCTGCTGATGCTGCTGTGTGGGTGATTGACTAACATAATCTTCGGGGATTTGTCTTTTTCCTGAGTCACTGTTAAGGTCAAGATTTTTTTCGATGAGGCTTTGTTGGGGCGATTGGTTTCTTGATTGTGTCCCTGAGATAATTCCATCTCTGGATTTATAATTAATTGATGTGCTTGGGTCATCTCGTCTAATTGGTGCAACATTGGTATTGTTATCTCGGGGTTCAGATCTTCCACTGAAATTGGTGTTACCGTATTGTGGTGCTGTTGGTATAGAATATAAATTAGGGTCGCAATTGAATTTAGATTGAGGTTTAACTTCATAATTAATTTGTGGATAAGCATCTATTTCTTATTTTCCCTATAGTAAGTGCAACTTTAGATATAAAAAAACGGTCAAAACGTGTCGATTCTCGTACAAAATCAGAAGTTTCGATAACAAATAATATTATAAGCCGACTCCAACTTACGTGATTTTGAACAAGAATCGACACATTTACACAAAAATATGATTAAGTTCGCTATATATCTTTCTACAAGAAAATACCTTCATCATACTGGTCATCATTATTTAAATTACTACCGCTATAACTTATATTATTATCATTAGTATTATTATTAATATTAGTATTATCATCCATATTATCATTATTATTAGTATTGCCTATTCTATCCCTACTGATTATTTTACTTGTTAGATAATCTACATTCGTTTGTAACGCATTCATTTCATTCCTGGAACAAAAACAAACAAAAATAAACAAAAAATTTAGTTGTTATCAATTTTACCTTTGTTAAAACATTTTGGCAATCAAAACTATTAAAATTGTGCTCAGAATCACTAGTGTCTTGGTTGTGAGTCGTTAAATTATTGAAATTATTAAAATATGGACTTATATCTTTGTAATTTGTCCAGATTTGTTTTAATCTTTCCATTAATTCGTAATTCTTTTGTTTTAAATATTTCTTAGTATTTCTAAATAAAAAAATTAAAAAAAAAAAAACAAATGAAAATAAATAAATAAATCAAATAAAAATAATTAGGTATACAAATAAAATAAACTTTATGTAATAAATGAAAATTTTGATCACCTAGGTACATACAAAAAAAAAATATTCTTCACTCCGAATTATTTTGATCACGTTTCTCAATCTTCTTGGTTTTTGGTTTTTTTATTTATATTACTACTAACACTAATACTACTCTTACAACTATCATCATCACAATCGGCCACACTACGATTTTTTGGTACAAAATGTACCCGGACATCAATTTCAATCGGTGAACGAATTATATTCTCTCCACTTGAAATAAACCTTTGGCCGTCGATTTCTGCCAAAGGTAGGGAAAGCTGTTGTTTTTGTGATTGTTGGTGTTCGTGCAATTGTTGGTGATGATGATCGTGATCGCCGGTTTGATGTGAAGATTCGTCTTGTATCGAACCATGTTGCTGTTTCTGTTCTTGGTGTTGTAAGTGGTGTCGATTCGTTTGATGATGTTGAAGTTCTTGGAGTAGGGTATTCAATATAATCTTGTTTGATTCCATTCCAATCAGCACATCTTCGTTTAACCGTTGCTCTTGTGTCAACGGTGGTGTGATTGTGTTCGAATTCATGGTAATCATATTTCCGTTCGTTTTCATTTGGTTCGGTATTGAATCGTACTCTTTTTCGTCCTTTTGGTTCCCTGATTGAGTAATACATGAAAACCAAAAACCAAGAATTAGGGATTTTGAAAGCAAAAAAAAAAAAAAAAATCAACGGAAACACGATTAATTATTATTAATGGTTAAATAAAATTAAATGAAGTAATCATGATCAAAATAAAATCGAAGTATTGGCGTTAGAATTGGCAGCCGCGAGCCCAAAAAATGTAGCTATATTTCTAAATGTATTTAGATTAAACTTATAAAAATACTTAATGTACCTCACTGTAAGGCTATTCTAATTTCTAACTTTTAATAACCCGAAAATCATTACTGTCTTAATTATTAGTGAAAATAAAGTCAAAATTAATTTATCAGTTTAATACAAGCCTTTCTTTACCACTTTACAACCTAAGTCACACGGTCACACCTGTAACATAAATATGTAACCTTGCATAGTATACTCATCTTGGTAAATAGAAACCTAGTACGTATGGAAAACCTTGTTATATTAAATAAAAAATAAATGCGCATCACTCTTGTGCTAACCTTAAAACGTATCTAATACTTTTATCATTATCTAACTATAACCGGTATAATTATCATATTACAACACCCAGGTTCGATGTGACTGGCGTTGTCTTTCTTAGATTTGTTTAAATCTTACACCTCTATTTAAATTTAAATCATAAATCCGCCAAAGTTCCATTTAAGTCAAAGTGGAGTAAATAATTTAGATTTTTTAGATTTGTTCAAGGTTAGATAAGGGTATACAAATTCAAGGTTCGTCCTAGTCGCTTCATTCTTATATAAACTAACAAATTACACCAAAGGGCGGCAGTTGAGTAGTGGCTTATTAAATATTATAAAATTTTATGAATATTGAAATGACTCAATATGACGATTGGAAATATAGAGAAAGCACTACCTATCGAAATAAAATAAAGCTGTAACGACGACCAAAAATTAGCATCAGCGCTCGCAGAACGAGTAAAATATGGTATAGTGGACATTTTTTGAAGCCGAGTAGCCTCAAATATTTTGTTTAAAATCACGGCTCCAATCGTCAATTGAGTCGAAATATAGAGAAAGCACTACCTATCGTATCCGATAGGTAGTGCTTTCTCTATATTTGCAATCGTCAATAGGACTTTATGTATGTATATAGATCTCGGTATACTATGAAAATAAAATAAAAGAGTTCTGTTTGAATATTTGAATGAACTAGACGGTTTTTATTCAAAGAAAAAAACAAAAAGAAAATTTTATCAGAAATATACTGCTGTGCTAAGAAAAAAGTCACAAACGCCAAAAGTCCAAAAACGCTTTAGGGGCATATTTGGATTATTCAAACAAATACCTATTTTTCTGCTTTCTTAAAAAATCCAATATTCTTCATTAAATGCCATAAAATCACGTTATTTAGTAGTCAAGTTTCATATTAAGACATGGCAACCAAAAACAAACGAATTGAAATTACTCAAAACTACAAAAAGGCAAATATGACTTTTTCTTGGCACGGCAGTATAGTGGACATACCATATACTATAGTCCGTAAAAAGAATTATCCGAGCAAAGAAAATTCATGGTCCAGCTCGAGCCAAATATTTATGGAAGTAATTTGGTAAAATTGAAGATTTTCTTTTGGTTTGGAAGAAAAAGTCAACTAAGAAAGCCGCCATATTTGATCATCGTTGGAGACATAGTTGGAATTTGAGAAAGATATTTTGGATTGTTAGACATTTATCGTTTGATTTCAATATATTTTGGCAACTAAAATAAACTTATTTTAATTTTGAGATAATTAATGAATTTTTGTCTGTGGTTAATATAAATTTAAAAAAAAATGCCATTAATTGATTTATTAAAAAGTAAAAGAGGTCGCTCTTTAATTAAGAGGAAGCTTACGTTGCAATTAAAGTTTATACTGAAGTTTATTCTAATCTTTGTTCGTTAATTGATGATCGCAATTTCGAGAGTAATGAAGAAGAGTCTAATACAGATTTCGAGGAATTTGAAGATAGCTTCTATGATGTAAAGGGTAAATTTGAAGGCATTTTGAATATTAACAAAATAGTTTGTGATGTTAACGATAAATTGAATTTTGGTAACAATGTATAGTAGTATTCAAAACTCGCTGGAATTCTGATTTAGTTCGTGCCAAAATTTTTCCATAGGCGTTGTTTCCATTTTCCATAGGCGGGTAATTTTTTTTTTACACCCATTCAATTTTACACAAAATCATTTGAATGTTTTGTGTATTAAAACTGAAATATAATACATTTTAATCATTATTTATTATTTTATTTAGGATTAATATCTTCTATCTAAAATAAATGCGACCTGTCAAAGTTTTTATAATTTTTTTATCTACAGCACTAAACGCTGCGCAAAGCTATTAAAAAAAAATGTTTAACATCTGAATAAGACTATAGCTCCAGAAGACAGTGGCACTGCAAACAGTCTTCTTTCTAGCAAAAAATTGCCAGAAATTAGAATACTACGACAATAAATCATCTAGTACAGAAATACAAAATCTGATTGATCGAACTCAATTTACGTGCCTCTTACAGAAATTGAAATAAAATGTAGATCGATGGGATATGATGGTAGTTCACATTGTTACTTATGGAGGCTACCTACTTGGAAAGGACTTTCTGGATTTTTGCAAACCGGTTGTAGAGTTTTAAATGTAGTTTGACAAATCAAGGATAAATGTAAAAAAAATTGTAAAATCTTCGGGTCGGTTTCAGAGCCCGATAAAGTAAATTCAAAAATGGTTTGACCAATGTGTAGTGGTAGTGGAAAACTGTGCTCAATTTATAAATTTGCGTCCTGACGGGAGGTACGGAAAAATAAGGGCTATAAGTAGATGATTGCATTAAGCGGCAATCATTTAGTTAGAAATTATCAAGCATTAAACATTGTGAACATTGTAGTTATAAACATCACACCTTAGACATAACGCACCTAGGTAGTGGTAGTATAAAGAATAAAACAAATCCCGAAAATAGAAATACTAATTCTGCAGGTAGTTTTAACTACTTCTGTAATTTCAATAAAATATTCTAATCAATGCTTCATTCAATGCAGAGCGCTCCTGGATTCAGCTTCTCACAATAACTATTACTAAAGATACATGTTAAACCGCAAGTGATCTGACTGAAAATTTTGGTTGGTGTTTACATGGGACTTTTTTATTTAATTAGCTCAAATGACAGTTCAAATGTCACTTTGTTCTAAAATTACATTTAAATTATTTAAAAAAATTTAAAATAATTTGAAAACCACTTCGAAAATGTATAAAAATCTTTTACCATTTTAACAGTATGAAAAAATCTGTTAATTCAACTAAACTAAAGTTTACATGTTTAACTCAACACACAAAGTGACTCAACCAACCAAATTTAAGTTGACCGAACTCAGACTACTTTCGGACGTTTTCAGTCAGATCACTTACGGTTTAACATGTATCTTTAGTATATATGTCTAAGGACTTGGTTCAAAAATTAGGAATTAAAATCGAAAAAGATAATCACTGTAACCGCTATAAATGGTACAAAGACTGATATTTGTAACAGAGTAGAAACCTCAATTCATTATCGCGTTGATAATTATTGCAGAAATTTAAAATTCTTGGTAGCATCTGAGATAAGTAATGGATACTAACTTACTTGGGTTTTTGGTGGAAAATTAGAGTTTATCATTAGAATCGAAAACAACGGATGCTGGATTAGACAGTTTGTAGGAAAAGTTTTGAAACATAGAGTGCAATAGCGATAAAAAATTCGGACAACTGAGGAATTAGCGTGCGAGCAACATTTTACTTACAAAAGAGATACAGACAATGCATTTATTGTAGAATTGCCTTTTAAAATGGATGTCGAGTTCATGATTGAATATGTGTTGATGGGCCATATGAAGCTTTAGTCTGAGGTATATAATGGTTCGGGATATTTCATACCTCATTTGACTGTATTACTAAATATAGAGTTGTTTTTGTTGCCTCGGCCAAATCTTCCTCTTAGTATTCATTGAATGATCTGTTAATGGTAGGGCCCTTAGTTCAAAGAGAGTTATTTTCGATCGTAATGAGATTCAGAAAACATGTCATCTCTTTTACAAGTGATATCGAAAATATGACTGGGATGGTTAAATTGGAGCCATCTCATACAAAGTATCTACTCTTGTTATCCAACAGTTAGCTGTGTATGAATCAGAAAAGTATCTAGTAGCGTCAAATATTGCGAAAACTGATTTTTATGTAGATGATTTACTTTCGGGGTGTCAAACATTGCAGGAAGGTGTTTCAATGGACGACGAATTAATAAAAATGTTTTCATCAGCAGGATTGAGGTTAAGAAAGTGGTACTGGAATTTAAGAGTAAATTGGATTGAGTTTTAAATGATTTGAGATTAAATAGATGTGCAATTCCAGGAAACGTTAGTGATTTAGAAATGCAAGGTTTTAGTAACGCGTCGGAGAAATCAAATGGCGTGATGGTAGTGTAGTTATAGCTTTTGTGTGGTAAATATAGAGCGGCTCCTTTAAAAGTGATCTCTTTATCGAAACTAGAATTGAATGCAATCTTGCTTCTTGCAAATTTGACTCAAAATGTGGTAGCGTTTCTCAAGATAAATGTTAGAAAGATAGTTTCATGGTCTGATTCGACAATTGCCTTGTCCTGGTTAAAAATTTCACCCATTTAAAAACGTACGTGGCCAATAGGATGAGCAAAATTTTAGATTGTAGTAAATATATAAAATTCAGACACAACAGATGGGAAGCCAAATCCTGTTGACTTAGTGATAGAGGGGTTGCACCTCAGGAGGTTGACCTTTTGGATGCTTGGTGGCGCGGTGCCGTTTTTTTTTTTTTTTTTTTTTTTTGAAAGATGAGGATGATGGGATGAAGATGGGATGCTTGCGAGTTAGAGGCCGCATCGTAATCAATCATTAGAACTGTTCAGATGATAAATTTTGAAAGTGAGATTAGATTGTTATTGTCAAAAAATAAAACGTTGTTAAAAAACAGTAAATTGATTAGAGTTAAGGCTTTTGTCAATGAAGAAGGAAAGCTTAGAGTAGGAGTAAGACAAGAGAATAGCAAGATACAGTTAGGCGAGCCATTAAAAGCTGTATCCTGTTTTAAATTTAAACCGAAATTAGGAAAATAAATGATCGGTTCATTGCCTCCAGACCCTCCTACTAGACCATTTAATATAGTCGATGTTGATTTCTGTGGTTCTTTTCTAGTGAAATATAAAGGACAACGAAAGGATACTCAAAGCAAAGTTTACATTTCCATATTCATTTGCTTTGCAAGTAAGTAAGTTCGTTTAGAATTGGTTGAGGATGCAACGAGCAAATCTTCGAATATTTTAAACGTTTTTTCCAATGTATCCAATCCAATGTATCGAGCAATCGGCTATCATATTGGAAACAAAAAACTCGATTAGTGTAAAATTTTTGGAAAAGGTTTCCCAACCAAATGGAAGTTCGATCGAGAGGGTTTAAAGGTGAATGACCTCGTCTCGATTCATTAAGACGATATGCCGGCTTCGGGCGGCTGATGGGTCGTGGGAGGAGGTACTCAATCGGGTTGATGGCAGGATTCGAGTGGTGGTAGTGGTCAGAACACAAAGGCAAAGCAAAGAGAGCCTTTCCATGTATAAAGAACTCAGCATACTTTGAAAATAAAATAAAGGAGTTCTGTTTGACTGAACTATTTCACTGAATCAAAGGATTTTTATTAAAAAAAAAAAAAAAATAAGAATTTTATGAGAAATATAGTGGAAGTACAGTCTGTAAAAAGAATTATCGAAGTAAAGAAAATTCAACAACCTACGATCGTAACGTAAAGCTTGCTCGGATCGAACCTTTTATTGTCATCAAAGAAGAGATTACATCACAACTGGCCACACCTACGACAAAGCAAACATCATCATCAGCACCCTTTATAAACCTCATCGATGGTCTCTCAAAATTTTTGCAATGTGACGCCGGCCAAAATCCATCTTTAATCTCTATATATGTAATCAGCCACCTATTGAAGGGACCAACTACCTTCATTTATCGGTTTATATCCGTCTGTGAAACATAGTTTAGCAAAGGGATCACGAGATCTGAATTCTTTCCTAGCCAATATGTGGTTTTTAGATGTAATCATTCACCACAAACAAGCGGAAAAAAAATGTGTGGTGGAGTAATCATAGCTGTCGAATTGTCGATACATCGTTATGCTGTGACACAATAATGGAAATCAACAATGCTGCTAATCAATCTGACACCATTTTAATCAGGGGGATTTTGGTTTTCCAACTATTAGCTGGTCATATGACAAAGAAATTGACGAAATTTTACCTTTAAACGTGAGTTCGGACCCAGTCTATTTATCGATACTCTTTTTGACGTAAATCTAAGCCAAATTCGCGAGATTTAAAATGGTTTAGACTTAACTACCTGGTCTAATCAATCACCAAAACTGCAAGCCGTAATGCAACTTCTTTCTTTGAGCGTTTCTTTACAAAATGATATTTAAGGGCATAGAATTATTTGTTCCTACTGCTGTGGTCAAACCAAACAAATATCCTCCATGGTGCGATGGTAAACTTATCAATCTGAATAATAAGAAAGACATGGCTTTCAATGAAAATCTGAAATTTAGTCCGAGTAAAGCAAAAGCAACTTACTTTGAGAATAAAGTACTTTGAGATAAAATGTAAGAACTACATTAGATATATTAGGAAAAAATTAAGAAATGATTCCAAATATTTTTGGAGATTTTTAAACAAAAACATGAAATTAATCGTTACCCGATGTGTATGACATTCAAGGAGTTTTCCAATCAGTTTATAAGCTAGATGATATCGATAAGCATGGAAGTTCAAACAAAGGTAACAATAACGTAACCATACTAACTAGAAGTATTCGGAGATGGATGTGGTCTTGATGACATTTCAGATTTATTGTTAAAAGATATCACGAGGCTGGTAATTCCTATGTGTCTTTTATTTACAGTCAGAGTGACACCAATTTGCAAAACTGGAGCTATCAGCTTGGTTTTATACCCGAGCATGTTGTCAGCAATACCAAATAAACGACATATTTTCATAAAAAGGATTCGAGATTAAAGACCTATCGTTAAAAACACTTGCTTTACTAAGCACATTGAGCGATGCGTCGCTAGAGCTAATTCCATGGTTGGTTTTATTAAGCGGTGGACGAGTGATATTTATGACCTCGAAACAATTACGATCCTGTATTATGCCTACGTCAGATCTCCACTTGAATAAGCTTTCAATGGCTGGAGTTTTTTTTACGACGAACATATCAGAAATATTGAGAGCATCTTAACAAAATCTTATACGCTATGTAACGTGGAAAGGCGGATGGAATTACGACAAAAATTTGCTGTACCATGTTAACATGAAGCGATTGCCACCATATATTACTGTATGCAAATCTATAACACGACAACTTTGGAAAATAGACGTGAACTTTTCAAGGGTTCATTTGTTGGAAATATTTTACTTCATCAGATCCGTTGCATCATCTATCCTGGAATCAATTCAAATAAAGGCACCTAGTAGGAATTTAAGAAATCAGCAGTTCCTTCATCTATATAAACACAGAACAAACTATGGTTGATAATCAACCGGTAAACATGATGTGCAAGAGTTATAATAAACTTGAACATCTGTTCGGCTCATACTTAGGCAAAGATAACTTTAAACGCAGGTTGAAGCAACATTCAACCAAAACTGAACGTCCTAAACGGCGCTAATGGAGAAACCCTTAACAAAAACCTTAGATTGGTGGAGCAGCATACGCCTATGGATGATCGAATCAGAAATGCCCTCGGTTCTGGGGAACATAGAGTCTCCAGAAGGTTTGGAGATCTGTTCAAACCAGCTGCATAATTCTATACACTTGGCTTACGAGAACAGCTGCCCGATTAAGCGAAGAGAGTCCACAAATATGGTCCCTTGGTGGAACGGGACGCTGGGTAAACTGAGGAAAAAATCGAGAAGATTATTCAACAAGGCTAAACTCACCGGTGAATGGGGCGAGTATAAGATGGCCTTGACGGAATATAATCTCGAATTAAGATGATCCAAAAGGGCTACCTGGAGGAATTTCTGTGGGGGAATCCATGAATTGCCCTCTGCAGCTCATCCCTAGAAAGTCCTTTGCAGGGGTCACTCAAATGGTTTAGGACTTCTCTAGGAGCAAGATGGGAGGTTCACTAAAAACCGGAAGGAAACTTTAGAGGTACTGCTAGAGACCCACTTTCCGGATTCAGTAGTGGTAGGAGCCCAAGAGGACCCTCATGATCCCTCAAGTGAGGTGGCTTATGCGCCTCACGGTATTATCTGGACTCTCTCTGGGAAAATATTCACACCCAGCAAGGTGCGATGGGCTATTGGGTCTTTCAAACCTTTCAAATCCGCTGGAAGGGGATGGTATCTTTCCAGCTTTACTTCAAAAAGTTTTGAGGAAATACTCCTCAGCCTGATCCAGATATTTCGGGCAAGTTATGCTTTTAACTATATTCCGAAACTGTAGAGAAAGACGATGGAAAAAATCCTGGACTATCAAATAAGTAGTGAGGTCCTTGGAAAAAATCCGCTGCATCGGGACCAGTTTGCATATCAAACTGGTAAATCCACTGTGATGGCCCTTAGCGGTCTAGTCATGAGGATTGAAAAAGCAGTGGCATGTAAAGAAATTGCCCTTTGTGCCTTTGTGGACATTGAGGGGCGTTTGATAATACCTCCTATGGATCTATAGAGAGGGCAGCAATGGAAAAAGTGTTCCGCTTTCTACAATTAGGTGGATCCGTTCCATGTTGGAACATCGTGAGATTACTGCCAGACTAGGTAGCGAGTCAGTAACCATCAGGGCCGTAAAGGGCTGCCCCCAAGGAGGCTGGTTATTGACAGACTACTGGTCCTCCTGAGTAGCAATGGGTTTGATATCCAGGGCTATGCGGATGATGTGGCTATCATAATCAGAGGCAAGTTTGATGAGGTCATTTCTGATCGCATGCAAAATGCACTCAATATAATATGGCAGTGCTGTTACCAGGAAGGACTCAGTGTCAATCCAAACAAAACTGTCATAATTCCTTTTACGAGGAGGAAAAAGCTTACGATTGCAGCTCCTTCGTTAAACGGTACTACTGTTCCTTTTTCCAGCGAGGTTAAATA
Source organism: Tipula vernalis (assembly GCA_958295665.1). NCBI lineage: Eukaryota > Metazoa > Arthropoda > Insecta > Diptera > Tipulidae > Tipula > Tipula vernalis. The sequence goes on from OY282559.1 coordinate 378,457,690, forward strand.
TCTAGGGGTTATCCTAGATCAAAAACTGAACTGGAACCAACATTTATTGAAAGTTCAAAATAGAGCCACCAAGGCTTTCTGGGCCTGTCAAAGACTCTAAGGGCGTACTTGGGGACTACAACCAAAAATGATTTACTGGTCATTTCGCACAATCATTAGGGATTCGCACAATCATTAGTGCATCGGTGTTACGGGCTCAATGAAATCATGTCCAACCGCGGCGGTGGAATCACTTCTAGGACTGACACCGTTACACCTGCATATTAAAAAGGATGCTGCAATTATGGCCCTGAAAATGCAGGCGGAAGGAAATATCAAACCAGGCAATATGGTGGGTCATCTGGAAATCCTTAAGGAATTTCAGACAGACCCTACCATATGAATGCCTTCCGACTGTATGCCAGCTAAACTGGACTTCCACAAACCTTTCTGTGTTAGGTTACCTGACCGGGATCTGTAGAGTACAGGTGGAGCATCCTTTGAGCGAGGGTCCATGGTATGGTTTACAGATGAGTGGCACTACCCTCTCGAAGTCCTTGGCTACCAATGCTACCGTTTTTCAAGCAGAAGTACATACATGCTAAAGAACTTTGCGCTAGGATAGGCATAGCAAAAGGCCTAAACGATGCAAAGATTTATATTGTATCAGACAGCCAATCGGCCTTAAAGGCTCTTAGGTCTTGTACCGTTGAGTCAAGGCTGGTATGGAATTGTCTGAAGGTTATTAAACATCTGGCAGGCTCAAATAAGGTAACACTTATGTGGGTGCCAGGTCATACTGGAATCGAAGGAAACGAGGCAGCTGATGGCCTCGCCTGTGAGGCTTCTGCATCTCCATTTATTGGACCAGAACCCTTCTGCGGCGTCACTAAGGGACACCATAGAGCAGCGGTAAAACGCTGGGAGGATGTTCAAAAGTCCTCCTACTGGCGCAGAAATCCAGGTTTGCGACAGGCGAAGAAATTTATATCACCTTCGTCTGTCAGGGTTAAGGAGTGTCTTGAACTTAGGAAACCTGATTTGAGGCTGCTTACAGGCTTCCTCACAGGTCGTGTTCCCTTAAGGTATCACCTTAAGAAGATGGGCCTAAGTACGACAGAGTGGAGAGTGTTCAAGAGCGAGCTGAAAGGCTCTTTAGCCTTCTGTAACTTCTCTGTGGATCACTCGTCAGTAGACAAGCTCAAGCGAGTCAACTTTGAGTTTAGAATTCTCTAGTTTTACCCCAAGGGTGGCCAGAGTGGTGCCAAGCCGGCACTCGCAGGGTAGACCGCTGGGGTGGTGGTCCTATCGAAGGGGCATGATATAAGAAAATGGGAGGGGAAGAGGAAAGCGTCAGGGGTGCACAAGTGGTGGCAAGAAGGGGTCCTCCTGTGTAAGCCGCTGGAGAGACCTAGAGGTGGTCAGGCTTCAGGGAGTGTTGGAAAGGAGGTGACGGACAATGATCAGCCATCTGCCTTGAAAGGCAAAGAGAGCGGAAAACGGTGGGGCGTTGGAGACATGTACACCACCACACAAGTACAAGTACACTGAAAAAAATATCGTGCATTTTATTTACGAATGGCGTTCATTAACCATAATTCGTACTATTAATGTAAAAATTGCTATATTTACGTAAATAAACAAAATTTAGAAAAATTCATGAAAATTTGTGCGTTAATAGTACGAATCACAGTTCATAAACTAAAAAAATGGTTTAGTTTATTGTACTATACGTATAATACATTCACATGTTGTTTGCGTATTAGTGAAACTTGCATGATTTTATTAAAAAAACATATTTATGAACAGTTCATAATATTTATGCATAAGACTATGATGAAAATTTATTTTAAATACTTATTGTTCATCATATTAACGAAAGTGGCTCTATAGTACTTGAACATTACGAATAAATTCATGTGCGTAACGATTCCATTACATTTTTGTTTATCCGAATATATCAAATTTCATAATTGCATAATGTATACGAATTTGTTCGTATTATTAATGATTAAATGAATCTATTCTAGCATCTACGAAAATTACATAAAGTTGAATCATCATGATTGGGACAACGAAAGTAAATAAATTGCATATTATTAACTATTATCGTGCGGCTTGAAAGGGCCATTTACATATGTGTAGTTTGAAAAATCGTGAGAAATTAAAATAATTTTTGTGTGTTTAAAATCAGGTAAATATGGTATTTTAAGTCCGTGTTAACTTAAATAAAATCATCGCTTTTGTGATCGATGATTAATTCTTATTCCATGAAATTAAAACGAAAATGCTTTTGTGTGAAAAACCCTAAAATTCATTGTAATGTGTAAATTTATAATTTACGTGATTTATTATTGTGTTAGTAATTCTTCTGCTTTATTATAGTGCGCCTGTAAGAAAATGTTTACTATTCCAAATTTTGCCGAACCTGCAAATCAAGATATTTCAGCAACACTTGGAGAAAATCATGAATTAAACTCGCTTTTTGAGTACCTATTTGGATCAGATCAGGTAACAAACATAAGCAAATAAAAGTACCTACATGTGATTGTAATTTAATTTATTGATTTTACAGAATAGCAACTTACTATCGAATTTCAAAAGGAAAATGGGAGAAATCAACAATTTCGAATGTAACCTGTCAACATGGCGTTTATTAACCCTATTATATTTTTTAATTATTAATTATATTTATTTTAAAATTAAAGTTTATTTTTATGAAATTAAATTGACTGCATTTTAAGAACAAATAGAAGAAACCAAAAAAATAAAGGAATTACAAAACGAAATTTTAAGTTTTTGATTTCTTTACAACTGTGTTGTACAGATTTTTCGAATTTAGTCATCAAACAACACAAAAATTTACATTCTTACTATGAATCACTTTATATAAATATTATGTAATTTTGATTATCAATTATGAACCCGTTCCTGTATTTTATGAATTATTTTCAATATATTTATGAAAATAATCATCATATTTGTGAATTATTCATATCAGTGGTTGTCTTCCTACATATGAATAATGAATTTCTAACTTAAATGTATGAATTTATTCGTTAATGTGATTTACCATTTCATTAGTATAATTATTAATTTCATCTAATCTTCTATCGCCTACGTTAATAATAAGAACGTATTCATCCACAAATGCTAATAGCTGCATTAAAATTATAACGTTTTTCGTATCTTATATGAATAAATACTACTACATAAGTAGTCAAGATTATAATAAAAATTGTTATCTGTTTCACTACATTAACGTATGGTATTCGTTTTATTAACGAAGGGTCGTATCGGCTCAGTTTTAACGAATTTTTCTTACTATTAATGCAGTTTTTGCCTACATTGATGCAGGATTTTTTTCGGTGTAAACCTTTATCATGCAAACGCGTCTTCGGCTTTTCAATTCTCCATCTTGACCATAAAAACAGATTTGCAAATAATAAAAAAATATAAATTGGGCAAGTCGTTCGCCAGATACTGTAGGTACAGAGATCTAGAAAGAGGGACGGACATTTTTTTTTGACTCAGCGAAAAAGTGGTTTTGGACACAAAAAATTGTTTACATGGTAATAGTTCACGTTTCAGCGAATATCTGTGGTTAATATACGATCCGGGCGATGCGGGTCGCGGGGTCCAATCGTTATTAATTTTTCATAAGTGAGATTTTCCAGCTATTGGCAAACCCTAAATCTTTTCTGTATTCAAAATTGAGTTATCGAATTTATCTAAATACGGGCTTAGGGACAAAACCAAAGACAGGACAAGATGCGCCGAAAGGAAAATTCTGGTCAATAGTGGAATGTCTGATCACTGATCATTCTCGATATCCGAAACATTACAAATTAAACTTTGTTTAACCAATATTATAGATTTGGAGATAACTTTCTCGAAAACACACGGAAGTACAATTTGGAACCCTGTTTAATGTACCTACACTAAAATCACAAAATTTAATTTGAAATTTTTATCCAGCAAAATGCTAGTACTAAAAACTTAGCTAAACGTTGGTGCTTAATTTGAATTAAATATAAATAAAATTAAAAATTTAAACAAATCATAACATAAATAAATAAAAAATTAATTAAAAAACAAAAAAAGAAAACTTAAATTAAATTAATTAAAAATGATGTACTTATGTTTTATTGTTGTATCCTCTAATTTATGCGTTAATGTTTTACATTCGTCGGTTAGTTTTTCCATGAGCTGTCTTTGTCCTTGTACCATTCCTTCCAAATCAGTAACAGTTGTTGCTATAAAAATAACCGAGTGGGCCATTAAAAAAAAAAAAAAAAAAAAACACAAAAGAAACGAATATTTAATGTTAGAAATTATTATAGAATTATTTAAGATAAAGATTAGCTCATGGATAAACTATTGACACCGTCAATAATAACTTTTTTTTTTTTTTTTTTAAACCAAATGTTCCGATGTTAGTTTTCAAATGTTCTAAATTTTAATTTTAAAAAATGATGTATTTTGTATATTAAAAATGATTTTTAGGGTTTCAATAGCTTACCCACAAAACATAAAAAAAAAAAAAAAAAAAATCAAATGATGTTTATGAATCTAAAAACTACAAGCTAAATAATATCTATAGATTAGTTTTAGTATACGGTACCGTGTTTGGATTCCAATTCGGATATAATTTTCGTCATATCCTTACTGGTCATACGGGGCTCCCGATTTATGTCACCCATTGCGATCTGTGTGTGTGTATAGTGGAAAATAATTTAATCAACATTTTTTTTTTAACTGTTTTATATGTTACGGTACCTCTTTCTCCAGATTCGAGACATCATCGGAGAGTCGTAAATTTTCTCGCCGCGCATGTAACAAATCAGCATCAGCGCGATCCAAACGCTGGCGAAGAGAATTGATTTCGGCATTAAGACGTGATGTTTCAGTTCTTGATTGTCGATCGGAACGCTCTAATTGTAGTCTGGAAAATGGAAATTATATAATTGGATTATGAAAATTATATACCAAACAATTATTCCTTAACCTCATCGCAACAATTTCCTGTTCGAGTGATTGTTTTTCGGCATTCACCTGAGCCAAATCGGATAGAAATGAAGTTGTTTTACTTTTTATTTCCATTTTGAGTTCCTCAATTTGTGCTGTTCGCTGTGCCAAATCTCTTTTGTAATCGGCTTCGACACGTCTTTGTCGCTCCAATTCAAGTTGTAATTTTGATGCCTGCTCCCATTGATTTGATAGGTCACCACCCAGTTGATCGACTTGATAATTATAACGTCGTTCAGCTGTTGAACGTTCCTCTGCAATTCGTTTAGCCATTTCATGTTGCAATTCACGAATACGTTCGTGTTGACGCTCCAACTCATCTTTTAGGCGGCGAATTTCTAAATCAGATTGTGTCCGTTCGAACATTGCCTGTTCGGCTAAATCACGATTTCTTTGTGTTTTTGAAAAATTTGTAGCATCACTGTCTTTAAGCTTGGCTATTTCGGCCATCAATTTTCTAATCGTTTCCTCTTGAGTTTGTCGATCTCGTTGCATATTTTCGATTTGTTTTTTCAGATTGTCGTCACCGATAGTATTAATGCTGTCAAATCGGCCACCACCACCGCCATTTGCCAATTTTCGCTTGTTATTCTCGTTTTCCTCGTGAATTTTTTTTATATCGATATTAGACTGAGCCAATTGTGCTTCGAGCTCGCTAATTCGCGATTCAAAAACAATATTAGGCCCGCCTAGAGGTTTCTTGAATTTTTTTGTATTCTTCGTTGGATATTCCTCTAGAGTTTCTTCACTGTCCGAGCTGTCGTTGTTGCCCGCGAAGAATGGTCGAGATAATCCGGTTCGAGCGTGATCGGTAAGCGCCTCATTTTCCGATATTACATCTTTAACTTTATTCAGTAGGCTTGATAATTCACCACGACAATATTGAGATTCTCGTTCAAGCTGCTCAATATAACTTTCCTGTTTTTCAATAAATGTTAGCAATTCGGGAGGCGGTTGCTGCTCCGTATTTGTTGTGATCGGATTTGAACCACTACTCGGAAGATTTAAATTCTGTAAATTTGTTAACGTCGAATGATAGGAGGATGACATTTGTGGCGAGATATTCGATTTGGATGGCAAATAACTTTGTTGTTCCTTTTGTGGTATGTAGTCGGCACGTTTTGTCGCATTGTATCGTGATAAATTAGAAGTATTCGGAATATATTTCGATATTTCTGAAATGGCTGGTCGCTCAGATCGTTGTGACTCTGTATCATCGGCGGAATCTTCATAGTGACGGTTATAAAATGTTGAGGATGATAATTTGGTTGGTGTGTATGAATCGGCGAGTAGAAATTTTAATCGGTTTACCGCTTCCTTGTGAGCATAATCGGTGAAATCGTAATTCTTCTTTTTGTATAGTGGTGGGTCAAGTTTTGTGGCACCAATTGGTTTCCTAAAAAAAATGTTATTGTAACAAATTTATTAAATGTACACAAAAACACGTCACTAACAATTCATTAACACTTTTGCAACAATCATCCATTTAAAAATCGATTCCATGCAAATAAAATAAAACAAAACAAACTGAATGTGGACATTGAGTAAGCAATGTACAATGCAGACTGACATGTGGGATAAAAATTTTGTTTGTTTTTGGTTCAGTAACTATGGGAATAGAAACTATCGTCATAAAATGTTTTTGTTTATTTTGTGTATAAAAAAGGGGAACGAAATTGAAAGTATCGTAATGCCATGCACGCGGAATAAACAAAAAAAATTATGAATAAAATGCAATGAGATGAAAGGACATAAATATGTATGTAAAAGCGTACAAACAGTTTTATGTACAATATATTTATGTAATTTTAATATTTTATTAGATTTTTAGTTAGTATTGGTAAAATTGGTAAATGGTAAAGGTTAAACTAAAACACCGCATAGTCTTTGAAGATTATTCTACATACATTAAAAGTAACTTTTGCGTATAGAAAGACCGCCGAATGCTGAATCAACATTTTTTAAATTAAACGTTTTGAAAATCGTAATTACAGGTTCAGAACAAAAAGACCGTGTGGCCTAATGGATAAGGCGTCGGACTTCGAATCCGAAGATTGCAGGTTCGAGTCCTGTCACGGTCGAAATTCGTTCGTTTTTTTTTTTAATTGGCGTAAATTACTAATGTTTTTTAGTATTCCAGCTAAGAACAGTTAACGCGAAGTACAGCATTGGAGTCGTAGACAAAAGGTTAATGGAAATTTTGTAATTTTAAATTTATTTTTAAAAATAACTATTATAACTATTTTTTAATAACTTTATTTGTCGTTGTACAGGAAGAATGTTTTTTTCAAAAAAAGGAATGTCGGTTTGTTATACAAGTTCGGTTTTGATTTTAGCAAGATACCACAATATTCCTTATTTTATATTTTCCACTAAACCGCAGAAACCGGATACGCATAATTCAATTAGACATTAATAATAAAAATTACTACCTGGGGTAGCCATATATTCATAAAATATATGTGATAACTGATAAGCAATTTTTTTTTTTAAAAAACAAATGTAGATCATCTTTATGGGGGAAAAAATTGTCACAAAAAAATGTATAACAAAATTTAAAATTAGGCATGAGACATAAAAAAAAATTTGTAGTAATGGTGGCGCAAATTCAGTGATTTTTGGGCCACCAGATTTTATATAAAAAGGCCGAAAATCACTGAACGTTGTGCTGAAGTTCACTTTCATACACAACTCCGTATTTTTATGAAAATTAGTACAATGAAACTAGATTCATTCGTGATAATTTTGCTATAATTTTTTCTTTGCGGACGTGATTGTTACACGTGAACGTGATATTTAGATTTTAAAAACCCCCAAATTGCCATATAGAATTGGTGCCTTCGCTAACTTTGTTGCTGGTTAACGTACGCAATTATATTGTTTTTGTGAATCTTTGTTATTTACAACCTTTCATTTGCATTGGTGACATATATTGTTTGTTGTACAGCAGAAAAACAAAAAAAATATTTAAACAAATTATAATTAAAGCTCCTGCAGCACGAGTATGAATATAAATCCATACAATCTGAATCCGGTAATTCATCCAATGAAATTTCTCAAATATTGTCATGTGACCGAAAAAAAACATTCCCCTTTTTCTCCTCTCGAGTTAAAATTATTTCAACATTAACCAAAATATCCGCATAAAACCAACATAACCACACCAAAAATATATATTACGAGCTTTTTTTTCTCAATATATTTTTTTTTTGTTTATTTCTGACGTTTCGATTTGTGAAAAAAATTTGTTATTTTGTTCGGTAATAAACGTTATTAACCCTTCCGCGTGGAGTGCCGTACACGTGTACGTCATGCGTAAAATCATCTCTACTGTGGAGTGCCGTACACGTGTACGTTATTACAAAATACGAACTTTAACAAGACACCGTGAACTATTTTAGATGCTATTTGTATAAAGTACATCCAAAAAAATTATCTAAATAAAAAACAATAAAACTGATATTTAAAAATCTTTGTTTTATTAAATAAAACTATTAATTAAATAAATTAAAAACAATAAGACACACATTTAAAAGTTTTCGTTTAATTTCCTCCTCCCGCAACTCACATAGTAATGGAAACTTTTAACTCCCACGCGGAAGGGTTAAACAATAAAATCATTTGTCCACGACTAACGTATAATATACTCATTATACGTGTGTTTCTTCAATTATAATGATATCCATTATTCACTGCTAGTTTATCTAGTAGTCCCTTCTTCTATTATTCACTAGTACCAAATAAAAATTTCATTTTTGGAAATTTTATCTAGTAGTCTATTGCCATTTTCCTTATTATTAAACTGAGACGTCAAAATGTCGACGGAAATTATTTTAAGTTTATTTAAAGGATTTGATAATAAAACACAATTTTTTATTGGTTGTGGACGGTGGTTTGGCGTCTATTGGAGGGGGGAATCAAAGTTGAGTAGATTAATCTACTAGCTCCGTAACCTTCCAGTAGGGTGCACATCACGTGAGCTGTTCTGATCTTGTCATTAGGCAGCTGCATGATGGGTACAATTGTGTAAGGGGTAGCCTGTTCACAATTTGCAAGTCTACGTACTGCCTCCTCGTGGCAACCACTGGTAACTAAGGCCACTTGGCACATTTTTGGCCATTTGGCACAGGCTAAAGTACGGCGCTAAAGGAGAAAACCTTGACAAAAAACCCTAATCTAAGGTGGAACAGCATATGCCGAAAGATGAATGGCTGATAGGTTAATCAGCCCAAAATATGCGGACTCTGGATACCAGGCACCCTCCTGTTTTATTTAGCCTTCCTGTAGTAGAGCTGGGTAGCCTACAGGTGATTTGCAATTCAGAGCAACTCGTAAGAGTAAAATCAATCGGAATACGGGGCAGGAGTAGGAATATATGAGAGTGCGACAACCCTCTCGAGGTCCTTGAGATCCAATGCTACCGTCTTTCTAGCGGAACTACATGCTGTAGTAAACATCTAGGAGGGAGAGCAATAAGCCCGGATAGTATGTATCACGTACCGGGAGGCAGTATCGTCAGGTTCATTAAGAACCTGAATATTGACTGGACGGATAATTAAGCAGGGGCCAGCACAATAGATCTTTTAGGTCGCAGTGCGAAGTGGCTGATCGCCCGCATGGCCCCCCAATAATAATAATAATAAAATTGGTTGTGGACAAAGTATCGTATTCTACTCGCATATAATGGCTGTTATTCACTCAAATGATTTACGGTAAACTTCATCTTCGTGAATAACAGCTATCATTATATGGTCGTTGAATAATGTACTATTATTTTTAAATTACAAAATTTATTGAATTCGCCTTGCATGAATTTATCTTGAAAATTTATCTTGCAGAAACAATTTGGAATAGGTTTCAAGTATTTTTGAATTATTTGTGCAAGGCGAATTTTATTTGAAACAATGTAAAATTGGTTTTATTTAGATATAAATTACAATTAATTTGATTTTACTTTTTAATTTTTGTTGAATGTTAATTAATTCTTGTAATTTCTAAATATGCTACCGGTCTTACGACACTTTTAAATGTGTTTTTTATTAACACGTAGAAACATTTTAGTATTTACGAACGGTAATTCAACGAAAACCGGCTAATAGACAGAATTCTATTTATTTAATTTTTAATTTAATATGTTCCGAAGATTGTAAGAGAATTCAATCCAGTTTCGAACTGATGAGCTTATGATTATGAAAAGCCTGATGAGAGGATTGATTTTTTCATAATCATAAGCTCATCAGTTCGAAACTGGATTGAATTCTCTTACAATCTTCGGAACATATTAAATTTAAAATATTAATTTGATTGTTTTAGGAATGGTTGATTTAGATGATTGAATCATCTAGGAAGTCCGAGAGGATGGTAGTGAATTTTTATACCATATGGAACATTTTAATTGTAAAAACACTGCTCTACAACCACAGAAAATCACAAAAAAATAAATTTGGTGTTTACACAGTGTAACGGAGCGACTTAGTTCCAACTAAGTTGCGATCATGATGTAGCACTCTATACATCGGTGACTGCAGCACGTTTGCCGGCTAGGTGAAGAAGGTCGGCGTAGTTCTTATCACTAATTACAAGGAACTGGATGTGCTGCGATGGCGTGTACACACATTGACGACAACTCAGGTGGGACAAACAAACATGGAACGTGCCTCGTTAAACTAGGTGATATTTTATACCATATCACAGATGAGATCATAATTTTTAAAGGAAATTAAATTAAATCACAGTCGTATTCTATGGAGGTCAGGTGACGGACCACGTGATCACCACCATCCGCAATGGCAACACAACGCACTTATATTTAGTGTGCCCCATAATAATTCAATAATGTACGACATTCGGCCCTTCGTACGACATTCGGCCCTTCGACACATTCGGCCCTTCGACCCATTCGGCCCTTCGACATTCGGCCCTTCGACATTCAGCCCTTCGACATTCGGCCCTTCGACATTCGGCCCTTTGAAATTCGGCCCTTCGTACCCATTCCAAAAAAACTATAAAAGTTTCAAAACACAATAACAATGTTTAGTACAAACACCATTACGTGTAATAAATTGGATCTAAATATCTCGTGTCCAATTACGTCCGCAAAAAAAAAATTACACCAAAATTATCACGAATAAAACTAGTTTCGTTGTGCCAATTTTCATAAAAATACGAAGTTGTTTATGAAAGTAGACTTGTTCCGAATGTTGTTCAGTAAACAATGATCAGTTAAATTTTATCCAGCGGTGTTTTAAGACCGAAATACATGGTCAAAACATACAAATTTTTTTTTTATTTTATTCATCTGAAGAAAAACTCAAAAATAATTGTAAGTATCAAAACCTAAACCAACCTATGTATATGCTTTGGTGAATCCAAAGTTGTTTATCTGTTTGTTTTTTTTTGCACAGTAATGATTTTCGGCTAAGGCCATAATTTTTCCGCGCAGGGATGGTAGATCCCTGAACGAACAATTGATTTTTGTCATTAATGACACTGAGGACATGGTTTGAAAGTTTCTAGTGAACTAATCCTACCGCTAAACTAAAATTTTTGTCCCTCATCCATTCCAAAAGTTCAGTAGCAGCGTACCAAGATCTTGATGTGATGACCACCCACAACCAATTCCGCCGACTGAATGTAACAGGAGGTAAACTGCTGTGCTGATAGCTGCTATTGCAAGACAAGTCCCAACGAAATCACCAAATCAACCGCCAATAACCAATTCAACCCCGAATCAACTTTTAAACCAACTCTTAAAATAACTCCAAATTCAACTGAACTTGAACTCAACTTAGCTCAAACCAAATCTCAACCCTCTACTCAACTCAGCACGAAGGCTAAATGGGTGTATGAACTCAAATCAAATTAACTTAATATAACCCCCCACTAACTCCATCTAAACTCTCGACTGGAACCCAAGCTAATCCCCAACCGAACCCCTCACTCTCCTCCCTCGAACTTCAAGTGAAACCCTATTCTATCCTAATTCGACCTAAACTAAATCCTCAACCCAACCCTAAACTCAACCATAACTCAACCTCTTACTCTCTTACTACAACCTCAACGTTCAACTACGTTCATAAAGAATATAAAGTACGCGTTGCGGTAAACATCGTAAATTTTTCTTCGCCATTTAATAAATTTAATTTTCATTTTATTCATCTAATAGTATTTTGTAGTATTTTTGTTGGCTGTTATTGTGCTTTAATTTTCTTTTTTATCTTGTTTTAACAAGAATATTTGCTAACAATTTGTGTGTGTTATACAATTTGTGTTTGCCATCAAGTTGTGGTTTATACAAACTTTTGACCGTCAAAGTGCTAATATTATAATTATTTATTAATTTGTGATAATGTCCGTGTGCTGCAAGTGTAGTGTAAATATAACTGATAACTTTTTTTCTTGTTCTGGTGAATGCAAGAAAGTAGTACATTATGGTTGTACGGTAATAAAAAAAACAGTGTTTGATGTAATATCTGCAATTCCTAATTTTTTATGGCGTTGTAATGAGTGTAGTGATCTTTTTAAAGTGTTGAAGGAAAATAATGATCATCTTACTAATGCTATGAACTCTATTTCAACAACTTTGCTTGCATTAAAACATAAAACGACATCTTTAAATGTTGACCTGGTAACCGCAATAAAACCAAAATGTAATCCAGCTTCATTGAAATCCAAAAAATTGCAAAATAACAATGTTGAGCCGTCGTCACGAACTACGAGATCAAGGGGTTCGTCAACAACAACAAAGGCTGAGCCTATTGCTGCTACTCAATCATCAAGTGATAATAATAATAATAATTCCCCCAAAATTATTATTGGGAGTGGTGGTATTGATTCTACTCTGCGCACTGTTGAACCTGTAAAATGGGTTTTTGTTTCACGTCTGTGCAAGGATGTTATTGACGATGATATGGTACTGTATCTAAAAAATAAATTTGCCATTGATAAACCTATTCTGGTTCGAATGAGTCGTAATGATGGCCGTGACTATATATCATTCAAAATTGGGGTTCCGGATAACAAATTCAACCTGCTGTTGGACTCATCATCTTGGCCTCCTGGTGTATTAATCAAAGAATTTGTAAATTATCGTCGGCAATCATCGAATAATTTTTTAGTACCTCGGTCGGCTTTAACGGTTTAAAGCCTACATTTAATTCAAAGTCAAGTTCAAAGTTAAGTTCAATCTCAATCTATTATCAGAATGTTGGTGGTATGCGCACAAAATCAACGCATTTTTCATTATTTCTATCGTCGTCTTGTTATCCGATATATGTTTTATCTGAGACATGGTTGAGACCAGGTGTTTTAAGTTCGGAATTCTTTGATGGTAATTATGTTACATACAGATGTGACCGTTCCAGCCTAACAAGTGATAAATCTGATGGTGGTGGAGTTCTTGTAGCTGTGCATAATTCAACTATAAATTATGATGTAGTATGTCCGAATAATACTGTGGAATATGTTGCTGTGAAATTATCTTGGACAGTAAAATCAATGTATTTATATGCTGCATACGTCCCACCTCTGAGCCCTCCCACCTCTGAGCCCTGTTGAGGTTTATAGATTACACTGTGCAAATATTTATTATTTTGTATCTGAGTGTAGCATACATGACATCATATGTGTATTGGGTGACTTCAATCTTCCGCGTTTATGTTGGTGTACTGATGATGATAATACTACTTCTGTTTTTCCATCCAATGTTACGAGTGATGTGGAACAAATTTTTATTGATACCATGTGGTCTTTAAATTTACATCAAATTTGCAAAGTTGCTAACTTGAATGGTAGAATTTTGGATCTAGTTTTACTGAATGATCCTAATTGTGGATTGGTTACTAAGTCGTTGGAGTCTTTTGTTCCTGATAGATCTCATCACAATGGATTGGATATCAATTTTGACTGCCAGGAGCTGTTTTGTAAATTCATCAACAATGCACAGCCAAAGTTAAATTACAATTTTAATAAGGCCAATATTGCCGGTCTGCAGGAGTTTTTTGAAATGGTGGACTGGGATGAAACTTTCAATTCTAAATTGAGTGATGTTAACGCTTTGGTCGACTCATTTTATTTGATTGTACTTGAGGCTTTCGACAAACATGTACCTAAATGCTATAAACGTAAGAATAACCATCCTCCATGGTTTGACAACAATTTGGTCAATTTAAGAAACAAAAAAAATAAGGCACATACATTAGCCAAAGGTTTGAGTGATAACTTGGATTGTCTTAATTCTTTCCGACAACTACGCCGGGAATTTGATAAGGAACAACACCGAGCGTATCGGAACTATTTTTCACGGCTGGAAGATAATTTAATTTCAAACCCAAAACTATTTTGGCCTTTTGTTGATGTCAAAAGAAAATGTTCCGGTTATCCCCAAATGATGTCGTTAAATGATGTAACTGCCTGTAATGCTGAGGACATATGTGAATTATTTGCAGAATTTTTCCAATCAGTCTATAAAAAATACAATGATAATGCTATTGATGTTTCCTTAGGACCTCGTATTCCGCAGCATCAAAATTTAATTGGAATACCTTATATTTCAGAAAAAGATGTCAGCCTTGGTATATCCAAGATGAAATCGGGATGTGGTTTTGATAATATACCTGCAACAATACTTAAAGACCTTAATAGCTCTCTATCATTACCATTATCTCTGATATTTAATGCGTATCTGAAGAGTGGTGTATTTCCGTTGATATGGAAGAAGTCATTTATAATTCCCATTTTTAAATCCGGAAAACGGAGTAACATTACAAATTATCGAGGCATATCAATATTATCATCGATTCCAAAATTATTTGAGCTTATTGTTTCTGATTATTTGTATTTTAATGTTAAATCTTCATTAGCACTTCAACAACATGGATTCGTAAGACATCGGTCTACCACTACAAATCTCTTAAGTCTAACATCTAAAGTGTTTAGCGCTTTTGACTCCAAATGTCAGCTGGATGTGGTTTTCACAGATTTTGCGAAAGCATTTGACTCGCCTCAGTTTGAGCTACTTCTTGACAAACTGGATGGATTTGGAGTGAGTAAATTGTTTTTGGATTGGATTGGATCGTATCTGCGTGATCGGAAGCAGGTAGTGCAAATTAACGGGTTTACGTCTAAGATGATTGAAGTTCATTCTGGAGTACCTCAGGGCTCACACCTAGGACCAGTGTTGTTTAACGTTTTCATCAATGAAGTTGCTTCTTTGTTCCAGTACTGTGACTGTGAGTTATATGCTGATGATTTGAAAATATCAAAAACTGTATGTAGCCCGCAGCAATGTAATGAAATGCAGAGTGATCTTGATTTGCTGTATAATTGGTCAATTGTGAATAAATTGAACTTGAATTTGGAAAAGTGCAAGATTATGAGCTTCTCCAGGAAAAAAGCAGTTATTCATCATCAATATCTTATTGGTAATCACCAGCTTGAACGAGTTATGACATTTAAAGATTTGGGTGTTATCTTGGACCATCAATTGAATTTCCGAGACCATATCAATTTAATAGTGGCTAAGTCTAACTCTCTACTTGGCTTTATTCGTCGTATCACAAAAGATTTTCGTAATCCACAATCAATTAAAACTTTGTATTGTTCCATTGTTCGATCTAATTTGGAATATGCGTCGAGTATTTGGGATCCTGCTTACCATATTTATATCGATAGAATTGAACGGGTACAGAAGAAATTTAGTATTGACTATCTTCATAAATTGAATTGGCCGTTTGATCTGGACCTTCCAATGTGGCTGAATAAAAAGAATTTGCCATCCTATAACGACCGTTGTAAAATTGCTAATTTGGACTCATTGCTTGTAAGACGTAGATGTGCTGCTTCAACAGTCATCGCTGATTTGCTGAACAATTCTATTGACTGTCCGGAACTACTTGCAAAGATTGATATTCATGTGCCCTATAAACCTACTCGGGTCAGGGATTTTATATATTTGCCGACTTTTAAATCGAACTATGCATATAATGCTCCGATCCCATCTATTTGTCGACAATTTAATCATAATTTTGATGTGTTTGATTTTAATATTTCTAAATGTACTTTTAAAAAGCAAATCAAAGCTAAATTATAAAACTATTTATAATTATAATTATTGTAATCAAAAAAGGATTTTTATCCCGTTGATTTTAGAATAAATAAATAAATAAACTAAACCACCCACTCAACCCTCAGCTCAACCCACAACTCAACGTTCAACTCAAGCCCTAAATTAACATGGTTCGAAAATTACATGAGTTGATAAACTCAACATAATCTAATCAACTCAACCCCCAAATAAATCTCCAACTGTATGCGTCGCTCAATCCCAATACAAACCCAACACGATGCGAATAACTATTAGCATATACCTCAAAACCAGCCAAGCTAATTTCCAACTGAAACCTCTACTCAACCCCCAAATAAATCCCCAAGTGATCTATTGGATGAACTTCCACTCAATTTCAACTCAACCATAATCAGCCCCAACTTGACTACCAACTCAACCGCAAACTGAACACCAAACTCAATCCTCAAACAAGTATATCAAAAAAATTGTTCAACGTGGTAATATCACCATGTGGTTTTGGGCCAATTCGTTTGGATACTCTTAACGATTCAAGTTTTCGTGAAGAATGTAAATACGAAACTATTCCATTTTCAAAATTTCCTTAAGCGTACAGATTTTTTTACAGAAAATTCTAGGTAAATCCCATTAAAATCATCCTTCTTTGTTAAAAGTGACATTAAATTGGGTATTATTAAAACAAACTGATGATAATTATAAATAAGTTATGAAAGCTTGCTAATTTAGATTCACTAATTTGGTATACCCGGGTCAAGGGGCTTCGGAAAATCGTTAAAACAGAAGGTAAGTATGTTTCCATCTCTCTTCCTCTCTTTTGTTTATGGGAATCAAAATGTCTGTTAACCAGTCATACTAAGACATGGACAATGACTGCAGATATGTGGTTCTAGGTCGAAAAGCGTCATGTCAAGCGGGAAGTGGTGATATGCATTACTTGTCAAAGATGCAGACATACTAAAGCTTATTTCAATGAAATGTGCTCTGCAGTAGTAGTCATTCAGCCAACTATACAGATTGCAGAGTTTAAAAAGAAGTTGAAAAGCGCAGATTTCCCCTTCTCAGATGAAAAATAGTGGAGAAGTTGCAGCCCATTACAAATTCGAATCTATTTTAACAGTTAGCTATTGGGACAAGAAATGCGCACAGGAACTCAAAGATTCAATTGAAAGTCTAACTTCCGAAAACCATTCAACGGAGAATTAAAAAAAAAAATGAACAACACCCCAAGTAGTCTTCTAAACAACGATTCGAAATTATGATGGAAAAATAAATGAACAAAGTGGATACTGCCTTTAATATTTTAACGACCGTTGTCTTTAAATCATTCAATATCCAAAACACTTAAATTTCCAATCTTCCACCAAATTTTCAATCTGGAATGCCAATGGCTTATCACAACATTGACAAGAAATTAAAAGCCCCTTGATAGAACAATAAATTGATCTCATAACACCAGCAGAACTTTCCTAAAAATACCCGCACTATCTATGACACAAATCATTCTGATGGAGCAACATATGTTGGCATGGGTGATTAGAATGCAAAACACCAAGAGTGGGGATTAAGATTGGTGAAAACTGGAGACCGAGGGCCATGTTGAGTCCGATGAAAGGGACCACTCGCCTATTTTAGTCACGTTACCGTAACAGAGAAGCTAAACACAAACATCAAATTAAAGTCTGAGAATGATTTAGATTAAGCGCAAACGTTTCAGTCAAAAAATTAAAGACATTGCAGCCATAAACTTTCCCATACAAATATTATGACAGAAAGTAGTATGAATGAAATGCCCTTTGTGTATTTGGATGGACCCCCTTTGGACCCTTTGTGTTTTGGAAAAAACTGTTACGCTAAGGTTTATATGTTGTATGGGTACCAACGGAAAAACGAATATTTCCGCACCACTGTACATTTTTTTGTTAGCTTTTATAGGCTAAATTAGATGGTGGTGCGAACGGGCAAGTAAAAAGAAGCCGCTGAAAAAAATTGTTTCATACCGTCTTACTATGCTGCTTACTATGCTAATTCAACTGACACCATCTTAATCACGAGGATTTTAATTTTCTAACTGCAGCTGGTCAAATGACGAACAACTGGATTGTAGCGACTCACCCATGTGTGCTTCGCCACAAAGTATCCCTCACATACGTCTGAGTTTACCCAACCACTAATGCAACGTCTTTACGCCGCTCAACGTTGACATTACCATTTGGGAACACACGCATTCAACCAATGAACTACTGCCTCTTCCACATGAAGAGACAACAAACCAAAATAGAATTATTTTCTTTTAACTTCAGTGTTCAGTCTGCTCTCGATCTTTAAAACGGCGACATGCCGCCCACCTCGCGCGGTGTTAATAATAATTATAAAATGGTGAAAGATAATAAATTAAATTATGTGATTTTAATTACGTGTACTTTATATTTTATGCATTACAGGATGAAATTTTACCTTTGAACGTGAGTTCGGAAATAGAGTGTCTGTTCATCGATACCGTTTTTATGATTTTTAAAAATGAACCAGTTCTATTTAAAGTAATCACACCATCATTAGAAATAATTTTTTAAAGCAAGGGCAATAATGTTATTGATAATCAAAACCGCAAGCAGTATTACAACTTTAGAAAAGCCGACACAATAAACCTTCATCTTTTTCTATTAGTAGATTAGCTGGGAGAAATTATACAAAATTATATTTAAGGGCATAGAACTATTTGTTCCTATTATTGTGGCCAAATCGAACGAAATCCACTATGGTACGACGATAAGCTTATCAACCTTAAGAATAAGAAAGACATAGCTCTCAAAGGAAATCTCAAATTCTATTCCGAATAAAACAAACAGAAATTCACTGAGTGTATTCAAAATTTCGAAAGTTGGTTTGAGATAAAGTATAAGAGTTACATTTGCCATATTAAGGAAAAATAAGAAACGACCCAAAATATTTTTGGAAATTTTTTAAAGAAAAACCTGAAACTAATTCAACTATGCTCTCAGTATGACTCGCAGATCAAACATGTTTACCGAGTTTTTTCGATCAGTTTATAAGCAAGGAAGCTAAGGAAGACATTGGCAAATATGAAAATTCAAATAATGGTGAACACAACGTAACCTTACTAACACCAAAGATTGAAACCGATGATTCGGAGATGGGTGTGGTCTTGATGTCATTCCAGATTCATTAATGAAAGATTTCCCATCGTTGACAATTCCTCTGAGTCTTCTATTTAATCAATCATTAAAACTAGCAGTATTTTCACACAAATGGAAAATAACCAGAGTGACACCTATTTTCCAAGCTGGAGCAAGAAATGATATTTGTTTTTACAGAGGAATTACATCATTATCATCAATACCTAAATTATTTGTACTAGTAATACGCAGCTTAAACATTACGAGTGATAAAGATTGAAAAAGAAAATATGCAAATAACCACCATTAATGTTCGATTAAATATCTTCAATATATTGACCTCTACGTTTTAACCTTCCAGGTTTTAACTTCATAATCAAGGATCAAGACTAACAACACAAAAGAGTAACGAGCTATTGCAGCTAGATGCGAGTTCCTTTCAGGAGGTAACCCAATATATTGGCCAGCGCAAACAAATTAGATACTAGATTTGATGGATTTTACTGTAATAAAAGGGATATTTGAAAACTACATACTTCTTCAAAATGATGAATTTATCATACGTCAGTCATTATGACACTCAGTGAAACCATTATCAAAAGAGAAAATTTGCCTAATAAGGTTAACAAATAATAAAACAAACTGGGATCTCTTCTGGAACCTAGTCGAAGACTGAATTACAAGTACCAATTAAAACTCCCTCTGCGTGGCAGAGCACTCTCCCTACTGGAAACCAAACGAAAAATCACATCAACTGTGCAAATAGCTTCTAGCAAGAATGACGATTGAACTTGGGCTAGAAATGCCAAAGAAAAGGCTGCATTGTTTGCAGCCTATCTTGAAGACACATTTCACAATTCCAATAAATAAAGTAAATAACTAAAACATAAGATCTGTAATACTACAAGAGCTAAAAGATCAAATTAACAACAACTTAGCTCAAAAAAATCTCCTGGCTAAGACCTAATCACTGGACTTTCGTTAAAGCATTACTAGAGAAAGGATTACAAAAATTACTGCAAGTAATCATAGTGGAAGGTGGTAGAGGTGATATTGATTCTACAACCGAACAAGCCACCAAACAAGAAAATATTTCCCTACTATTTCCCTACTTCCTACAATGTCAAAATTATTTGAAAAGCAATAATAGACTTAAGAAAACTCATTGCTCCTCACCAATTTTGATTAATAGAGAGACACTCTACTATAGATCAAGTGCACAGAATCATAGATTTAATTGAAGATGCACTTGAAAACAAAAAAATATGTTCAAGTATCTTGGAGCCGAGGCCTGAAATATAATTGAAATATAAAGTGATATCTATCGATATCGTAAAACATGAAGAGGATATTTGAAAGTTCTGAAAATTTAACTTTTATACAGTTTACAATTTACGTATAAGTCCATTATACACGAAACAATCCAGATTTTCGATTCATTTTGAAAATAAGGATTTTTACTATTCAGAGTTTTTAATTCGGCTCTAAATTACACTAAAATTTAACCAATTTGGAATTGTTAAAACACAAATTTATTTGGCATTCTTCTCGTTTTGGAGTAAAGCTTTTGTATTAAATTTGCATTTTTCTTTATTCGTTTTTGGATATTGTTGACCAGTTTATTGTTTACATCAAATAATTTTCCACTCTCGTAAACATTTATTGGTATCCAAATCCCAACAATAATATTAACAAGCACTACATTGCAAATTTTCAAGTTTCACAAGCCACATTTAGTAAACGGTTTTTATTTTCATCACAATAACCCTTTATTTGTTCCCGATTTCTGAACAATCGCGTTATTTGAAATAATTTAGAAACGTATACGGTATACATAAAACAACTTATTGCTTTTATAAATGCCACTGATTTATGGGAACAAAATTCTAATACGATTATAATACAATATTGTACATGATGAAAACTCATTGTTTGATCAATAAATTAAATTATAAAAGAAAATTCACAAATTGTTTTAAAATTTTACACAAAATTTTCACACACATACACAAATAAATAAATTTGATTTACTAATTAAATTATAAGATGCGTTCTTGCCTTGATTTTCCTTTTCGACTGCGGCCAGTTATACTGTCACGGTCAGAACCTGTACCACCACCAATACTACCATTACCAGTACCACTTGTACCACCAACACCACCACTATAATATCCTCTTGGTGTTGCTGATGCTTTTAATCCAGTTAATCCATTTTTGTATAGTGAATATTTCGACGGTTTTGTAGATGCTGAGTATCCATTTATACTACTTCCATAATTTCCACTACTTCCCATTTTCATATTTGTGTGAATAAATTTTTTTTTTTTTTTTTTTGTAAAGAAAATAAAAATTTTATAAATTTGGGAACTGTTTCGCTACAAAGGTTTAACTAACAACTGAAAATTGTAAAATAGAAAAGTTTTGCGTTTTATACTTGGTGATACAATTTTTTTATTGCTACTATACGTATGTATTTTATAGGGATGGAGGCACCAGTCTCAGAATTTTCATGTAGTATTTGTATTTAAATTGTTTTTGTTATTGTTTTGTGGACGAAAATATACAGAATACAATATTGCTATATAGTTTGTTAGTACACTCAGTCGATTCAGAATTCAGGTTGTCCTGGTTATATACAAATTATTGAATTGAAAGGGGTTATTTTGATGCTGGCATAAATTCTTTTACATATATGTACATACGAGTACATATACTTTTTGTAGATTAACTTTATATAAAACAGCAAATATAGCCTATTATCGACGGTAAGGTTGTAAGAAGCTATAAACTATTGCCTGAATGTTCAAAATTTTCCACTATTTGTGCTATGTCTACGAACAGTGATCGATTTAAACCATTAGCTAACTTGGCTCGAGACAGCTCAATTCCAGTTATTTATAGGGACAAGATAAACCAAATGATCGGAACACATGAACGAGTAACCCAACAAAAAAGTACATGCAATTATATCAAATTCGTATTTGGAGCAAAACAACGATTTGGTCGCATCCACATGTTGTGCGATCTTCAAAATTAATAGACTCCATAACCGCTGTATACTGTAATAGCTCCTGACTCCGTTGCTACTATTTTGAAGTGTTTTTTTGTCAGATGTCTGTAATGTTGCAATTTTATCGTGAACTCCCCAAACTAATCGATTTCGTACTGGTCTGCCCTCATAACTGTTTCCACATTTATACACAAACTCCATCCGTAAAATTGTACAAAAAGCATTTGGACAGCGGCCCTGGCATTTGGAATGCATACAAATACTCTTGAATGGGTCAAGGAGAGGTGACTGTTTTCCCATTCTAATATTGTATGTATTCTGTCAGGGATATACTTGTGTTTGTGTTGCTATCTCCAGGAGCATCTGTGGTTCCATGGCGGGCTGTTCAAAGTTTGGAAGTAGAAAGTGACTGCTGGTCATAGGCAACCAACACTTGGCTAATTTGTTTTGGTTTTTTCTATGAAATATGAAAAAAACGGAGGTATATCAGAGACAACAAGAGTTTACATAACGCACCAGCACTGCCTTCAGTAGTCGTTGTTTGACAATAGCGAGCAATGGTTCGTCTTGGAGTGATGGATGTTTTTGCTGTCTCAGGGTTGTGTGAAGTTGTGCAAAGGGTGATCAGTTGTGCAAAGGGTGATTGCTGCGTATATCGATGATCATATTCAGTTTTGACACAGTGCAATCCAAAAAACCCTGTTGCCTTTATTTATTTCCGTTTATCTTTTAGTTTTTACATTGTATTGTGACGATTATATGGCCATCATACAACAAGTTCACATTAAGAACAGCGATGGCTCAGACGGTTGGCGCGTAGTACAAACATAAAGGTCGAAGGTTCGATGCTCGTCGTTACTTATTCGAAGGAAGGAAATTTCGAGAGCAGTATCAAACTGGTATATAAACACGACCGATGGCAAACAGAGAACACTTTTTGGTTTTCTTTAAATCGAGTAGCAAGTGAAATAAATCTGTTCTCATAGCCTTCACCAGTGGCAAGCGGACAGATTTAAATAAGTAAGTAACAGCAAATATTAAAGTGTATAATAGTAGAGTAAAATAAAGTCAAGTAAAGTAAAAGTAAACATGGTTTTTTTTAATTGCAAAATGTGGACGAACTCAGAAGCCCAATTCAAGTGATCTAGTTAAATATATTAGTGTTCCGGAGTGCGTTTGTGTCGATTGTGCATGGAACGACACACACAGGCTCATTCGGGTGTGTGTGAAAATAAAATAAGCTATGAAGATTATCTGCGTTCATCCAAATTGAGACAATTTCAATTTTAAAACGGTCTAACTGTGGGATTATGTAAATTAATTTTGGGTGCAACCGCGCGGAAGCTGGGAATCGTGCACTTGATTTAGAAACCAGGAAAATTTGATTTCATTTGAAGTTTCATTCTAACACCAAAGCATATAAAAGTGACGAACAAAATTGTAAATGAATTACACTAAAATTTTTTATTTTTGTGGAGCGGACAAAGACACACCGGTCTGAAAAACGACGTAATGTCTTATACATTTGTCTCCCTTGCACATTTTCTATTTCCATTATATATAACATTAGGTTAAATAAATTAATGAAACATATGTGAATTAGTATAAAAGAGTGCAAGTAAATTGATTTGAGTAAATTGGTGGAATGAGATATTAGGGTTCTGTTTTGGAAGGGTTCACTATGGGTTGAGCGGAGGTTTGGTTTGTGGCTCGGGATGTGGTATTTGGGTATGCATTCCGGATTGTGGTTTAGTGAGGGTAAACCAAGCTGAATTTCTCCATGAATTGTTTCCTGAATGTGGTTTCATTGACTAAATTACCACTGGAATGCTAATCGTAATTTGTTTCAGAAGTTAAATTTTTAAGTTGAGTATAATGATTTGACAGGTTAATGGAAGGAAGGGGATGCTACACGATTGGTTCAGAGATCAAGATGTAGTTCAAGTTGTTTCGAAGGGTGAGACGGAGATCTCTTGAATAGGTAGAGGATACTAGCTGGATCTTCGGATGAGTAGTCTACTGTTTCATATATTTTAAATATAATTTATAAGGTGGATATCCGTCATTATACAAATAGTGAATGATCAACTATTTTGATGTAAACTTTGAGAGATGTTAATTTCAATGTGGTTGTGTGTGTTTAGTTAATTTATTGATATTATATTTGTTTGTGAGTATTGTGAGTATTCATTCTAGTAATGAGGATTTGATGTTATGGTGATTTAATGATTCAGTTTAGTTTTCAGAGGTGTCCGGTAATTTTGTACTAACCTTATTAGTTGATTCTTTTACTATAACATTATCATTTGTAATCAAATCTAAGTGAAATAAAATTTGAATTTTTCTAAATATATTGTAAACGACATCTCTTGAATAACCTCGGTACTGTCTTGTCTTTTAATGTACCTCGGGTAACCCCTCTGTCTTGTCTTTTATTGTATATCGATCGGGTAATGCCTTTTAATATAATGAAATATAGAAATTGGCCAGCCCTACTTTCCTTTTTCCACTATTCTTCTTGAACAGTTAGTTTTATAAAAACTAGTGTTGTGAAAGGACGTGTCGTGGAGTAGTGTCAAGTGGTGTGAAAATATATAAATCAGGTAGGATTGGAAAATAACGACCATCGACTTCACCGTATGCATCCCCAATCGTGATCGTCAAAAAGAAGAGCGGTGAAGATCGCATTTGTGTCGACTATCGCAGGCTCAGCGACAAAACTGTGAAAGATCATTTTCCATTGCCGAACATGGATGATCAATTACAGCGGCTGGCCGGCATGACATGGTTTTCGGTGGTTAACTTGGCGTCTGGGTACTATCAGATCCCAGTTGATGAGGAGTCGCGTGTTTTAACTGCGTTTGTAACACCAGATGAGAAGTACCAGTTTAATCGTATGCCTTTCGGGCTTGTTAATGCACCATCAGCGTTTCAGTGTATGATGAATTCAATGGCTGGTGAACTCAGTAACCGGATTGTTACATATCTCGATGATGTGGTTATCCCATCAGCGACTCTTGAGGAAGGTATACTACTACTAAAAGAATTCATGGTCAAACTACGAGAATACGGATTGAAAATGAAACCTTCGAAGTGCAGGTTTCTGCAAACACAAATCGTGTTCTTGGACCACGAAATTTGTAAGGATGGTATCCGTCCGGGAAAGGAGAAAATCCTGTGCGTTGGGAAGTTCGATGTTCCGACTAGCGACCATGATGTACGGAGTACATTGACCGATCTCACTAAGAAGGACCAGGTCTTTGCGTGGGGCGATGAGCAAGGCGCAGCTTTTAACCAGCTTGAAGCTTGCTTATGTTCTCGAAATGCTTTGGCTCTTTATGTTCCGTTAATGCGACACGAGATACATACGGATGCCAGTGCGGTTGGGTTAGCAGGGATACTAATTCAGGTTCAGGAAGACCGTAGAAGACCAGTCGCCTATTTTAGCCGAAAGACAAACACCATAGAGCAACATTACCATAGCTACGAATTGGAAACCCTGGCTGTCGTGGAATCGGTGGAACGATTCCGGGTGTACGTACTTGGCAAAGCATTTGTTGTCATCACAGATTGTGAGTCTTTACGAACCGCTGCAACAAAGAAGGATTTGATTCCTCGGGTTGCGCGTTGGTGGCTTCGGCTGCAGGAATTTGACTTTGAGATCAGGCATAGAAATGGACAGCAAATGGCTCATGTTGATGCGTTGAGCAGAGCAGCTGTTTTGGAAAGTGTTGAAGTAAGTGGAGCTACGTTGGATGTGTTCTTGATAGAAGATAGCAATAAATGGATGATTACGTTGCAGAAAACCGATGAAGAAGTTTCTACAATGAAAGGCCATATTTTACGAAAAGATCGGGCGATGAGTAATTTCGTGATTCGAGATGACTGTGTGTACTTTAAAGGAGAAAATGGGGACGAATTGTTTGTTGTTCCAAAGTGCCTTTGTATCAGAAGGATAAAGGTGGCGGTCAGGGAATTGAATTGCATCCGATCGAGAAAATCCCAATCCCGCAGCATACGTGTCACATAGATCATTTAGGACCCTTTATCAAGTCATCAAGGAAGAATGCCTACCTCATCGTCATTACTGACGCATTCACCAAATATGTTCACTGTCGACCGTCAAAAGACACGTCCACTAAATTTGTGGTTCGAGCTATAGAAGATATCATCATTCATTTCGGCATGCCAACACGGATAATAACGGATCGAGGTTCTGCATTCACGTCCAAAACATTCGAGCGATTCTGTGTAGACTTAAACATCAAACATATTCTAAATGCGACCGCCACCCCTCGAGCAAATGGACAGGTGGAACGTACAAATCGGACTCTATTGAGCTCACATCGGACAATGGTTAGCGAGGGAAGTGAACAAAATTGGGAGACAAAACTTCGGCAGATACAATGGACGATCAACACAACCGCAAATTCGGTGACAAGAAAGTCACCACATGAACTACTATTCGGATATACTCAAAGAAGTATTTTTAAGGATAAGTTGACTCTCGAGTTGGAAGGCGACAAAATATTAAATGAACGACAGGACTACGTGGAACAAACAACGAAGTACCGAGAGGAAGCTTCGCAAAACATTCAGCGGCATCAAAAGTACAGTAAGAAGTATTTCGATTCACATCATAAGAAGCCAGATGTCTATTACGACGGAGATCTGGTTATGGTGAAGCGTGAGACGGTTTCAACGGGGAGTAGCACCAAGCTACATCAGCGTTATAGGGGCCTCTATCAGGTTATGCAGAAACTGCATGGGGATAGATATCGGGTTACCGATATAGCACCTGTGGGCAACAAACGAAAGTTTAACGGCGTTTTCCCAGCCGAGCGAATGAAACTGGTGGAAAGACCAGCAGTCAGTAGCGATTCAGAGGGGAGCGAAGATTGAAGACAATCTTGAAGGTCAGGAAGGCCGAGTGTAATCTAATCTAAGTGAAATAAAATTTGAATTTTTCTAAATATATTGTAAACGACATCTCTTGAATAACCTCAGTACTGTCTTGTCTTTTATTGTATATCGGGTAATGCCTTTTAATATAATGAAATATAGAAATTGGCCAGCCCTACTTTCCTTTTTCCACTATTCTTCTTGAACAGTTAGTTTTATAAAAACTAGTGTTATGAAAGGACGTGTCGTGGAGTAGTGTCAAGTGGTGTGAAAATATATAAATCAGGTAGGATTGCATTGCATTGTATGTAGAATTGTATGGTATCTATGTGTGCCTAATGAATATGTGTGAAGTGGTGGCATGAGGCCTGCGTGAGTGTGTAAGAACCCGTATACCTTGTGGACAACCACATGGTACCAACATACTAATCCACTGTGCTGCGAAGATATATACAGTGAATCGTCAAGAATGAGTGAATCGACCCGCGCTGCTGTGGCCTTGCCCATCGATTGATCTTTGTTGATTAAGTCTACGTATGATGGTTGTATCGTCTTGCGTTGGTGGAATTGTGTGATAGAGAAGATTGGTGGTGATGGGTTATATGTGTGAATGTGACGCACCTACTCTAACAATTGTTTTCTTACAGTTTATATCTAAACCATCGAACATCGAGGGTGGGGATACCCACTAAATGCGTACGAAATAAAATGTAAGTCTTTCTTTACTTCTGGTTTAAAATACATATGAATAGCCCTCTCTTACACATTTTTAATTTGTTTCT
Organism: Tipula vernalis; assembly: GCA_958295665.1. Lineage (NCBI taxonomy): Eukaryota > Metazoa > Arthropoda > Insecta > Diptera > Tipulidae > Tipula > Tipula vernalis. Next base: position 378,485,608 of record OY282559.1, read on the forward strand.
TATTAATTTTGTAAAATAATTAAATTTATAATTATTAATTTCTTCTTTCCTGATTGGTAGGAATTTGATGATTAGTTTTAAATTAAATCTAATGTTTTAATGGTATTTTTAACGTTAATTTTAATTCTTGGTACATTATGCAAACAATTAATTATTTAGTTATAGAATGTCCATGGATAATGAAATAAGCGCTGTTATTTTAATCGTACCTTAGTAATTTTAAATTTTTCTTAAATATTTTATCAGATAAATAAAAGAAAGGCGGACAGGGAAAGGAGTGAAATTACAACATTAATAATTTTTTAAGTCCTGATTTAGATTTAGGGAGTCCTGAGTATGCGGCCTTGGATACCAGAGAAATGTTCATCTAATAATGTAGTTAGATTGTGCTGTCTTGTGCTAGCCTATTTATCATATATTGTAATAATAATTTACTAACTATCGATCGCTTAGGTGTCTGCAACCGGGTCCAGTGTGTCCCAACTAATATTCCTTCGATTTTTTTATGTGTAAACGGGTGTGCTTGGCCGTACATCCTAATCAATTTTTAACGCAAACATAACCTTAAAAACATACATACGTTTACTGCTTCAACTATAAATTTTTAATTTATTAAGCTAATTAATTTTAAATTTAATTATAATTTAATTTAAAATAATAAAAACACATCATCAAGCAATATTACAAAAATGTTTGTATGGTCTACAGTGGCAAAAACAGCTGATTTTTTCTGTCAATATTTTTAAGGAAACAGCTCTATAGACGAAATGTCATACAAGTTATTTGGTGTTTTGTTAATAATCAGCCTACTGAAAAGGAAAATTTGTTCAATAAATTAACAGTGCGGTGTTCATGATACGGTTTCTCTACTGCTCGGATTTGTAATTGACGAAAAACAGTAACCGTCAGACATTACCGTCCGGAATTCATGATGCTGCCCTGAACTGCTGGAAATTATGCTTAAACATCTGTCTGTGAAATAATATTTCCGCGTGTGACTTTAATTTTGTATTACCGTACATTTGATTATTTTTCCCCATTTCGAAAATTCCTATGATCCGTGGGTCGTATTTCTACAGCACATTTCTAGTAAATACTTGTTACTTACTTGCAATTTTGCTAGTTAAAGTATTTATTTATATTTATGTACAGTGGCTCAAAATGAAACTCGGACAGTAAAAGAATTAAAATTAACAACGAAAAACACATGCAATTTTTATCAGAATTTTAAAATACAAAGTACTTTTACTTAGTATCATTAGTTTAGATAAGAAAAAATTAAATACAACAACCAAATTCATTTTAATAATGTTATAAAAAATAAAATAAACAAACAAATTCCAATTTTACATCAAAATGAAACTCGGACATCACATTTGTTTTACGAATAAATGTACTTCACAGTATTTGCGTGAAAATGTTGGGATAAAAATAGTCTCAGAAATAATCCCGCTCGTGCAGTGGTTATTTTCTGTTACTCGTACATATGTGCCGATATTCATGGTTGGTTTCAGAAAATTTTCCATAATATCTAATTTACTCGCACTTAAATATTTTGTTTGTATGCAATTGGTTTTTGTTTTCGAGAAAACAAAAATATGACGCAACAAGTTTTTTTGCGTTGAAACATTTATCCATTATTTAAAAATTTAGTACCTGGTCGATTATCAACAAATACATACATATTTATCTAAAGATTAAATTTTTCCACACAAAAAATCTGTGTCTTGATATTAAAAACAAAATATTTGAGTGCGAGTTAACCAGAGATTACGGAAAGTGCTGTGAAACCGAATACCAATAATATTATTGTTAAACGCATCCAAAAACAAATGTATTTTACTCAAATGGGGCGTCAACGTGGTCGAACATCAGTCGAGCTTAGGGAGCTAGTTATTAAGCACTATAAGAACAATAAAACCGTTCGAGAAATTGCCGTAATAGTAGATAGAAGCCATTCAACGGTTCACGACATAATAAAACGCTTTAACACATCAAAACAAATTGAAAATAAACGTAAAACAAGTACACGAAAAATTTTTACTGACGCTGATGAACGATGGATTGTTCAACAAATCAAAAAAAATCCTCTTTTAAGTGCTCCAAAACTAGCAGTTGAAGCTGAAAAGTTTCTTAATAAACAGGCCAATCCCGAAACCATTCGAAATATTTTGCGGAAGCATAATTTTAATGGCCGAGTAGCTCGCAATAAACCTTTTATAAGCAAAGCCAATCGAGTCAAAAGAAAACAATTTGCCAATATGTATAAGGAGAAAGATTTTTCGTTTTGGAAATATGTATTATTTACGGACGAAAGTAAATTTAATATATTTCGATCAGACGGGCGGAGTTACATATGGAGAAAACCCAAAACAGAGCTACAGGAAAAAAATTTACGTCCAACAGTGAAGCACGGCGGTGGTTCTGTGATGGTATGGGGATGCATGTCGGCCGCAGGGCCTGGAAACCTCCACATAATCAATGGAATTATGGATCAGAGTATGTACCTCAACATTCTAAAATCGAATTTGTCGGATAGTGTACAAAAGTTGGGGATAAACGAGAATTTTTCTTTCTACCAAGATAACGACCCGAAACATAAGGCACAAAAAGTTCGGTTATGGGTTTTGTACAACTGTCCTCATGTATTAGAAACACCTGCGCAGTCTCCGGACTTGAATGTGATTGAACATTTATGGGGCCATTTACAGGAAAAATTAAAAAAACACAATATCAGCAACGAGGAACAGCTAAAACGGGCGTTGCGAGAAGAATGGAGCAAAATTGAACCAGCTTATTGCGAAAAACTGGTGTCATCCATGCCAAGGCGACTCGCTGCGGTGCTGAAAAATAAAGGACTTCTTACCAAATATTAATTCTTTGATATTATGTATCAGTGATATTGTTAAATTTAACTATTAAAACATGTCCAAGTTTCATTTTGATATAAAATTGGAATTTGTTTGTTTATTTTATTTTTCATAACATTGTTAAAATGAATTTGGTTGTTGTATTTAATTTTTTCTTATGTCAACTAATCATACTAAATAAAAGTACTTTGTATTTTATAATTCTGATAAAAATTGCATTTGTTTTTCGTTGTTAATTTTAATTGTTTTACTGTCCGAGTTTCATTTTGAGCCACTGTATGTATTCTATCCAAGATGTCGTTTATGATACAATGCGATAGCCAAATGGTAAATGTTTTCACAGTGTAAATTAGGATGTTAACGATTGATGTTGATGTCTTCCCCTACACTATTATCATGAGTAACAAGAAATCCCAAATATGTATCTGAATCTGATGGTTACACTCTCAAGTGTATTTGTTACTATTACCACCATTTGAGTTATCTCTAAACATGTTACAAAAAGGAAATTTGGCCCATGGGAGGATCGAACTCACGACCTTCGCGTTATTAGCACGACGCTCTAACCAACTGAGCTAATGGGCCTCTTAAAAATTTTACATTAAATTTTGATACAATAGATCGAACTCTGTAACATAATGGAAACCACATATGTACATACGAGTATGAAATTTGATATGTACCAACAACATCAACCAAAACAAATTCGAAATTAATTCCACGGTATTTTATTTCGTTCGTTTGTAGTGTGTTTATCTCTGTGTGTGTTTGTACTGTGTAGCGAGTAGATTTGCGTGTTTAGTGGAATTTTCTTATTTGTTTCGTATTTTATAACAAAACAAAAAGTTAAAAAAAGAAAATGGTAATGGAGTGCAGTTTTTCCGTAAATCAAGAGTTTTCTAAACTCATAAACATTTTTATTTATCTATATTTTTTCTATATGTAAATATTGTAACAAGGACAAAAACTGTAACCGACATTAAAACCAAATCGTATTTTTTTAATGTATTTTACGTATGTATGTACTTATGTTTATTGGGTTTGTGGTTTGAAGTCTTAAGAAATTTCTTTTACTTTTTATTTTTAAAAATACTGTGCATATATAAGATGCCAACAACAATAATGAAATATGATCGAGTATGGTGAAATGGTGTGTTATGCCAGGTTTTAGCCACTGTTTATTACATTTTTAGAATGTTTGTATGATCAACAGTTTGCATGCTAACGTCTTAATTTTTCATGTAATTATTATTGTTGTTTCTGCCATATGGAATAAATTCTATTGTATTTTACACTATACATGTAATAAATAATAGGTAAACAAAAACTAACGCAATTAGGAAGAGGTTGTTAGTTTTTACTGTTTCCGTTTAAAAAATATTAAAATTGTTAATAGCATTAAAGCATTGTTTTACAAAACTTTTAGTGTGATTTATAATTATTTGGTCATATTATTTTGTTAGTTATACAAAGCCGTGACATATCTTGGGTGGAACGTTTTAAAATTATTATTTCATGCTGATCCACCGTTCAAATGACTAATCATTTCTGAGCTCCTCCTTACTTTACTATGATAATAGAGTCAATCACCCCTATTTAATTTCTTTTTAACAGGAATTAGATTTCTAACACTTCTTCTAAACTTTTATCACTGGATGCTATAATCGAGGGATCGCTTGTGACAAAAAACATTTTAACACTAAAAAACTAAAAAATAAAAATTATGCTAACTGTTTACTAGACTGGCGCTTGAATCAGCTAAGCTACGGTGCCATTTATTATTTGATATCATATCATCAAAAACATTTTAGTTTTTCTGTATGATAATAATCACCATAATAAACAGTTTTACAAGCCACTCTGGGTTAGGCTCACTTAACTTTATTTCACGTGATCACTAATTATTTAAACTCAACATTACGGTATAACTTGAACTCTCTCTTGGTTCGCCACTCTTAAAGTTTGATACACGGATTTGGATTTAAATCCTTAGATTTTAATTAGCCAGGACTGCTCATTCAAATCGCAAAAAATATCGACCTTTTTCTCAAAGAATTAAAATTTTTTTAACTTTTAAAAACCCTAAGATTTTAATTCAAACTCGAAAATGTCTTCTTTCTTCGTTTACACACCTTCGTTATGGCTCTCTCCACTTTGCCATTTGGTGTTCTGAGTACTACCACTCGAATTCTGCTGTCTCGTCCTGGTATTGTCTTTTCCACTCGACCCATTAGCCATTTTGAGCTTGGTACATTGTCTTCATGAATTAAAACGAGGTCATCTATTTTTAAATTTTCACGTTCGAACTTCCATCTGGTTTTTTGTTGTAGAGTGTGCAAATATTCTCTGGAAAACCTTTTCCAGAAATGCTGCACCAACTGAGTTTTTTGTTTCCAATACGCTATCCTATTACTTGATAAGTTTATGACATCCACCTCTAAAACTGTATTAATTGAACCCCCTGTTGTGAAATGCCCAGGTGTTAATGGCTCTAGATCACGTGGATCACTAGAAAGTGATGAAAGAGGGCGAGAATTAAGAATTCCCTCTATCTCTATAGCCAATGTTGTTAACTGCTCCAAGGTCAATACTTGAACTCCAACTACTTTTTTCATGTGAGATTTAAACATCCGAACTGCTGCCTCCCAGAGGCCTCCGAAGTGTGGCGATCTAGGCGGAATGTATTTCCACGTGATGCCTTCATTTGAATAAAATGTTTGCAAGTCTATGTTTGATCCACGAACTAAATTTTCCATCTCTTTGACTTCTCTGTTGGCGCCCACGAAATTTCCTGTGTTATCAAGGGTGGTTAAATTTTAAGGGCCGATGTTGATTTTGAATAAATCACAAATTATTTAGGAAATTATTGTCAATTCTTTTTATTATGATAATATGCTATGGTTCAATTATGTATGGAACAAAATATCGGCCAAATAGCCGCCACGACCTCGGCGGCACACCTCCACCCGATGGTCCAAATTTTCGATGACGCTTAGGCATAATTGAGGTTCTATGCCGTTAATGTGCCGAATTATCTCATCCTTTAGCTCTTGAATTGTTGCTGGCTTATCGACGTACACCTTTTTTTTCAAATAAACCCAAAGAAAGAAGTCCAACTGTGTTAAATCACATGATCTTGGCGGCCAATTGACATCGCCACCACGTGAGATAACACGGCCATTGAATTTGTCGCGCAAAAGAGCCATTGTTTCGTTAGCTGTGTGGCAAGTGGCACCGTTCTGTTGAAACCACATATCGTCCACATCCATATCTTCCAATTCGGGCCATAAAAAGTTCGTTATCATCTCACGATAGCGAACACCATTCACAGTAACTGCCTGACCGGCCTCATTTTGGAAAAAATACGGCCCGATGATGCCGCCAGCGCAAAAACCGCACCAAACAGTCACTCTTTGTGGGTGCATTGGTTTTTCGACAATCACTCTTGGATTATGATTCGCCCAAATGCGGCAATTCTGCTTATTGACGAATCCACTGAGGTGAAAATATGCCTCATCACTGAAGATGATTTTCTTCGAAAATTGATCATCCATTGTTGCCATTTCTTGCCACCATTCTGACCATTGACGACGTTTGGAATGGTCAAGAGGCTTTAGTTCTTGAGTCAATTGCACCTTATAAGCGTGTAAGTGCAAGTCTTTATGCATAATGTTCATCAACGACGAGCGTGAGAGGTGCAATTGTTGGGCACGACGACGAGTTGAGGTGGACGGCTCTTCAGCCACACTATCGCGAACAGCAGCAATATTTTCTGCAGTACGAGCTGTATGAGCATGCACTGGTGTTTTAAAATCTCCTACAGACCCGGTTTGCTCAAATTTTTGCACGATTTTTCCGATTGTACGCACATTTGGACGATTCAATTGACCGAAAAAATCACGAAGTGCACGATATGCATTTTGATTTGAACGCCCATTTTCATAATATGCCTGAATAACTTTAACGCGTTGCTCGATTGTGTATCTTTCCATGGTTCAAATTGAGTTAGTCTGAAATTGAGAAATGTCAAATGAAATGCAGAAAAAACTTGACGTTTAGGTGTGGTTCACATTCAACGTCGGCCCTTAAAATTTAACCGACCAATTTTAAAATTGACTAGAAAAGGACCACAAAAGTCAACTCCGACTATATTAAATCTCTGGCAGCATTCAAATGATCTGGGGACAACGATGTCATGATTTGTTCCCCTAACTTTGGTCTAAACTTGAAACAAGAGACACAGCTTCTAATGACTCGCCTAACTGCATCCTTGCCATTAACTATCCAGTACTTCTGGCGCACAGCTGCCAAAGTACACTGAACTCCAGCAAGTATATTTTTTATGTGCTCATGTCGAATAATCAACGTTGTCAGACCATGATCTTTCGGCAAAATCAATTGATGCTTTTGATCGTAATCGAAATTGCTGTTCTCCAGCCTTCCTCCTACTCTAAGTATTCCTTCTCCATCAACAAATGCCGAAAGACTAATCAATTTATTATTTTCCGGCAACGTTTTATTGTTTAACAACATTCTAATCTCACCTCTAAAATTACCCTTCTGAACCGTCCGACAATAACGCGGCCTCCAACTCACAAGTCTTCAAGCCACCAAAGCAAATAGTCTTCTTTCTAATATATCTGTTTATGAAGCGAAAACAGTAAGCTACAACGCACTTGAGTCTCACCAACGAACTAAAATTTTCAATGTTAAAAATATCTATGACTCTTACAGAAACAAAAGATGACTGTTCATTTTTCAATTCAGGCAACTCCTGACTGTTTGCAATACTTATTTTACTAACTGGCCACTTTGACTCATCATCCTGTAAAAACAAGGGACCGTGCCACCAAACATCCAAAAGACCAATCTCGTGATATAAAGCTCCTCTAGACACCAAGTCTGCAGGATTTGATTTCCCAGCGATGTGTCTGAATCTCATATGTTTACTACCATCCAAAATCTCGATAACCCTATTGGCCACATATGTTTTCAAATTGTGGGGTGGAATCTTTAACCAGGACAAGGCAATAGTCGAATCAGACCACAAAACAATCTTTCCAACATTTATCTTGAGAGACGCCACTACATTCTGAACTAAATTGACAAGGAGCAATATTGCGGTCAATTCTAACCTCGGCAAAGAGATCACTTTTAAAGGAGCTACTCTAGACTTACTACATAGGAGATTCATAACTACACTACCATCACTATTTTTGCAACGAAGATATATACAGGCGCCATATGCTTTTTGCGACGCGTCACTAAAACCGTGTACATCGGTTCAATCTCAAATTATTCAAACATTCCAAACTATCTCTAAAATTAATCCAATCTGCCTTTAAGTTCTCGGGTATGTTAGCATCCCAATCTAGTTTTTCCATCCATAATCTCTGAATAAGAATTTTCGCACTTAAAATTACTGGCCCCATAAAAGTCCTAATGGAATTTTATTGAAATAGACGGTGGATCATGCAAGTTCTGGGGAGGCATGTCATTGGAGGCGAAGACAGATCTTGTGTTCATCTCCGGAGCGAATACTGGCCATCGATCAAGAGGATTTAATTCTCAACAGTACATTGAGGAAGTACTCGAGGACTACGTCGTACATTTTGCCGGTTTTATTGGTAAAAACTTCGTGTTAATGCAGGATATTGCGAGACCACATACGCCTAGTATAGTTTACCAGTACCTTCAAGAGATGAATGTGCCTGTTATGGAGTGGCCAGCTCGAAGCCCGGACCTAGATCCCATCTAACATTTATGGGATGAGCTGAAACAAAGGGTTCGAGCCAGAGATATTGTTTCAACGAGTCTCCAGGAGCTGCAACATGCGATCGCAGAGGAATGGGAGGCGATATCTCAAGATTTGGTGAAAACTTTGGTGAAATCAATGAAACATCGAATGGAAGGTGTCATTCGGGCTAGGGAATACTTCCTATTAATAAAAATGTTTTTTTTGCTGATTTCCATGTTTTAATTAGATTTTTACCACTAATTTTCATGCAGATAAATTCACATAAAACGTGTACTCAGATGTTGACTTTGAATCTGCATTCAAGAAAATTAAACAAACATTGGATTTTTTGATATTTTTGAAATTTTGGTGAAAATTTATCATACCCCAATTCTGAGTCGGTGGTCGCAACTTTAAGAGCGCTTACTCCAATTTTCGGTCGTATAATAATTGTCCCACCAGTCGGGATCTGCATATTATAGTGGATAAATTCGAGTCAAAATATTCAATATTGGATGTTTTTGTGCCAGTAAGAGGTCAAATTACCGATAATATCGCAGCCTTAAGTGCTTCAGTTCAAAATGAGTCAAATCAATTGATTCCACACCGTTTATAGGAATTGGGAATCTCTCAAAACACATTGTGGCGACTTTTGAGTAAAGATCTTGGCTCACACCCTTACAAGATTAAATAACCTCAAGAGCTGAAGCCTCTTGATCATTTGAAGCGCCGAAACTTCTCCGAATGAGCCTTGCTAAAATTTGGAGAAAGTGAATTTCATCGAAAAATCATCGTCAGCGATGAAGCTCATTTTTGGCTTAATGGCTTTGTCAATAATCAATATTTGCGTCATTCTACTTCAAAAGACTCCATTACAATCACAAAAAGTGACCCTGTGGTCGGGATTTGATGCAGGAGGTGGAAAATTGGCTCCAACAATCGGTCGCTGCAAATGTGCTTGCGATGGTCATATAAACGAGATCGAATTCCATAGTTAAATGTAATATGTGTATCTAAATTATTCTGTGTTTCTCTCCCTATGGAAAAACCCGATATAAATTTGTTTCTAAAATTTCTTTCCAAAACGCTATACGCAGAGTCAATATCTTGTATAGTACTGTGGCCGCTTCCGAAAATTTCTGTTTAATCCAGTTATGGGGCAGTGAGCTTGTATTTAAAAATTTCTGTAGAGCAAAGGATATAATGCAATACCATTTTTGCAGCACACACCTATCTGGACAATAAATGACGGTTTGTACTTTCGGATGAGAATTAATTTAGTTTTCCAACATTTTTATTAGTGCATTTGCAATGTAAGTACCTTCGTGGCCACTAACAGATTCTTACCTAAAAATGTAAAAGTTGTTATATATTTCGAATTAGTATGTACAAAATTCCATTTAAAATTTCCTTACCACCATGAACCTTTCCCTATAAATTATAAACGCAAAATTTTCGCTTATAAAAGAAGTTCGAATTGTTAGCTGAAAGGAGTTGGAAGATATTTTGCAAATCAGAGCTGAAAATTTTAAATAGTTTGTCTTAGGTAATTTTTATTCAGAATATATGCCTCCATTTATCGCAGAACGATGGAACACCAAATTAAATTGTTTGTTGAAGGTATCTCTGTATTTCCATTTTTTGATGTTGATATCAGGAGATTTAATCTTAAATAATTTGAACATCTTGCTGATGTTGAGTGAGCATCCCTCAAGGATACTGCAAAACTCAAGGATATAGGCAAAAAAATAGAACTGAAGAAAAAATTTGCGGATATAGACCAAATCGCATGGATATAGATAAAACCACATCTAACAAATCTCTGGAGGTAGACAAAAAACGAATCTCAAGGATATAGACAAAATAAAAAAATGCGATAATAAAAATTTGTGGAAATAGACAAATTTTTTAAAAAATATCTCAGAAACGATTGGAGTTAGCTGAATTTTGCTGGAAAATTTGGTCGTTTTACCCTAGGTTTACCCTAAAATTGGACATAGACAACAATAATTTTAAAACAACGATATTTCACTAACTGACGACTTTTCATTTTTATATTCCTAAAAGTAGTAAAAAGGTATTTAAACATTTTTCTCTTTCGGAGGTTTCAATTTAAAAGGTTAAATGCTGATTTTGTGAAGCATTGGAGACAGATATGAATTTGTTAAGAATTAAAGGCTACCCACCATCAAGCATGAATTGCGAATGCGAGTAAACATTTTTTTTATATAAGATTACTACAGCTAAGTACAAACATTTTATATAAAAGTGTTCACTCACATTGAGAATTCGCACTTGGTATTGTGATTAAAATTTCAATAAAGGATGAAATTTACTAAATAAACTAAAAATTATTTACTTATCCATTTTAGTTATTTATAAGTAGGGCTATGATTTTCGGGTTAAAACCTTTCCGCGGTGGAACAAGTTTGGTGAATTTGGATAACATAGCAACTTGTTTCATAAAATTTCCTTTCATTTGGCATCGGTTTGTTGGCACCTTTTTTTTTTTTTACCTTTTTCGTGGTTTAAAACCTTTTATAGGTTTCCAAACTTTTCCACCTTTTTTCAACCTTTTTTTCCAGTTTTAAGGTTTAACTTAGCATTTTAGCGAATATTTTGCCTAAATTTTGGGTTTTGAACGGCAAATAGAAAGTTACGAACGAAAATTTTACATTAAATTTTCAGCACATAAATTTGTACAAGTGTAAACGCATTTTAGGTGGTTTGGCGTCTATTGGAGGGGGAAATCAAAGTTGAGTAGATTAATCTACCAGCTCCGTAACCTTCCAGTGGGGTGCGCATCACGTGTGCTGTTCTGGTCTTGTCATTAGGCAGCTGCGTGATGGGTACAATTGTGTAAGGGGTAACCTGTTCACAATTCGCAAGTGTACGTACTGCCTCCTCGTGGCAACCACTGGTAACTAAGGCCACTTGGCACATCTTTGGCCATTTGGCAAAGGCTAAAGTACGGCGCTAAAGGAGAAAACCTTGACAAAAAACCCTAATCTAAGGTGGAACAGCATATGCCGAAAGATGAATGGCTGATAGGTTAATCAGCCCAAAATATGCGGACTCTGGATACCAGGCACCCTCCAGTTTTATTTAGCCTTCCTGTAGTAAAGCTGGGTGACCTACAGGTGATTTGCAATTCCGAGCGACTCGTAAGAGTAAAATCAAACGGAATACGGGGCAGGAGTAGGAATATACGGGAGTGGGACAACCCTCTCGAGGTCCTTGAGCTCCAATGCTACCGTCTTTCTAGCGGAACTACATGCTGTAGTAAACATCTAGGAGGGAGAGCAATAAGCCCAGATAGTATGTATCACGTACCGGGGGGCAGTATCGTCAGGTTCATTAAGAACCTGAATATTGACTGGACGGATAATTAAGCAGGGGCCAGCACAATAGATCTTTTAGGTCGCAGTGCGAAGTGGCTGATCGCCCGCATGGCCCCCCATAATAATAATAATAATAAACGCATTTTAAAATAATTCCCTTCAAAATAAATATAAAAAATGAAAAGGAAATTTTCACATTAGTGGCAATACTATTTCAATTTTTGTTTTGTTTTTTTGGTTAGCCGCCATGACAGGAAATTTGACATTATGTGTTTTTTCTTCATTTCGTTTCCGATGTGGTGTTATTGTTTAAATGAAATTTATTTTCTGGTTTATTTTACGAACTCAACTGTTTAAATACTTCTCATGTGTATTAATAAAAGCAAATAAATTTAAATTATACTTCACCGATAAATTATTCGTGTAAGTATGTGTTTTATTTTGGTATGCATCTAAAAACTCTTGTGTGCTACGATTAATTATAATTTCAGATGAAATTATGCCGAAAGTCAAAATTTCAAATAGAAGTCGCTTAGAGGGTTTTGTAAAAGAGTACAATGTATTCAAAACTGACGGACAAGTGTTATATTGCAAATTTTGTAATGTAACAATATGTAGTTGCAGATAAAAAATCTCAATTGGTGCAACATCTAAGTTCCACTAAACACAAGGAAAATGCCAGAAAAAGTGACGGGAGTTCAAATCAAACATTTATATCAGATGCGATTAATCCAAATCTAACGTACAAAAATTTTTGCATAAACCTATGCAAAATGCTAGTTTCTTCCGATATACCACTTAATAAATTAGCAAATCCCCATTTTGCTGAATTTATTCACAAATATACAAACTTCAAAGTTCCAGATCAAACTACATTAAGAAAAAATTACATAAAACTTCTATACGGCGAAACCATGTTGAACATAAAAAGTATAATACGAAACGAATATGTGTGGCTGTCAATAGACGAAACCACCGATGTTACAGGAAGATACGTGGCTAATGTTGTAGTAGGCATATTAAATCCGGACGAGCTGAGAAGTCGAAAAAGGTATCTGTTAAACGTTGCAGTGTTAGATAAAGCCAACGGTTCAACTATAGCTAGGCTATTCGACGATTCGGTAAAACTTTTGGGCGATGAGTTCAACCGTGACAACATTTTACTATTTTTATCTGATGCGGCTCCTTATATGGTCAAAGCGGCTTCTGCAATTAAAATTTTCTACCCAAAAATTTTGCATGTTACATGCTTGGCACATGGAATTCATCGGATTGCTGAAAAAATAAGATCTTTATACCCAAATGTTGACAAGATGATTGCGTCGGTGAAAAAAATATTTCTAAAAGCTCCATCGAGAGTCCAAATTTTTAAAGAAATTGAACCGGAGTTGGCACTTCCGCCGAAGCCAGTAATCACAAGATGGGGTACTTGGATTGAAGCTGTGGAATACTATGCCACAAATTTTGAAAAAATAGAAAATGTTTTATCGAAACTAATAGACGACGACTCTGCAGCTCTTGAAACTATTAAGGATTTGTTTGCTAGGTCAAAAACGACACTAAAAAAATGATTTAATTTTTATCTCATCTAATTACGGCTTTTTGAGTTCTTCAATTGCTAAACTAGAGACGGCGGGATTACCCCTAATTTCTCAAATTGGCATTGTGGAACAAGCCTTAAGAAAAATCGAAACGGTAAAAGGTCCGACTGGCTTGTTTTTTGATTAAATAAAATCAAAAATAGCCGATGTAATGCAAAAAACAATAACTTTAAAATCCTTCAATTGATTTCAAATATTTTAAGCGGTAATGCGGATTCAACTCATCACCACAACTATACAAATATAGAAGTATTGGCATTTAAGTATGCCCCAATTACATCTGTGGACGTTAAGCGGACATTTTCAATGTACACAAATTTATTACGCGCCAACCGACAGAGTTTCACTTTTGAAAATTTACAACACCACTTCATTATTTATTGTAACGAAGCCTTAAATTCCTAAAAGTAACCTAGCTTTAATTAATTTAAAAAATTAGAAAATCTATGAAATTTTTGTTAGTAACCGCAATAAAAGTGAATGAGCAGGATTTATTATTTATTTTTTAATATTTTTATTTATTTGTTTTTTATTTGTTTAGTTTAAAAAGAAATTTTGATGTATCGAAATACTCGTATGATGAAATAAATGCAATTTAAATTAAGATACAACGTTTTTGTAGCTATTTTTATTTAAAAAATGTAGGTTTGAAAACCTTTTTTTACGACCTTATCACAGCCCTATTTATAAGTAATAAAATATATACAACTAAATTCCCCTCCCACTGAACGACCTCAAGTTACAACTACAAAAACAAGACCACTATCCTTGCCCACCAAAATTACAAGGAAACAGCGTTATTAGCATAATCGTCTTGGCGGCTAGAATTTAATTTAGTCGAAATTCGAATAGTTGTTCAACGAAAAATGATTTGATCTTCGAAAAGGACTGCCTAAAGAAGTTTACAGAAAAAATTCAATATAAATATTTTTTCGAAAGGACTGAAATGTTCATTAAAAGTATCGAAGTACTTTTTTTTTCTAAAGGACCGAAAAAAGTACTAAAGGATCAACTTTTTCATCCCTGCTACAATATACTAGGTGATTTGAAAAAATCGTGGTGGAGCGCCACCTATTCTAGTACAAATATCATTCATATATCTGTGGTCACAAGGCGTAACCGCTTAAGTCAAATTTGATAATTTTTCTAGAGACGTAGAAAAAGTTGAATATTAAATTCATTTTCGTCTATGCCGACTAAAGCTACTACGGTTTGCGACCACAGCATTTGGCCACAAGGCTTTACCACTTTAGTCAATCATTTAGTGAAGTTAGAAAAGAGCTAGAAAACGTTACAGACTGAAAATTATTTTTGTCCAAAGTCGACTTAAGCGGTTATGCCTTGTGACCACAGATATGAATACATACGAAATTTCAAGTCGATCTGTCAAATAGTTTTGTTCAGACAGCTGATTAAAATAGACGAGTTTTTGTATTTTTTTAAAATCGCAAAATATGAACATCGTGTTGTCATTAAAAAGCACTGCACACAATATTATGACCACGCGGTGAAAACTTACGAAAATTAGCTAAACGTACACTTGACTTGGGACAATTGGTTAAACTATTAATAAAACTAAGACAACATTAATTGTAGAAAATGAACAAAAATCTTCTATTCTAAACCGGTTTAAATTCAAATTGACCCATTATGTTTGTATTACAAGTGGGGATCTGAGGCGAGGTTGAAGCTGCATTTACTACCAAATTGTAGCAATAAAGTAACGCGATTTTTTTTTTATCAGAAATGTTTCTTGAATCTGCGAACACCATCGCGTGCAAATTCAACCACAAAACCCGATTCCCATATTGTCTATCACAGTCGAGCAGGTGAGTCAAGTTAAAACGGAAAACAAAAGCAATTTCCAAGTAACCTAATTACATAGAATTTATTCGTAAACTTTTCGTAATTTGACAACCTTGAATTAATCCATATTTATATGTACATATATGTATATAGCAGATATAAGTAAAAAACGCACAAATAGTTTTATCGATATAAATATTTTGGCTAAACTTTGACATGACAGTCCCCAAAACATAAATCATAAAATAACAATAAAAAAAAGTTATAATTTATTCAACAATTCGCATACACATTTACAAATATTTCACCGCCGTATCATGGCAAAAAATCATATTTTTGACTCAATTATTTATTACAAATTTGTATAAACAATATCTTTGTTATTATTACTAATCGTTATATTATTTTAATTTAAAAGTTCATTCGGCCGTGACAATTATCGCGTACATTTATTTATTATTTTCCTTTTTGGTACAGCATAGAGCAAAACACCTACTACATTAATTCGCAACAGTAACATGCAGTGGTACAAGTTACCCGTATCACCAATATTACTTTGAGATTAAAAGAAACTGTAAATTGCATTAAGCAGTCAAAATCTATAAATCATAATAATTTCAAAATTAAAAATTAAGCGAACGATTTTTATCTTACAAAACCACGTAAGTGAGTAATGTATCTATGAGTCAAAATATTGTTTAATTAAAAATGTAGTTACATATGTTTAAAGTAGATAATAGAAAAATTTTCTAGCTCGAAAAGTTTGACATGGTGTGCAATTACAATATAAGAAAAATGGAATTCCATGAATATAAAAAGTCCGGCTGTCCGTGATTTCAATCTCTCTGGTCGACGAACTGCTTCTGTAATTTTCGGCGTCATTGGTATCCACTTTGGTCCAGAATCACAATTGTCGGTACTTGCAGTTGCATTGTTTTTGCGACATCTTAATTGATCAATGTAGCGGCGCATGATGGTACCATTCTCTGTTTCAACTCGGTAAGAAACAAGTCCAGTGATTTCGGTAATTATCCCTGGAACCCATTTTGGTTTAGAAGAATAATTTCTGGCCCGTACCCTTGAATTTTTGGTTAATTCACGTGGTTGCGGGGTGGTCGGTATTAAATCTGGATGGAGTTCGTCAAAATATGTACCGATTCTGCGGTTGAACAGAAGTTCAGCCGGACTCTTCCCAGTACTCGTTAACTCCTTTAGGTAGTCCTTCCTCCTTTAGGTTCTTTGTATCGCGCACCATTCGCTCCGCCATTCGACACGAGTTGCACCTCCAATCATTTGGAGTAGGAGTCGACTAAGATAAAAAATATTTTATCTTGAAATGGTCCAGCAAAATCAACATGTACCCTAGACCATGGTCTCTTCGTTTCTTGCCAAAATTGAATGGGTGCTTGGGGATTTTCAGGGCGGTTTTCCTGGCATGGTCTGCATGATCGAACAAGCTTCTCTACGTCATCGTCAATTTTCGGCCACCAAACGTAACTTCTCGCCATACTCTTCATAGGCACAATTCCTGAGTGTGCGGTATGTAAGGCTACCAACATTGATTGACGGTAACGTGACGGTATTATTGTGCATTGTCCCCATAGTATGCAGTCTTTCATACAGCTAAATTCGGTTCGCCGTATCCAGAACGGTTAAAATTGATCGTCGACTACCTCAGGCCAACCCCTGAGGCACCAAGAAAAAACTTGAGAAAGAACAGAATCCTTCTTCGTAGACGCGGCTCTCTCTTCCGCGGCTGGAGCAATCGGATTTGGTAATCGACTGAGGCCGTCAGCGTTTCCATTTTCCTTCCCTGGGCGGTGAATGATTTGGAAATGATACGCATTCAAGAAAACGTTCCAGAGCATCATCCTGGGAGAGAGAATTTGAGGTGTTGGCTTCTCAGGGTTAAACAACCCCAAAAGCGACTTGTGATCGGCCACTATGGTAAAATTCCGACCATTTAGGAAATGGTGAAATTTTTTGACACCGGTAATAATCGACAAGCCCTAATTATCGATTTGGGCGTATCGACGTTCCGTGGCGGTCAGTGTCCTGGAATAGAAAGCTACAGGCCTGTGTGACACAACAACCTCCATGCCGTATGGAGAGGCATCGCATACAATTATTATTGGAAGGTGCTCGGAATGAGCACATTACCGGACAAAAGGTGTATTTTCATAGAGGAACTGGTGCAGGGACTCAGCTATGGTAGCTTTACTCTTTATAAAAGTGTGATAAAAATTGATGAGCCCCAAAAACGCCTGAAGCTGCACTTTGTCTTCCGGTGGTGGCGTCTTACGGATTGTCTCAATTTTGTCTTGGGTGGAACGAAGACCACTTCCATCAATACGATATCGCAAGAAATCGGCTGATTTACACCAAATTGAGTATTTTTCCTTATGTAGACGTAATCCTGCTTTGTAAATTCGTTGTAAGATTTCTGATAATCTTTGACGAAGGTTGTCTTCGACAGATGCAATTACTATAACGTCATAAAAGTATGGAATGACGCCCTCGATTCCATAGAGTAAACTTTCAATGAAATTTTGAAAGATTCCGGGTGCTGTGGAAATTCCAAATTGGAGCCGCTTCACCTTGTAGGCTCCTCTGTGTGTCGTGATGGTTTGTATCAACGCCGACTCCCCATCAACCTTTAGCTGTTGAAAATATTACCCTTTGGCATCGTGGAGAGCAAGTAGGCTACTGCTGATGGTATCGGATAGGTATGGGGAATTAGAGCCGTTATTAACGGTAGACTTGTAATTGCCGAGCTGGTAGATGAATAGGCTTGACGGTTGGATCCAATTTTAATACGACTGATGGACCACGGAATTCTCCAAGATCATCAGGATATAGATGCAGAAACTTCTCCGTCACGTCGGTATACTTTGACCTTAACGATCTCCAATAAAGAGTTTTTCAGCCAAAAACTGTTGTTGTAAATTTGAGTTGCGCGGTCAAGGCTACCGGTCTGAAAATTACAATCCTTTGCTAAACGGCGTAATTCGGCAATGAAATCGGCTGCTTTCTCCTCCGGCATTTGGTCCCGTTTAAAAAATTTAAATGAAGCCATGATTTCCGACGGGCGTGGGGAAAAGTGATCAGTTAGTTTGAAAACTATTTCTTTGAAAGCTAGATCACTTACCTTGCTTGCGGAGCTATTGACGATTCTAACAGCTCAAATGTTCCACCATCGTACAGCGTCAGGAAAATCGCACGTTTTTTATCGTCGTCCTTAATAATGTTTGCTGGAAAATATAACTCAAATCGACGACAATATGTCCCCCAACAACGTGGTGCCTTCATCTCGAACGGTTCCATCCAGATAAAGTTTCCCACAATACAAAATAATTAACGCATTTTTCCATAACTGTAAACAAGAATTGTTTATGTACTTCACTTACAAATGGGTCGCTTACATGTGATTAGCTTGAATTTACGTTTATATTGATAAAAAAGGAACAAACTAAAAATTGAAAACCCGATTTAGAACTCGCGCTGTTTATTTACCTTATACGTTTAGTGCGGATTGCATTTTTTATATTTTATTAATAACAAATTATCGTGTCTACAACTAATTTCATATTTTGTACGTGTAACGTACAATAGGATCCGGTCGGTATACACATAAACAATATTATAAATCTCTAAAATGCTTTATGCTGAATTTAATTTTAAAATGTATGTTTAATATTAATTAAAATTGTTAATTTTATATTATTTTTTAATTAGAAAATTATTAAATTCTGTCAAGGTTTATCTGTGTTATACAATTAAAATAATCTTGAAATTAATTAAAATTGTTACGAATGTGGTATAAAATAATTTTTTTCACTCAACATGTAAACGTTTAGTCTCTGTACGTATTCTGGAGTAATTGAATTTTATGCTATCTAGTTCCTCAAATTACTTTAAGATTAATGGTATCGCCTACGGAATGGTAGTAAAATGTTTCACCGTGAAATTAATGTATTTATAAAATTTTTTGTTACCATTCATGAAGTAATACAAACAATACATAAACCACAATTGTTGTAAATGTTTTGAATGTTTCTTTGTCAACTGGTAAACACTGTATGAGATTTGCAATAAATAGATTGCAGATAGCAATGGATATAGTAGGAGTATCTCACCAAATTAAAATTTTGCAACTTACAATGTTTCAAACAATTTTCTTTGTTTTTTTAGTTTTATAATACACTGTGTATGAGAAAATTATACCACGAATGTGCAAAAAGTTATGAAGCAACGTACGCGAAGACCAAAGAATAAAATTGTACATAATTGATTCATGTCGATTTATTATAAATGTAAAGTACTGTATTACTGTATACCTTATGGCGAAAAAGATGTATGTTACCCTAAGACATGCCCTTCATACGATGCACAGTGGGTTATTGTGTGCAAAGTGATTTCTTCGCTATTTAATAGACGCAGTAGTACATATCTTTGTAGGAAATGTAAAATGTACTGTAATCAGCTATTACTTATAAAACATAAAATACGTTTTGAATACGCAATCATCTACAAAAATAATTTTCATATAATTTTTTGAGAATTGGAACATAGTTTGAGTGGGAAGGAGCTAAGAAGGGTAGCTGGCTTAAATTTTACTGAACTTCAAAATAAACTGTAAGACAATTTCTGCAGTTATTTAACCTTTCCAGACAAAAAAGATGAGGAAGGAGATGTAGATATACTACATGGAGGTGTACTAAGAATTACAAGATTAAATGGCTGCAGATATAATTTAGCAGTGCAGATTTTAGGTTCAGAAGGTCTTAAAGCATTCAGCAAAAAAAAAAAAAAATTGAGAATATTGATTTCTAGGCGTATTTCATGATCACGCACGTACGTCACGCAGACATATTTTTATGATCAGGAGGCCTGAATCGAAACTTTTAGGATTGAAATAGTTTTGAGAGTATCGATATGCCATGAATATTGCTCAACTCAAATCTTGCCGTCTTATGCTTCATAAAATCAATACTTCCATAATGTTTCTATCAGGCCACTAACTGAATATAACGTTTTAACCAGACAAAAGATGTTTGCTAAAATGACGTAAGAAGGTTACAATTTTTAACATGCTTGATCTAGCGCCTCCTAGTATTTGTATAGGTTACACAAACAAATGTTCCAATTCTTAACAAAATATTTTTTGTGAAGTTGAACTAATTTAGTTCGCCTATTTGACGTAACTGATATTTCTATTAAAATGCAGAAAATAAATAAATTTTCGAAAATTCCAGCAAGAAAACGATTTTATTAATTTCCGCCGGAGAATGAACAGAAAAAATCCATATACCTCCCGAACAAAAGGCATAATTGAAAAATTATCTCTAAAATTTGTTAATTAAGCCTTTGGTCACGAATGAAATCTGTTTTAATATCACATTTTAACCAATTCCCTTTAAATTACTATTCTAAAGATAAATTGACACCTAGGCTCAGTTGTTCCAACAAATTGAAATAGTTACACGCACGGTCCAGATTCAGAATGTATACTTTGAAAAATATTCCTAATCAAATTTTGGATACCAATACTTCTGAAACACTGCGGTCTCAAGCTGGTTCTGACAGATGAACCCGCGAAAGCGCTTTTAGATAACATTAAAACGATTTGTACTAACTGAAATATTGTACGTTTATTTTTGACTTAATTGTCTTAAGAATTCGTTTAGGTGAACATTACTGCTAGTAGTAGATTTTAGGCGGTTCTAGCTCATTTGGGAGTTGGGAGGGTCACGTCTTAGAATGGTGACACTATCATCGTAGTTTACGTCATGAAAAGTTAAAGATCAAAGGTTTCAATGGAAATGTCAAATGCCTTGATGTGAAGTGAAATGTTTATGATTAGGTAGTATTATCGGAGCCGTTTTATAGTGCTTATATACTGTTTTCATTTTAGGTTTTATTTAATTTTTTCTAGTTGATAATCACAAATAACTTCAAACTCAAATCTCAACTTAACCCCCGCATAAATCCCTAACTGAATGGTTTGACAACATCAACACAACCTCTAATTCATTGTTAAACTCAGCCTTTAAATCAGACCCAATCAGACCTCAAATAAATCCCTAGCTGAACTTCTCACTCTACCCCAACTAAACTCTCAACTCAACCCTCAACACAACCCTCAACTCAACCCTCAACTCAACCTCAAACGGAACGCTCAACTCATTCCCAAAATCAAGGTAAGTTTAAGTTAACCCTCAAATCAAATACCACTGCTCACTGCAGCTAAGCTGCTCACTCAACCCTAACCCAACCCGACTCAACCCGAAACTCAACTCCAGCAGCTCCCCAAACTCAAAGCACCAAATCTTAAACCAGCAGATTTAAAAAAACAGGTCAACTTTGGGTCAATTCTTATGCATGTATCCGATCCTCTTGACGTACAGGTTTTTTCAATTCTTAGCCTTGACAATAGGAACAGATTGGCAAAAAAAAACCATTCAAATTGGATAAGCCGTTCCCGAAATACCGTGGGTACAGACATCCAGACGAATTTATTTTAATAGTTCATTTCAGTTGTACGATTATAAAAACTGGATGCTCTGGGCGCCCCCAGAAATAGCCCCTTGTATTAGAGGTGTACAAATTTCTAAAAATTACTTCTTTTGCATGTTTTGGATTCAGCAAATATTTAGCAAGCTTCACTTTAACCTTTACTTTATTATGTAGAACCATACGAATATTTTTATGTGTATTATATAATGAAGTCCTTCCGATATGACGGGTTACTCAAAATCGTGTAGACATCTCTTATATTACCTGTTAATATCTGTCAAAAATCCATAGAAAAGTTTTTTTTTTTTTTTTGGTTGAATGAATGTTTTGTTTACGGCGATATGGATTTTCGTTTCAAATTTATAATTAACGAAGCCCAAACAGTGTACTATCATACTCTAGTCAGCTTTATCGAAACGTTGTCACTACCCAAATTTTAGTATAGCAAATTTCATTTGGCATAAATAATGTTGAAGCGTATAGACACCTTTGTATGATTAGCTATTATTAGAAGGCAAAATCACACAAAAATGGAGATTTTATGTATGTCAATTTTGTAAATCGGCACCTTTTAAACCAAGCGTAGTTTTCACTATATGATTACTCAGACTAGAAGTCGAAAATTCAACTCATTGGTCGACTTTTTTACAAATTTCAGAACCTTAGTAATGATTTTTAAAATGTTATTCAAACGAACATTGAGAATTGCGAGCCTCTTACGGCAATAATTCTGTGTTCACAAATCATAGTGGCTTAAGTCGCAATATGCCCTATTACGTATTATGTCAAATTCGAAATCTCCCAATTTTTTGTAGTTTTCCGGCAACAACAAACAACCGTAACAAGCGTTTATAAAAACAAGAATTGAAAAAACTCATACGATTATGAATGACTTAAGCCATTATGATTTGTGACCACTCTTTCTCTGTCAGTGGCCCTTAAAAGCTCTTATTATAATTTTTTCCTGATACAGGACAAAGTTCCTTAAAAAAAAGTATACGTAAAACTAATTTTAAGGGGTAATACATATAAGACGATAGTTACATTTGTGGGCAGTTTGGCAAAGTGATGAAATTTTTCAAAAAGTCTTACTTAAATGTTATCTCGGTTAGATGCTTCTTGAAAAATCGAGAACTTATTGTCTAAAGTATCGAAAGATTTCGTTTGGCATGGTAAATTATTTCTTACAAAAATATGATAGATTCAGATTTGCACAGTCATCCTTATCATTTAAGTAGTAGTATGGTAAATACAGAAACGGCAACCAGCATTTAAAACTATGTTTTGATTTGAAATTATTTAAAAATGGTTCAAACCTATAAGTAAACCACCTTATTCTTATAAAATTTTATTAAAGTTGATTTAATTTCATTCAAAAAATCGGAATTTTATATATTGGTGGCCGTTAAGCTAAAATCCGTCCGTCTAAAAACAATAAATTTCGGTTTTTTGAAAGAAATTAAATCAACTTTAATAAAATTTTCTAAGAATAAGGTGGTATCTATAGGCTTGAAACATTTTTTATGAATTTTGATACTGCAAATAAAACCATTTGGTCAAAAACTGAACAAACATTGTGTCTTATGTTGTAGATCAAAACCAACACAAATGCGTGTATACAAGTCGGAGCATAACATTCGTACGCGGTTCCAACAAAATTTTAAACCCACACTATTCGGATTGGTTTTAACATTCAAAGTACATATAACAGGCTTAGCAATGAACGATATATCGTTTAAAATGTAAGGAATATAGATACACTGTAAAAATTACTAGAGAAAAATTTTGAAAAGTGCCAAAATGGCGGCATGAGAAAATAGCCAACAATTTTCTTGCTCTTTTCGTTCGATAGTGTGGTTCTAAAATATTTCTTGCCGAAGGGCCATGTTTTATTTTAAAAATTTTGATCCCAGCAAAACCTTATCGAAAACACAATTCTTCAGGCCATGAATTATTAGGTTTTGTATTAAGAACTAAGTAAAGGATCTACAAAATATTTCAGATGTGCCATGTTCCGAAATACTTTTTGAATTTGAACCATGGTTTAATTAAGAAATCCGACCCCAGATGATATGGCCAAAGGAGTTCTTTAGAGCCGGAATTTATCAATTTTATAGTAGGAACTACTTGAAGAATCGACTTCATATTAAAATCCATTAACAAACGTGCAAGTTCTCTTCATGCAAAAAACATATTTTTCTTTGGCAAATCAAATTTTTTAGTATGGCCAAGCAATATTTGTTGGATTCTGGCTGTGTTTCATTTAAGAAAATACATCTCGATCCCAAATGGGTCGCTTCCGCGATTTTGCACCAATTTCATAGAAATTTTGAATATGACTTAAACGACATATTTAAAGGAAGCCAATTTGAAATTTTTCTAGAAAAGATTTCACCACAAATCTATTTTATATCCAGAATCCAGTGAATAATCGTCGCCACCAAACCATAATATCGCAAATTTTTTTTTTAAATCAAATTCGAGTGCATAACATATTTCGAAACTTTCGCAGTTTACTTCTAGGTTAAATAAAATGGGGCGTAATAGTGCACATTATATTTTACGCAGTAGTTTTTTCCGGTAATTTTCCACCATTTTGTACGGTCAGCGGATAAAAGTGTTTGCATTCGTTGCACATGCGGTAAAAGATACAAAGGATTAGACATAAGGGGTGGGATTATGTAAGCATTCTCGTAATTGCGACTTGTTGTTGTTATTGTTTTACTCGTACAGCTTTTTAAGTACGGCAGGCAACTCGTAATGATTAAAAAGATTCTTTTTAAGCGTTTTGTTGCAATTTCGAGAAACTCGAAACTCGTAATGCTCGTAATAATCCCACCCAAGAAAACCCAAACATTTTTAAATATAATGAACACCTTTAGCGGATCAGTGGCGACATATTGTATATTGTGGCAAAAAGCGAACAAAATATTGATAAAAATATTAAATTTGATCTTGTTAACTTGTTAATTTGATTTTGTTAACGTAATTAAACTGATTTTTGAACAGCTAGAACTAAAATTTGACTGACACGCTGTGCCTTTCATTTCAGAAAAATGTGTCTTGATTAACATTAATTTCAACTCAATTTGAATTCAATTTTCCCCATTTCGTTGCCTCTTAGCGCAAACAGCGCTAAAACACATGTTACGAATACTAATTTTACCTACTTTGATTTCTAAAAAAAAAAAAATTATTTTGTGTATTTTCTATCTTCATTATGAAAATAAAAACACAGAATATAACGTATGAGACGTGTTTTGTGCTTATTAATTATATTAATTTTGTGAATCCGTCAAATGAAAGGTTCGTTTTCAAATAATTGATTGTATGAAAAAAGCGCACATGGAAAATTGCGTACACGAAAAATGCCCACACATGCCCAAAAAAACGTACAATCAAAAATATTTGAGTGTTTTTGAAAACGGAATTTTTTAGAAAGCGGAATTAAGGGCAAACTACATTTTGGATTGAGTCTTCGCTCAGAAAACCTTACTATTTGACAGCAAATACCTTATTATGGTTCGAGTCTTGAACAATAAATCTTGAAATTAATTTTGGAAATCGTAGAACGCGTATTATTTCTTAGATAGATAAGAACAAGAACCATCTGATTTTATAAAGGTAAAAGATATTTTGACATTTGCTTGTAAATATTGATTTATAATCAAATGCCTACTTTAATAATTTATATATTGTCTACAAAATATACTTTGTTTATAAATAATGAAAGGGCATGCTTATGAGGCAAACGAATTAATTTGACGACCACCACCAAAATGTTTATGTTTATCATAACGGCATCGTAAGTGGGATTATCATTAAGAATCAATTTTAAACAACGCATATATAATCATAACACAATGCGATCTAATGGCCGAGAGGAATTATTGAAAATGGATAATGGATCAAAGTGGGTGTAAGTCTACAATTAAATATTCTAACGTGAATGTACATATATCACCGGTACAATTTAATATCCGAACATATTCCCAATTAAAAAAACCACGCCAAAATCAACATTTTCACCACACATATGAAAATTGTCTGTGCCTCAAGTATATATGGTACTATATGCATATGGTAATGCTAATTATTTCCTCTCTATTAAACAGAAACGGAAATTTAAATTCTGGAAAATGAAGATTTAATTTTCTTATCCAGAATTTTGTGTTGAAATATTTTGCAAAAGGGGGCATTTACTGACTGCTCTTTCTAGTAATATATTCTGGAAAAAACGAAACATATTCTGGAAAAAAATTGAGAGAAATTCATTAAAAATATTTTGGAAGAGCGGGAATTTTGTTGTTAAATTATGAACGCATTCCATATTCTCATCTGTCAACACTATTATATTGAAATAAACACCGCTGTATTTTTTATACCACTCGTAAAGACAACAACTTTATTTTTCGCTCTGCTAATAGGTTTATGGGCCCAGGTGCCGCTCGTTAATGAAATCTGTAATCATCGCGAATATTTTAAATCGTAAATACATTTGTTGCATATAATTAAATAGTTAATTGTTTAAGCAAGTAATTGGACTTTGCATTTAATCGGATTCAGATTGATTTTACATTTGTTGTAAAATTCGTATAGTCATCAACACGTTTTATGAAAAGGAGATGGCAGGACCCAAAAACTACGCGTTGCTGATAATTATCATATGTGGTGTTTTGCTATGCAGAATTATTTCGATATGAAAAAATGGCATAAGTGTATTAAGAAGTCTCCAGATGATGATAAAATGCCAGAGGAAAATAATGAGGAGATGTTACGTGAATCAAAATCGATGTTGGCTCTGAGTGTGGAATCGGAACTTTTTGTGCACATTTCTAATTGTAATTCAGCCCTTGAAATATTGGAAAAATTCAGAAATTTGTATGAAGACCGTGGATTATTAAGAAAAATTACGTTATTGCGAACCCTGATTTCAATTCGTTTAGAAAATTGTGAAAAGATGTCAAAATTACATCGACGAGATAATCTCAATTTCGTGCAAATTAAATAGCATTCGATGCAAAATAGATGATGACTGGTTGGCTGCAATTATGTTGGCAGGTTTATTCTGAGTTTTGAAGCACACACAGTACGTGTCAAAGTCAAACGAAAGCAATGCGTTTTTCAGTAAAAACAATGTAAAAAATGCATCGAAACATAAAAATAGTCCTACTGGAATTATAATTTGTTATGAATGTGGTGGTAAAAATCACAAGAGTTTTGAATGCAATAAGGTCGAAGAGAAGCAGAAGCCATCGTCGAATGGTGAGAAGAGTAAAAATCAGAATAACGTTAAAAGCAATAAAAATGAATCGGCTAAAAGAGGATTTTTAGACAATGGTGCAATGGTGCAACTGAAGCTGTTGAAATAGTAGCAACAAATGATATGAAGATGCCAGTGAAATGTGTTGGTGAAACTGTTCTATTAATGCAAAATGAAACAATACCAGTAGAAGAAGTCTTACATGTTCCTGATTTGTCTACTAATCTTTTGTCGGTCAGTAAAATTGTCGAAAAAGGAAATAAAATTGTGTTTGATAGTGATGCTGGGTACAATTTATGACAAAAATGGTGATTTGTTTGCACAATGCCAGACACAGGATGGTGTATGCAAGGTTTCAACCTCCAGTGATAAATGTATGTTGTCAAAATCAAAAGAAAGTAATGCATTAATATGGCACAGACGTTTCGGTCATGTAAATTACAAAACACTTTGTGATATGCGTAATGTAGTAGATGGAATGATGTTCGAAAATGATGAATTCATAAAATGTGAAGTTTGTGCAATGGGCAAACAATCGCGATAATGTGCTTGATTTAATCTACTCAGATGTCTGTGGTCCGATGGAGACAAATTCAATTGGTGGCGCAAAATACTTTTTATCATTCATTGATGATTGTTCAAGGAAACTATTTATCTATTATTTATCGTCCAAATCTCAAGTTTTTGAATCATTTCAAGTCAGACTGGTCGCAAAATAAAAAAATTGAGAACTGACAATGACACTGAATATTGTTTCAAAGAGTTTGAAGGTTTCCTTAGACAACACGGTATACAGCATCAATTTACAAATGTGTATACTCCTCAACAAAACGGTCTCGCAGAGAGAATGAACCGAACAATTGTGGAACGCTCAAGGTGTATGATTTTTTATGCTGATGTAGACAACATTTTTGTGGGCCGAAACGGTTGCCATGTCAGCCTACAATATCAACAGAACAATTTCATCAATTTTCGTGAACAAAACTCACGAAGAGAGTCACGCGAGAGTTTGTCATATGAAAATTTTTGGATCTGCTGTTATGGTACATGTTCCTAAAGAAAAGAGGAAGAAGTTCCCCTCGAAGTCACGAAAAATGATATTCGTGGAATATGACAGCAATACGAGAGATTATGAGAAGCCTGAAGATTCGTTGTTTAAAACTGACGTGACTTTGATTGATACTAGTGAAATTTATAATAAACGAAATGGATATTCAAACGGAAATTCGACAATGATGACTGATGGTTGTGAAAGGTTGCTCATAGAAATATGGTGTAGAATGCAATGAAACTTTCTCGCCTGTGGTTCGTTATGCATCGATAAGATTTTTGATAGCTGTGGCAGTTGAGAATGGTTTGGAAATACATCAAATGGACGCTGTTACCGCTTTCTTGCAAGGCGATATTGATGTAGATGTGTATATTGAGCAGCCGGAATGTTTTAATGATGGAACGAATAGAGCATGTAAACTGAATCGAGCCATGTATTGACTCAAACAAGCTGGACGCCAGTGGAATATTAAACTAGAAACTGCATTCAAGGAATCTGGTTTAGTAAAATCCGAATTGGATCCGTACATTTATTTTAATCGAGAATTGAATTTGATAGTAGCTTGTTATGTAGAAGGCTTGATGTTATTCTGGATAAATGAAGCAGATTTAATCAAGCTTAAGCAATTTTTATGCGCTCAATTCAAGATGAAAGATCTAGGTACTGCCACGGAATGCGGTGCTATTCGTATTCATCAAAATGAAAACAGCATTGATTTGGACCAATCCTCGTACATCAAAGAAATATTAACTCATTTCGGAATGAAAGATTGTAAGCAGATTGGCACACCTAGTGACTTGAATTAAAAACTTTCAATAAGAATGACGGCAGATGGCATAGAAGAAAAGTCTCTAAGGACAAACATAATTTTTGCGGCAAAGCTATGGGGTTATCTTGAAAAATCTTAAATAATTGAAAATTAACTTTTAATTGTTTTTATTGAATTAACTTTTTGTATTGTTAATTTTTAAATTTGTTATTTAATTATTCAACAAGTGAGAGTGTTGTTAACTTATGAACGCACTCCATATTCTCATCTGTCAACACTATTATATTGAAATAAACCTTAAAGACAACATCTTTATTTTTCGCTCTGCTAATAAATTTACTGCTCTTTCTAGTAATATATTCTGGAAAAGAGCCGGGCCATATTCTGGAATAACCACCACCAACATCTCTATCTTCATGATAAATAATCACTACCACAACAATCATCATCAATTCATCACCATCATCTCAATCCCCATCTTCATCAACATGACCATAACCATCATTAATCACCATTATTTCCATCTTAATTGGTTATTTTCTAGAACTCCTTCTTAAAATCATTTGAGAATCCAACTTCCATCATACACGGCAAATTTCATCATAATCGGTTAAAAAATAGCCAAGTTACAGGCAAATTTTCCATATTCATAAACTTAATCCAAAAATCGTTAATTAATCCCATTTCCATCGTACCTGTTGAATTTTAGATGCTGAGAATATTTTGGATTTCCAAAATATACGAAAAATAATGCATTACTTACTTATAAGAGTAATGCATTACCTTCAGTTTACAAAAAAAGAAACACAATAATTTATTATTGTTATTGTTGTTTCTGTTATTCACAAAGATGATGTTTACCGAGACGAGCCGATAGGCGAATG
Organism: Tipula vernalis; assembly: GCA_958295665.1. Classification (NCBI taxonomy): domain Eukaryota; kingdom Metazoa; phylum Arthropoda; class Insecta; order Diptera; family Tipulidae; genus Tipula; species Tipula vernalis. The sequence continues at coordinate 378,515,446 of OY282559.1, forward strand.
TCGTAAATCATCTGAGTGAATAAAAGCCATTATATGCGAGTAGAATACGATACTTTGTCCACGACCGATAAAAAATATTGTATTTTATAATCAAATCCTTTAGATAATCCTAAAATAATTTCCGTCGACATTTTGACATATCAATTTAATTATAATGAAAATGGCAAAAGACTACTAGATAAAATTTCAAAATTAAAATTTTTACTTGGTAGTAGTGAATAATGAAGGAAGAGACTACTAGATAAACTAGCAGTGAATATAATGGATATCATTATAATTGAAGAAACAAATGTATAATGAGTGTATTATACGTTAGTCGTAGACAAAGTGGCATTTTTATTTAGTTCATATTATTGCTACATTTTAAATTATTACACTTTTTAGTTTTAAAAATTATCACTTTAATAAATATGGAGCTATTTTCTAGTTGAAAACATTTCTACGACTATAAAAATTGGCGCTGTGTCCTTACATGGTATGCTTTACTAAATCATATCCAATAATGTTTTAACTTGTTTTGAAACCTAGATGATGGAGGGTGAAGCCCCAAACCTCCAGTTGTCCTGGATTTATACAAATTAGTAGGATTTATAGGATTAAATTCTAAAAATCGCCATTTTTTATGAAATAATCTTCACTTAAACCAGAAAATTACACTGTTGTAATTTAAAAAGTAAGAATTGGAAATGGTTTGTTAGCCGATCGAGCAAGTACCTCGACTTAACTAATATTTCTTGTAAAATGAAAAATGTTCATACATTTTTAGTTTGGCAGAAGATAGCAGAGTTCATGAAAATGCTTTTATTGGAAAGGTGCTTTTGTTTCGGACCAAACTGAAAAACAAAAAAACGCAAACAAACTCAAAGAAAAGTACAACAACATGGCAATTTTAACTGGAATTGAGCCCTCTTCACCTTCTTTCATTTGATCATCCACTTTTCGGATACCCTGTTAGATTAATGAAAAACAACAAAATTGGTCTCACAATAGAGAAGAATAACGACTGTAAAACTGTTACAGTAGCTTCAAATTAATAAAAATGATTTGCCCCATGGGAGGATCGAACTCACGACCTTCGCGTTATTAGCACGACGCTCTAACCAACTGAGCTAATGGGCCGCTGTTCAAATATTAATACGGTTTGTTTGAATAGCGAATATTATTGTTGCTAGACTACATGCTATTAACTATTATTACTGTAACTGATAAAGGCAAAACGTGATTTACGAAAATATGCCAAGTATTTCCTATTTACTAAATTTCACAATCCTGTGCATGGTACGAAACGTGAAAATAAAAACAAATTTTAGGACATCAAAAATATCAATAAACTGAAATAACAATACGTACTTGCTTTGATAACATTAACATATTTTATGTTTATGTTGTATACACATCGTCTCAACGAGTTTTTAGACGAATTTGTCGCATCAATCTTTGCTCAATGTTGTCGTTTCCAAAAGATAGGCAAACATTTATACACAAAACTTTAACTGTTTTCTTATCATTCACCTATCGACAATACATCAATTTATTCAATAATATCTAAGATATGCAAAACATCTTTACGATTAATAATTAATTGTGTAATAAAATTCGAATGTTTGCTTTGTACTTAAAAATAAAAACATCTTTGTTTATTTTCCATCTTTATTATAAAATCGAATGTTGTTGTTACATATGTACAATGTACATATGTTATGTTGGTGATGCGAAAGAAACAATCGATGAGAAATGCTTTCGGATTGTCTACAGTTTTCTTATGGGTACGTGATGCATTGCAAATAATAACAATTACTTACAGCATTTGCAAGATGCATTTTAACATTTTTTTATTTTGTAAATCAATCCCAATGTTCATGTGCAGATAATATAATGGAATGAAATCGAAAGCAAAAAAAAAAGCGGTTTTACTATTTCACACGCAGAGATGAAAATTTGTTATGTCTGTTGAATAAATCGATAATGATTAGTATGATTGTTAATGGCTACTGATTAATTTGTTATAAAGCTTTATGATTTGTAATTTGTTTTGGGTGTTAAATACGAAACGAAAAAAAAATTAATTTCATTCCCATGAATGAATGAGGCTCCGACGAGATTCGAACTCGTGATCTCCTGTTTACTAGACAGGCGCTTTAACCAACTAAGCCACGGCGCCGTTATTTGAGAAGCTTATTATAATCATTTCATTTTATCTATAAGGCCTCATTTCAACTTTAATTGTTTAGACGAGACCATATTTTAATTATTAGCTTTATAAATGTTTTAAGTTGTCGTCTCGCTATAGGTTTCATCGGCGCCGTGGCTTAGTTGGTTAAAGCGCCTGTCTAGTAAACAGGAGATCACGAGTTCGAATCTCGTCGGAGCCTCAAAGTGGGTTAATTTTTTTTTTTCAATTATAAAACAAGCCATGGTTATATCATTTTAACACATTTTACGCAAAAAACTACCTACGGAAACAGCCAAAAAAATACCTCCACCACGACCAAAAGTAATAGATAGAAGTTAAAGGCTATGATTTATTTACTCTATGAGAAAATTAAGACGATAACTACGACTGATAAGTTTAACGCAAAAGTGGTAAGTGGAAATACCATTAAAGTAAACTTGGAAGATAATGAAACTTACAAAGAAATGACAAAAATGTTAAATGAAGAAAATCGTGCTTGGCACACATTTGAAACCAAGCAAACCAGACCAATAAGGGTTATGGCTAAAAACGTACACTCTACCTATAAACCAGAAAAAATAATTGATAACTGAAGCATCAATTAAGCTGAAACGGCCAGTTAAAGTTCCTCTCAACATATTTATGTTGACCTTCGATACGATGGAGATATCGAAAAAATGTATCAAATTTAGTAGGTACATCTTGGGGTGCAAAGTGGTTATTCAGCCTATAAGAAGATCTAAGCTTACACTACAATGTAAGCAATGTTAAGCCTAGGACTTACACAAAAATATTCCAACAAGAAACCTTAGTGTGTCAAATATTTAGGTAAACATCATACCAGAGATGGCGAAAAGCTAAAAATGTTCAGCCTAAATCCGTTCACTTTGTATAAAACCATCCGGCTAACTATACCGAGGTTGCAGCATTGCTATTGAACTGTAAAATATCAAAAACAAGAGTATCATTGTTAAAAACCCAAGTTTAATCAGGAAGCAAACAGCTCATCAACTCATAGATAATTGGATAAAATGACTTGCAAAGGAAATCAAGGGAAAACTGTACAAAATGACGATATTAATCAACAACTTAAATTGATTTTAAGCAGACCCAATACGTTTGATAAACGATTACAGAAACTAACCATCATAAACAGAAATATGGCCAACGGGAATTGCTGGTGGTCCTGGGCACGGAAAAAGCCTTATCACGGAAACACACTTCACTAACACAATCAATTATTAAAATTAAAAATTATCAAATATATCACACAATCCAGACTGAAAATACTGTTAAAGGAGGTAGTGCTGTTATAATTAGAAAATATAAAGCGCTGAAACCGTATGAGGTGATCAGAAGTTCGGTCCAGAAAATTACCTCATCTCCAACATCAATCACTAACTGAACCTCTTAACTCAATAACCAAATTAACCCTCAACTCAATCAGCAAATCAACCTCAAATCAACTCTTAACATAACCCCAAATCAACCCCCAGATAATTCCCCCCCCCCCGAACTCCTTACTTAACCCCAACGTAAGCTAACCAAACCTTATGTCAACATCCACTCAACTCCATACTTAAAGGCCTACCCAATTCCAAAATCAACTCGATATGAAAACTACATGCGTATCTGAACCTTACTAAAATCAACTTAATCTAATACCTCACTAAACCCTAAACTCGACCCCAAATTAAACCCTAAAACCGAACCACTCACTCAAATCCAACTCAACTTCAATTCAAACTCTATCCAACTCTAACGTGAACTGAACTCAACAAAACCCTAAACTTAAACATAACTCAACCCCAATTTAACCCTCAACTCAACCCAAACTCATCGTTCAACTCAAACCCTTAATCAACACGGTTAGAAAACCACATGAGTACATGAACTCGACAATCTAATCGCCACCACAACCTCCGACTCAATCCCCAAATAGGTCTCCAACTGCACACCACCGCTCAACCCCAACTCAATCCTCAAATCAACACGGTCAGAAAAATTAAATGTCTATATGAAATCAAATCAGAACAAGTGAAGCTAACTTAAGACTCAAATCTCAATTCAGTCCTCAAATAAAGCTCAATAAATCTCACTAAACCCCAAACCCAGCACCCGACTCAATTCCCAAATCAACATGGTCCGAAAAATACATACGGTTATTCAACTCAAGCTAATTTCCAACTCAACCCAAAACCATCCCAAAATAAATTCGCAACTGGACCCTCACTGAACCTGAACTCAACTCCCAATTTAAACCTCAACCCAACCCCAAACTCAATCCCTAAGCTAACACGGTTTGAAAACTTGTCTCTATGAACTCAACTAAGCTTGTGCATGAGATCACAACTAAATGCCAACCCATTTCACAAATCAACGCGGCTCGAAAACTCGTCGCACCATCATATCATTAAGCTATCATTCCATCTTACCATTATACCATCAAACCATCGTCAAACCATCGTACTTCGTACCATCATTCCATCATACAATCATACCAGCACACCATCATGCCATCTTACTATTGCACCATCAAACCATCATACAATTACACCATCGTACTATCAGGCCATTATATCATACACCTTTACACCATCATTCCGTCATACCATTATTCTATCATTCCATCATGCCATCATGCCAACATCAACATCAACATCAACATCAACAACAACATCAACATCAACATCAACATCAACATCAACATCAACATCAACATCAACATCAACATCAACACCAACATGAGCATTAACATCAACATCAACATCAACATCAATTTTAACATCAACATCAATATCAACATCACCATCACCATCACTGTCACAGTGACAGTCACTATCACTGTCACTATCACTATCACTATCACTATCACTATCACTATCACTCACTATCACTCACTATCACTATCACCAATTTTGATACGAGCTCATGCAAATTTTTTTTGAAAATTATCAAATTGATGAATTCGCATGGAACAAAAATGTTGTTCTCTATTATACCAAATAGCATGAAACTCAGAGATAGGCATTTAGTGAGTATGTATATTATCTCTGAGACTCGTCCTTTTTGGTATAGCAGAGAACAACCTCCTTGTTCCATGCGAAATTCGTCGGCTCGTATCAAAATGGCGCTGAGTTTATTGATTTGTAGAAAATTTAAAAATAAGTTATTGTAACAAGAAAATTAGAAATGAATGTTAGAAGTCATTTGGGCTTATTTTATTTGAATAACTTTATTTTAAATATGTACACTATTAAAAGATTGCACGTGCATAAATATATGTTCAAAAACTTAATTTTGGGTAAACTCTCAATTTTGTCCAAAAACTTCACAACGTACACTCGCATAAATCTTTTGTCCCCTACCACGCTTGCGTGGGCAAAAATAGTCATCGAGAAAAAGTCGGAAGGCCCTTCAGCTGGCTCACAGCTTAAAAGGATCAGGTCTCAGGAGGAAAGTCTTAAGATCGCAAAGAGAACGAAGCTCCATGCTACCGCTATGAGGCCTTTTAACGAGGTCCTCAAGGATCAGCTGGTTGTGGCAGTTATTGACAAATCCCAAGAGGATGGCAGTATCACGCCCGCCACTTGGAGGAAGGTGAAAAGGGTCTTAGCCACCACCTACTTGAAAGTCCAGTCGTAAAATTCAGGACCTGCTCCGACTTGTCGGGATGGGGGTGGCACAGGAATCAGGTGAAACTGACTGCCTGTGCAGCCAGCCTTGCTGTGAATGATAGGGAGGAGATCCCCTGCAGACCAAGAGCTGGGATGTACATCCCTTCGGAGCCTAGTGATCCTAAGGTGATATTCCAGTTGTTGCAGGTTGGCAACCAAGATTTGCCAACGCACAATTGGAAAGTTGCCAAGCTCGAGGAGGCAAAGGCTGACTATAGGTCAGCTGTTATCATCTTAAACAGGGAGTCACTGACTGCACTGGAAAAAACCAACGGTTTAATCAACTATAGTTTCAGTGCAGTCACACTCTACGAGTAGGTGCACAAGAAAAACGCGGCCAAGCCGGAGACTCCTAAGTCATCTTCAGACACTACCGCGGTGCTTGATGGCTCATCTGCGTGCGCGGAGGTAGCCAGCCAAGTGGAAACTCTCTCCAAAGACACGGAGATGTCAACGTCCATGGATTCTTTAAAAAGGCTCTCAGAGGACTTCCCATCAGGGGATGACTCTGATGTTACTGTGGTGGAGAAGAGGCTGTAGAGATGACATTGACATTTCTGCAAGTTAACCTTCACCACTCTAAGGCAGCATCAGCTGCTCTAATTTTCAAAATTGGGACAGAAGGGACAGATGTCGTCTTGATCCACGAACCTTGGGTCACTGAAGACCGGGTACTTGGGCTCAAGACTCCCTTCGGTCGTGCATTCTCATTAAAAATAACATAAATTGTTTTCTGTTATCAAATGTCAGTGATGGAGTTGTAGCAGCGGTCGGCATTGAGGTTGATAAACGAAACCTCTGGCTAGTATCAGCTTACCTAGCTTATGATGAAGTGGATATTCCACTAATCATTCTAGGTGAGCTAATCTTGGAGGCTCAGAAGCGCAAAGTTGGAGTCATTCTGGGGAGGGATGCAAACGCCCATCACACGACCTGGGGAAGTACGGACACAAATGAACGAGGTGAGTTACTCCTTGATTACATTTTAAGTGCTAACCTCCATATATGTAACGTAGGCAATAAGCCAACCTTTATAACTGGTAATAGACAGGAGGTATTGGATATTACTCTTGTCTCAAGCTTTTTGACGATTAGTCTATTAAACTGGAGAGTGTCGAAGGACCACTCGTTTTCTGATCATTGTTATCTTCAATTTGAAATGACTTCTCTAAAAAGTCCAATCTACAGAAACAGGCGAAAACTAACTGTGATACCTTTAGAACTATTCTGCATAATTCACTACCAGTTCCGGTGCCAAAACCTCCAAAAACTGCGCAAGTGCTCGATGGCTTGTGGACGAGTTGTCCAACGCTTTTAATGAAGCGATACTGGGCTCTATTCCCCTTAGCAGGCCTAGGGTTAAATCTCGGCCACCATGGTTCCAAGGAGATTCAACAAACTCGTCGAAGATGCAAAAGACTCTTCAAAACAGCACAGAAAACAAAAGCTGCTGTAGATTAGGACTCCTATAAGGAAGTGCGCAAAATTTACAAATATAAATTGAGAAGTGCCAAGAACAGCTCTTGGAGACTATACTGTGGCAAAATTCAGGCGTCTTCGGAGATGCCTAGGCTTCGCAAAGTACTAGCAACTGCTCCTTCCATCCCAAGTTATATTCAACTGCCGGATGAGATATGGACCACTAATAGTGCGGAATCGCTATAACTTCTGCTGGAGACTCATTTGCCTGGTTGTTTCGAATCTGTACCTAGCACATCAGTAGGTAAAAGGGCAAGTAGCCTAATAGGCCAAATTATTAGCAGAAGAAAGATCCTGTGGGCGATAAACAGTTTTAAACCATATAAGTCGCCTGGACTTGATGGTATTATCCCTGCAGATATGCAACAAACTACGAATCTAACCATTTCCTGGTTAGAGATAATTTTCAAAGATAGCCTAGAACTATGTTACATTCCTAGTAAATGGACAGAAGTGAAGGTTGTTTTCTTACATAAGGCGGAAAAACGTTCACACTGCAATCTCATAGACCTTAGATCGATTAGATTGTCTTCCTTCCTTTTTAAAACACTGGAAAGACAAATAGAAGCTCATCTTGGAGGCACGATTGTGTCGGGAAAGCTGTCTAAGTCTCAACATGCCTATTGCAAGGGGAGATCTGTGAAGACTGCTTTTCATTCTCTTATATATTTCATCGAGAAATCTTTCGAATATAGAGACTACGCAATGGTAACCTTCTTGGATATTAAGGAGGCCTTTAACAATGTGCTTCCAGGGGCTATAACTCGGACACTTTCAGATCTGGAAGTGGATGAATCACTCAAGGACTAGATAAATCAAATGCTAAGAGACAGGATCATAAATGCTAGTTTTGGAGAATCCTCAGAGGTATGCCGATGTTGCCAATGTTGCTATTGGTGTCCGTGGTAAATATCCCGGCACCCTTAGTGAGCTGATGCCAAATGCCCTGGGCATTTTTGCATTATGGGCCAATGGCTGTGGGTTGAATGTGAATCCACACAAAACCATTGGCTCTTCTCTAGGAAATATAAACTTCCTCATATCGATTCTCCCATTTTAAATGGGTTCAGCTTGACTTTTACAGTTGAAGCGAAGTTTCTGGGTCTCGTTTTGGATAGCAAATTAAATTGGAAACCTAATATTCTGGAAAGGGTAAAAAAAGCTACGGTAGCGCTATACTGATGCAAAAATGTCATTGGTAAAGGATGGGGGCTGGAGCGCCGCATCATACGTTGGCTTTATACCGCAGTAGTCTGACCCATATTCTTGTATGGGGTAATAGTCTGGTGGCCTGCTCTGGACAAAACTGTCAACCAAAAGCTGTTCACAAAAGTTCAGAGAACAATCTCTCTGTGGATCAGTGGTGCACTGAGGAGCACATCCAATGAAGCACTAGAGACTCTGCCATTTTTGACTCCTCTAGATATCTTGGGGAAACAGTTGGCAGCTTGTACTGCCATACGGCTGAAATCCATCTCAATGTGGACCTGCAACAATACAGGGCACTCATCTATTTTGTGCAACAAACAAATTCATAAGACCACCGAATATACTGTCCCATCACTATCTTTTGACACAAAGTTCCGGACTAGGATCCCATCCAGAGAGGACTGGATGATGGGTGCAGTTTTGGAACCAGGAGTTATAAACTTCTTCACTGATGGTTCAAAACGGGACGGGAAAATCGGGGCTGGAGTGTTCTGCGAGGAACTTCTGTTAAATCTCTCCTTCCGTCTCCCCGACTACTGTAGCATTTTTCAAGTTGAAGTAACTGCCATAAAGGAAGTCGTAGACTGGTTGTTGTATAATGTAATATCAGTTTGTGATATTCGCATATATAAGGACAGTTAGGCTGCCATTAAAGCACTTAAATCACTCCTCCACACGTCGAAAGTAGTCCAGAACTGTCTCTCATCTCTTAACGAGATGGTAGATCAGTTCAACATTCACATTTCATGGGTGCCAGGATATTTCATAAGTACAGGGAATATAAACGCCGATGAACTGGCTCGACGTGGTACAACGGACCACTCCTCAGAAAGCAGAAAGGATATTGAAATGCCTCTTGCGATATGCAAACTGCTGCTTCAAGAAGAAGCTAGCAAGCTGACGAATTACAGATGGTCAAGTATCACCTCTTGCGTAATAACTCGGCAGGTCTGGCCAAAGTTGGACTTGGCGAGATCCAAACAGCTGATCTCACTTCAGCGAAGTCAGATCAGTGTGGTTGTTGGAGTGATTACGGAGCACTGTCTCATAGGGAGGCATGCGAGTAGACTTGCTGTCTTAGAGAGACAATACTTCATCTTCTTTGCACCTGCCCTCGTCTGGCACGAAACAGATTAAAGGGGCACCCCTCTTCAAGGACCTCACGGACCTCTGTAGGACAGACGTCAGGAGTATCCAGCGCTTTGTTAACAGCTCAAGATGGTTTCAATAAGTTGGAGGAAACAATTTTGTGTATAGGCCTGGTCCTAGTGGACCGCCACCCAAACCTAACATAACCTAATACATTTATAGAGTTTTTTCTATAATGGGCAATATTTAAACAGATCTGAAAATCTCCAGTCCAACCCATAAACCATACAAGACATTATAAGGGCTTAGCCGTCCAACGTTCTTCTCCCAGATATGAAAGAACAATATTGATTCAAAACGGACTTTGGTTGGGTAATTTTGTGATCACAAGAATATAGGAGTAGTAAGTCTTCGCTGTAGAATGTCACAATTTCGTACCTGTTTACCAACTTCATTTGGAAAAACAGGATGTAAAATTTAATTCGCTGTTAATAATGACTGGAATGCCATGTAGCATAATTAGAGTAAGTACTTTTTATTTTCCATTTACCTGTAATTGTTGTAGTAAAAGCATTTACATATTTTTATTCATTCCAACCAATACCCCGTGAATTATGACTGCTTCTCCTTAACATTGATAAACTGCATAGCAGCAAAGCATTCCTAGCCGTCAGGATAAAATTCGAACTTAATATAAGGGGGATAGAAAGACAAAAAAAATGGATATCTCATACTAATCATATGAAAAGAGACATCGTGGCTGGTTCGTATACTGAGGCAAAAAAGCTAGCAAATAAACTACAGATCTCCGAGAGTTGACTAGCGACGGATTTCTAGTAAGACATATAGGAGAAGGAAAACCAACCACTTTTCTCTTACTATTCATAAAACACTAGAACTCGTATTGGTTATATAAAAACCAATTTAAACTATTAAACTCTTTGCGAGCTTTATCAAAATCGGGGAAAAATTGAACTCTGTACCGTCTGTATAATGAATTGAACTTATTGCGGCGAAATTCTGGTAAGTATAGTAAGTAAAATAGCAACAAGTAGCCGTCTTCATAAATTCTTTTAATTTCAAAGATAATTCCTTTTCATTGGTAAGACTGCGAATTATACAATAAAGCCGCTATGTAGTATGCACAACTAAAATCCCGCTTAGATTTATCACAAATTTATTTATTTACCTACATACATTTTGCGTTACAGGGACCAACCCCATGCTTACACAATCTGTTTTGAGCAGGTGCTCATTCATAATAGATCGTGTAAGATGAGGTGGTTTAACAATATATTAATAAATTAAAAATAAAACAGAAACTGCCACTTCATAGTTTAGGATCGCAAACACCACAAATTCATCCGGCAAAATTAAATGTTTTTCCCAAGTATCATCAGTTTCTTGCAATTAATGTAAGGCCTCACGCCTCACTTGTACCATTTGTATTTTATACCTTTAAAGTAACTTGGCTGGTTTCCGTGGTTGAATCATTTTGAATTTTTCAATGTACAGATGTAAAATAATATTTTATACAAAAAGAAAAACGATCGACTGATTGACTTGAAAGTCAGAGCTAACTCATGACGTTTCAACTATGTCACCCAATTTAGTATTTTCCCTTCGCAAATTTGTTTCAATTAATTTAATTACACAATGTCTAGATTTGCACATGATGGCGCAAAAACCAAGCCTAAAACAATAAAATAAAACGAAATACGAAATTTTCATAATTCTATGTAACAACCATACCCATCCAATTAATTTGCGCACCAATTCAATGTCTAGAAATAAAATACAAACACTATCTAACACCTTCCTTCAACCCTCAAAACTGTAAGCGCACTATAATTCTATACAGATAATTATATCCTAAATGTACCTACAGACATAAATATTTATGATTTATATAAAATAAAATAATAAATTAAATTAAAAATTAAGATCATTGCAATCTCTTGGGTTTTTGTTGTTGTTGTTCGTTTGTTGTCTTGAGGTTGAAAATTGAGATAAAACAATTGTAGAGAAAAATCAAATTAACGACGAATGAAATATTTTTGTTGTTTTGTTTATTTATTAAATTATTGTTGTAATTTTTATAACAATCAAATCTTTTATAAAAAGATTTAATCAACTATTAATTTACCTCATTACTCTTTGAGCTGTTTAACTGAATAGTTGTGTCCATAACATTGAGTTAGAGTTTGTTAACTAACAGAATTTTTTTTTTAAATTAATTAAAGTTAAGTGATTTAAATAAATTGGTGTTGTTGTGCTTATATACTGGATTATCAGTGGAAGATTGTATCTTAGTGTATATAGTGATAAGCAAGGTGATTAAATTATAGCGCAGAGACATTTAATTACACAGATCGTTATAATTTTAATTTGAATTATACGATTGTGAAAGTGATGATTTAAACGATGATTTCAAAAAGAAATAGTATTTAATTGGTTTTTAATTGAAGTTTTCTTCTTCCTGTCTTTTTTACGACAGTGTTCGATAATGAACTTGGAATTTAAGGCATAATTTATTCGTATTTTTTGCATTTAATTAAGTAAATTATCATAGTGCGGCCGGCCGTAGGCTACATTTTTCTTTTTGTAATTCAATCTGTTTAATGTGTTTATAAATGCGTTCAATAAACTCACAATATTTTTATGTTTCAACATAATATCTTCCAACATTAATGCAATTATCACAAATTTATTTGTAATAAATTTGTAATATGTAATTCGTAACTTAGGAGTCGTAAAGTGGAAATCAAAATAAATGAACCTTCAATGTTACTTCATATCAGGGTTTCGAAACGAACCCGAACCCGAACCTTGAACCCGCTCCGGTTCAAAGATTTTTCGATTTGGCTTGATTCAACCGGGTTCCTGGTTGACAAAAAAAATCACATGTCATATTTATTATTTATCATAATCCAACAATTTAGACAGCTGGACTAACTTTGAACTAAACGTATAAAAGGAGTTTACTGAAAGGAGAAAAATATTATGCATATAAAATATATAAAATTAAAATTCCACTTTTATAAGAAGCTGCAAAAATTGTGTTAGCGATTCCTGAAACGCAAGTCAGTGTGGAATGGGCTTTTTCGGCTTTAAAGTTTATTTCAGCACCACAAAGGGTACACCTTCAAGAAAAATCATTAAAGATGATGGTTTCAATTCTTTAATAGAATGCGCAATGAATGCAATGCATTTTATCATCGTGTAACTCTTCCATACATCGCTAACAGTCAGTTCGGAATTGGCATCTAATTTGTCTAGAATGAATTCGAATGTTTTACGTATTGTATTATAAATTATTGTTAAATAATTTGATTTAAAAATATTATTGTAAAGAATTTTTCCTCAGGACCACCTTTTCTCTTATTCTTCGTAAAAAAATAATTTCATTTAAATCCAAGTTTGTTTCAGCATAATCCACCCCTATATTGAAAGCCTTTATTACTTCGTCGATGTCATGAGAACTTTCTTCAATTGAATCAGAAATTTGACCATTTACTTCTGAAATATTATCATCATTCACATCAACCATTGTTCCAATAGTTTCATTGGATCCATCAGCCCAGTCCAAAATTTCATCATCAGTCAAATTTTGTTGCGGTAAAAGTCGACGATAAAGTTGTGCAAGTGGTATACTATCTTCCTCTTCATAAAGTTCTAGGCTCTCATCATAAAATTCATTGTTGGAAGCAAATAATTTTTTAAATCCTTGTACAATAACAGAAGGTTTTACTTCATCCCAAGCAGTTGTTATCATAAATACAACGTCTTTTAAAGTAACTTGTTTAAGTTTATCACTTGTAGAATCATCACCAGACGTTGCTAATAAATTACACATTAATTTTTTTTCTATATGCCAGTTTCATAGACTTAATGATATTTTGGTCCAATGGCTGAAGAATAGAAGTAGTGTTATACTTGGCAAAAACATAACAGAAATAGCACCATCAGCTGTTATAAGTTCTTGTTCCGACAAATGACATGTTGCGTTATCTAGTAGTAGCATTGCCTTTATAGGCAGTTTTTTCGACTCTAAATAACGAGTTACCTCAGATACAAAACTATTAAAAAACCATTCTTGATGTTTAGATGATCGATAATGTATTTTTGGTAACACAACATTTTTAAAGGTCCTAGGATTTTTTGCTTTACCAATGATCATTAATGGTAATCTATGCTCGCCATTAGCATTAATACAAGGCATAACGGTAATTCTTTCCTTAGAGTTTTTTCGCCCTGGAGCATTTCTTTCATGTTGTGCCACTAATGTTTTGCTGTATAAATTCTTGAAAATTAAACCGGTTTCATCAGCGTTATAAATCTGCTCTGGAAGCAAATTTTTTCAACAAATTTGTTAATGAATAAAGGTATTTGTGACTTAGCAGCAGATAGTTGTTCTCCACAAATTTTTAAAGTTCTAATGAAATATCGTTTTGTAAAGTTTTGAACCCAACCTACACTAGCTTCAAACATTTT